>JAFEMH010000848.1:0-602672 GCA_022495995.1 Adenophora triphylla var. japonica
CGAGATGGTTACAAAAAAGAATGTGCACTTACTATCAGGATCAAGATTAACAAGTTAACTTCTTACCTATTATCTTCATTGCTAAGGCATTGCAAACATCGCTGCACAACGTGATTCCCATTCAAGTCCTTGATAAGGTTCAGAAACCCCGGTTCCAGAGCAGAAATGACTAACGAAATTTGCTGCCTCGTTTTAAGTGTCTCAATCAACTTTTGTACCACTCTAGTGCTTAAAAACAGAAAAAAGAGGTGTTAATAATTTGACGATGAGCAGTGTGGAAAAATGAATGTATAAAGGATTACCCATGGGTGTTCAGGAAATTCGTAATCCAGTTCCCTGGTTCGTCTGTTACTACAAGCAGAATTCGCATTCTCTGTTCTTCATTACAAACTTCCAATAGCTTCTGCATAAGGTAATTACCAAACGGGTTGATCATAAGCTCAACTACATGGCCAATGATCTCGTTGAATATAATCTGCACATCTCGTGGGCTACCCTCATCGAAAATCTTCTGTAAGAAGCGACAACCATGTTGATCTTTAGCTATAAAAAATATATAGCCTTGAGCATCTGCCAACGTGTTACATTTTACCGGCAAAGAGAGAGGGCAATGCATCCTTGCACTTCTTCCATTTTCACAAGCCCCTGCAAACTGGCCACGACTATCTATCTGTGACCTCCTTTCTTGAGGCTTAAACTCTCCAATCTCATGTAAGGAACCCTTCTTACATTGCCCCCTTAAATCTCCAAACCCTCTTTTAGTCACGTAATTTAAACCGTCCCCTTCAAGAATCAAGCCATCCGCATAGCTCAAAGTCTCAAGATCCCCTTGAGGGACGCGTATAATTGAAGGAGATCTCACCCTTGCATTTGATGTGGATGGAAACTGATTTCCATTGCCCATGTTATTAGACCTTGACAGGGTCAAATGAGACAGATTGGGCAAACTAGAAGATCCCCTCTCTTCCATTACCCCAATTTGCCTTGAGCATAATGAAGCATTAGCCATTGAAGGCCAAGATGCACTAGTGCCCAAGTTAGGAACCACAAGGCCCCTCGGATAATAGTACCCATTTTGACCCCTAGTTCCATGGCAGGGAGAACTTGTAAGACCATTGCTACCAATTGATTGAGAAAACAAACTATCTGCTTGACCATTGACATACTGCATCCCCATTGAACTACCAGTCCCATAACCTTGCTGATACCCAAACAATGCTGAACCCAATTCACCATTCAGGCTCATGGGACTTCTTGAAACGGGGTTTTGAACCACAGCATGATTAGAAATTGTTTTGCTATAATTATCAGAGCCCTCAACAAATTTCCTAAAATTGATTGGATCAATCCACCCATTGTAATGTCCACCATCACAAAACTGAACCGAATCATCCTCTTGTTCATCGCTAATATACATCTTACTAAGATTTCTAGACAACCTCAATTGATCAATCATATTCTCTTGATCAACCCTCTTACCAAAGGAATTATCAGCTAGTTTTGTATCGGATGGCGGCAATCCATTCTGGTAATGGGGATTCCTAGAAAGAGGGTGTGATCTAAGCTCTTCTATTTGAGGTGGGGTGTGTGATCCATTCTCAGACAAAGAGAGCCCACCAGAAAACAAGCTTGAAGAAGAACCATCAGAGTGTAGGGAAAAACCACTAACAGGGGAGACACATGTATTATGCTTGTAACTACATGATGGGTCATCATCATACATACCATACATCATACCATTCATAGTTTGTGCAAGAAAAGTCACACCACCACCATAGCCGTTGCCATGGCCATGACCATGATGCCCATTAGTGGTATGTGAGTAATGATGATGATGATTAAGTGATGTTGCATGAGGGATCTCACCCAACAACATTTCAAGCTCCTCATCATCTTTCATCCTAACTCCAATTGTCTTCTCACACCCTTTCTCAACCATTACTCGAACAACAAAAATTACAACACAAAAAAGCTTCAAAGGGGAAAACAAGAAATTTCCAGGAAAATCAACAATAAGAAAAAAAAAGTATCAAATCAAAAGCAAACCCAGATCAAGAAAATAGTAGATATCAAAAACCCAGAATTTTTTTACCACTTTTAATCATCTGGGGTTAGGTCCTGACTCCTGAGATACCAGTAATCTGTTTTTTGACTGGGGTGGTGAAATTGCATTATAGAAATTGGGATTTGAGAAATCATCTCATTTGGGTTTTTGGTTTTTGGTTTTCTAATGGGGATATGAAATAGGTGAAACATGCAAAGATGAAGGGGGATTGTTAGCAGCAATACGGTTACATAGGTGTATACATTGGCTACTGGTACGGTCACACGCCATAAAAGCTGTAGAGAGAGGAACAGAACAGACTCTCACTTTCTCTCTCTAGATACATGTAGGAGAGAGAAAATGTAGAACTTACGCACAAACAAAAGGGAGCAAACAGACACTACACTGAGCGTCAATCCTTAAACCACTGTTTATCTTTATGTAGTTTTTCTTCTTTTCTAATTATTTTAAATGGGAAAAAGAAAAAAGAATTCGAATCCCAGCTCTCTCATACTGTGTGTGCACTATACGCTCCATATAAGATACAGTATGTAAATGCTGTGACACTCCTTGTGTTTTGCGTCAATATCAATTTCGGCCCCTGAATATTCGTTCAAGTCCGACTTCCACCCTTTATGTCAATTTCTTGATTTTGACTAGGGTTACAAATGAAGTGAACCATGAAAATAAACACAATTTTTGTGTGTAAAATATTGAATAGGCGACTTGTTCATAATCATGTTCATATATTCACGAGTCTGACCTAAATGGTCAAACTTGGTTTGTTGCGTTAATAAATCCAATCTTTTTGCTCAAACTTTCTAAGTGAACTAAGTTTAAGCTTTTTTATAAACACCTCATTCCGGCTTAAGATTTAACTAATAAGGGGATATTGTTTCATATTTCTATCTTTATATATCTAAATATGAATAAAACATGCATGGAGGCTTATGAGAAAAATGGACTAGATTTTGTGTTCGAGCAAAAGACGGGATGGTGTCTTCCTTTTTTTATTTTTGAATGGGTTATGTTCGCAAGAATCAAACTTATCATTATCGGTTTTAAAGACGATTTCATTACCGGCCAACAAAAAATAAGTTGGTAAAAGACAATGCCAAGGAAAACTTATAATGAATGCGTGTATTTGAAGGTACTCTTGTGATATCAAACGAGTTTATGGACAATCCAAACATTGAAAACAAATACTCCCTCCGTCCCATAGATTTATGGACTTTTGGGTTTTGCACGGGGATTAAGGAGAAAATATTATATTGAAAGTGTTGTGAGTGTGAAAATAAAATAGGAGAGAGAATGAGTGGAGAGAATAGTAAATTATAATGGTGATGTGAGTATTAAAATAATGTAGGAGAGAGAATGAGTGGAGGGAATAGTAAAGATTCCTTTCCATTTTGGAAAAGTTAGATATTATTGTGGGACGCTCAAAATAGAAAGTTTACATATTATTGTGGGATGGGGGGAGTATAGGTTGTATAAGTGAACTTGATCAAGTTAAACTGGTTATAACAAATGGGGCATCAATTGGTAAAAACAAAACTAAAAAGCATTGGCCAAAAGTGGATCAAAGCATAGGGGTGGGTCTGAAAATTAAATTAGCCCGAATTTCGTATTCTAGGCGCGTGGGTAGAAAGTATGTTTGGAAATTCAAATATTTGAATATCACTTTTTATTCTTTGATATTCCATATCTAAATTAACAAACAATTCACAAATCTCTCCACATATAACGCTCGAAGAACTGTAAAAGATTTAGGAATATAGTTTTTTAAATGACTAATTTAACCTTTTTGCTTTAGATATTTTTTCTTTCTAGTCCAATTATTACTAGTAGTTTCCATTTTTAACAAATTATTTGGGTAACATTTCATTCCATGATCGCAGTTAACTTGTTAAATTATTGTAAAAAAATAATGTAACAGTGGAGTATTATATTTATTAGAGTAAAATTGCATTATTATTTTTTTTAAAAAAAAAAACTTATTTATTGAAATAAAAAAAACATTATATTTATTATATCAACTAGAGTATGAAATTGAATTTTGTAAATTTTTGTACGATCCGATTAATTATAGTAATATATCTCGAGCTTCAGTAGTTTTTTCAAGATAATTAAGAACTTTCGATGTTAAAAAAATGGGACGGAGAAAGTAATATTTTCTTCTTATATTTTTATATAGGAGTATGTGTGATCGATTTTTGGTGGATCGTAAATTAATTTTCAAGTGATATAATTGTAGTATTATAGGTAAACGAGCATCATGTTCCATTTCTTTTGTTATGTTGGTATTGATCACCACTATATTGTTATTACAGATCACAAGAAAGATAAAAAGTTGAGTTGCGAAAATAGAAAACATCATAAATTCAAATCGACAAAATTTATCATTAATTGATGTCGGTATTTATTTATAACATTAAATATTTTTAATTTTTCACTCCTCAACTTATTAATTGGAATATATTCATCTACTATAATGACCTTTGGCTAATAATATTTGTAAATTAGATTATGTTTTATTTCCTGCTAAAAAAAAATTAAAAAAAAATTGTCACATTGAAGGGCAATTTAGGTACAAAGAGACAGTAAATTATAAATTACACCGTAAATATTTTTCGTGCTTCCTTAATAATAAAGGGATGCCACAATTGTACTCTCTTGGCCCCACAAATTGATACTCTGGGTCATGGCCTTACACATATGCTGCCATATAAATATTTGCCACGTGTATTATTCAAACGTTCTTCGAAACGGATTTTGGGTTTTATCGGGGAGTCGTTTCTTTTTGGTTAATTCAAACCCTATTTGACCTATTCTTTTTTGTTTCGATTTAAGGTTTGGAAAAAAAATTCTAAAGCTCCCTTTCTCCCTTTCTCAGATTGTATTTTTTTTTTCTAAATCTATATATATATACTCCCTTCATCCCATAAAACTTTACTTCTTTACTGTTGAGAACGGAAAATAAGAAATAATGTTATTAAAATAGGTGTTGTGAGTGGAAGGAGAGAGAATGAGTGGAGAATAAGTAAATTTGAAAAGCTGTTGTGAGTAGATTTACGTGTTTTATCCCATTGAATAAAGAAAGATTTAAAAATTTCCCTTTTTCCTAAAAGTGGAACTTTGAAGTGGGGCCGCCCAAAATAAGAAAAGCTTATCAAATGTTATGGGACGAGTGATATATGCATCCGTCCCAACAATTGCTTCCCATTTTTTGCCAAGCACTAAATTAAGAAAATGGGAGGGAAGAAAAAATGTTGTGAGTGTAATTTGAAAATCAGAGGAGAGAGAACGAAATGGAGATAATAGTAAATTATAAATGGTGTCACACAGATAAAATAATATAGGAGAGAGAATGAGTGGAGGGAATAGTAAAGATTTCTTTGCCAAAAAAGGAAAGTGAAAGCTATTAACGGGACACCCAAAATGGCAAAATGAGAAGCTTCTATTGGGACAGAGAGAGTATTAAAGTTGGTGAGGAGACCTAAGAATTCGCCACGTAGACATGTTTAGGCAAATTTTTGCTTTTGGAGTGGCCACATCATCACCATTCCAAAATCTAAAGACTCTTGATATTCTCCTTATTAACTAATACTAATAGTTAATAATAATAGTTATTATATAAGTTAACTATTACTATTAATAGTATTAGTTAACTATAATATTTAACTATTACTATTAATTGTATTAGTTAACTATAACAATTACTATATATGTTAACTATTACTGTTAATAGTATTAGTTAACTATAATAGTTACTATATAAGTTAACTATTACTATTAATTGTATTAGTTAACTATAATAGTTACTATATATGTTAACTATTAATATTAATAGTATTAGTAAACTATAATAGTTACAATATAAGTTAATTAATAATATTAATTGTATTAATTAACTATAATAGTTACTATGTATGTTAAATATTACTATTAATAGTATTAGTTAATCATAATAGTTAATATATGTTAACAATTAATATTAATAGTATTAGTTAATTATAATAGTTAATATATATGTTAACATTAATGTTAATAGTATTAGTTAATCATAATAGTTACTATATAGTTTAACATTACTATTAATAATATTATTTAATCATAATAATTACTATATATGTTAACTATCACTATTACTATTATTAGTTAATTACAATAGTTACTATATAGATTAACTATTACTATTACTACTATTAGCCAATTATAACAGTGACTATATATATTAACTATTATTATTAATAGTATTAGTTAATCATAATAGTAATTATATAGGGTAACTATTATCATTTAGTTTAATATAAGCTAATATTATTAGTTAAATATAACAATTACTATAACTATCATGGTGAACTTAACGAATATGTCAAATAATCTTATAAAATAATAATTGATGAAAACTAAATACAAATTTGGTGATAAATGGAGATAATCAAAGGTATTAGTAAAAAGAGTTACAAAAAAATTAAATAAAGATGATTGATGAGGAATATAAAAAGTCACCAAGTAATTATTAGTGGAAACTAATTTATACTATATTATTTTAAAGTAGACTAAATCTGGTGATGACACATAAGACCCGAATGACTTTATCTAATTTCTCAAGCTTTCATGTCATATGTCTTTTCATTCGTACGCAACTATTTACATTCCTGCAATTAGCTAATAACTTTAGTAGATAACTTATAGTTATGCAAAGAGATAATATGTAATAAAGATATATTATAAGTTATAAGTAACACATATTAAGATGTAATCTAAAGAGTCACTAACTAAATACAATTAACCTAAATGTTTACATATGTAAAACGTTATTTATAATAAATTCTACTAATGATAGTTAATGATTAGTAACTTAAATCATATACACTTTCATCTACTCTCTATGTAATAATGAATTTATATGATAGAAGAAAATATATAACTAATAGAGCAAAGTGGAAGTGGAAAAGGCTCAATAGTTAATATGTTTTAACTATTATTATTATTATTAATAGTATTAGTTAATCATAATATTAATTATATAGGGCAATTATTATCATTTAGTTAAATATAAGCTAATATTATTAGTTAAATATAACGTTAATTAGAAACTTTAATTTTTTAATATATTAGAATATCTTAGATAATGCTTCAATATTAGTTACATACACAGGGTAACAATTCATATTTAATTTAATAGTTACTATACTTCGTATTTGGTAAATATTAGGTATTAAACTTACTATACCAGATCACTATTCTCATATAATTTTTTAATTATATTTACTAATCATAATATGTGTATGTAGTATAAAATCATTAATTATCAAAGATATTTAATATTATTAATTCAATCATCTATAAAATTAGAAGTTAACTAATTACAATAATAATTCATTGTTATTATTCAAATTTCAATTGTCATAATAATAAGTACAAACTATGTACAACAAAGGCTAAAAGAAAAAAAAATCTCCTGAATTTATAAATGTAAATATTTTGATTGATATAAAATAGATTTATATCACCAAAAAAATGTCATGCTACTTTATCAAATAAAAGCATAAAATAAGTAATATAAAAAATGGCAAATTAATTTTTCGTGCGAAGCACGGACTACCCACTAGTATCAAATAAATGGTTATCTCTCGATTATAATTTCCTAAACACCCATAGGCTCCCCCTCTCCTCCCTCCCCTCAACTTCATTTTTTCACATATCTCTCTCTCTAAAAACACACAAAGAGCAAATACTTTATCCCTAATTTCCTATTGCAACATTTTCTGATTAAATCAAATCTGCACCTAACAAATGTTGAGAGTTGTAATGTATAGTGTTTGTGCGTGAACATGAATAGTGTGAATCATAGCTTGGGGTGTGGAATTAGGAGTATACCTCGATTCTTTTCATTGATAGGTCTTTCATTACATAGTGAAAACCACTACCCGTTTGATTTGTCGACAAATCCTTACCCTTTTCTGTGCCTAAATCCCTTGTGCCTTGATATCCTGCAATACCCCATCATATCCTTCATTGATTTCTCCAATCCTTCAATACATTTCGCACAACCACCCAAATTCACATTCATTTCTTCCATACTCTTCTCATTCGTTTCACCTTCCTATCCAGCTCCTTCAACCTCGTTCTATCAGCCATCGCGGCCGTTAATTTGTGGATCGAAACATCTACGATTTCCTCTCGATCTAGACTAAGCAAAAGCAGATCTACACCTAACAAATTGAGACTTGGCATATTAATAGAAACTAGTATAACACCCGTGCGCTAAACGCACGACCAAAATAATTTGACAAGTCATAGGAGAGACACGGGTTCAGAATCAACTTTCCCCTTATTCAGAGATTTGCGGCCATCATAAATTTGAATTGTCTTTCCATCTCCTGAAGCGAGTGAGGCATCAATACCCAGACCACAGTATAAATAAATAAAAAAAAATTATAAGTTCATTGGATAATAAGATTTGACACTAATGTTTGGTTAAATATCACTTGTTGACCATCAAAAACTAAACCGGATCATCTTTTCGGGACCCTGGGGGGTTGTTTACATAACTGTCATCAAATAAATATACAAACACCTTCCAAGACACATAACACCGCAAAATCTTAAGTTCCAGAGATGCTACTTACTACACAGTGATATGCATATATACCTTGGAGCTCAAATGGAAGTAGAACTTTTGCCTTGGTGATGAGTTCATTTTCTGAGAGTTGTAGATTGAATTGTACCTGACAAACGATGTATTCCATGCTATAATGAATATAATGTAACTAACTAAAGGTTACATGTTTAAAAGAAGAACTAACCTTCGGCACAAGACTTTGCGCAGTCGTGCCATCTACAAAAGAAGTAGGGAAGAATTTAATTCCTGATTTCTCAACATAGAGCTCTTCAGACTAAAAAGAAAAGAGACAAATAGTGACAGTAGACAAGTAGCAGGTTCATAACATGCAAGGGAAGGAGGTTCAAGTAAGGATATGAGAATGAGTGAGTGAGGTGAGTGTGTGTGTGAGGAGAGAGAGAGAGAGAGAGGGAGAGAGAGAAAAAGAAAATACCACAACTCTAACCCGTAACTTTATGCGCTTGAAGCGCACATGAAATTTTGCTCTCGTAAAGTTCTGTTCAAGCAATGTGAGGCTTTTAGAATTGTTTCTCTGTGAATCTGTTATTTGAGCCAATGTTTCTATATTGGCCAGCATGGACGACATATATTTCAGGGCAGAGGCAGCTTTTGTATTTCTGAAGATCTGAATGCAATAGCCAAAAGACACAAGATACTTAATCTGCACAATGAGTATAAGCTACATCATTACGGAGGCGCTTTTCTAACAGATAGAAGTTAGCAGGAGGAGAAGAGTTATATATTCATATACACTGAATGACTTTGGCCCGTCTTTATCTAAGTGGCAAGTTAAAAAAAAAACAATAATGAAAATTATTTATTCTTTAATATAATATCTATGAAATTAAGGATAAAAAAAGTTAAAATAGCAACTTAATTGTTTGTCATCCTAAGAATGCCCAAAACAACGTACTAAAAGTAGCGGTTCATTTTATTAATTTAAAAGCAACTGACCGTACCTAAATATGGCAAAAGTGTCATAACCATTCATTAATATAGCCGCATTACAGATGAAAGATAATATTATTCAGAGCTCACATTTGAAAAAAATAAGTTATGCAGGATAGCACGAAGTCATATCCGTAAAGAATAACAAAAAAATAAAAAATGTTTAGGTTCTCGAGATTCCTTCAACTCGACTCCAAGACTTTAGCGCTACTCATATACATATAAGCATCTAGTTGCCTCGGTTTTGCACCATACCCAAATGTACTAACATAAGGCTGTGCTTCTTGAAGCACATATCCAAAGTGAAACATTACCACATAGAAGACCACTGAACAACCTAATGCATTAGCTTCAATGTTTCTCAACGAAACTTCTAAATGTTCTACTCTGCACAACAACCAAATTAATAGCCTGACTCTCTCATACTCAAAAGTCAAATAATAATCCAAGGTAATACTGCACTCATTGTCGTGCAGTATTTGAAGTCAAAATAATGCACACTCATGATCTCTATTATTCATATATACGTATAACATAGGTTTAAAACTGACTCCAAGACTTTAGCGCTACTCATATACATATAAGCATCTAGTTGCCTCAGTTTTTGCACCATACCCAAATGTACTAACCTAAGGCTGTGCTTCTTGAAGCACATATCCAAAGTGAAACATTACCACATAGAAGACCACTGAACAACCTAATGCTTTAGCTTCAATGTTTCTCAACGAAACTTCTAAATGTTCTACTCTGCACAACAACCAAATTAATAGCCTGACTCTCTCATACTCAAAAGTCAAATAATAATCCAAGGTAATACTGCACTCATTGTCGTGCAGTATTTGAAGTCAAAATAATGCACACTCATGATCTCTATTATTCATATATACGTATAACATAGGTTTAAAACTTACGCTAATAACCTCTAATACTATATTGATGTCTCTTTTAAATTTCTATTGCTTGTGGGTTGTGAGCTTGTGATCATATTTTAAATTGTCAATAGCTAGTTAATATGTACTCCCTTTTTCCCTAAATGAGTATCCAGATCTCACTTCAAGGAAAAATTAAAAGAAAGATGACTTTTAGCAATCCACATATCAGGACTTTTTTTTTTCGGGAAAATTCACCTATTAGGACTTAATAGTAATGCACGTGTACATTGAAATATGCTATTTGTTAAAGGTGACTCTAGTAACTTCCTTTGAAATGAATTGTCAGTCGGGGGTTAAAAAAATAGAAAACAGACAATAATTTAGGTATGAATGGAGTGTTACAAATTTCATAGAAGGAAGAGAAAGTGAGATACAATTTATGGAAACAAAGTTTGTGTACCGTGGCTCCGAAGATTGCTTAAAAGGCTAGTGACAACATATATAAATGTATGTCTTAGCATCTCGCTTACCTGAAAATAAATGATAAATCCATAAAAGCAAGATGATTCCCTTGTAACTCCAATTAAAATGTAAAACAAAGCATTTTAACGGTGTAGCAGTAATATGGCCAAACGATTAAAACAGTGATCACAATGAAGATGGGTCTCTGTCCAATATACAGAATTTAAAATTTCCCAAATGGCAATTCTATTTAGCCAAAATAATAGGT
Organism: Adenophora triphylla var. japonica; assembly: GCA_022495995.1. Classification (NCBI taxonomy): domain Eukaryota; kingdom Viridiplantae; phylum Streptophyta; class Magnoliopsida; order Asterales; family Campanulaceae; genus Adenophora; species Adenophora triphylla. Next base: position 11,226 of record JAFEMH010000848.1, read on the forward strand.
CACATCCCCAATCATTAGTTTTTCAATGTGCACTTCCACTTTAGCTGTCATAGCCCATATAAATGGATTTATCAAAGGCAGTTTTCACCAAGTCTATGGCAACTGTGAACCGATTTTTCCCATCAACAATCAATCATGCAGCAAAAGATTAACTTGTTCAGTTCATCTACAAAACATATTTAGAGATTTAATTATTTTCTTATCTATTATCACTCAAATAACTAAGGATTAAAGACTAATCAAGTTTCTGAAAATAACAAATGCAGCAAGCACCAATTAAAGAAAAACATGAGAGGTCAACTTCTTACCAACAAAACCTAGCTCAATTTAATCAATATTTCATTTTGGGAAGAAATACAAACACAGACATAGATACATTACACATACAGAATGCAAAAAAAATAAGCTGCAGTATCAAACTGGGTAAGCATCAAAACCACAAAAACATTCAAGAATCGCACAAAAAACGATTCACCTACAAAAGCCCAGAAACTTTTCAAGACCCATACCTTCTTTTTGTGTCTTGAGTAGAAATTGAGCAAGAAAATCCACAAATTTCCGAAATGTTGGACGGAGCTTAGTTAGGGTTTGATAATTTGCTTCAGGGGCATTTCAATTTTCGAGGGGAGCATGAAGAAAAGCAGAAAGAGCTGGTGTGTGTGAGTTAAATTTGAATGTGGGGGGTGAAACTGAAAGGGGAATGAGATTGGTGGATGAATTGCAGAAGAGAGAAGAGAGAAGAGAGAGAGTAGTGGAGGCGGCCATAGAAGAGGGCGGGGATGTTATTGGGGAAGAGGGAGTGATGCCTTGAGAAGGGGATGTTTTTGGGGAAGAGGAAGTGATGCCTTGAGAATTGAGAAGAGAGGGAGCAGAGGGAGTGATGCCCGGAGAAGATAGAGAGGTGGTGGCAGCCATGGAAGGTGAGGCGTTTTAGCAGAGGGAGAGAGAGTGAGGCGTTTTAGCATAGGGAGTAGAGAGAAGACTTTCTAGAATGTTCCAAATGTGAGCGGGAAAAGAGGGTGCCAAAGTGACTTCACTTGTTATTTAGTAATAGATAACTGAGTACAAAATTAATATTGAAATTTTAATTTTTTTGGTTGAAAAAAATTGTCTTATAAATAAATTATAAAAGATGAAATAGTTATAAAAGGCAAGTTGGTCTTATAATTCAGATATAAGAGTTGTAATGTGTAAATTATGAAATTAATTCGTTGTTATTATTAAAAAAATTATTTTTTTGTTGATAAAAATTGTCTTATATGTCAATATAAAAGACAAATTAGTCTTATAAATTACTTATAAAAGATAAAGTAGTCTTAAAAATCAGTTATAATTAATCTATAAGAGTTGTAATGTGTAAATTATGAGATTAAATCATCATTGTTATTGAAATTTTTTATTTTTTGGTTGAAAAAAATTGCCTTTTAACTCAATTATAAAAGACGAATCAATATATATATATAAAAGCACAAGTGGATAAGAAACTTTGCTAAATAAGGCAATTTGGCGCCAAAATGCAAGCTCTGAGAAAGGAAAGTTTTCAGGATAGTTACGTAATTTCACATTTAAAGCAGAAATTTAACATTTAAAAAAGGGGAGAATTCGAAGAGTTCATTGACATCTGTGAAGGTCTTAGTCATTAAAGTTTTAAAAATTTACAGTTGTTTGTAAATGGGTTTCTATCACTTTAAAAAAGGGATTTAGACAGACAAATCGAGAAAGGAACTAGACAGACAAATGTTGGAATTGTAAATGGGTTTCTCTTTCTTATCACTTTAAGATGAAAACTTTGGAGAGAGAAACAAAAGCACAAGAAGTAGAGAGAGAAGAGAAATCGAGCAAGAGAAAGAAAGAGAGACTGAGAGATTAAGGGATAAAGAGATACAAATCGAGAAAGCGGAATGACTTTTCTGAGCTAGGGCGTGAAACTAAGCAAGACAGAGGCGGATTCGATGTCCAGGAAAGTGAAGATGAGGTCGGAAGCTTGGGTTGCTGTGGTGTCGTCGGAGATGGAACAAAAGAAAGAGAAGTAGAGGGAGAAAGAGAAACCCAGCAAGAGAAAGAAAGAGAGACAGAGAGATGGGATAAAGAGATACAAATCGAGGAAGCGACGCCTTTGGGTAATACAAGCCGGTTCACATACGCCAAGGTTCAAGTAACGGCAAATAGCCGAATTCTAGAAGGTCGTCTAAAAAGCCTTGGTCGGTGCCGGAGGAGGAAGAGGTAGTGAAGTTAGTGAGAAACTGAAAAAAAAAGATAGTGCCGAGGTTTGTGTCGGAACTGCAAAAGAATTCGTCATATGAGATTGATTGGGGTTTTATTTATTTAGGAGGGTTTTTTTTTATTTCAATTTTATTTTGTGATGTTGAAATTTGTATGTCAAGGGTAATGGTAATTATGGAATAATGGGTTTCTATAGGGAGGGTAAATAGCTACTGTAATTAATTTTTGACAATTGCAGAGCTAATTAGTAGTAGAAGTAGAATGAAACTCCATTATTTTTTCTTCTTATGAAATTATATTGTAGATTTCTATTGCTAAACTTATAGTCATTTTTTTTTTTTTTGGCTTGATCATTGTGAAGGTATTAGTGATATGATTTTAATATTTTGTATCAGCTAAGTTGTTGATATACGAAATGGAGATAACATTTTTTTTCATGGTTAAGAGTTATTTCAGAAATGAGAGATAAATAGAAAGTGACAATTTGTTATTGCCATTTATGAAAAAAAATGGAGAATGAAAATAGATAATGGAGAGAGGGATATTTTTTTGCAAATGAAAAATCAAAGAATACTTGAATGGGTTTCTCCATCCATCTCTCTCTCTCTCTCTAACTTTTTCTTCCCAGTCTAATTTCAGGAACAATATAGTTTCAATTGAATTTTTATATCTTTTTTTGTTTCTTAATTTACATGATAAGAAAAGAGATTATATTTGTAGAATCAATCCTAAGCATAAATGAGAGAGAAATAATAGAAAAGGATGGAGTTGATGAAAAGCAAGAGAGAGAGAGAGAGAGTTATGAAAAGAAGGAAAAATCATGAAGAAACTAATGGAGATTATGGAGTTGGGGAATAATAAATTTTAAAAAAATTTAATTTTGACTAAATTTTGTAGTATATATTTTTTAATTTAATATTTTTTATTTGTATTATTGAATTTTATTTTTATTTAAGATAATATATTCAATTTGTTTTTATTTCTATTAGTAATTATACAATTTGTAGTATATTTTTTTAATTTAATATTTGATATTATTCAATATAATATAATTTGAATCATATAATCGATAATAATATAAAATTAACAGAAAATATTTTAAATAAATGAATAATAAGGAATATTTTGAGTATATTATTCTTTGATTCAAGATTTGAAGCGAGATGTTGGAGACGGTGAAAGATAATTGATGCTAAATATTGATGTTAAATTGAAAAAAGATATACGAATTATGCTTAGTAAACAGTTAACATAAATGAATTTGCCGTACTCTTGGTATATATACGGTATGAATATCTGAAAAGTTTCCATTTGTAAAAAAATGACATTGGATTTTATTTGTAGATATTTTAATGTGGATACAAATTCTTATTTTACTAAAGGTACATTTTCTAACATATATTTTTCTTATCATGCAAAGTATGATTATATTTTTTGAGCAATTGTTCTTATGTTTTGTTAGTGTAATCTGCAGGTGATATCGCAGATGATTTCCCAAAAGTCCAGGTGATATCGCAGATGATTTCCTGGACTGAAAATTATATAGTTGTATATTTCTTGTTTGTTATTTAATGGACTAACGTGCTAATATGGTCTGTATAGTCTATGGTTTATGGTTATATTTCAGGGTGCAATAGCATCAAAGAAGGAGCTAGACACGTGTGGAAATTGGAAGAAAAGAATTAATACATTTTATGTATTAATTCGTAACTTTGGCAAACAACAACAACTCTTATGGAGACTTTGTCAAAGGTTGTTGCTGAGTTATAGAAGAAGTACAAGAATGATAAAGCAAAGGAGTACAAGGCGTAGAAGCATGACTTGAGGATTAAACAACTCGGTTGCTACAAAATAGGAAGTGGGAGCTAGAATTGTGAAAACAAATTAACCCACCCTCCCTATACTTCCTCCACGTGCAAGACCAGCCCCAAGGCTGTTATTGGAGTAGCCTTCAAGTAATTGAAGACTATAAATAAGCTTGGAAGGTTTATTTGAAGACATGCCAATTATTTCATCACATTCACACCTTCGAAAAGCTTAGAGATAGAGTTCTTTGTTTGGTTCTTTTTAATCCTTTCTCCCTTGTAATTTCGCACTCGATTACCTTGGTGTCAAGGTGTGTGAAGGCTAGGATAGGATTCCGTTCTTTATCTCTTGTTCCATAGAGCTTAAAATAGATATAGCTATAGGGAACTTTCGGCTTTGTAACTTCATTCATAGTGATTATAAAGTCTTGCCTAAGAGGCACTCTCAAGTTATATTTATATAACTTGAGAAAAACAATTTTGGTGTTTTTATTCCACTGCAAACTCTTTTACAAAATTATTTTATTTTCGAAGTGTGTGTGTGTGCCAGCCCAAGTGCTATCGTTGGTGCTGTTATCACCTTGGATATCACTTGTGATTCAAGCCGTGACAATTTCAATTGGTATCAGAGCCTCTCACTTGACGATACTAAGTGTTTGGTCCTTTTTATCATGGCTTTTGATCCTGCAAATCCAAACCAAAAACGTCTTCCTGTTTTAGATGGTTCGAATTATACATATTGGAAAATTCGCCTTCGCTCGCATATCAAATCAATTGATCTTCGAGCATGGCGATCTATAGTTCATGGGTACTCTCTTCCACTATTACCTCCTGATGAGGATGGTGATGTTCAGGTTAAACCTGAAGGTGAGTGGACTAATGAAGAGATCACCCTGGCTAACTATAATGAGAAAGCTCTTAATGCTATCTTTGAGTGGGTTGACATGCATATTTTTAAACTTGTTCAAAATAGTTCCACAGCTCAAGAAGCTTGGGATATTTTACAAAGGTTTTGTGAAGGTGATTCTAGTGTGCGTGAAAACAAACTTAGAGGTCTTACTCGGCAAATTTGAAAGGTTGAGAATGGGTGAAAGTGATACCATTTCCTCTTATTTTGAAAAATTGTTTGACATTGCTAATGAGTGTCAACTTTTAGGTGAACCTTTTACAAACAAACAATTGGTTTCAAAGGCTATTAGAACTCTCCCTGAGCGTTTTAATATTAAGGTTTCATCTATAGAAGAGGCTCACAATCTTTCTACTATGAACATCAATTCCTTAATGAGCATCTTAAAAAATTTTGAGTCAAACCTTGCTGAGCAAAGTGAAGCTTCTAAAGGCAAGAGTGTTGCTTTAAAAGTTCAATCCTCTAGTGGTTCAACTAATGAGGATGACGAAATTTTTGAGGAATTAGGTGAAGATGCCAAAGTGTTGCCTTACTTATCAGAAATATAACTTCAATGGTGAGAAAATTTAACAAAGAAAATGTGCGTAAAGGCTAAAGAGCAACAAGCCAAGGTGTACAATTCAATGCCCAAGAGGACATTTCCATCTACTCGTAAAGGTGGTCCCATAAGGGAGAGCATCATCGATCAATCCAGATCCGATCCAAAATACCTTGAATCAATCCAATGTCATGCTTGCTCTAGATGGGGTCATTACTCAAATGAGTGTGCTAACACTCTAAGGAAGATGGGAAAGAACCTATGGGTTTCTCTCAGTGACAATGAGGATGAAGAGACCAATCAATCTGAAGATTCGCATCAAACAAGAATGATGGTCACAACCGTGACTCGGATTATGTCAGTGATACCCCAGGTGATATCCAAAATGGGATAGCACCTGAGATATCATCCAACAGGTATACAAATTTAAATTTGATAAATGCTGTTTGTTTTGTGGGTTCTGCTAACATGGATGCAGGTTGTTCACAAGATGAGAAGGAGTTCAGCAAGGATGAACTCATTTGTGGTCTTAAGAACCTTTGCAAAGAATTAGTGGATGAATGGAAGAAAGAGAACAAGAAGGTGATCTCTCTGTCCAAAGAGGTTCAAGACCTAACTGATGGCTTGACTAGATTGAAAGTTCAACTCACAAAGAAGGATGTGGAGCTGGACAAAGTCAAGAGCAAACTTACTCTTGCCGAGACAACATTCAAGAAACTCAATACGAGTTCTACCAAGTTAGATGCAATTCTTGGGTTGTCCAAACCACTCAAGGCAGGTATGGGTTTTCAAGAGTCTTTAAATGCTATTACATCTACTTTGTCTAATACAGAAGATAAGTTAATTTTTGTTAAAGAAAGAGATCATGTTGAACCCAATATCTTGATAAGTCTTCCGACAAAGGTAAAAATATGTAACTACATTACTCTACTCGACATTTGAAAAATGATTGCAAAACTCTCTTAAAGAAATAGTCCAGTTCTCGTGTGATATCCGAAGTGCTACCTAGCATGTCGATATCACTTTGTCGGCACAAGAAGAAAAATTATCAAAGTAGGAAAGTGTGGAAACCTAAGTCTAATCGATATGTGATGTTGTATGCACCGCCTTAAAACTAATGTTGAAGGTTCATGATATTTTGATAGTGGTTGTTCTCGTCATATGACCGAACAAAAATATTTTTAAAGGAATATGAACCTATTCAAGGTGGTAGTGTAACATATGGTGGTGGTGGCAAAGAGTAATATAAGTAGGAAAAGGCGTATTAAATGTACCCGGATTTCCTGCTTTGAAAAATGTTTTGCATGTTGATGGACTCGGTAACTAATTTAATTAGTATTAGCCAACTTTGTGATGACAACCTTGAAGTAAAATTCAATAAAAACACTTGTGAAGTTTTTGATTGTACCAATAACTCGTGGCATGACCGGTACTAGGTCAAGTAATAACCGTTATCTTGTTGAGGATAAACAAGTGTGTCATTCTATGAGGGTTGATGATGCTACCTTATGGCATCAAAAGTTGGGTCATGTCCATTTTCGTAACATTGTGAAACTCATTAATGCTTTGAAGCTATAAGAGGTATACCTAGTCTCGGACATCGGTACAAAAATCATATGTGAAGATTGTTTAAAAGGTAAACAAACACGTCTTACCCATAGTGCTACCCAACATAATGAGGAGTATACTGGGATAACGCACCGTTTTCAATTAATGCATATGGATTTAATGGGTCCAGTTGAGGTAGACAGTTTAGGAGGTAAGAAATATACTTTTGTAATAGTTGATGATTTTTCTAGATTTACTTGGGTATATTTTTTAAAAGAAAAATCAGAAACTTTTGAAAAGTTTAAAGTCTTACATGCTAAAATCAAAAAACATGTTTTCTCGCTCTTATCATGCGAATAAGGTCCGATCATGGAACGGAGTTTGATAATTCATTGTTCTTTACTTTTTGTGAATTAAAAGGAATTAAACATGAGTTTTCTGCTCCTAAAACACCTCAACAAAATGGGGTGGCTGAAAGGAAAAATAGGACCTTACTTGAGATGACACGTGTGATGTTGTTTTAAAAAAGAATTTCAAAAAGATTTTGGGCTGAGGCCATAAACACAGCTTGTCACACGGCCAATAGGGTTTTTCTAAGACCTGGTGCTAGAATGACACCTTATGAAATATTGAATGGTAGGATACCAAAGGTTCATTATTTTCATACATTTGGGTGTGTGTGTTATGTTCTAAATGATCGGGATTACTTAGCTAAATTTGACTCTAAAAGTGATAAGGCTATATTTCTTGGGTATGCTCGTGGGTCGAGCATATAGGGTTTATAACCTTAGGTTAAAAACCATTCAGGAATCAATTAACGTTGTTTTTGATGATTTAGCAAGTGTTACAGGTGATGGAGTACAGGAATCTCCATTAATATTGTTGGAAGAACTGGAGAATCAAAATCAAGTAAGTGATACCCTAGGTGCTGGCCCAAGTGTTGCCACTGAAGGGATAGCATCTCCGGTATCACCCAAAACCAATCCAGCAACTGAAAAGGATGAACAGTCAGATGATGATGCTCATCTACCAAACCATGTATATAGACTTGATAAAGCCTTATATGGCTTGAAACAAGCTCCACGTGCATGGTATGGTCGCTTAACCTCTTTTTTACTTGAATATGGCTTTACAAGAGGTGAAGCAGATAGGACCTTATTTATCCTAAGGCATGACAAAGAAATAGTCATTGTTCAAATCTATGTTGATGACATAGTTTATGGCTCTACTTCTCAAACATGTTTAAAAGATTTTGTAGAAGCTATGACATCAACATTTGAAATGAGCATGATTGGAGAGTTAACATTCTTTCTAGGCTTGCAGGTGAAACAATCAAATGAAGGAATATTCATTTCACAAAGCAAGTATGCAAAGAGCCTAGTAAAAAGGTTTGGGTTGGAAGGAGCAAAAAGTTCAAAAATCCCCATGTGTTCTTCTCTCAAACTTGGTAGAGATCAAGTAGGTGAGGATGTTGATCCTACTCTTTATCGTTCAATGATAGGTAGCCTTCTCTATCTCACTTCTAGTCGTCCTGATATCATGTTCAGCGTGTGTGTTTGTGCACGTTATCAAGCCAATCCTAAAGTCTCACACCTTAATTCTGTCAAAAAGATAATTAAATATGTTTCAGGAACAAGTGAATTAGGAATTTGGTTTAGTAAGGATACTAATATCAATTTGGTCAGGCTTTAGTGACTCGGATTGGGCTGGGATATGGATGATAGGAAGAGTACTAGTGGGGGTGTTTTTACTTGGGCAACAATTTAGTTTCATGGTATAGTCGTAAACAAAATTGTGTTTCTCTCTCCACAAATTGAGTCCGAGTATGTTACCGGGTAGTTGTTGTTCACAACTTATTTGGCTAAAACATATGTTAGATGACTATGGCCTAGAGAGTAATTACTTTGACTATGTACCGTGATAACCCGAGTGCTATCAACATTTCAAAAACCCAGTTCAACATTCCCGTACCAAACACATTGACATACGTCATCATTTTCTTAGAGATATGGTAGATAAAGGCCTAATTAACATTGATCATATTGATACTAAGTATCAACCTGGCCGACATCTTTACTAAAGGCCTTAGACCACGAGAGATTTTCTAGTTTGAAAAGATCTCTTGGTCTTTGTAATCTCTGAAGTCTGCTCACCTGTGCTACCCGGGTGATGTTATCACTTCAGTGGTAACACTTGTATATTAGTTATTTTTTTCTTTGGTTATTTATTTAAAAAAAAAGAAAATGCTTTATTATTTGTTTAATCTGGGTTAGCTTAGTTCTAACCGTGGCACATGCCGACCTTTTGTTATGGTAGGTTATTATTTAGGTTAGCACGTCTCGATATCATTCCCCTTCATATGCTTAAAGTGACAAAGTCACTAATCTTTTCTTTTGATAAATAAAAGGCAAAGGCATTTTTTCATACTTTTCTCTCGAGCTCGGGCACGGTGTTCGCTGCAACGATGTACTCTTGCCAATGAGAAGGTATGAGGTGATTTATGCTAAGTATTAGGGACATGGAGTTCGCTACTACAGTGTACCCTACTTGAAAGGCATAGATCACTTGGTCTCTACACTTGAAATATAACTTGAAGCACGGAGCTCGTTACTACGATGCTTTCTTGTTTAAAGAAGTGTATTGAGACGTGTTTAACAAGCAATGTACTTAAAAAATATATATAGGCATATAATGCCTAAAGTGCATGAAAAATGCTCAAACTTGTTATGCCCGAAGTGTCTAAAAAGGCTAAGCTTATTATGCCTCAAATGTTTGAAACTGAAAATTATTTATCAAGGGGTTTTTATCATATGTGTTATCCTACGTGTTGCCATCATTGCCTTAACACATTAGTGTGTGCTATATTAGTTTTTTTTATTATTATTTTCGAAATATTGTTGATTAATTTCTCAAAATCTGAAAGTCTTTTTAATAAGAGTTTACGATTTTGAAAACGTCTTCAACAAGTTTCATTTATTATTGGTAAACATAAATTAGTAACTAGCCCATACTTATTTTAATTTGTGCATATATTGTCTTGGGCCTAGTTACAAATTTGTTTTACATATTTTTATTTCTTTTACGTTTTACTTAAAAAAAAAAATTCTTTCTTTTTTTTTTTTTTTTGCAACCGTGTTGTATTGATTTAAAAAGAGTTTTAAAAAGGAAGTGGTTAGGGTTTAATTCGGTTTGTGTGGATAGGGATTAGTTTGAGAGATAATAGGGATTGATTAGATAGGTTTCATTATGTCAAATCAAATTAAAATCTTGTTCCCCATTAAATCTCTTCCTCCCTATTTTCACTCAACCTTCTCCGTTCCTCTCTCTAACCGTTACCCTCATCTTTCTAAAACCCTCCTTCCAGCGTCTTCTTCTCTCCCAAAAATCCTAGGTCAAAAATACGTTCCAAAATTCCCTCATATCTCCATGGCATCTCCATCCAAAGCTAGTATCGAACCTTCCCACACGGACCAAATGGACATCTCACCTAGCATTGCTCCATCCGTGGCATCTCGCGTGGCCATGGAAACTTCCCCAATGATCACTCCAAGCTCTTCTCCACCAACAATGGCGATTGTTCCTACCTCTGGCCCCATTACCTCGTTTGATCAAGGCATTCCTAAGGTGACTCTCATCCCTACCGAGCCAAAAAGGAAGAGGAAAGCCCCAACTGCCAAGCTGTCTCCCCAAATCGCAAAAAGGAGGTCTTCCAACCGCATTAGATCAATCAAGTCCAAGGCAACTTCAAATACCTCTCTTGATCCAGTTGAAGTCTCAAAAAGCTCTATTGATGTGTCCTCACCCCATGTGAGTGACGAGAACTTTGAAGCAAACAAGGAAAAGGAGCCTTCTGTGGACTCATTTGATGCTTGGGTAGATGGTGATGAAGAGGAGACCCTCTCTGATTATGTCAGAAAAAGAAGGCCAAGGGCAAAACCGTGAGTGCTACCGAAGTGCTAGCAAGAAGAGGATATCATCCGAGATAACACTTGCCCCCTCTTCTGTTCCTAAACATTCCTCTAGTGATAATTCTCGTGATGAGGTTACTCAAACCGAAGAGGATAAAGCTTTTCCAAAACCTTTTCTTACTCCGGAATATTATAGGAAAGAAAATATGGAACTTTGGTTAAATAGTCTCGAGTAAGAGAATTTTAAAAGAGAAGCACATTGATGAGGGTCGTTGGAAAAGGAAGGAGTGGTTCGCTTTTTAAAGGACAGGAATTTTATTAATGCTAATAATCATGCATCTGTGTTTGTTGAGAGTGTCATTCGCAATTTCTTTGCCAATTTACATGCTCATTTGGATGATGAAGGGTCTCGCTAAATATGGAAAAGTGTTTGTTAGGGGAAGAGTTTATTCTTTTACTCCAGCCCTAATCAACAAAGTTTTAGGCCTCCCTAATGTAGATGATGAGAGCATTAGGGTCAATAGAGATGAAATGGTAAAATTGCTCACTCACAACAAACTCAGCCTTGGCCTTTGAAAGAGAAACTTCATGCTTCTAGATTATCTTCTCTCTATTCCGTACTACACAAACCGTGCATCTTCAATTGGCTTCCTACAACTAATGAACCTATTGTGACATTGGAGCATGCGAATGTGTTGTATAGATTGGGTAAAAATTTAAGGATTAACTTTGGAAGATTAGTGTTTAAACACTTAGCTTCATGGGGTAGAAAAAGGAAGTGAACATTAGCTTTTTCCCCTATCCTTCTCTAATCTTCAAAGTTTTGGTATTTCAATCCTTGCCCATTGAAGCCTCTCGATGTTTTCACCATCGAACCCGAGTATTATATCATTGATCAACAACTCGAAAAAGGGTAAAAGGTATACAAAAGATCTTCCTTGGAACAAATCTGATGAAACAACCCCCGCTCCTCCCAAGTGCTATCCCACGTGATACCCCAAAGTGCTTCCCGTGTGTTGCCCTCATACTTTTGCGAGAACCGATGCCGCAAGTATTCTCGAACAACATGATAAATCTTTTGGGCAACTCGACCATCAATCCCAAAGACTACAGCTTCAACTTCCGCACAAACAAATCAAGTGCAATAGGAGAACTTGCCGAGGGACGGGCTAAGCTTAAGCAGTAATGATGCTTTTATTGATGAAATTTCTTCCCAAACAGGGAGGATCTCGTCGCCGGAACTTCAAGGCCGGTGCTACCGCAGTGCTACCACCGATCTTTGGCCCAAGTGATGGTGGAAGTGATAGGGAAGGAGATCAGAGGGAGGAAGAAGAGGAGTTTGAAGAAGAAGAAAGCCGAACCTCGAAGGTTGACAAACCCGAAGGTTGATGTTGCCACTATCATATGGGTGACTGTTTTTGTGGTGGTCCTACAAACAATGTTTTTATTTTGGTGATGGTGGTGGTTCTTTAAACAATTTACTTTTATTTTGTTTATTTTTTCTAAAACACTTTAGTTGGTTTGTTAATAACTTAATCTGCTAGGTTGTTTTTTTGCTAGTTTTTGGATGATATTTGCTACAATGGTTATGGTTTTTAATGGTTACTTAGTTTATTTCGAAAACTTTTTAAAGTTTGAAATAAATTAGTTTATTATGATAAATCATTTTTTAGGATTAGCTCTTTGATTAAGGGAGTTAATTTTTTTGTGGAAATATTATTCTCGTGTTCTATGCTCGTACATTTGTATATAGACTAATCCTACAGATGTAAAGAGACATTGAGTTTGGAAAAGAAATATCAAACTAAGGGGAGATTGTTAGTGTAATCTGCAGTGATATCGCAGATGATTTCCCAAAAGTCCAGGTGATATCGCAGATGATTTCCTCGGACCGAAAATTATATAGTTGTATATTTCTTGTTTGTTATTTAATGGACTAACGTGCTAATATGGTCTCGTATAGTCTATGGTTTATGGTTATATTTCAGGGTGCAATAGCATCAAAGAAGGAGCTAGACACGTGTGGAAATTGGAAGAAAAGAATTAATACATTTTATGTATTAATTCGTAACTTTGGCAAACAACAACAACACGTATGGAGACTTTGTCAAAGGTTGTTGCTGAGTTATAGAAGAAGTACAAGGATGATAAAGAAAAGGAGTACAAGGCGTGGAAGCATGGCTTGAGGATTAAACAACTCGGTTGCTACAAAATAGGAAGTGGGAGCTAGAATTGTGGAAACAAATTAACCCACTCTCCCTATACTTCCTCCACGTGCAAGACCAACCCCAAGGCTGTTATTGGAGTAGCCTTCAAGTAATTGAAGACTATAAATAAGCTTGGAAGGTTTATTTGAAGACATGCCAATTATTTCATCACATTCACACCTTTGAAAAGCTTAGAGATAGAGTTCTTTGTTTGGTTCTTTTAATCCTTTCTCCCTTGTAATTTCGCACTTGATTACCTTGGTGTCAAGGTGTGTGAAGGCTAGGATAGGATTCCGTTCTTTATCTCTTGTTCCATAGAGCTTAAAATAGATATAGCTATAGGGAACTTTCGGCTTTGTAACTTCATTCATAGTGATTATAAAGTCTTGCCTAAGAGGCACTCTCAAGTTATATTTATATAACTTGAGAAAAACAATTTTGGTGTTTTTATTCCGCTGCAAACTCTTTTACAAAATTGTTTTATTTTCGAAGTGTGTGTGTGTGCCATCCCAAGTGCTATCGTTGGTGCTGTTATCACCTTGGATATCACTTGTGATTCAAGCCGTGACAATTTCATATTTTAATATACATACATAGTATATGGACTTTGGTGATCCTTCAAATAAATGTCCACACTGTAATGCATATTTTTGGTTTGGAGAGAGATTGAATAAGAGATTCAAAACGACTTTGGATCCAAAATATTCGGGACAATTGTACGTTGCGTTGTCGAGGGTCACAAATCGACATGGGTTGAGGATACTAATGTGTGATGAAGATGGAAACGCCACCAATGAAATGACAAATGTTGTCTATAAGGAAATTTTTCAGAATTTGTAATATTATTTAGTATTTGATATACTTATATAAGTAACTCTTTCATTAATGTCATGTTTCTTAATTACATGAAAGTTCATTACAATATGAACTTTTTTGGTTGGGTTCTTATTTATAAAAAAAACGTTTTGTCGTGCGTTTTAACGCACGGGTGGCATACTAGTTAGTTAAAAGTGGCAAGTTGGTCTTATAATTTAGATATAAGAGTTTTAATGTGTAAATTATAAGATTAATTCGTTGTTATTATTGAAAATTTTGAATTTTTTTGTTGAAAAAATTATTTTATAAGTTAATATAAAAGACAAATTAGTTTTATAAGTCACTTATAAAATATTAAGTAGTCTTATAAGTCAGTTATAACAGTGTCAGTGGTGTCTTTGAAATTTTAGATCTGATTCGTATTACATTAGATTTGAATATCATCAAAGGGGCATTAGAGGAAGTGACCCTTAAGGTTTCTACTTTTCTTTTAGTTTGTCAAATTTAAAATTCACTTCATTTTCTAAAATAGATAATAAGACTCACTTGCTACACTAATAATAACAATATACTTACTATTTTTTATCAACTTTCTCTCTTATTTTATTTTTTATATTCACAATATTTATTTATTTTTAATCTTCATACAAACATAAATTAAAAACATTAAAGTGGGACAAAAAAATTACATAATGCTTTTCTTTCTCCTCGGTCTCCCGGTCTTGCGACTAGCACGTACTCTATAGGTATTATTAGAGCTAGGAGATATCAAAATCAAGGAGATATCAAAATTTGATTTTGATATCAACTTTCTGCATTATCAATTATTCTAAATACAATATGACTATTGTTTTGATAAATTTTATTAAAATTAAAATTTGTAAATATTATATTTTTCAATTTATCCTTATATAAACAATCAAATAAATTATAAATTAAATTAAGTCACCATCTCCAACAATAAATATTAAATTTAAAACATATTTAATTGACTACTTCCTTCATCCCAAAAAATGTTGTATTGACTTGTCAATATTTTTGACGCCAACAATAACAAATATCATCAATAATAAAATACTTTATTCGTTTCATAATAAATGTTACATTTTTATTTTGGTTCATTCAAATTAAGTGTCATATTTATAACCCACTTTTTTAAAAATATCATAAATAAATTTATGTAGAACATAATTAAGAAATACAGTAATATATTGTTAGTTCTTCCAAAAACTAAAGTCAATTAAATCTTATTTCTTAAAATGAAGAAATTATAGTTTAATTATTTATCAAAAATAATTTTAATATAAGTAGAATAAAAAATTGATTGGGGAGGGGGATTGAAGGGGCATTAAGGGGAGTTGTTAAAAAATAAATTTTATTAAGAGTAAAAAAATTGACGAGGGGATGGGGGTGGGTAGGTAGGGTGGTGGGAGGATGAGGGAGAGGTTTGGGTGGTGGGTGGTTTGGGGTGAGGTTTGGAATGGAGGGGTGGCATATGAGTTGTCAAAAAATAATTTTAATATAAGTAAACTATTTTTTTGTTGGGGGGGGGGTGGTGAGAGTTGTAGGGGTGGCATGAGAGTTGTTAAAAAATAATTTTAATATAAGTAAACTATTTTTTTGTTGGGGGGGGGGTGGTGAGAGTTGTAGGGGTGGCATGAGAGTTGTTAAAAAATAATTTTAAGAAACAATTTTCGAAAAATGTTTTGTGGAGAAGAAATCTGAAAGTCATTTTTCTTAGATAACAATGCTATTTTGCATTGATCGAAAAATATTTTTCATTGACTTTATTTTTCAATGATTACCAAACACCGTAAAATGAGAAAAACATTTTTCCCCAAGCAAACGAATCCTTACTACTCTATTCGGTCAAATTATATGTTGCTTTTGGACCAAAGTTTGGGTCCAAAATAATTATCGTTTTTGGTAAAACATATTTAAAATAATTTTTTAATTAGAAATTGTTACAATTTATTAATTATTTTAGGGTTTATTACAAAAAACTCACGAAAAAAGATGACATTTATAAAAAAAACATGTAAGATGGAAAATTACAAAAAATTACATTTTTTTCTTTTTTTACAAAAAACTTTTTATTTTTTTTTCAATTTTGGTCAAACAAGTGATAATTTCAGTTATCAGTTGTTCAAACAAGTGATAATTTCAATTATCAGTTGTTTACAACTGATAACTGAAATTATCAGTTGTTTGAAGAGTAATTTGTGCTTCAAACAACTGATAATTTCAGTTATCAGTTGTAAACAAGTGATAACTGAAATTATCAGTTGTTTGAACAACTGATAACTGAAATTATCAGTTGTTTGACCAAAACTGATAAAAAAACATTTTTTTTTGTAATTTCGAACTTATGTGTTTTTTTTTTTTGTAATTTTCATCTTTCTAAAGTAGTTTTTTGTAAATGCCTTTCTAAAGTAGTTTTTTGTAAATGCCTCATTATTTTATTGTGAGGAGTAATGTAGATTAGAAAGGCAATTAATAAGTGTATTTGATACTTTGTTCATTAAACTATAGTAATATTAGTTTCTTTTTTAAAACTAATAATTAATTTTCCTAAAATCAGTGAAAAGTGTCGAAGAAGGTATAACCATTTTGGAACAAACTAGTCTAACACCCGTGCGTTAAACGCACGGCCAAAAAACTTTGACAAACACATATGTAAGTGAGACAATGAAACAAACATGACATTCTAGAACACAAATGATTTTACAACGATCTTGATAAAGCAAAGCCAAGAGTATCGAGAGCTACGATCAATTCTATAGCAGCAAAAAAAACAAATACTATGTCATTTATCTTCAAATTTGACATTTTAAGTCTCACCATTCAACATCATACATTAGTTATACTTTTTTTTTCACTACTCTCTCTCTCACACACACACACACACTCTCACACACACACACAGAAGCGCCTAGGAAATCCTAGGGAGAGAAAGCCTTCCCTCTAACTTCTGGGTGTATGTGTTAGTGCCCTAGGCCTATAGAGATAGTCCTATTTGTAATGTCATTTTCATTTATATAAGAGATTATTACATTGATTATTATATGTGTTTGCATGTTTACTTTAATAATCGTGTCCCTAGTACTTATGAAGCACTAGTATGAAGTCTAATGGATAATCATGTGATGATTATATGGATGGAGATGCACATTAGATTCACGGGTACTTGTTAGAGAACAAGGTGTTGGACTTGACCACTATGAGATTTATGTCATGGTCATATGTCATAAATAAATCTCATATAGTTATATCATTGATATCCTTTGACCTGAGATTATCATCGTCTTCCGCTCGATGAATATCATGTTTGATATAGTTTAACGTTGTCTTTAACCGGATGACAATAAGGGCTATCATTGGCATGGTATGATTCTTGTTGGGAAGAATGATAAGTCAAGATGGAAAATTGTCCCTCGTAAAGAGAGATGTTTGCTAGGCCACTCGTAAGTAAGATTGATGTAGTGCATGGCCATGCCCGAACGAATTAATGTGATTAATATCATTCGATTGATCAATTTACTTAGTAACGAGAAAGCATTGAACAATATGAGTTGACGTGGACCATGACTCATGTTCAATATAACATCGTGTGACAATGGGATTGTGATATGTTCTATGTAGGAAAATCAAACTTGATATTATATTATTTGGGTAGGCATGATGGCTTGCTAGAGTCCGCTCATGTCTTATGAGGATCGATGTGATCGAACTCATTGCCAACATAATATAGTCCTATGGGGTCACACGCATCGAACGAATTGTCAAAAATGAAGAATATGGAGTTTTTGTTCTCGTGGACGACTCGTCCCAGGCCGTAACCAACTATTCCCCTTAAGGGGGCGCCCGGGTCGAAGGCTGGGTGCCAGGGGACGACTCGTCCCCTGGGCGCTGAACTGACGCGAATTTGACTTAAAATTAGGGTTTTGCAAAGGGATTTTATTTATAACGTATAAATACAAACCCTTAGTTGCCCTAGCAGTCAATATTCCATGGTTTTGGGTTTAGAGAAACACAAAATAGATTGATTCCAATTGAGAATTGAGAATCAAAACACCATTCAATTCCATATTTCTTCATCGATTGAAAGGAGTTTCAATCAAGGATCTAGCAATCCACCTAGAAGAATTCTAGGGTTCGTTCATCGCGTGGATACACATAGAGGATCTTCGCTATTCAAGATCTTTCGTTCGTGATTCATTGATCGTTCATCGAGGATTCACAAGATCAACAATTTGGAGTTGGAACGCGTTTATCAACGACAAAAGCACACAAGGTTGGTAATTCTATTTCATACTTCTTAATTAATCATCTAGAACGGATTCTAGGGCTCCGGGTTTTCGAGTTAATTTTGCATTATTCCGCTGCGCATGGACCCTCGAAACCCAACAGTGGTATCAAAGCCCCGTTCATGATGTTTATATTAGAAAATCATGATAATTAGATAATGTGATTATGTTAATTTTCATGATGTACATGATCTAGAATGTGAAATTGTATGAGTTTTGCTTGTGAAGTAATTGTATATAATGATATACTACGATTATGAAATTGAAATATATGATTAATATGATTAATCTAGATTATGGGATGTCAATTTCATTAATATGATTAATGTGATTAATCTAGGATATTTGTGAAGTATTACTTAGTATATTGGCTGGACACCAAAACCTTCCCCACAGGCACTTCGATGGAAGTGTGGGATAAATTTGGAGCACGTGGACGCGTACTAGTAATCACTGATCAAATATGATTTGTGTTGCTTCATTCCATGTTCATAATTATGCTCATATAGTTTTCATGAATCAACTTTGGCATGTTAATTGATAAACATGAAAATTGAACCTTCATTGAAATTTGAGTTTGTTTATGCCACCCATGTTTAAACACTTGTGAGTACACGGATAGTTTCATGTAGGCTACGCCACAGCGAGGTACATTGATTCTATCTTTGTATGATCAAGATGAGCAAACGGTGATTGCTATAAGTTTAACATGGTTGAACTCAATTAGGCTATCAAAACAGTTTTGGGATTAAGGCATAAGATGAGATTGAAACATGTGACATATGATGTCTATAATCTCATAATGATCTAAGAGTCATATATAGATATGATTGATAAATGTTATCTACCTTTTTAGTTTAATTTTGAGCAGTCGTGCCATAGCCGACTTGAAATTAAATTAAAGTTGGGTCTTAGCCTATTAAATTATATTATGCATGTTTGTATAAGAAGGTTATATAATTTAGTGGGAGTATTTATGAAATACGTTATTTAATCTCTTAAATGAAATCGGTACTTATATGTGTTCATATGTGTTGCATATTTTGTTGTAGAAATAGCATTAAACTATAATTAATCCTTATTATTGCGATTCGTCCTTATGAAGGACAAGTTCGAAAAGAACGGTACAAGTTATTCTGATTTGATCAGATGCTCAAGAAGTGTTCTTAAGCAAAATTGTACGTTTTTGACGAATCTATTCCTGCTGAACCCAGTGCAAACGTTGCAAAGGGCAGATAAGGAGCAACATAAGAAACATTTAGATGATTCCTATGATGTTGTTTGCCCTATACTTGCCACCATGTTTAAAGGCTCTTAAGAAGAACCTTGAACATGTGGAAATTGCTTTTGTTCTAGCACAACGCACAAAAGGAAATGTTCCAAGTGCAAGCTAGACAAAAGATATATGTTGTGGTGAAGGCTTTTAATGCATGAGATGCAAAAGGAGTTAATCCGTGCATAAGTGTGTTAATGGTTAACACAAGAAAGGGGTTCAAAAGGGAAGGCAAGAAGGTAAAGCAAAGGTTGCTAAACCTGAGGCAAAAGTTGCCAAAGCCTAAGAGGCTAAACCCAAAGTGTCTCAAAAGGATGCATTTTGCTATCATTGCAATGAGATTGTCATTGGAAGCAAAGTTGCAAGGCTAATTAGGAAGGCCTAAAAGGTGAAGAAGGGCAATATGATTGCTACTACTTCAAGTATCTATATGGTAGATATTTTCTTTTCGACTTCTTGTTCTTGGGTATATGATACCGGATATAGATCCACATTTGTTTAAATGTGCAAGAAATAAAGAATAGAAAGCTACTCAAAGAAGGTGAATTAAACCTATGCGTGGTAATGAAGCAAGAGTTGCTGCGTTAGCCATAGGGACTTATGAAATCACTTTACCTTATGGACTAGTACTTGTTTTGAACAAGTGTGACTACGTTCCGGATTTGAGTAGGAGTATTATTTTGTTTCTTATGAGGATGATGAAGGATATAATTCTCTTATTGAAAATAAGAAGCCTTATATTTATTTAATGATATGCATTATTGTAATGCATATGTCATTAAATGGTCTTCATATCCTTGATGTTAAGGTACAAAATAACATTGAAGATATCTATAATATAAGTGTGAAATCTAAACCGAATGATATGAACAACACGTTCATATGGCATTGCCGGCTTGGTCATATAAATGAGAAACGTATAATCTAAATTCCATTAGCATGGACATTTAGACTCATATGATTGTGAATCGTTTGAGGTATGTGAATCTCGTTTATTTGGTAAAATGACCAAACCACCCTACACTAAGAGTAGTGAGAGGGCTAGTGACTTATTGGCCCTTGTACATGAGATGTATATGGACTATTAAGCAGTATTGCTAGGGGAAAATTTCGGTATTTCATTTATATTCACTGATGACTTATCTAGATATGACTATGTCTATCCGATGAAGTCCAAAAGTGAATTGATTGAGATATTTGGAATATTTCAAAATGAAGTACAAAACAATCTTGGCAAAACTATTAAGTACTTCGATTAGATCGAAGTGGTAAATATTTGAGCCAAGAGTTTGACAATCATCTTAAAACTGTGAAATTGTTTCAGAGTTGACTCCATGTGAAACACCATTTTGAATGGTGTGTCTGAAAGGAGGAATTGAACCTTGTTAGACATGGTTCGTTTGATGATGAGTCAAAATTGACCTTCCTATTACCTTTTGAGGATATGCATTAGAAATTGATGCGTTTAAACTGAATTGTGTCCAAACTAAATCAGTTCCTAAGTCCTCACATGAGATGTGGCATGGAAGAATGTCTTTCATGAAGATTTGGGGTTGCGAATCTTATATAAAGAGACTTGTCTCTTATAAGTTAGCACCAAATCTGACAAGGTTAATTTCAGATATCAGTTTTACAACCACAATGAGAACAAAGTGTTTGTTGCTCTATATGATTCGTTTCTTGAGAAACAGTTTCTCAATAAAGGATCTAGTGGGAGTAAAATTGATCTTGAAGAGTTCAAGAACCTGAAAATAACATGGAACCAAGAGTAGAGATGGAACCAAGTTCACAAGGAGTTGTGAAACCGGTTGAAGTTACACATGTCCATCGTAGATTGGATAGGTTACGATCCGAACACGAGAAATATTGATCTCTCATATCGGAAAGTAATAAAGTGGAAGTCATTGAGAATGACGATCCTACTTACTATCTAGAGGCGATGTCCACTCCTAATTCGGATAAATGGTTAGGAACCATGGAGTCCGAATTACAATCCATGTCTGATGATCAAGTTTGAAACTTGATTGAGCTACCTGAAGGTGTAAAAACCATAGGGTGCAAATGGGTTTTCAAGAAGAAAACCGACATGGATGGAAGGTGTATACTTTCATGACTAAGGATTGTAGCAAAGGGATTTAGGAAAATTCATAGTATTGACTATGTTGAAACCTTTTTGCCCGTTACAATGCCGAAGTCTATTAGAGTTTCAATTGCCATTATCGCATATTGTGAATATGAGATATGACAAATGGATGTCAAAACAACGTTTCTTAACGGAAACCTACTTGAGGATGTGTACAGTACACAACCCGAAGATTTGTCAATCCAAGAAATTCTAATAAAGTATACATGTTGCAGAGATCCATGAGATGGGTTGAAGCAAGCTTTGAGGAATTGGAATCTTCATTTTGATGAATCGGTCAAAGAGTTTGACTTCATCAAGTACAAAGATGAACTTTGTGTATACATGAAATTCAGTGGGAGCATAGTATTATTTCTATTATTATATGACAATGATATCTTACTCATTGAAAACAAAGTTCCGACACTTAAGACTGTCAAGTCTTGGTCAAAGAAAGGTTTCTCAATGAATGATATGGGTGAAGCCGCTTACATCCTTGGTATCAAGATCTATAGAGATAGATCTAAAAGGATAAATTGGTTTGAGTCAAAATACTCACATTGACAAGGTTCTTAGATGATTTTAAGAAAGGTAACTTGTCAATGGGTCATGGTATTACTCTTAGCGAGACTCAGTGTCCCATGACAACTGATGAGCAAAAGAGAATGAATGAAGTTCCATATGCTCCGGCATTTGGATCTGTCATGTTGTAAGTGCTCCAATTTGAGCTTGTTAGAATTTTCGTTATAAAATTAACGAAAGTTATAACATTTCTAACAATTCCTAACTATCCTAACATTTCTAACAAAGGGAGGGTAGAATGGGCATTGCCAAATGAAGTTAAACCAAGAAAAGCATCTTAAAAAGCAAAACAAAAGAATAAAACCATAAATAGAAAGGCTGGAAACACAAAAGCGGCCGTTAATTTGGTTTTTTTGAATTTTTATTCTTCCTGTCTAAGGCTGGAGCTGTAATTAATGAACAGTGCACGCCTACTGACCTTGTCCGCGCGGATACCTTTGCATTTTCAGGAGGGCTATAAATTGAGCCCTCCAGTCACAAAAATAAGAAGGAAGAACACAATTGCAACGAAGTTCTGGCGAAATATAGAGAGAAAACAGTGAGAATTCTCAAGAATTGTCACCTTTTTCTTTCCAATCTTTCCCAACTCATACTCATCCACTCACTCTCATATTAAAGCCCTAAACACTCATACACTCAAGCCAAACACTCAAGAACACAAGGAAGATTGGTAAACCCTCTTCTTCCTAACCCTAAATCTCATCCATGCATGCATCTTCAAACTACAAAATGTAGTTCTTTCATCTTCTTTCTCTAGATCTAAGAAGATCACCATGGAAGACCATCTCCATGGATGATCTTCTACAAAGATCAACATTATTTTCAAAGCTTTTCTTTCTTACTTGCAAAAATGCACTTTCAAAACCCTAAAAAACCATTTTCAAGCACTAAATCTTGATTTCAAAGGGTAAAATCCCCCTCCCCAAGCAAATGAAATGCTTAGTCCTAATGTACCCCAAGGATGGTTTGGTATAGTTGATTCACCACTAAAATGTCTAGTGATCACTAACCAAAACCTAGGGAAATGGGGACAAGCATGGATGCAAAATCCCCCTTAAAATCATATTTTCTTTCTTGAGAAGTTGCTGTCCAGTAGCAATTTTCTCAGACCTCAGTCCATGGTCTTAATTTTTGGACACAGATGAACTTGGAATTTGGTGTTGACTACAAAACACTTTTTGTAGCCAACATCCAGAGCTTTCCAGAAATATTTTTACCTTATTTTTTGGGTGAGTAAAACTCCTCTTTTCAATTTTTCTTTCAGAGGCTAGTTCATCAGCTTCTGGGAATCCAGATCTCATATCTGAGGTTTCCAGAAGGTTTTGACCCCTCAAATCTTCTCCAAAATGGAAATTTCTTTCACACAAAGTTTATTCAAGGAGTCTAGAGAAACTTTCATTCTCTGAGTTCATCCAGATTATGAAGTTTTAGGACCCTTGAATCCATTTCAAAATCAGGTGTCTGCTGCCATTTCCTTCTGGCAGAAGTGACTTCTCAACTTCAAAAGGTTTTGAGTACCAAATCTCAAACCAAAAATTCTCCAAAAAATCATGGGATCAGTTTAAAGTCTTAAAAAGACATCCCAATTTTTACTTTTTCCAGTCTCAACTTATTTTGGCTAAAACACACACACACACACACACACAAATGATTTTCAGCTTGGAAGACTCGTTTTACGAGGCGCGTCAGTGCACACTAACGTCCTTCCCGACGCGTAACATGACCTCCGAACCTAAATCTCTGATCTCGGGCTTTTTCAAAGTTTTGCCCTTCAAAATTAAAATGGCGTGGCGACTCCGTTTTTCCGGTTTTATTTGGTTTTTCAAAGAAACGCAAAATCGAATTTTTCCCGCGAAAAAGGCAACACCATCGTTACGGTGGCGACTCCGCTGGGAATAAGCTTTTAATAAAAAAATGGTATTCGGTATATTGGTGGAAACCACTAAATTTCCCGTCATCGCCTCCTAACACGAAGTCGGGGATAAATTGTGGTCTAACAATCCCACGTACCGGTATCACCGTTTTCAAAAAACAAAAAAAGCTTTTGAGGGTCAAGCTTCCGTCCCGCTTTGAAAATCATTTTTGTGTGTGTGTTGATTTTTGCACGCTTTCATGTTGTTTTGGCCGCCTCGGAGAAAGTCAAAATTTTGACTGTCGGAATAATGTCCCTAACCGTCGGAATTTTCATGCTTACGTGCTTATGTGCTCATAAAAAATTCAAAAAAAAGATTTTCAAAAAAAGAAAATTTCCAAAAAAAAAAAATCATGCATCATATTTTTAAGACACATAAAAAAATCTCTATTTTACTCGGAAAAGAATATAGATCGCTTGCACACTACGCGCACGTGACCGTACACCGCACACTACGTCCTTAACCCGGGAAATCCTTGTCGCGGTCCGTTTGGTCTTATTACGCCTCTCGGATGAGCACAGACTACCCAAACATCCCATGGAGCCTCGTGTCGACCATGCACTTGTCCGTGACACACTTTGTCCGAGACCCGATTGGTTTTTAGTCCTTGCGTGTCATGCCCTGTCCGTGTATAGACCTTTCCTTTCAAGCCTTTGTCGGCATACCGACTCAATATCTCTCGGGTCCCTAATCGGTCGCTAATCGGTCGAAGTTACGCCGGTTTTCCGCCGCGAGACTTTGACCAAGATATTGACCGGCGCCTTGACTTCGGCTCGGCGGCACAAATTATACACCGACTCCCGGCATTGACACCGAGTCATCAAGGATTAATGACTATTCCATGCCTAATTACGGCTTAAGCGACGACAAGTCAAGATCAATCGTGGACGCTTATCGGTCAAATCATGCCGACTTTTGTCGAGCCCTCGGACACGATCTTGACTCGACGTCGGCTTTGTCCGTAATTTACATCGAATGCTCGTTAAGACTCGATTACCCGCCGGACTTCTAGGATCGTTTTCTTTCGGTCGGTGGGACCCGCTTGCCACTATAGGACCCTCGCCGGGCCGTCCACCCCGGGAGGTCGAAATACGGGTGGAATACGAGGGGCTTATAGACGTAGTGACGGGGCCCACCGATCCAGAATCGAGTAGTTTGCGAAAAAGAAGAGCAATCTTTTCCAACCGATTAGGTTAATAAAACATGTTTTAAGTAAACGTGAACAAATAAGCGCATGTTGCATGAGCCAAAAGCCCAAACACCTACCCTCCTTCCATTCCCTGCACATGTCGAACCTTCATGTCCTTTCCCCATGACTCCGCACAAAGCTTGGTTTCGGGCACCGGTCACCGTTTGATCGGTTGGGAAGAGTCGCGCATCGTCGGCTTCGCCAATTGTTCCAACTCCGGGTTTGAGAATGTACGCATCGGCCGGTAATGATGGGGATAACGTCACTCCGCCTCCAGGGACCCCTCGGGCGAGCAACGGTGGAATCGGTTAGCGAGAACGGATGAGGTTACGACGGGAAGCACGGCTAAACGGCCTTATGGAGGCTATTAAGAGTCACGGTCTGGCCGCCGGCCTCAATCCGGATGGCACCTTCACCGTGGAAGAAGACGAGGATGCCAACCCCACTCTCGGTCGCCACGATTACACCGAGGATGCCGCCACCCACCTCCTATGGTGCCACTACCGAACCCATGCTCCTCGATTTTCGGGTCGGCCGGCTCCCAACCACGAGACCACCGGATCCATGCGGCCCGGCGGCACAAATCGGTGGGGGCAAAATCGGTACGGAATGTCTTCTCATGGTTGGGGCTATCTCGGAATGCCACGGCTGATCGGGATCCCTCCTCGGTTCGGAACCGATCAATCCGGACCTTCACAAAGACACGCGTTCGGAATGCCGCCACAACTTGGTTACGGACCACGGTCGGGAGCCCCTCCTCGGAAACAGTACTAGTTCGGCCGCTCCTCACACAAATCCATTCCTCACTCGAGACTTCTATGGGTTACCAAGCCTCCATCCCGGTGTCATCCGAATCACCGGGACCGCAGTACCCCGGGTTACACACCTTCACCACAAGCGGCCATGCAATTCAACCATCCCGGACGGCCCGCACTCAAGCCTACTTACGAGGCCCCACTCTGGAAATCCAAGTTATCCGGCTACATCGGGGCTGCCCCACCTACTTTGCCGATTGAAAATCCACAGCAAGCCGCAAGGTTCTACCCTTTGCTCGAGCTCCTACTCATGCTCCCAGGGTAACTCGGCCCCGGGGACGGGTTTTCACCTACGTCCCAGGACCGGCCGTTCCCTCCACCGGTCTGCCTCCGGTGGTAGCTCCTCTCTCTAGCTCGGCCACTAGTTTGAATGCCATGGTTCCGCCACAAGACCCTCATCGGCCTGGTTCATGGAACAACACAAGGAAATGAAAGCGCGTATTGCCGAACCGACCGCGAAAGTACGCCTTCTTCCGCCTACGGACCAGGACTCCATTGTTCCCCTGCCCCACAAATTCGTGATGCCAAATCTGGATCTCTTTGATGGAACCGCATGTCCGAAAACCCATTTGGACACGTATACCTTGGCGATGAAAGCCGAAGGATGCACCAATCGGCGGTGGCGACTATTTGACTTATCCTTGAAGTCCGGTGCCTTAAAGTGGTTCTTCCGTTTGAAACACGAAGCCGGGGCCACATGGGACCGTATCACCAATGCCTTCACGAGAAAAATATAAGGCCAACTTGGAATGGGAAACAAATAGGGTTGACCTACAAACAACAGTGCGGCGTCACGATGAGAATGTTGGGGACTTTTACAAGCGGTGGAATGCGAAACTCGGTGAAATGGCCATCCCTCCTTCCGAAGAGGAACAACGGACATCTTCCGGTCATGCTTGAAACCACATCGAGAGCCTCCCTCGGTCACTTCCCATACTCGACTTACGGGCCATGGTTAACTCTGCGGCTAAGTTTGAAAAAGGCCTACAATCGGCCAGGCTGCTGCACACCGCCTACGATATCGGGCTCCTCCTGCAAACACCGCCCCTGCTCTGCTAAAGGCAAAGAAATGATTAACTATGCGGGACGGGAATGTAATAACACGACTCCTTTTGCTCCCGGGAAACCAGTAGAGCCCGGACCGCGGGTCATGAATCTCGAAAACTTTGGGATGCCCCTGAATCACATCTTTAGGGGAATTGTAAAAGAAGGCTTCTTGTGCGGCCTTTGGAGAATTTCCAACCCCAGGAAATCCGAATGCTCCGTGGATACTACAAAGTATTGTGCCTTTCATCAAGCTCACGGACATCGGCGGCATTTGCTTCACTCTGAAAAAGGCAATCCGAGGGCTAATAGAGCAAGGAAAGTTGGAGGGCCCAGGGGCCCAACACGGATCAAAAATCCATTTGCCACGGAACCATAATCGAGAGTAAATATGATCGAATGCGGAGAATCTTCGCATGACCATGAAGATCTTGATGAAGGTCCCCAAATACCCGTGGCCAACCTCGTCGAGGATCCTGGTCGGATTCCCCTCGGCCTCGAGGATATCGAACGAATCGACCCATCTTGGTCTCATGTCGAGACTCCTTGCAAGAATACGAGGCCCGCTATTTCTCGGATAAAGGGAAAACCGATACCGAAGAAGCTGGGGCTATTCCGCTCGTAACATGAAAGAACCATTTACACAAGATGGTTAGAACAATCGAGAAGAATCGAACAAGAAAGCTTCCGGCGGGCACTGTCTTGGGGCTTATCGGCGAAAGAGGCCGAAGAGCATGCGGAGCTAGTACACTTACGCAAATTGGCTTTGGGAGAGCCGAATATGATCCAGAGAACAGTGAAGAATCGGAAGAGGAGGATTCCTTCTATATCCTACACGGCGTCAAATATGTGCCGCCCTCTCACTCTTCCCCGCAATTTACGGGAGGAGAAAGGCTGAATCGCAGATTACCATCACTTCCGGGAATGGGAGCATATGACAACTTCTGCGGCTGCACGTACCCCTCTTCCCCTAACAGATTTGACCGTCGCTCTCTCTCAGCTGATATCCCCGTGGTATGGGAAGATGATTCTGATGACAGCGATGACGATGATGACGATGACGATGATGATGACGAGAGCGAAGAGTCGACGGAGGCCCCCGATCCGAAAACAATCTGGAACAATCATGCCCAAAATGAACCAAGCCACAATGGTTGGTTGTCACCAAGCGACAATGAAGGACCGCCAGGAAATGCGGATCAGATACCAATGGAGACAGACCCCTACGAGGTGTCACTTGTAAGATGCATTTGTGGCCAATGCCCGGATACTCCAGAGGATGAAGGACAGCAAAGCCCGCGTCCAGATCCGTACATATCCGAAATCCTAGAACACAACGTTCCTTATAAGAACCTGAATGGTGAATGGAGAGGGTTTATTGAAGCACTGGTCGAAAATGGAGGGTTCCAGCCACCGGAAGATGAAGAATTCGTAAACGTTATTGGATCTTTTTCTTCTTTCCCACGAACGGATGGCGTAACAACCGTAAGGGTCACAGCCGAGCCGCTCGAGCGCAGCGAATGCCTGCAATCACCGAAAAGGGTTATCGATACTGAACGTCTCCCCGGTGGCCTTCATACCTATGAGCCCACATGACGCCTTTCTAATTGCTACGGGGCCCGACAATGGACCCCGGGTGCTCCTTATTTGGACACGAGATCTATCGAGCCGCTACCTCAAGCTCTCAAGAGGGAACGTTGCCTATCCTTCACATGTGGCTGCCCTACACTGCAAGGCGAAAGAAAAAGGATACACGATGAGATGGAGGGCCGATAGCCACAACTACGTGGGCCATCCAAGGGATGAAATCGGCAAACCGCCAAGCTCCCAGACAATAGCAACTCTTGTTGCATGATAACAATGAGCAAGGCCGGCCGCCGAGAATGAATCGGAGGACGCCCTAGCTCTGTGGGCCATCCAGGGGGCAAAAACACAACCCCGGACTCAGAAGCCGGTAACTTGGGAAGCAGTTATAAGGGCCGCCCGGGAAGGAGCCGCTCAAACTCGGCCCTCACCGTCACTAGATCCGTCGGGAACCAATGGCCAATAGCCAAAAGGGCTCCCCATCGACCTTGGCGGCTTGAAGAAATCCGGTCAAGAGACGGCCGATGAGGAAATTAATACATTAACCCGATGCGGCGAGATCTTCCAAGGAAATCCCAAGACAGACAAGAAGGCCACGAGATCAAGCACCAAAAGAAGATCGCCGCCCCTATGCTAAGGCAGTGAAACTCCGGACCACGAAAAAGAGGATCCCGTGCTCACTCGGTTGAAGCAAACACAGGCCAACATTTCCCTCTGGTCTCTACTCACTTCGTCTTATCCCCATAAGCCGAAGGCCGGAAGAAAGCCCCGGCTCGCACTCTCGTGCCTATTGATGCTACTCCCGATGATGTGGTACGGTGATTGGAAACATCCACTACGGGAACATAATCACTTTCACGGATCTCGACCTCCTCAATTTGGGGTGATCATAATGAGCCTCTCTTCATCACAGATCCAGTTTGGATGAACGACGCCTCCCTCGGGTCTGGTTGATAATGGGTCCGGAATGAACATTCTTCCAGCAAAGATCATGAGCTTGCTTGATATCAAGACTACGGACTTGAAGCCTTCTTCTCTCACGGTCGAAGCTTACGACTCAACATCCCGAGCAGTCCTCGGAGTTGCTACTTTAGACCTCTGGTTTGGACAGAAATTGATACTGTGGAATTCCGGGTTATCGACATCCCGATTACTTTCAATGCCCTGTGAAGACCTTGGCTGCACCAAGTCAAAGGGTCGCCTCAAGCCTCCACCGGTGTGTGAAATTCGTCTCGAATGGGGATCGACGACCATTTACGGAGATTTAGTCACTTTAGAAGGCACGAGATACGGGCGGAATACCTATTACTGAAATCAAACATGACGAGGAAGGTCACATGCTAACGGGCTTCACGGTCGAGCCTCCCAAGGCCCAAGTGTGCAACATAGATCGACGGTCACTCGGGATAAAATCCCACCGGTCTTGAAAATGATGAGAAAAATGAGCTATCTACGGCCTCGGTGCAGGGAAGCGCCAACAAGGAACTTTCAAACTCATCGAAGTGAAAGGACAGAATACTCGCCACGGCACAGGATATGAGGCCTCCCCGGTGGACACCGCAAAGGGAAAGAGATTTGAAGGCGCCACAGGAAAGATCCCGGTTGACAACCCTAAATCTCTCCCCTTCAGTCCCTAATTTGGTGACTACTTTGTAAAGGGTCCCACACAACCGGGAAACATCACAGAGCCCACTCCTACGGAAGGATGGCTAAAGCTACGGGATAGCCTCAACAAGTTCGGGGAACCAAGGCTAACCCGGTCCGTAGAATGTTCCTGGACCTACCCAAGATACACAGGGCTACCACTACCATGAAGAGTGAGTATACCTTCGAGGCGTGCGACACAGTGGAACAGTTCGAGAAGCTCACAACCACTATTCCCTACGCCCGGGAGACCCGAAACCGAGTTCGAATTGACAAGGCTGCCAAAAGCTAAGGCCACGGAATTTCCCTCGAGATGATTGGGATGGTGCAGTTATGCAGCAATTGTTTGAAGAAAGAAGTCCAGTGCCGGACGATTGATCTCGGCTCGATCCAAGAGATGATAGCGGCAATTGAGAAAGGAGAACAAAAACGGCCAGTTCCGAGTCATGAGGCCACCAGCAGCGATGCCGCGAAGAATTGGGAAACTCTCTCGGGCCGTCCGCGACCAAGGAGGAAATGATCACCAAGCTTGGATTGGTACCCCGTCCCTTTGTGTCAATCTAGGACAAGTCCTCCCGCTCTCTCTGTTAAGATCGAGTCTCTAGGGTCGTCCGATGGCCTTACGCCTGAAGACTACGAGTATGTAGCAAGCAACTGTATTCCACTTTCGTTTTTCAATGAAATGACGAACCTCTAAGTATCCCTTGATTGCCACTTTAACTAATGATGAATTAAGTAATAAAAAAAATTTTTAATAATAATTCATTAGATAAAGAAGCAGACACAAAAAAAAAAAAATCAAACAACAAAAAAAATCTTTAAGCAGATTGTCCGGGAAGAGGAAAATCGAGCCCCCAGCTAGAGGGAGATTTTGACAAGTGCGGAATTTGGGAGCTGCGGAAGAGCCTAAAGAGATGCGGATTGGTGATTTCTGCAAAGTGCTCTGCAAAATCCTCAATTCAAAGAAAGTCGCCCTCTTCATCAAAGAAAACATCATGTGCGGATACGGGTTGCCGGCCGAAATCATTTCGAGATAATGGATCCCACTTCGAAGGGGAATGTGACAAGTTCTTTGGCGAGAATTCCGAATAACCCGTCACATGTCATCACCCTACGGGCCCCAAACCAACGGAGCCGTCGAGGCGGCAAACAAGACTCTGGAAAATATCATCAGGAAAATGGTTGTCCAAGGCGAGAGATTGGCCGAGAAGTTACACTGCACTCTGGGGCTACGGAGAACATCGGTCGAACGGCAAGCGGGAAACACCTTTCGCCCTCACATACGGAATGGAAGCCGTACTCCCAATCGAGTGGAAATACCCTCGCTCCGTATCTTTGTGGAAAGCCAAATCAACGAGGTCGAATGGCTCCGAGTCGCCATGACGAATTGGCCCTACTAGATGAACGCCGACCGAAGGCCATGGAACACATCCGGGCCTACCAAGGAAGAATGGCTAGAGCCTTCGACAAGAAAGTAAAGCATCGGGAGATCCGAGAAGGTGATCTCGTTCTAAAAGAAAAGCCCCAGTCCGTATCAACCCTCTCGGCAAATGGGAGCTTTCGTATGGGTCGGGCCATATGTCGTCCGAAAGATCTTCTCCGGAGGCGCCATGCAACTTGCGGACCTCGACGGGAATCCCTTTGTACACCCGGTGAATGGTGACAAGGCTGCGCAGATACTACGCGTAAAAAAAAAAAAAAAAAAAAAAAAAAAAAAAAAAAAAAAAAAAAAAAAAACAAAAAAAGAGTGCTAAAAGAGTAATACCCAACTAGGTTAGAAACCCGAAAAGGGCGGCCTAGGTAAAAAACAGGGTTGCACCAAAAAAAAAACAAACAAAAAAAAACAAAAAAAGAGTGCAAAAAAAAACAAACAAACAACAAAAAAAAGAGTTCACCAGTTTGAACTACGAAGACCTGAGCTCCTCAAAATGAGGGGAACGTAGGCAGCCGGAAACGGTTCGGTCTAAAGCACAAATAAAAGCCATACTTTGGCATCAATACAATTGATCAGACCATGAAAGCGTCTCAAAAAACTCTAAAGCAATTCAAATATTCATTACAAGTTAAAAGCTCTTTGATGAGTCTAAGCCCGATTCATTCCTACAACTGGCAACCTGCTAAAAGAAAACTAAGATACATAATCAAACTAATGTGTCTGTCATGGCAAGAAAGGGATACTTGGAAACCTCAGAGTCACTCCAACCCACTCGTACTAGTCTCTCCCTTCTTCTTCCCCCTCCGAGTCTTTCTCTTCTGAACCGGAAAAATGTCGGTATTCCTCCTACCAAGCTCTGGTATAGGGACAGGGTCTATCAAACCAGCCTCTGTCAGGGCCTTAGTAGCCCTAGCGTCATCCCTCATCTCCTGTAGCCTAGCTGGTAGCATAGGAGCCCTCCTCTCCTGTCTCTTGACGTAAGCCTCATAGTCGGTCACAGCGTCTCCGCTCCTGTCATGAGGATTGGCCCTCGCCTCGGCCCTCCTCCTCTCGAAAGGTCTGGTCCTCCGCACCTACAATGGCCTCACGCCGTCTCAAAATAGCCACCTGAGTCTCTCCCAGATGCCCCTCGTACCAATCCAGGTACCAAGTGGTCAGGAACACCGGTCTCGGACGCCTGAGAATGACCCGAGGAGGAAAGGCATCGTACCTCCATACTCGGGAAAGAAATGGAAACACCGAGGGATCATCCATGGAAAAAAGAGCCACCACCCTGGTAGCTATATCATCAAAACCCTCCAAAGGAACCTGCTCCAAGCCAAACTGTCTCAGGACCAGAGCCGGAATGTAGAAACTGGACTGAGAAAGCCCCGGAAGCATAACCACATGGGACCCATCCTGAAGCACTCTTCGAGTCTCCACCCGCCAATGAGGCACCGACCATCTGATATCTTCAGTCTGGCGACCCGCCATCCAACGCTCCCACGAGCCCTGATCATCAAAATCTACATCAACACCTCTCCTGGCAAAAGTCCAAGGTCTGATCATATCAGAGGTTTCCCGAAGAACCCCCAAACGCTCCATCAGCCACAGGGTCAAGAGAAACGGGCTGCCCCCATGCATATATCGTCTCCCGGTAGCTAATCTGTCGAGAGCATGGAAGGTCTCCCCCAAGATCAAAGGAACGACATCTCTGCCCAGGCGACAATGGACGACAACATCCAGCAGAGATCGATGGCAGATCCCAAAGGAATAGACCATGAACAAAGTGCCGAACATGCAAAGTGCAAAGGCATCCCAATAGGCGTCATCCACCAAGCCTAGGCCCCTAAATCTGTCGGGAAGACCGGAAATATCGAAATGGTCGGGACCGCGGATCATGCCTCGTGCTTCCTCCTGGAAAGATGAAGAAAGTTGCACAACTTGTCAACAAAAGAAGCTCCTCCGGACCAAGGAATTGCTATCTCCTCCACCTCCGGACCTCCAAGCAAGGCCCGAAATTCTTCCACAGTCGGAACAATCTCGTTGAAGGAAAGGCAAAAGACATGCCTTCTAGTATCCCAAAACGAAGAAGAAGCCCTTAAGAGGTCATAATCCGGAACCAATTCTTTGAGAGACCACAAGCATCGTACCTTGTACCGTTCTTCAAAGAAAGACCTTCTCTCATGCATAATTTCCCGGGACCAATCCTTGAACTTGTTGAAAAATGACATTTGGGATTCTTGGGATAACTTTGAGGAGCTTTTCTAAGGCTTTCCATGGTTTTTTCTCTCTTCCTCCCGAAAATGAGTCAGTTTGACTGGAGGTTGAAGAAGATATTTGAATTTGAAATAAAGCAAAGCCAAATTTAAAGCAAAATCAAAGGACAGTGTCAGATGCTGTCCCCATCCGCGCGGATGGGATTGCTTCCCCAGAAAAAATTCTGCAACAGTCCAAGCTGCTACACCAAAAAAGGAATATTCCGTCCCGGTTGCTCGAAACTTGTGCAAAAAACCTCCCCAAACCAGTCCATATACCAAACACCCTTGCAAAAAAAAAAAAAAAAAAAAAACCAAGGCTCATGCAACACTGCATTCATATTGCATTGCATTCGTAAAATAAAATCCTAAATTATTACATTCCAAAAAAAAAAAAGAAAAGGAGAGTGTACAAAAAAAAAACAACAAACAAACATAAATAAAATCCTAAATTATTACATCAAAAAAAAAATGTGCATGATCTGTACAAATCTCAAAAAAAAAAATCAATCGGAGTCTCCAGCACCCGATGTCTCTCCCCGGCCCCTCTTGCGACTCGGGCCCGCCTCGTCAGGAGCCCTGAAAGTCTCGGGCTCAGAATCGTCCTCATCTCCAGAAAGAGGCTCGTCGGGACCAACCGGCACACTCGATAGGGTAAACCCGGATCCCCGAAGAAGTCGTACCCGAAGGTGAAGGCGTCCGACTCCCGAACATACGGCGACGACCCACCATGCCGCCGCACGTGTCCACGCCCGTGCGGATCCCCAAGAATGACGTGATCCGAAGAGAAGAAGGTGCAGCGGTGATCAATGAGAGGAGAAAGAGGGGTCTCGGAAGAAGTCTCCGAGGGAATAGGAGAAGCCTCCCGTCGGACGGAGTGCCGGCCGTGGTCTCCTCGCCCTAGCCTCGAGGCGCCCGCAAGCAACCATCCTCCGTATGAACCTCTTGGCTCCGATCACTTGCTTCGTCGGTGTCTCGACGACCACCTCCGAAACCGCACAAAAGCAAAAGCGTCAAAAAAAGTGATGCTAGAGATGATGAAACAAAAGAAAGAAAAGAAGGGGAAAAGGTGAAGCCATACCTTCATACCCTGGACGAGGCCGGAAAGCTCGTGGAAGCCGCGCGGGCCGAGGGATCTGCACCCTCAATCGGACCCCATCCCGGATGTAGGAAAAATCCGTCCGAGGTACCGCGGGATCCCAAGCCCCTCCCTCTCTAAAACCCGAGGCATCCTCGGCCTCCTCAAGACGAACGTCGCATATGGCTCGATCGCCACGAAGTCCGAGAAGTGCCGGCTTTGCTCGGTAATCATCCCAGTCACGGACCGATCGCTCGGATGCATCATATCGGCGGGAGGCTCCACCGGTGTCCTCAAAGGCGAGTTCACGCCATGCCGGCGCGTCACCCTCTCTCCCGGATAATAGGCATCGCAGGTCGGACCCCTCAAGATCCTCCGCCACATCCCGAGATCTCGCCGCCCTTCATGCGCCACCTCAAAGCGATCCTGTGGGAAGAATATCATCCCCTCATCCGTCTCGGCCTCCGTCAAAGGAAGGCAATCCGCGTACTGAGAGTCGTACGCCCCGGAGCTTATCTTCTCCCGGGCATGCTTGGACCAAGACTGCATGGCCGGATACGCCCGACGTACGCCTCGAGCCGCCTCCACACCGTGACGTGGAAAAACTCCAGCGCCCGCCATACACGCGAAAGGTAAAAATCCAATCAATCCAGTGCAAATAAAAGTGCGTGCGCAAAGGAAAGAGGGAAAGCAAAAAGAGAGCTTATACCTCCGTGAGCAAACTCGAAGCAAGACAGGAGCTCACACCCTTCCCAGTATCTATCAAGAGCGAAGTACGGCTCGGCCCGGCCAGGCCTCCCCCAGAAATATCTCCAACCGTCTCCATGTCCTCCAAGGACCTCAAGAAGGCAAAGATCGCCGTCCCCTCGAGATGCCCAAAGAGTGTGCTCGAAAAGGTAAACCGAGAGGAAGGACCTAGCAAACGCTCGGCGCTAAACCCTATCCTCCCGGCCTCGTAACTCGCGATGGTCTCCACGATCTTGCCGAAGACCACGGCATACTCCATCCCCATCCCCTTTTTGGGAATAGGGGAAAATCCAAGAAGAGCCTGCAGATCAGCATCGCTGTAGCCATCTCTCCACTCAATGCTGCGTCCATTGAAGGACAGACCCGTGATCGCAGCATAGTCAGAAGGCGTAACAGTCGCCTCGCCCCAGAAGAAGTGGAAGGTGTGGGTCGCGTCCCACCAGTGCTGCGCTAGAGCAAACATCAAGCCCTTGCACTTAGGGAACTTGACCAGTCCCCTCAAGCACTCGACAAACTCCCAGAGCCCCGTCTCGACAACGATCTGTCTCGGACTCGGCAAAGCTCCTCGGCCCGCATTCGGAAGCCGGTCCCACAAGTCAATCACAGACTCCACCGATCCTCGAGTCTTCATCTTGTTCAGCTGCTCCGTCACAAAACGGTTTCCGCCCTGTAAAAAAAAAAAAGAGAGAAAATGTCAAAAGATTGCATTTGCATTTACATCAAAAAAAAAAAAGAGAAATTTCGACAGCATAACAGCATACAATGAGCATAGCCCCATTTTTCTCGCATAAAAGAAAACAATTTTCAGCAAGTCCTAATGCATTCATCAAAAAAAAAAAAAGGATGCATTCCTACGGAAGTAAAAACTCCGTCCCATTTTCAACAAAAAAAAATGCATACATGCATATCATCCATCTTACATTCCTACGGGAGGAAAAATCCGTCCCACTTTTCAAAAAAAAAAAAATCCTAAACATACATACATCTCATATTGGCAAAATGCCCATTCTTTCCAAACAAAATGCATGCATTGCATCATCATTCATCAATATCAAAATTCAATTTCAAAAAAAAAAATCATCATCATCAAGAACATGCAATATTCAATTCCAAAAAAAAAAAAAATCACAATTCTTCGAATTTTCACATGTAATTTTCAAACTAAAAAAAAAATGTGGCAAAAATGCCAATTCTTTTCCCAAGCAAAATGCACATTCATATCATCAATATTAATATTCAATATTCAAAAAAAAAAATTCAAAAATCACCCCCGGCAGTCAAACGTAAGACCGAGTGCCCCGAGAAAGATAACGAGATCCCGTATCTTTCATCAAAATCTCTCCCGGCAGTCAAACGTAAGACCGAGTGCCCCGAGAAAGATAACGGATCCCGTATCTTTCATCAAAATCTCCCCCGGCAGTCAAACGTAAGACCGAGTGCCCCGAGAAAGATAACGAGATCCCGTATCTTTCATCAAAATCTCTCCCGGCAGTCAAACGTAAGACCGAGTGCCCCGAGAAAGATAACGGATCCCGTATCTTTCATCAAAATCTCCCCCGGCAGTCAAACGTAAGACCGAGTGCCCCGAGAAAGATAACGGATCCCGTATCTTTCATCAAAATCTCCCCCGGCAGTAAAACGTAAGACCGATCTCCCCGAGAAAGATAACGAGATCCCGTATCTTTCATCAAAATCCTTCCCGGCAGTCAAACGTAAGACCGAGTGCCCCGAGAAAGATAACGAGATCCCGTATCTTTCATCAAAATTACCCCCGGCAGTCAAACGTAAGACCGAGTGCCCCGAGAAAGATAACGAGATCCCGTATCTTTCATCAAAAAACGTAAGACCGAGTGCCCTGAGAAAGATAACGAGATCCCGTATCTTTCATCAAAATTACCCCCGACAGTCAAACGTAAGACCGAGTGCCCTGAGAAAGATAACGAGATCCCGTATCTTTCATCAAAATCACCCCCGGCAGTAAAACGTAAGACCGAGTGCCCCGAGAAAGATAACGAGATCCCGTATCTTTCATCAAAATTATCCCCGGCAGTCAAACGTAAGACCGAGTGCCCCGAGAAAGATAACGAGATCCCGTATCTTTCATCAAAATTACCCCCGACAGTCAAACGTAAGACCGAGTGCCCCGAGAAAGATAACGAGATTCCGTATCTTTCATCAAAATTACCCCTACAGTCAAACGTAAGACCGAGTGCCCTGAGAAAGATAACGAGATCCCGTATCTTTCATCAAAATTACCCCGGCAGTCAAACGTAAGACCGAAGTGCCACGAGAAAGATAACGAGATTCCGTATCTTTCATCAAAATTACCCCTAAGAAACGTAAGACCGAGTGACCCGAGAAAGATAACGAGATCCCGTATCTTTCATCAAAATTACCCCTGCAAGAAACGTAAGACCGAGTGACCCGAGAAAGATAACGAGATCCCGTATCTTTCATCAAAATTACCCCCGGCAGTCAAACGTAAGACCGAGTGCCCCGAGAAAGATAACGGATCCCGTATCTTTCATCAAAATCATCCAACGGCAGTCAAACGTAAGACCAATTTCCAGCACGAATACATCCGATTTTCCCCAGTAAAGGCTAACGAAATCCCCAGCAAAGTTAACGGAATCCCAAAAGCCAACGGAATCTCGAGTAGTGCTCGAACTACGAAAGGGCTTGATTCCCACTAGGGATACGTAGGTAGCCTATCATTAGGTCCAGCCCCTCGACCAAAACGGTCACCCTCTCCTTCGGCAGCAGACAAAGTCCACCGAAAGGCCATTTCAAATTAAGGTCCGAGGCGCCTAAAAAGCCATCATCATTAAGGTCCGAGGCGCCTAAAAAGCCATCATCATTAAGGTCCGAGGCGCCTAAAAAGCCATCATCATCCAAGTCCGAGGCGCCTAAAAAGCCATCTTCAAGGTTCGAGGCACCTAAAACGCCATCTTCAAGGTTCGAGGCACCTAAAACGCCATCTCCAAGGTTCGAGGCACCTAAAACGCCATCTCCAAGGTTTGAGGCACCTAAGACGCTATCACTAGAAAGCGATAAATCGCAATCATCCCCAGCAGAGACCGAAAATGGTCATTCCTATCCCCAGCAGGGCGGATACCCGTCAGACCGAAAATGGTCATTCCTATCCCCAGCAGAGCGGATAGCCATCACCAAAATGGTCATCTCTTATCCCCAGCAGAGTTTCTTTCCGAAGAACCGACCGTAGAACTCGCTCATCGTTCGAGGCACCTAAAACGCCATCATCTCGGGGTCAAAACCCGAACTACGGCGCTTGATTCCCATTCGGGATACGTAGGTAGCCTATCGCTAGGTTCACCCACCCGATCACTCGATCATCCCGCCAAATATGGAGCCTTACTCTTATCGACGACCCCGCTTCCTTCGAAGCGCCGTCGCCGAGGCTACTGTAAGTGCTCCAATTTGAGCTTGTTAGAATTTTCGTTATAAAATTAACGAAAGTTATAACATTTCTAACAATTCCTAACTATCCTAACATTTCTAACAAAGGGAGGGTAGAATGGGCATTGCCAAATGAAGTTAAACCAAGAAAAGCATCTTTAAAGCAAAACAAAAGAATAAAACCATAAATAGAAAGGCCGGAAACACAAAAAATGGCCGTTAATTTGGTTTTTTGAATTTTTATTCTTCCCGTCTAAGGCCGGAGCCGTAATTAATGAACAGTGCACGCCTACCGACCTTGTCCGCGCGGATACCTTTGCATTTTCAGGAGGGCTATAAATTGAGCCCTCCAAATCAAAAAAATAAGAAGGAAGAACACAATTGCAACGAAGTTACGGCGAAATATAGAGAGAAAACAGTGAGAATTCTCAAGAATTGTCACCTTTTTCTTTCCAATCTTTCCCAACTCATACTCATCCACTCACTCTCATATTAAAGCCCTAAACACTCATACACTCAAGCCAAACACTCAAGAACACAAGGAAGATTGGTAAACCCTCTTCTTCCTAACCCTAAATCTCATCCATGCATGCATCTTCAAACTACAAAATGTAGTTCTTTCATCTTCTTTCTCTAGATCTAAGAAGATCACCATGGAAGACCATCTCCATGGATGATCTTCTACAAAGATCAACATTATTTTCAAAGCTTTTCTTTCTTACTTGCAAAAATGCACTTTCAAAACCCTAAAAAACCATTTTCAAGCACTAAATCTTGATTTCAAAGGGTAAAATCCCCCCCCCAAGCAAATGAAATGCTTAGTCCTAATGTACCCCAAGGATGGTTTGGTATAGTTGATTCACCACTAAAATGTCTAGTGATCACTAACCA
This sequence comes from Adenophora triphylla var. japonica, assembly GCA_022495995.1. Lineage (NCBI taxonomy): Eukaryota > Viridiplantae > Streptophyta > Magnoliopsida > Asterales > Campanulaceae > Adenophora > Adenophora triphylla. The sequence continues at coordinate 51,456 of JAFEMH010000848.1, forward strand.
AAACCTAGGGAAATGGGGACAAGCATGGATGCCAAACCCCCCTTAAAATCATATTTTCTTTCTTGAGAAGTTGCTGTCCAGTAGCAATTTTCTCAGACCTCAGTCCATGGTCTTAATTTTTGGACACAGATGAACTTGGAATTTGGTGTTGACTACAAAACACTTTTTGTAGCCAACATCCAGAGCTTTCCAGACATATTTTTACCTTATTTTTTGGGTGAGTAAAACTCCTCTTTTCAATTTTTCTTTCAGAGGCTAGTTCATCAGCTTCTGGGAATCCAGATCTCATATCTGAGGTTTCCAGAAGGTTTTGACCCCTCAAATCTTCTCCAAAATGGAAATTTCTTTCACACAAAGTTTATTCAAGGAGTCTAGAGAAACTTTCATTCTCTGAGTTCATCCAGATTATGAAGTTTTAGGACCCTTGAATCCATTTCAAAATCAGGTGTCTGCTGCCATTTCCTTCTGGCAGAAGTGACTTCTCAACTTCAAAAGGTTTTTTGAGTACCAAATCTCAAACCAAAAATTCTCCAAAAAATCATGGGATCAGTTTAAAGTCTTAAAAAGACATTCCAATTTTTACTTTTTCCAGTCTCAACTTATTTTGGCTAAAACACACACACACACACACACAAATGATTTTCAGCTTGGAAGACTCGTTTTTACGAGGCGCGTCGGGTGCACACTAACGTCCTTCCCGACGCGTAACATGACCTCCGAACCTAAATCTCTGATCTCGGGCTTTTTTCAAAGTTTTGCCCTTCAAAATTAAAATGGCGTGGCGACTCCGTTTTTTCCGGTTTTATTTGGTTTTTCAAAGAAACGCAAAAATCGAATTTTTCCCGCGAAAAAGGCAACACCATCGTTACACATGTATGTCATGATTTGTACTAGACCCGACGTCTCATATGCTTTGAGCATGATGAGTCGATACCAATCTGATCCTGGTGAGAACCATTAGATGGCAGTCAAGACGATCCTTAAAGTACTTAAGAAGAACTAAGGATACGTTCATGGTATTTGAAAGGTTGGAAGTTAATCTTGTTGTAAAAGTTACACGGATGCTAACTTCCAAACTGACAAAGTTAATTAAATCGCAATTAGGATTTGTGTTTATGCTTATTGGAGGTGCGATTTTATTGGAAGAGTTCCAAGCAGAAAATCGTGGCCGATTCTACTTCTAGGGCTTAATTTTAGCAACATATGATGTAGCTAGAAAAGGCAGTTTGGATCAAAAGTTCATTAGTGTTTTGGAATTGTTCCAAGTATCACTAATCCGGTGGAACTTTGTTGTGACAATTGTGGTGTCATTTGTGCAAGCAAAAGAACCAAGGTCACATCAACGATCCAAACACATTTTGAGACGTTTCCACCTCATTAGAGAAATCTGTGAAAGGGAGGACGTCAAGATATGCAAGGTACCAACGGATGACAACATTTCGGACCCTCTCACCAAGCCTTTGCCACAAGCTAAACATGATGGTCATGTTAGGTCCATGGGTATAAGATACATGAATGATTGGGCCTAGTGCAAGTGGGAGACTGTAGGTGTTAGTGCCCTAGGCCTATATAGATAGTCCTATTTGTAATGTCATTTTCATTTATATATGAGATTATTACTTTGATTATTATATGTGTTTGCATGTTTACTTTAATAATCGTGTCCCTAGTACTTATGAAGCACTAGTATGAAGTCTAATGGATAATCATGTGATGATTATATGCATGGAGATGCACATTAGATTCATGGGTACTTGTTAGAGAACAAGGTACTGGACTTGACCCACTATGAGATTTATGTCATGGTCATATGTCATAAATAAATCTCATATAGTTATATCATTGATATCCTTTGACCTGAGATTATCATCGTCTTCCGCTCGATGAATATCATGTTTGATATAGTTTAACGTTGTCTTTAACCGTATGACAATAAGGGCTATCATTGGCATGGTATGATTCTTGTTGGGAAGAATGATAAGTCAAGATGGAAAATTGTCCCTCGTAAAGAGAGATGTTTGCTAGGCCACTCGTAAGTAAGATTGATGTAGTGCATGGCCATGCCCGAATGAATTAATGTGATTAATATCATTCGATTGATCAATTTACTTAGTAACGAGAAAGCATTGAACAATATGAGTTGACGTGGACCATGACTCATGTTCAATATAACATCGTGTGACAATGGGATTGTGATATGTTCTATGTAGGAAAATCGAACTTGATATTATATTATTTGGGTAGGCATGATGGCTTGCTAGAGTCCGCTCATGTCTTATGAGGATCGATGTGATCGAACTCATTGCCAACATAATATAGTCCTATGGGGTCACACGCATCGAACGAATTGTCAAAAATGAAGAATATGGAGTTTTTGTTCTCAGGGGACGACTCGTCCCCAGGCCAGAACCAACTATTCCCCTTAAGGGGGACGCCAGATTCAGAAGCTGGGTGCCAGGGGACGACTCGTCCCCTGGGCGCTGAACTGACGCGAATTTGACTTAAAATTAGGGTTTTGCAAAGGGATTTTTTTTTATAACGTATAAATACAAACCCTTAGTTGCCCTAGCAGTCAATATTCCATGGTTTTGGGTTTAGAGAAACACAAAATAGATTGATTCCAATTGAGAATTGAGAATCAAAACACCATTCAATTCCATATTTCTTCATCGATTGAAAGGAGTTTCAATCAAGGATCTAGCAATCCACCTAGAAGAGTTCTAGGGTTCGTTCATCGCGTGGATACACATAGAGGATCTTCGCTATTCAAGATCTTTCGTTTGTGATTCATTGATCGTTCATCGAGGATTCACAAGATCAACAATTTGGAGTTGGAACGCGTTTATCAACGACAAAAGCACACAAGGTTGGTAATTCTATTTCATACTTCTTAATTAATCATCTAGAACGGATTCTAGGGCTCCGGGTTTTCGAGTTAATTTTGCATTATTCCGCTGCGCATGGACCCTCGAAACCCAACACTGGGGGGGGGGATCGAACCCATGACCTCCAGGTTGGAAGCCATGAGCTCTGGCCACCAGGCCAAAGCCTGATGGTTACATTAGTTATACTGTATCCATAAGTAGGTGAAAGTTGAAAATGATCAAATCACACTGTGCATCACTTTTATGGCTTTAGAGAATAAAAATAGTAGACATTTCTAAAATGCTAGATCAGTAGGGAAAGAATGACTGATGGGAATATGGGTAACGAACAGTTTAAGCAAAAATTCAACCATAAATTTTCAATAATACAACTAAATCATAAGAGCGTCACTTCCGGTAAAAGAATTATAGGAAGAGCCGAAAGAGCACAAATAAAGTAAGGCCCTGTCTTGTCGAGCGTTTTTGTTAAAACGGAGATTAAAAAACTCAGCTTTTTTTTTATTAAGCGTATTAGTCGAGAGTTAAACCCACCAAGGATTTATCCTTGCCTGTCCCAAGTCAGGATAAAGGGCGAGGGTTGCGGTAGGCATGTGACAGCCAACGTAAAAATTTTATCACATTAACATGACATGAATCGGATTATGAATATCGTTGGGGCGTTTCCTCAGCAGCGACGCGCTACACTTCAAAGACCTGGGTGTAGTGATAAGTATGCAAAGGTTGCTAGGTCGTCGCCCGGAAGCGACGCGCCATCTCTTCACCCGGGGGTGGTGTCAAATATGCAAGGGTGCGCTACACTTCAAAGACCTGGGTGTAGTGATAAGTATGCAAAGGTTGCTAGGTCGTCGCCCGGAAGCGACGCGCCATCTCTTCGCACGGGGGTGGTGTCAAATATGCAAGGGTTCCCGTATTACGGACGAGTGCGGGTAAAGAAGCTAGTCCATGGTAGGTGTAAGGGTAGTGGGATGCGCTTTGGAACTTGGAACATTGGATCATTGACAGGGAGATCAGCAGAGGTGGTGGAAGTTATGAGGAGGAGGAAGATTCACATAATGTGTCTACAGGAAACTAAGTGGGTTGGAGAGAAAGCAAAAGAAATATCGCCTTGGGGTTTTAAGCTTTGGTACTCAGGAAAGGATAAGGGTAGAAATGGAGTGGGTATCATTATTGATAAGGAGTATATTAATGATGTGGTGGAAGTGTACAGGAAGAGTGATCGAATTATGGGCATTAAACTGGTGATACGTGATGAGATTATAACTATTATTTCCGCCTATACACCACAAGTAGGGTTGGATGCATCTATTAAACAAGTGTTCTGGGAAGATTTGGAGGAGGTAGTGCAACGAGTACCTAGTGGTGAGAAATTAGTGATTGGTGGTGATCCGAACGGACATGTGGGGTCTAGTCGATATGGCTTTGAGAGCATACATGGAGGTTTTGGTTTTGGAGAGAGGAATGAAGCGGAAATAGTATCCTGGACTTTGCGTTGGCATATGACTTGAGTATAATGAACACTTGGTTCAAGAAGAGAGAATCTCACTTGGTGTCCTATAGGAGTGGAGGTAATGCGAGTCGATTGACTTCTTCTTAGTAAGAAATACTTGTAGAAAGAGTTATACGGATTGTAAGGTTGTTCCGGGTGAGAGCACGAGCAACTCAACATAGACTCGGTGGTACTTGATTTTCGAAGTAAGAGAATTTCGAGGAAGAGAAAATCACGAGGTAGACCCTAGAATCAAGTGGTGGAGACTTCAAGGGGAAAATCAATCGAAATTTGTAGCTAAGATGGTCGATACCGGTATTTGGGCGGATAATATGGAGGATATGGATATAGATTCGACTTGGACTAAGATGGTACATACCATAAAGGAGGTGGCGAAAGAAGTCCTTGGAGAATCTAGAGGAAATGGGCCACCAAGTAAGGACACATCATGGTGGAACGAGGAAGTAAAACAAGCAATAAAGGGCAAGCGAGAATGCTACAAATTATTGGGGAAATGTAGGAGCGACGAGAACTATGAGAAGTATAAGGAAGCTAGAAGAGATGCTAAGAAAGCAGTAAGAGACGCAAGAGCAAAGGTGAATCAGAAACTTTATGATAAGTTGGATACAAAAGAAGGGGAAAAGGACATCTACAGACTCGCTCGTATGAGGGATAAGAGGACACGAGATATTGGGATGGTTAAATGTGTGAAGGATGTAGACCAAAGAGTTTTAGTCGGGGATAAAGAGATAAAAGATAGATGGAGTTCGTACTTTGATAACTTGTTCAATGGCGGTCAAGAGCAGGATGTTGGAGATTTAAATATCTCTTCGAGTATGGTTAATCGAGATTTTATGCGGAGAATTCGAAAGAGTGAAGTGGAAATGGCAATGAAAAAGATGAGATTGAAGAAAGCCGTTGGACCGGATGGTATACCAATTGAGGTTTGGAGATGTTTCGGGAGAGGGGAGTAGATTGGTTAACAACGCTATTTAACAAGATATGGAGAGTTAACACAATGCCATTGGAGTGGCGGAAGAGTACTCGATCCCTTTGTATAAGAATAAAGGTGATGTCCAAGATTGTGCCAACTATCGGGGATCAAACTAATGAGCCATACTATGAAACTTTGGGAAAGAGTGATTGCACAAAGGTGAGAAAAATTGTGGATATTTCGGATAACCAATTTGGGTTTATGCCAGGAAGATCGACTATGGAGGCAATATATCTTATGAGACAAACCATGGAGAAATATCGGGATCAAAAGAAAGATTTGCATATGGTTTTCATTGATTTGGAGAAGGCATATGATAAAGTGCCAAGAGAGGTACTTTGGTGGGCATTAGCAAAGAAGGGTGTTTCAAAGAAATATATTGATATTATCAAGGACATGTATAATGGAGTTAGTACTTGTGTACGTACTAGTGTTGGAAAGATCAAGAGTTCCCTATAAAGATTGGAGTGCATCAAGGTTCCGCATTTAGCCCCTTTCTTTTTGCTTTGATAATGGACGAATTGACGAGGTCACCCAAGATGATATACCAAAGTGTATCTTTGTTCGCAGATGATATTGTGCCGATTGATGAGACAAGAGAGGGTGTTGAAAGTAAATTGGAGTTGTGGAGACACACTTTGGAATCTCGAGGTTTTCGATTAAGCGAAGCAAGACCGAATATTTGGAGTGTAAGTTTAGCGAGTTGGAAGTAGGGAGCGGGGCGGTCACATTTGATGGAAATATTATCCAAGCTTCTGAGTTTTTTTCACTATCTTGGATCGATTATCCAAAAGGATGGAGAATTAGATGGAGATGTGGCTCATAGGATTAAAGCAGGTTGGTTGAAGTGGAAGAGTGCTACAGGGTTTCTATGTGATCGCGGCATGCCCAATAGATTAAAGGGAAAATTCTACCGCATGGCAATTAGGCCGGCATTGCTTTACGGCACCGAATGTTGGGACGTGAAACAGTGTCACGTGCATAAGATGAATGTGGCGGAGATGCGTATGCTTCGATGGATGTGCGGTCATACAAGAAAGGATCGGTTGGGGAATGAGGTGATCAGAGGTAAAGTAGGAGTTGCACCCATTGAGGATAAAATGAGGGAAAATCATCTACGGTGGTTTGGACATGTGAGAAGGAGACCGAGTGATGCGCCGGTTAGGAGGCCGGAACAGTGGAGAAATGATAAAATGGCGAGGGGTAGGGGAAGACCCAAACAAACTTGGATTAGAGTAATTGAAAATGATATGAATTTACTTGGAGTGGATGAAAGTATGGTGTTGAAGAGGCCGGAGTGGAGGGCAAAAATCCATGTGGGGGGTTGATTTTTTATTTTTTTATTTTTTATTTTTATTTTTATTTTATTTTTTTTTATTTTTATTTTATTTTTATTTATTTATTTATTTTTTTAATTTAATTTAATTTTATTTTTTATTTATTTTTTTTCACGATAACATATGAGGATTCATGTTAGCCGACCCCAAATTATTTTGGGACTAAGGCTTTGTTGTTGTTGTTGTTGTTGTTGTATTAGTCGAGAGTTTTAGACCGTTGAATTTTAAAAAGTTGGGGATATTTTGGCCGCTCAAAATTATAGCGTCAAAAAATAAGCTCCATTTTAAAAACTCTCCGTTTATAAACTGTGTACCAGATGAGCCCTAAGTCTAACCATTTCGCTCGGTAAAAGAATTATATGAAGAGACGAAATAACAGCAGCAACAATAACCTCCTAATACACCAGAAAGCCTCCATTGGTGTCAATTAAATAATGATACATGAAACCTACATCCTGATAAAGGAAGGTTACACTCATTTGCAAACTTCTGATACTAATCAGTACGACCGTAGAAATACAAGTGCGTTATTCAAAGTCAATACAAAGTCCAAGATACCCTCATCCTGAAAGCTATTTCAGAATTGTCCCTGAGTGGGTTTAAGTCTATCTTCAAGAGTCATTGTAGCATGATGCTTGAAGTGAATTATAAAGGCAGCACCATATGCTGTTAGTCCATATTCTAGCACCAAAAGCCAGTCAAAGTAGTAATATGTTCACACCTTCATATGTGTCAACATGGTGCATCTCAGGTGGCCTGTCATGTAATGACTTCTATAGGTCGTCTAGTTGGTAGAAGTCCGTTAACTCGAAACCATACCTGCCATCAATAAACATTACAAAGGTCGTCAGTATGCATCTACAACTAACCTAAATTCATGGAGATGAATGGCCAATCAAGCAAAGTGCTTGCTTGCGTGATGTCTGGTCGGGAATATGGTGAAGCATGAAGCATGTCCCTGATCAAGTCTTACAAATAATGCAACCGATTAAGGAATTTCGAGTAAGGGAAGATATTTCGATCGAGCCGTGTTTATATCGCAAAGTTACATAAAAGAATAATGATAGTACAAAATTTAGACTATGTTACATGGTTAAGTCAATTCTAATGTAGGCAAGTCACAAAGGAATATGTAGTCAAGTAACTCCAAATATACTGGATTCTTTAGTGCTGCACATGCAGAAACTTCAGCGGCAACAAACACGTTATAAGGTTGCTTTGCCCTCCAGAGAAACTCAATAATGCTCAAAGGAAATGCTTCGTATCCCACCCTCAGTCCAGCCAACCCTGATTCGATGCTTATTTATCATCACATGAAAAAAAGAAAGAAAAAAAAGAACACCGCACACTAAAATCTAGAGAGAAAATTATTAACTATATGCCCCGACACAATCCACGTAAACCAATTCAGAACCTGTTACACCATATCCCAGATAACAATTTCATCGGGTCGAGGAGAGGGGGGACTCTCTATTCTCATATCTACCCTTAATTTTAAAATAAACTTTCAAAGACAAGCCACGTTTAATGGCCATACATTCAGCAAAGAAGAAGATGAAATAGAATATAAGCATCAGAATTCAAATGTTAGTTATGGAATCTAATCCCCACTATATTAATTCAAAGGGCTGAATGAGAAAGAGGATCAACAGTGTATTGACATACTTGTGACTCTGTGTCTTTCCCTTTTCATCTTCTTCTTTTCATCATAACTAACTCTTAGAATTGTAAACAAAAGGAAAGAATGTGAACCTACCAGCCCTTTTACTAAATTACCGCAGGACAATTAGATTCTCATGCTCCTTTACCCATCCAATCTTTGATTCAATTCCCGAAAATTCAATGTACGCTTCACCCAATATATAAAGTGATAGTTAAGCTAGAAAGAACAGTTGAGTAAGCCTACAATGTCCCAATAGGGAAAGTTAAGAAAAGATGACCTACAGTTAACATCTGTTCTGCCAAATATATAAAGTGATAGTTAAGCTGCAAAGAAAAGGCTGCTATGCTAATCAAAACATTGAGTTCACGGTATATAATTCATTTCACGGGAAATATGATGCAAATCTGTGATTGTTGGAACATAAATGATCCATTAACCATGAACCGACTCACAACTAGATTAAGAAGAGAAGGAGAAGGAGAAGAAGAAGAAGAAGAATACGGAAGCGTGTACCTTGTGATTCCATGATTGTTCTTAGTCTTGTTCTTGAGTAAAACGAAGTATGAAGATATTCTTCAAAGTAGGGAAGAGTAGATCTTCTAAATGATAGTGCCCACACTTGATCTTCTTAGTGAATAAAAGAGAAGATTTGTGACTGAATTTTGTAAATGAATAAATGTCTCTAAATGGCTGATGGATAGCCTTTATATAGATAGAGAAGGGGCACTTCATTTAGGGACTACACCCTTTCATAAAGATGGTGGTGTGAAGTTACCATTATGCCCATCATTTAATGGTACTTACACCTAATGGAATTCTACACATTTTGTCTATACTTTAACATTATTAAATGATTATAACAAATGGAATTAAATAACACATATTAATTAATCCATGTTCTAACAATCTCCCACTTGGATTAATATTAATATGTATCTTTTACTAAATAAATTCCTTAATCATTTATAACATGAATGACAACCCTTATGTGCACGTTTATTGTCATCCAACACAATCCCGTCCATTAGTCTTATAAGTATAGGGACTAAAGGGGCAGTCGTTGTAATTGATTCGCAACTAAACCCACATTAATCGCATATATATATCCAACTAAACGACATAGATTAAGTATAGATATGTAGCATGGAATATTAATGAATATATATGAAGAACGCATATATATATTCTCCAACTAGTCCTACTTAACCAAATGAGATCAATATAAATAATAACAACACAAAGAAATAGAAAACAACACAAACTCCCACTGATTTAAGCATTATCAAAATTCGTTTCACCCACATGAGCAGTATGCTCGTGAAACATCAAAAGAGATTACGCTTTACAAAATGGATCCAATAACATGGAGTTTGATCCTATAAGTTGTATATCTATTTGTTCATTTTATACTTATTTCTCTTCAACAAGAGACATAACCATATGATGTCTTTCGACATCTTTGCATCCACTAAAACATAATCGGAATACTTAATGATCTCAAAATGATCCGATTTTATATACATAAGCATGTAGTTTAATGTTTTATATCATTCTTTTGGATGCGACTTAATGTTCTTCTTTCCGAATTGCTTTGGTATTGACCAAGCATCCCAATAATAAATACAAGGTCTGTACGAGTACAGACTTGCGCATACATTAAGTTTCCTACTGCCGTTGCATAAGGGATATTTTCCATATACTTGGATTTAAAATTAATCTTTAGGACATTTACTTTAAACTGAATTTATCTCCCTTAGAGACATGGGTGTCATGTGGTTTACAATTTTCCATGCTAAACCTTTGTAATACCTTCTCTATATAGCTCTTTTGTGATAATCCTAAAATACCTCGTGAATGATCACGATGAATTTGGATTTCCAATACAAAAGATGCCTTACCAAGATCTTTCATCTCAAATTTGTTTGAGAAATTTCTTAGTTTCTTTTAGAAGGTCCTTATCATTACTAGCAAGAAAAATATCATCCAAATCCACATATAAGACCAAAATAATAAATCTACTCCCACTGAACTTATGGTACACACAATCTTCACCAAGATTCATTTCAAAGCCAAATGAAAGAATAACTTGGTTAAATTTTAAGTACCATTGACGAGATGCTTGCTTAAGCCCATAAATGGATTTCTTAAGTTTACAAACTAGTTGACTAGTTTGATCCGAATTAGTCACCATTTCTGGTTTCTTCATATAGATAGTTTCCTCAATGTTGCCATTGAGAAAAGCTGTCTTAACATTCATTTGATGAAGCTCAAGATCATAATGTGCCACTAATGCCATAATGATCATAAAAGAGGTTTTAGAAGATACCGGAAAAATATTTCTTTATAATCAATGCCTTCCTTTTGAGTAAATCATTTAGTAACAAGACGTGTCTTATATCTTTTCATATTACCTTGCTAATCCCCTTTGGTTTTAAATATCAATTTATAACCAATAGGTTTTACACCTTCAGGTAATGGGACAAGATCCCAAATGTCATCGTCTTTCATTGATTTTAACTCCTCATTAATGGCATTGATCCACTTATGAGAATTAGAACTATTAATGGCTTCATGGAAGGTGATGAGATCATCTCCCACTAAACCTAAGGTGTCCTCATTCTCCGCAAGATACATATCATAAATATCCGGAATAATATTTCTTCTTTCTCTAGTAGATCTCCTTAAGGGCACCGGTTCATCCTCATTTTGAGGTTGTTGAATTTCATTATGTCCAACATTTTCATGTTGTCCGTTATTTACGGGAGTCTCTATATTATTTTGAATTGTATGTTCTTTGTTGAATTTCGTGTACAATTATTTGATTTCCAACGGGAACTAAAGTTTGAGGAATAAAGAGTGGTTCCTCTAACTCTTCAAATTCAAAATCATTACTATTTCTCCCATTAAATTCAACATCCTCAAGGAACCTAACATTGCCGGCCTCGAAAAATGTTCTAGTTTTCGGGTCATAAAATTTATATCCCCTAGATCTCTCGGCATACCCTACAAAATAGCTACTAACGATATTAAGGTCCGCTTTGCCCTCATTAGGCCTATAAGGTCTAGCTTCGCTGGACACCCCCATACATGAAGATGATTTAAGGACGGTTTCTTATTCGTCCATAACTCATAAGGGATTTTGTCGGTAGCTTTTTGAAGGTGCTCTATTGAGAATATAAGCTGCGGTTTTTAATGCTTCGCCCATAATGAGTGAGGTAAAGAAGTACAAGAAAACATACTTCTTACCATATCTTTAAGGATTCTATTATGTCTCTCCAATATACTATGCTAGGTTTTCCCGGCATGGTGTAGTGAGGGACAATCCTACACTCTTCAAAAAATAGCGAGTATAAAAGACCCGGACGTTATTCACCCAATACGTTATACCGTCCGTAGTTTTCACTACTATGATCGGATTTAACGTTCTTAATAGTGTTTCTTATGCCTTAAAAGACTTGAAAACGTCCAATGATTGAAACTTTACATGAAGAAAATAATGTATCCATAACGAGAGTAATCATCCATGAACGTAATGAAATATTGTTGACCATTCCATGAAGGATTAATGAATGGTCCACAAATGTCCATATGAATTAGTTCCAAGACGTTTGATATTCTCAAAATTTTATTTCCTTTAATGTTTGTAAATTTATTCTTTAAAACACTTAATGCAAAAGTTTTATCCGGAGTATCAAGTTAATTTTAGGATTCCCTCCGACATAAGCTTTATCAATTCTCCCTTTGGAGATATGACCCAAACGCCTATGCCATAGAATACAAGAATTTTCACTTGATAACTTTTGCTTAGTGCCTTTAGTTTTGGTTTCATTATTATGGGACCCATTCATTTTCTTGACCGTGTCAAGTAAATTAATATTATCGATATATGACAAAGTACTAGTACCGACAAGTTTGGAATTTAAAATAAAGATCACATTTATTATTACCAAAGAACAAGAGTAACCTTCCTTGTCAAAATTGTGATAGATATTAAACTCCATCAAAAGGATGGTACAGTGAATGTATTATTTAATACAAAATAATAGCCAGTACTTATCAATAATCTAAAAGTCCCTATGCCTATAACTTCAACCGGATTTCCAGCTTCCATATAGATGTATTTCTCATCTTCACTGGGAATTCGGAAATTCAGGCAACCCTGCATACATGAACTAATGTGAATTGTTGCACCAAATACAACCACTATGTATATTAAGGAATTGAAACCAAATTTGCCTTAGTACAAACAAGACCAAATGACATACCATCCTGAATTCGCCATTTGCGATACTTATGGTAGTCGTTCTTCATGCGAGTAAGGTCCTTGCAAAAAAAGCATTTCTTGACTTTATGATCTTTAAATGATCCCTTATGCTTCTTACTTGCAACCGCAATTTCCTTCCCTCTTCTCTTAATCCCACGAGAAGAAGTAAATGATGAGTGAGTACTTTCTAATTTGAGATATTTCATCCTATCTTCCTCTAATGTCATATGTGAAAGTAATCCATTAATATTCCACTTTTTCTTTTGACATTTATAGGTCACTTCAAAAGGACCAAATTGAGGAGGAAGATAGATCAAAACTAAGTGCACGAGCAAATCTTCCGAAATCTCTAACTTAAGTGCTTTTAGTTTGATCGAAAGATGAAATAATTCGATAATGTACTCCCGAAGATTTTCGTCACCCTTGTACCGAATGGAAACAAGTTTCCACAAGAATTCAAGAAAAAAACTCAGCATTTTCGATTTCAGAGACATTGTCCAAAAATGTCTCTGAAACTGCATTTTCCATGATCATTAGACTCACGCGGTTGGACCGTTCCCATTGCTCTACATTTTTCCGTTCTATAACGGTATTTCCTTTAGTGAGAGCAGCGGGACTTGATTCCCCAAATGCGTGATCGATGTCCATATTGCCTAAGATCATCGTTATATTATTTTTCCAAGTTTTAAGTTTAGTCCCAGTAAGCAAAGGTACATCATTTATAGCAGTAGTTACGGATGAAGCATTAATCAAGTCTGAAGGAGAAGAACAAGAATGAAATAAAACATATATAAGAAACTACATAATGATTAATTATATCAAATGAATTCCATCAAAATAAAAGATAATCAACATGACATCAAGACTAATCTTTGGATTATGAATTGACTCACAATTTGATTTATCTTAAGGTAAACAAATAGCTTAAACAACACACTTTAAATACTTGCCTTCCTTTGGGCCGGATCAAGTACAAAAGGTGTCCTAAAATTTAAGGTACTTGTTCCCCGGCAATAAAGAATATAAACAATTCACTTTAAATACCCGCCTTCCTTTAATATGGTTCACAGCATTTAAAATGACCAAAAGTTTAGTTCAATTATTACCCCATGAATGTAAATACTTAGTCAACAACAAGGTCTCCTTTGGGAAACAAGCATGTTATCACATATCAATATTTACATTCATCTTTTAACAAGTTTGAATTTAATCAACAAGGTCTCCTTTAGGAAACAAGCATGTTAATTATATCCAAAAATGTTAAGGATATAATTAATCGGAAACAAAAGGCCTTAAGGTTATTTCTGAAAATTTAAAGGGTAAATAAATAAGTGAAATTTATTATTAAAAGATAGTATCCTTTTGTTCTACCCGTCTATTCTTAAAGTTCGATAACTCTAAGAACCGCCGAAGCGCGACTGGTGTCCAGATACTATAATTTACTAACAAATTATCACAAAAGACCAAAAGGGTATGAATGACCAAAAAATTGCAGTTCTATAAACATTGAAGCTTACGAACACATGGGCACCAGCGAGTCAAGGTGGGCGACCGCCCAAGCTTCAATTCCACAAATTTTGAAGTCGGCTGTACACATGGGCGACCGCCCGGGTCAAGATGGGCGACCGCCAAGCTGCATTTCACGGTCATTGAAGCTTTGTACACATGGGCGACCGCCCAGATCAAGATGGGCGACCGCCCATGTGCCCAGTGCCCAGATTTGACGAAAAGTCACCATTTTTAACACCCTTTTATGAACAGTTTTGAACCCTTTTATGAACAGTTTTGAACCAAATAGAGAGAGTCATACCATACCGAGACATAACATCCAATACCCTTTAGACTATCAATTCTTAACTTAATGGTGAATGATTATTCAACCAAAGCAAGTAGATCCTTATACTCACATCACATTTTTAAATGTGTGGCTATACATTTGAACAAACTCACAACGCATCAAATGATGGTGGCTATGTCCAAAATAGGATAATCTTACATTAAGAATTGAAAGCCTTGTGTAAACCAAAATCAGAAATAGAAAGAAGTTTATGAATATAATACTCTTAGACAAGATGAGTATCATGAACAAGAACAAAAACTAAATGAAATCATACAAGAATTAAAGCACAAGGCTTTATAAGAATTTCAAACTCAATCTAGTATATGAGTAGGCTCTGATACCAATTGTTGGAACATAAATGATCCATTAACCATGAACCGACTCACAACTAGATTAAGAAGAGAAGGAGAAGGAGAAGAAGAAGAAGAAGAATATGGAAGCGTGTACCTTTTGATTCCATGATTGTTCTTAGTCTTGTTCTTGAGTAAAACGAAGTATGAAGATATTCTTCAAAGTTGGGAAGAGTAGATCTTCTAAATGATAGTGCCCACACTTGATCTTCTTAGTGAATAAAAGAGAAGATTTGTGACTGAATTTTGTAAATGAATAAATGTCTCTAAATGGCTGATGGATAGCCTTTATATAGATAGAGAAGGGGCACTTCATTTAGGGACTACACCCTTTCATAAAGATGGTGGTGTGAAGTTACCATTATGCCCATCATTTAATGGTACTTACACCTAATGGAATTCTACACATTTTGTCTATACTTTAACATTATTAAATGATTATAACAAATGGAATTAAATAACACATATTAATTAATCCATGTTCTAACAGTGATTACTCCGTTCAATCGCCGCCCCAAGGTTAGCCTAACTGAATTTAATTATCTTCAGCGAATAATTGGATCGATAAATATAAAAAGGCCAGCCCTTAAATGTAAGAAACTTACAAGTGTTCTCCTGCCAATGCTACAGTTGCTCTTGCTGTGTGCGTTTAGGAGCCACAGAACGATCATCATTTTTTGAAGTTCCATTGGGGTTCTCACCCACTGAGAAATCCTCTTCTTCCAGTTTACTGCAGTCTAAAGGTTTACATAATCCAAAATCTAATAATCTCAAATGACCATGTCTATCAAGTAGCAAGTTGTCAGGCTTAATGTCTCTACAGCAAGCATAATGTAGGAGAGTCAAAATATGATGATTCTAACAAAACAAAAAAACTTCTTGAAGCATATCAGAAAAATAAACGCATATAACATGTCATACAATACCTATGTATATAATTACACTTGTGGATAGATTCAATAGCCAAAACTGTTTCTGCAACATAGAATCTGGCTTCATCGTCAGTTAAGGTATCCTTTCTCATAAGTAGAGTCATCATATCTCCACCAGGTAGATACTCCATGATTAGATATAAAAATTCATCATCTTGGAAAGAGCAATAAAGTTTGACAATGCAATTGATATCCACCTCTGCAAGCAGATTCCTCTTAGCTTTCATATGCTCAACCTGAAAGGATTCATAAACTAAGCACCAGTATGAAGCAAAAGCAACATAATATATCAGTGGGATCCACAAGTCAGGATACCTGGCCTCTACGAAGCATTTCAGACTTCTTAAGCTTTTTCATTGCATATACGTGGCATGTTGTCTTTTCCCTGCAGACTCGGACCTATACCATGTACAACAATTAAACTTTGTTTCAACTGAGAACAAAAGAAAAATAAGAACATCTGTAACACCACCTTGAAGTCTTAGATTCTAAATTCCAGAAATTTTGTCAGATACCATTCAACTATAATTTAGACAAATGAACTGAAGAACAAACTATCCCAACTATAGAACACATCGTATACACAAATTCAAATTCATCCGGAGCTAATTTTAACCCTTGCACACATGGGCTCAATCACTATGTAATATACAAATAAGGTAGTTATATAAATAAGCTAGTAACTCTAAATGTGATGCATTCACAAGCATTCAATACCATAAGGACATAGTCCATGGTCTCGTGAACTTTTCGAGATGCTTTTGGGACATGAAAGAATAATGATAGTACAGAATTTAGACTATGTTACATGGTTAAGTCAATTATAATGTAGGCAAGTCACAAAGGAATAGGTAGTCAAAGCAATCAAAGGTATTGGAAAGTTGCATTTAAAAATAATAAGTTGTATTTCTTCTATAAAAGAACTACAAATCAAAGTATTTAACCTGAAATTAAATGTTACAGTACAACTTAATGATGCTTGATAAGAAAACAAATTAAAAGGGATAAAGTAAACAGATGTTACCTCCAAGAGGTACGTGATTTCAAATCTAGTCAAGTCATCAAGGAAGAAAAACCATAAAAAGGCAAAAAAAATTAAGAACATAAATCATCCAGCTTTTGGATACCGAAAGGATTAATCAGCTAAATGAATAGCCTAAATTTAAAAATAAATCAAACTAAATTGAGGTGAAAAGTACTTACAATCCTAATGCAACAACAGTGGCAGACACGTTCAATAGGAGCATCTAGAGATAGTCAGGAGCATTTTGAGATAGTCGACAGCAGATCATTGTAAACCTACAAGTATTAAAGTTGATCAAAGTGTGGTGATTGCTTATGAAGAATCAGAATAGGTCCAACAACAGGCCATTGGAAAATAATGATGAACTTCTATGAAAAACCTTTACCATAACGATCTATTCCTTGGGAATCCGTTGAGAAATGAAACGAAATAAGGCTACCCAACACCAGTTCAGCCATATCAAATAGCATGTATAACAAATGAAACAAAAATATTTAAGGAGATATATGTAAGAATTATACTTCAGCAGCTTCTAACTTGATGCCACATTAAAATTCATAATCACCAGGAAAAGATGCATTGATAGCAGTAATATAAACCAGCAAATAAGCACAACAATCTATCTACAAGTTTGCATTAACAGAGCAAGCGATTGAAATTTAAGTATCTATTAAACACAAATAAGGCTACCCAACACCAGTTTAGCCCATATCAAAAACTTTCCCTTGTGCTTTACCCAGAAAAAGATTTGTGTTTTCCAAATTAAACTATAAATTTTCAATCACTTTATTCTTACTCTTTTTTTTTAAGTGTGACAATACATAAACAGTAATCTATAATTCTGTACTTCTAGTACTAATTAAAGAAAATATAATTTTAAATGACTTTTCAGACGTGGTTGATGATGGCCATTTTGGGCTTTAGCCCGTGGACGACCCGTAAACCCTTCGGCCCGTGGCCCGTATGGCCCGTGTCCGCCGGCCCGTGACCAAGCCCGTGATCCGGCCCGCCTATATTACGGACCAGGCTTTTCAGAGGAAAAGGTGGACGGAGCGGGCTAAGCCCGCGGGCTTCCAAGCCCGTCCAACCCTTTATCCGTTTGGCCCGTTTTTTTTTTTTTATAATTTATATTTAACGTTTGAATAATTAACACCAAAGTCATTGTGTCCAAGTGGTAAGTTTGCTCACTTATTCCACTTGACCCCGGGTTCGAATCCCCCTACCCCCTTTTCAGATTTTGAAAAAAAAAAAAGGGGAAATCCGTTTGGCCCGTGGATCCTTGGATCCGGGCCAAACGGGCGGGCCTTACCATGGAAAAACGGCTGGGCCGGGCCGGGCTTTAGCCCGTCTCCTCTCACGGACGGGCCGGGTTATGCCCGTTTGTCCGTTTGTCCGCTCATCGATGGGCCGGGCCGGGCCGGGCTACCCATTTGGCCTTCATCAGACGTGGTTCTTCTTTTACATACTATTTCATTGCTCGAGGATTATAAAAAGGGAAAATAAAATCAAAAAAATTAAGATTGGAAAATTGAGGGCAAAAAATGAAAGAAAACAAAAGAAAATTTGAATAATCAACAGCTAGAAAGTTACCCTAATACGAGCAGTGGCATCTTGACCAGATTCAAGAAGCATAACAATGTCTCTCCTCATTTGCCTGACCACCACCTGCCGCTTGTTCTTCAGCAACTTAATCCTCGCCACCGTCGGCTTCGCCGCCGTCTTGCTGTAAAATAAACAACACCACAAAAATAATAAGTACATTTCAGTCTCTCTGGTTTTCTCTAAAGATACACTAAAATTAACTAAAGAACTTCAAGAAAAATATAATGTCATTATTAGTATTATTCAAAGTTCTTTCATTTATAACCAAAATAGTAAGAAGATTATTTTGGGATGGGACAGCGGGAATAACAAATTTCGTCAAATTATTTAACAAATTTTATCCCGTGTGATGGCACTTGACTAACGGGATATTTAATAATTAAAAATCCCGCCAATAGAGAGGACCAAAATCTAACGAATGATGTTGGAATAGAAAATGTCCAATATATGCGCAACTCATTTGGACTGAAAACTGTAAAATGAAGGAATATTGATGAATATTCCCCCGTCTCGTTCGAGAGAGACAAAAATTAAAGTTAAATCAAGAGTGTTGTATTTGAAAAATAGTTAGCTCTCCCGTTAAAGAAGTCGCCTGCTTCAACTGGTGTAGAAGAATGGGACAAGAAGGTCGACTCTGCCAAAAGTAAACAACAACCATTATCAGGGTGAAATGAGGTTCATCCAGTCCTGACAATGACGTTAACATTCAAGAGAATATAAGTCCAGTCCAATGATACCTACACCTATATACATTACAGTAATTAAAATAAAAAGGGAGCAGGAAAATTCATATGATTTAAAACAAACCATATCTCCCACAAAATTTAAGGTCAAAATTCAAAATCCAAGGGGCTTCCCAGGGGGGGATGTAATAGACTTTCACCAGGGTCCATAATAGTTAAAACCAAATTCCAATAAAAATCTCCCAATAAACTAAGTGAGATTCTAGATTGAGCCAAGCTAACCCAGGCATACCTTTAAACTTAGAGCAGACTTCCAAATTCAAAGCTACTTGAAACTGAGATTTGAGCTTACTTGGCCAAAGACGATCTGAACTTCATTCATACTCCGTAAAAAAAACCTCTACTTGATCCAACTTTTTAGCGCAACTGTTTTATTGACATCATATTGAGCTCTCTCAAATTGTTCATCAGAATCTAATCACACATTAACTGATCAAACTACTCAAGCTCAACTTGAGAATGATACCTGCTTGACACTAAAAAAAAAGTCAAACGTCGAACAACATTTAAAGTTCATTCAATAAATTGGGCCAAACTTGAGCAAGTCAAAATCAAACATGGATTGGATCAGTTAGACTTTTATCTAAAGGAAGAGACAACTTTCGCAAATCATCCTTATATGTGGCAGCCATAGATCTAGAAAGGACAACCCAACCACCCCACCAGTGGCGGGGCTATAAATTTTTGAAAACAGGGGCAAAAAATTGCATAACTTATTTTGCTATGCATAATGGGGCAAAATAAAGTTGTAGTGCCTTTTTTTCTTTACACAAGCAGGGCAAGTTTTATTGTATTTCACTAAGATCCCTATGTTCTTAAAGTAAATAGTAAAAATAAAGTTTTTTAATCAAACGGGGGGCAGTTGCCCCCATTCACTTTTTTGTAGCTCCTGTTGGAACAATTACGATCCATTAAATATGAACCGATTCATTACTAGATTAAGAAGAGAAGAAGAAGAAGACGGAAGCGTGTAAATACCTTGTGATTCCATGTTTGTTCTTAGTCTTGTTCTTGTTCTTGAATAAAGAGGATGAAGTAAGAAGATAGACTTTAAATTATGGAGGAGTAGATCTTCTAAATGATGAGTGCCCTTTACTCTCTTTGATCTTCAAGTACTTAGGAAGAGTTTTGACTGAATGAGAATGTAAATGACTAGTGATTCATAGGCTTGATGGATAGGCCTTTATATAGGAATCCAAGGGGCACTTCATTTAGGGACTACACCTATTGATATACTCCCTCCGTCCCACGTGAATGCAAACTTATTTCTATTTTGATCCGTCCCACGTGAATGCAAACTTCCCAAAATGGCAAAGAATATTCACTATTTCACCCACTCATTCTCTCTCCTACTTCACTTTTACACTCACAACATTCTCTCTCCTCACTATTCCTTCCACTCATTCTCTTTCCTATTTAAATTTTCATACTCACAACATTTAAATTTTTCTCTTTGTTACATCACTTTTCCTTAATTTCCACACCCAAAAAGTTAGTTTTCAATCACGTGGGACGGAGGGAGTATAAGATATTACCATTATGCCCATCATTTAATGGTATACTTATATTATGGAATTCTACATATTATATTGAGTTCTATACTTTATACCATATGTTATAATATTGATCATTATATTATTAAGTATTTATATGTTATATTAATCCATGTTCTTACAATCTCCCACTTGGATTATTATAACATATACCTTCACTTAATAAATTTCTTCAATCATATTTATAACACAAATGACAACCCTTATGTGCACTTTGTTGTCATTCGAAAACAATCCCGTCCATTAGTCATATAAGTATAAGGACTAAAGGGGCATTCGTTGTAATTGATTCGCAACTAAACCCACATTAATCACATATATATATCCAACTAAATGACATAGATAAAGTATAGATATGTAGCATGGAAAATTAATGAATATATATGAAGAATGCATATATATATTCTCCAACTAGTCCTACTTTAACCAAATGAGATCAATTTAAATGAAAACAACACAAGGAAATAGAAACATTTAAAACTCCCACTGATTTAGGCATTATCAAAAGTCATTACACCCATATGAGCAACATGCTCGTGAAATACTAAAGGAGATAACGCCTTAGTAAATGGATCCGCTAACATGGAGTTTGTACCAATAAGTTCTATTTCTATTTGTTCATTTTGTACTCTTTCTCTCACAACAAGAAACTTAATATCTATATGCTTAGATTTAGATGAACTCTTGTTGTTGTTGGAGTACAATACCGCGGCCCGATTGTCACAATATAACTTAAGCGGTCTTTCAACACCTTTGACAATTCGCAGCCCTTCTATGAATTTTCGCAGCCATATAACTTGATTGGATGCCTCATAGCAAGCAACAAATTCGGCTTCCATGGTGGAAGTAGTAACTAATGTTTGCTTGGCACTTCTCCAAGATATCGCTCCACCGGCCAAAGTGAAGACATAACCCGATGTCGATTTGCGACTATCTTGGCATCCAAAGAAAGTCAGAATCGGAAAAACCAATGATCTCAAGATGATCCGACTTTGTATATGTAAGCATGTAGTTCTTCGTGTTTTGTAAGTATCTCATCACTCTTTTGGCTGCGACCCAATGTTCTCTTTCCGGATTGCTTTGATATCGCCCAAGCATGCCAACAATAAAAGCAAGATGCGGGCGAGTACGGACTTGAGCATACATTAGGCTTCCTCTTTTGCCGATGCGTAAGGGATATTTTCCATATACTTGGATTCAAGATTATTTTTAGGACATTGATTTAGACTGAACTTATCTCCCTTAGAGACCGGGGTGTCATGTGGTTTACAATTTTCCATGCTAAACCTTTGTAATACCTTCTCTATATAGCTCTTTTGTGATAATCCTAACATACCTCGTGAGCGATCACGATGTATTTGGATTCCTAATACAAAAGAAGCTTCTCCAAGATCTTTCATCTCAAATTTGTTTGAGAGAAATTTCTTGGTTTCCTTAAGAAGGTCCTTATCATTACTAGCAAGTAAAATATCATCCACATATAAGACCAAAAATATAAATCTACTCCCACTGAACTTATGGTATACACAATCTTCACCAAGATTCATTTCAAAGCCAAATGAAAGAATAACTTGGTTAAATTTTAAGTACCATTGACGAGATGCTTGCTTGAGCCCATAAATGGATTTCTTAAGTTTACAAACTAGTTGACTAGTTTGATTCGAATCAGTCACCATTTTTGGTTTCTTCATATAGATAGTTTCCTCAATGTCACCATTGAGAAAAGCTGTCTTTACATCCATTTGATGAAGCTCAAGGTCAAAATGAGCCACTAAAGCCATAATGATCCTAAAAGCATTTTTAGAGGATACCGGTGAAAATGTTTCTTTGTAATCAATGCCTTCCTTTTGAGTAAATCCTTTAGCGACAAGACGAGCCTTATGTCTTTCCACATTACCTTGTGAATCCCTTTTGGTCTTAAAGATCCATTTACATCCGATGGGTTTCACATTCTTAGGTAATGGGACAAGATCCCAAACGTCATTATCATTCATGGATTTTAACTCTTCATTTATGGCATCAATCCATTTATGAGAATTTGAACCACTAATGGCTTCATGGAAGGTGATTGGCTCATCTCCCACTAAACCTAACGGTTCCTCATTCTCGGCAAGATATACATCATAATAATCCGGTAAGCACTCCTTCTTGCTCTATTAGATCTTCTTAATGGTACCGGTTCTTCTTGATTTTGAGGGTGTTGAATTTCCTCATCAACATTTTCATGTTGTTCATTAATAGGAGAATTAACGTCATTTTGAATATTATGTTCTTGTCGAATTTCAGGCATAACTGCTTGATTTTTGATAGGAACTATAGGAAGAGGTATAGAAACGAATTCCTCTTCCATTTCTTCAAATTCAAAATTACTATTCAAATTTTCCCCTCTAAATTCAACATCCTCAAAGAACCTAGCATTTCCCGTCTCGAAAAAGGTTCTAGTTTTTGGGTCATAGAATTTATATCCCCTAGATCTTTGAGAATACCCTACAAAATAACTACTAACTGTCTTAGCGTCCAACTTTCCTTCGTTAGGTCTATAAGGCCTAGCTTCGGCTGGACAACCCCAAACATGAAGATGATTAAGGGACGGTTTCTTACCGGTCCATAATTCATAAGGAGTTTTGTTAGTAGCTTTTGAAGGAGCTCTATTAAGAAGGTAGGTTGCGGTTTTCAAAGCATCGCCCCATAATGAGTGAGGTAAAGAAGTACAAGAAACCATACTTCTTACCATATCCTTAAGGGTTCTATTACGTCTCTCGGCTACACCATTCATGCTAGGTGTCCCCGGCATGGTGTAGTGAGGGACAATCCCACACTCTTCCAAATAGCGAGCAAAAGGACCCGGACGTTGTTCTCCCGAACCGTCATTCCGACCGTAGTATTCACCACCACGATCGGATCTAACGTTCTTAATAGTCTTTTCAAGTTGATTTTCAACTTCGGCTTTAAAAGACTTGAAAACGTCCAATGATTGAGACTTTTCATGAAGTAAATAAATGTATCCATAACGAGAGAAGTCATCTATGAACGTAATGAAATATGTTTGTCCGTTCCATGAAGGGGTAGGGAACGGTCCACATATGTCCGTATGAATTAGTTCTAAGACTTTTGTAGCTCTCAAGGATTCATTTTTGTTTGTACTATTTGTAAATTTTCCCTTAAGGCATTCAATACAAAAGTTATTTTCCGGAGTATCAAGCTTATGTAATATTCCCTCGGACACAAGCTTGTCAATTCTCCTTTTGGAGATATGACCCAAACGCCTATGCCACAAGGTATAAGAGTTTTTACTTGAAAACTTTCGTTTTATGCCTCGAGAGTTAGTTTCATTATTATGGGACTCATTTAATGAATTGATCTGTGTCAAGTAAATATAGATTATCAATATAAGACAAAGAACTAGTACCAAAAAGCTTTGAATCAAAATATAAATTGCATTTATTATTACCAAAGATGCAAGAATAACCTTCTCGATCTAATGTAGTGACGGAAATTAAATTCCGTCTAAATGATGGAATAATAAATACATTGTTCAAAACTAAATAATATCCGGTACTTAATGATAATCTATAGGTCCCTATGCCTTCCACCTCTACCGGCTTTCCCGCTCCCATGTAGATGAATCTATCACCTTCATTGGGCGTTCGGTAGTTCACGCAACCCTGCATACATGAACTTATGTGAGTAGTTGCACCGGAGTCTAACCACCATGTATACGAAGGAATTGAAACTAAATTAGCTTCAGTACAAACAAAGCTAAATGACATACCTTTCTTAATTCGCCATTGGCGATACTTAGGGCAGTCGGGCTTCATGTGAGTGGGGTCCTTGCAAAAGAAGCACTTTTTCACCTTTTGATCATTTGATGATCCCTTAGGCTTCTTTGATGCAACCGCAATCTCCTTACCTTTTCTCTTAATCCCACGAGAAGAGGTAGATGCATAATGTGCACTTTCGGGTTTGGTGTGTTTCAACCTATCTTCTTCCTCCGTGACATGTGAAATTAATTCATTAATATTCCACTTGTCCTTTTGACAATTATAGGTCGTTTCAAAATGACCAAATTGTGAAGGAAGAGAAATTAAAGCCAAATGCACAAGCAAGTCTTCCGATAAGTCCAACTTGAGTGCTTTTAATTTCGATGATAGATGAAACATTTCCATTATATATTCCCTTAGGTTTCCAGTGCCCTTGTACCTCATGGAAACAAGCTTTCTTAAGGTAGCACTTGTTTCCGATTTATCGCCTTTTGCAAAGCGTTGTTCTAGGGCATCTAGGAAACCTTTTGCACCAACATCCTCGGAGACACTGTTCAGAAATGTCTCCTGGGATCGCATTCTTAATTATGCTTAGGCTGACGCAATTAGAACGCTTCCACCTCTCTGAACTTAAGCGGTCTTCCGCAGTGCTTTTATCAGTTAGAGGGGTAGGAGCTTGTTCTCTTAATGCGAGGTCAAGGTCCAAACAGCCTAAGACCATAATAATCTTGTTTTTCCAAGTTTTAAAGTTTGTCCCAGTTAGCAAAGGAATTGAGTTTAAGGCAGTAGTAACAGAAGAAGCACTGATCAAATCTGAATGAAGAGAACAAAAGAATGAAACAAAACATGTATAAGAATCTACACAATGATTAATTATATCAAAATGAATTCCATCAAAATAAAGATAATCAATATGACATCAAGACTAATCTTTGGATTTCGAATTGACTCACAATTTGATTTATCTTAGGGTAAACAAATAGCTTAAACAACACATTTCATGTACTTGCCTTCCTTTGGGCCGGATCAAGTACAAGAAGTGTCCTAAAGTTTAAGGTACTTGTTCCCCGGTAATAAAGAATAAACTACTCATTTTAAACACCCGCCTTCCTTTGGGATGGTTCAAGGTTTTTAAAATGACCTAAAGTTTAATTCAATTATTACTTATGAATGTAAATATTTAGTCAATAATAAGGTCTCCTTTGGGAAACAAGCATATTGTCACATATTAATATTTACATTCATCTTTTAACAATTTTTGGATTTAATTAACAAGGTCTCCTTTGGGAAACAAGCATGTCAATTATATTCAAAATGTTAAGGATATAATTAATCAAAATTAAGGCCTTAAGGTAAATTTGAAACTTTAAAGGGTAAAAACAAAGAAAATTTATTAATAAAAGACAATATCCTTATGTTCTACCCGTCCATTCTTAAAGTTTAACAACTCTAAGAACCGCCAATCAGCGTGACTGGTGTCCAGATATCATATTTTATCAATAAATTATCAAAATTCTGAAAAAAATTGAGACTGAAGTCTCTCTGGACGACTCGTCCCTTAGGGCACGACTCGTCCCTAAGGGGACGACTCGTCCATGAAGGAGGGACGAATGAATCAGAAGCAACCCTATTCTGGAATTTCAAAGGGGACAACTCGTCCCTTAGGGCACGACTCGTCCCTAAGGGGATGACTCGTCCCTATAAGGGGGACGCCTGAATCAGAAAGGTCCCATTCCAGAAAATTGATGGGCACGACTCGTCCCCTACGGGACGACTCGTCCCAATGCCCAGAATTACGAACAGTCACTATTTTCAAACCCTTTTATGAACAGTTTTCCAACCAAATTTCCCTTTTAATGCATTATAATTATTGGCTATGTAAATGGGACAAGTTTGCACTTTAATTAACATGATTCAAACAAGTAGACCTAGATTTACACACTCCAAACACATGATGTTGGCTATGTAAATGGGGTAATCTTGTATGAACCATTGTGTCTCTTAAAACTTGATCTTACCATTATTTCCATGGTGACTCAATTTTCAATCAAAGTAAGTAGATCCGCATACTCACAACACATTTAAAAAATGCGTGGCTATGCAAATGAACAAACTCACAACGCATCCAAGGATGGTGGCTATGTTCAAAAATGGGATAATCTTACATTAAGGATTGAAAGCCTTTTGAGTAAAACCAAAATTCAGAAATAGAATGAAGTTATGAACATAGTACTCTTAGACAAAATGAGTATTATGTACAAGAACAAAAAACAAGTGTAATTTTACATGGATTACAAACCTTGAACAAATTAAAGCACAAGACTTTATAAGAAATTCAAACTCAATCTAGTTTATGAGCAGGCTCTGATACCAATTGTTGGAACAATTACGATCCATTAAATATGAACCGACTCATTACTAGATTAAGAAGAGAAGAAGAAGAAGACGGAAGCGTGTAAATACCTTGTGATTCCATGTTTGTTCTTAGTCTTGTTCTTGTTCTTGAATAAAGAGGATGAAGTAAGAAGATAGACTTTAAATTATGGAGGAGTAGATCTTCTAAATGATGAGTGCCCTTTACTCTCTTTGATCTTCAAGTACTTAGGAAGAGTTTTGACTGAATGAGAATGTAAATGACTAGTGATTCATAGGCTTGATGGATAGGCCTTTATATAGGAATCCAAGGGGCACTTCATTTAGGGACTACACCTATTGATATATAAGATATTACCATTATGCCCATCATTTAATGGTATACTTATATTATGGAATTCTACATATTATATTGAGTTCTATACTTTATACCATATGTTATAATATTGATCATTATATTATTAAGTATTTATATGTTATATTAATCCATGTTCTTACAGCTCCATCCCTACACCCCACCCCCTCAAGAATGTTGAACTAAACATCACAATATGATGAATTTGGTAAGAAGAATCAACAGAGTCTGCAATGAGGCTGTTTTCCCTTATGCAATAAATAATGCATCTAGAAATATGAATCAACAAATTTATTTCCATAACATATCCCATGCAAAATCAAGATTATATTATGGAGTATGGACTCCCACCATTCATGGTTGATTTTTATGGCAGCTCCTACATGCATATTCTGCTACTCCAATCTTCAAGAAACTTCAATAACCCCTAAGGCTTATGCTCTAAGACATCATAAGATCCAATATTAATACAAGTCTCTCATATCACAACTTATATGGAACATGTTGTTCTCGTTAGTGTCACCAGATTT
This sequence comes from Adenophora triphylla var. japonica, assembly GCA_022495995.1. NCBI lineage: Eukaryota > Viridiplantae > Streptophyta > Magnoliopsida > Asterales > Campanulaceae > Adenophora > Adenophora triphylla. The sequence continues at coordinate 79,148 of JAFEMH010000848.1, forward strand.
GGAATTAAGAATTGAATACAGTAGAAATCTGAAATCTTACCGATGCAAGACACCATTAACTTCAAGAACTGGAAAAAACAACTAAATCAACTGACCTTCAAGAGAAGTTCTGAGAGGCTCAACAAACTCAGAAAACTCTATTTCTTCGAGAGCTTTAAATACATCTTCCGCGTTGATTGTTTGCCTCTTAGACTCCTTACATATCTCATTTGCACTACAAAAAGACCATTCACTCAATGAAATTCAAGTCTGCACGATCCAATCAACTCATTCTCTCTCTATGTATAGTTAATCACCATAATTCTTGAGAGCTATTCTATGGATGTAAAATCACTGCTATTTCAAGTAAGATTTTAATTCGTAGCGCTAAAACTCATCTACACCCAGAAAATTGCGAATGAATTAAGGTACTATAAAAGAGGGGTTGGGGGGACGAAAATTAACTCACCCGGTGGAGCTTTGGATTTTCTTTTACCGGATTTCTGCGAAGAATTCAAAATCAGAAACAAAACAAAATGAAATTAAACCAATAGATATCAAATAGAGATAATGGTACCGATCCTGAAGGAGAAGCAGTTGCTACAGCTCCTGTGATTAGAGAAATTGTGAAATTAGGGTTTGGGAGAAAGGAAATTATCTAGAAATTAACCCTAAAGATAGCTAAATAGTGAAAATTAGAAAGAAAATATGATCTCTGCTCGGCTTCCATGTCCTCGATTGATTGGGAAACCGACGAGGAAATGACTTAGTTATATCATTGTAGCCATGGAAGAGGAGAGAAGAAAGAGAGAGTAGAGGCGACCATGGAAGAAGATAGAGAGAGGGGCGGCAGCAACCATGGCAGAGAGAAAATGGTTCTCTAACTTGCCTCATTATATAGTTATAGATTTGGAATACAAAAGGGCTCTGGTTTACCTGCAGAATATCAAAATATCACTCTAAAAGACGTTGTAATTATAAATATGACTGAACATCAAATTACTTGTCTACCCTTATTTTGAGCGAGAAAATGGTTCTCTTACTTGCCTCATTATATAGTTATAGATGACTGAACATCAAATTACTTGTCTACCCTTATTTTGAGCAAGAAAATGATTCTCTTACTTGCCACATTATATAGTTATAGATAATACCTATTTTCATTACGAAAGGAAGGGGGACAAACTCATATGGTCATATTTCCTCATCAAACAAAGTACTCATTTTCTTTCTAATTGAGAAATTGAGCAAAAATCAAAAGTATCATATCTTTTATTTTCTTTCTTTAGAGTTGCTAGTACCTTCATCCGTATGAATATCAAAATTTGTATTTGATTTGATATCTATTGTTGGAATTGCTTTTAAAATTTATACATTTTACCCTTTTACCCTCTAGATTAGAATGATATTTAAAGTTAATACCTTTAAATTCTTTGAACAGTATAAATCGAGTACGACCATGTGCCATAAAATGGGCAAATCTCAATGGAGTAAGCCCAATGGAAAATATGTACAAGTCTCAAAGACGACATAGATAATGGGCTTCCATACCTATACTCATCTTATTCTTCTCGTCATATCCCATTATGTCGATCAGAAAATAGCAGAATGATCTTATGACTAAGGCAGAAGAAGCTAATATATGTCGACAAAGGGATATATAAATGTCGACCAAGGCATACTCAAATGTCGAACTACACCAGGTCTAAGCCTACACGACTTCCATCATGATAAGGGAAATGAGCTTCCCTATCCATGATCACCTCTCTTGCTCGACATAACAATATGTCGACCAGCTCACTATGTCGAGGAGCAGGTCTCATAGGCATACGTACATAATGCTTTTCTAAACCTACTACAATAAGGAATGTGAGAAATTAGGATCCGAGTAGGACTTGACTCCTTATTTCACCTAACTTCCTATCCAAGGCAGGACTCTATATCCTACACCTATAAATACCAGCCATAAATCACAATTTTCTGATAATGCACTATTTAACTCTAAACTATTGCCAATTGATTTGCTCTCATAAACACAAATACTTACTCTCACGCCAGAGGGCCTTCACCTATGAAGCCCCGACTTAGTTTACGTGTTTGTCATCTTTTTCGAGCTATTCAAGTATCCAGGATACAACCTTACCGCTGGATTTGGGCTGATCCGACAGTTTTTGCATCATCAGTTTGGTTTCATTATCGGGAAGCGATCAAATTCCTTTGTATAGCCGAAAAAATTTCGTTATGTTCTACTAATCCTAATGGAAGAAGGATACACTTCTAGTATAACACCTGATCAGGATAACCATCTTGTGGAGGAGACTCATGGCAATGCTGGGACAACTATTCCTCTTGCCAATGGTGGATTGCTACTTCCTCCACCCCTGAATGATGGATTGCCACTGCTTGGTATGACCTTGTGTTCGAGTGGACAACCAATAACATAAATCCCCTTAAATCCTCCCCATCGTCGACGACGAGGATGACCAGCTGCTAGTCAGACGATGAGGAATGCCGCCCAAGGGGGCAAAGGCACATCTCCATCACTGATTGATCGCATAACTCTTTTGTACCGCCAGATGGACACTTTGTAACGCATTTATGAAACACAAAATGCCTTGCTACAGTTTGACCCAGATCATTCTCTGGCTGAATTCATTAGACCTACCAGGACTGGAAATTCCCTTGGGGGGGGGAAAGTCGCTTTGGTAGGCGTGGTAGTCGAGGGAATAGAGAAAATATTCCCCCTGGCCAAAATCCCCCACACCGCGACACTGCTGGTATATCCAAGCATATCCCCATCCAGGACATTTATCCTCGTCAAAGAGCTCCTGGACATGGGAATACCCAAAATGAGGGAGATTTGAGAAACCAGCTGAACAATCAAAGGGACCAGGAGGTCAATTCAGCAGACTTGAGATCAAGGAACAAAGGACTCTTCCCCGTCAAAATCTCTCTCCTCTGCCTAGGACTCCTTCTTGACCTAGGAGCCCTCCCAGGCCTAGGAGCCCTCCTCGTTGTAGGATTTCTCCTCATCCAGAGATAGCTCCCAGGAGGGACAGAACCCAACCTCGCCATTCCAGGCCATTGAACGACAGAGCACCATATGGACATGGGGATAATTACCAGTAACATGAGGAATAGAGTCGAGTAAATGGACATAGAGAAAAGGAAAGGACCCATCGTAGCTCCCACTACAGCATGAGAGTAGATGCAAGGGATCTTCTTCTCTTAAAAAAGATAATTGATGAGATGGAGTTGAGACGGAAGGAAATTGAAGAAGATGATACTAGTGCCACTCATACTTTTTCCCAATGCATTAATGTTCTACCTGAATGAACGCTCGCCGAAAAATTAAATGAAATGGGAGTCGCCACGCCGTTTTAAAGGAAACATTGAAAACCTTTGGAAGGAGAAATTGGGTTCGGGGGTCAGGTTACGTGTTGGGAAGAACCGAGAGTTCACCCAACACGCCTCGTCCGTAAACGAGTCTTTCTATGTTCAACATCCAAAATATTCAAATGTGTGTGCAATTTGAGTGAGACGAGATATGTGATAAAATGCATTTAAGTGCTTTGTTTATTGCTCAAAAAGGAGGAAATTACATCTCGTGAACCATTTGATAAGGGAGGCCACATCCCAATTACAAGGAGGACTGAACAGATTACAATTGGAAAGGTGATCTCAAGATGTGTCACGTGACACATGATCTGCCTGGCTAGTTGTGTCGCGTGACACAGGACTCGTCAGGCAAGTTGTGTCGCGTGACACAGGTTGTCATGTGCAGAAACCATTACAGAAATAAGCACAGAATGAACTGATACCTATCCAAATCTAATTACATCAACAATTTAGCTCATCCAGCACATGAATCAACCTCAGATCGATCAAAGGGGTGTGGATATGGAGAGATCCACACTCCCTTGATGAACAAGCCACAAATATGATCCAAATTACATCATGAACATCAATTAAACCAAGCAAATCGAATTAAATAGAGAGATGGCGATTGCCACTTGATAATTAAAGCAGATGGAGCTTAATTATCAAGTGGATGAATAGAGATTGCAATGAAGTAAGTAAAATAGCAAATAAGAGAGAGAGAGGGATTCGTTACCCTTGTAGATCCACAATCACTACACCAAGTTAGGTGTAGTGACCTTCAAATCAGCTGCAGGAGGTGGATTCGAGCACAGATGGAGTGCTGGCCTGGGATCTTCAGTGATATGAAGTGTATGAAGGTAGATGGGTAAATTGGATGAGAGAGAGGGATTGAATTGAGAGGATTGGTGTGTGTTGTGTGTGTTTTGGGAGAGAGAGGAGGTTCTGGGCGTATTTTGGCAGGGTAACAGTAGGGAGGCTAAAAAGGGATTCAGAAATGAGAGGGGGAGGGGGAGGGTCCAATTTATAGGCTGCTGGTGAGGGGCTACTTGTGTCGCACGGCGTAACGCTTCAACTTTCCATGGCTCGTTGTGTCGCTTGACACAACATGCCACTAACCGTTTCTGGCGCCAACAACCTGTTTCTGGAACATTTCGAGTTAATTCCTTAAAGGTCCAAAACTGGTAATTCCTTGCAGGTCCCTTTGCCTGGAAAAATGACTTAAAGGCACTTCCTTCACAAAAAACTTATAAAAAGTTTCCGGAAGTCTCGAAATGGACCGAGAATTTACCAAAATGCCCCTAGTGCAATTTTATTACATTAAAAAGCACTTTTAAAGGGTCGCGAATTGGATTGGCGTACTTACAAAGCCCCTCGGCAATGTCACTTATGGAAGAAGTGAGGTTGTCGATAAAAAGGAACCCAAGCCCAATAAGCGGCTGATAGGCTGGATGGCTGGACCTTTTTGGAAAGGATTCTTACGTATCCCTAGGAGGGAATCAAGCCAGATCTTAGGTCGAAATTTGACTATGCGGTAGTCACCCGAAATTTTGACTATGCGGTAGTCACCCGAGACTTTGACTATGCGATAGTCACCCGAAACTTTGACTATGCGGTAGTCACCCGAAATTTTGACTATGCGGTAGTCACCCGAAATTTTGACTATGCGGTAGTCACCCGAAACTTTGACTATGCGGTAGTCACCCGAAACTTTGACTATGCGGTAGTCACCCGAAATTTTGACTATGCGGTAGTCACCCGAAATTTTGACTATGCGGTAGTCACCCGAAACTTTGACTATGCGGTAGTCACCCGAGATTTTGACTATGCGGTAGTCACCCGAGACTTTGACTATGCGGTAGTCACCCGAGACTTTGACTATGCGGTAGTCACCCGAGACTTTGACTATGCGGTAGTCACCCGAGATTTTGACTATGCGGTAGTCACCTGAAATTTTGCTTTTAAGGGACATATAGGAAAATGTCAGGGACAATGGTAGAGATATGCTTTCATACCTGTCACCCGTGCTTACTATGCGGATAGATGTATTTTACTTCGGAGGGTCTTAGGCTACATTGTCATGTTGATGGAGGGTTGTCATACCTCGTTGTCTTAGGCTACAATTGCTAATGTTGATGGAGGGTTGTAGCTCCCGGAGGGTCTTAGGCTACAATTGCTAATGTTGATGGAGGGTTGTAGCTGTCGAAGGGTCTTAGGCTACAATTGCTGATGTTGATGGAGGGTTATAGCTGCCGGAGGGACTTAGGATACTATTTGTTGATGATGAAAGGTAGCTGCCAGGGGACTTAGGATACTGTTTGTTGATGAAGAAAGGTAGCTGCCAAGGGACTTAGGCTACTGTTTGTTGATGAAGAAAGGTAGCTACCAGGGGACTTAGGCTACTATTTATTGATGATGAAAGGTAGCTGCCAGGGGACTTAGGCTATTGCTTGTGGGACTTAGGCTACTGTTTGTTGATGAAGAAAGGTAGCTTCCAGGGGACTTAGGCTACTGTTTGTTGATGATGAAAGGTAGCTTCCAGGGGACTTAGGCTACTGTTGATGAAGAGTTGCTGGTTTGCCGTGTGAGGGACAATCTTTGATGATGATTTGTCATGTAGAAGGGGCTTTGATGATTTGCCAGGCAGAACGAGCTTTGATGATGACTCGTCATGCGGAACAGGCTTTGATGTCGCTGATACTGATGAGCATTATTGCTTGGAGATTTGAGGCAGCTGAAGCTCTTTTTGACGAACATTGCTTAGAGACTGAGGCATCCAAGGCTCCTTCAGATGATGCTGAAGATGACGAGACTGATGAAGATGATAAAGGCAGAATATGCCACCTGCAGGATTTGAAATCTTTGTCCAGGTTGTGATTTGAGGAACAATCCCCATGATCAGATTATGATCACTTGATTATTGTACCCTGTGGGGGGAAAAAACATAACACTCTAGGCACTTTGCATTTATTTGATTTGGATTTGATTTGAAATTTTGCTTATGCATTATTAATCTTGATGCACGAGTCTATCTCGGCTGGGGATGAAAATGGAGTGAGGATTTTGTATGGCTCGACGAGCTGATATGTATGTAGCAATTATGCTATGATGGATTTATGATGGGATGACTGTGTATATATGATGTTGTATGGGTCGCAAACCCTCTCCCATATATTTGAGAAGTGTATGAGTGATGGATGATATGGTGCAGACTAGGCAAGTCGGGGCATACCCTGAGAGTACAGATTGCTGCAGGTGATTGTCGGCTGATAAGAACAAAGTGTGTCACGCGCCTGAGACGGCAAGTAGCAGAGGAAGTGCAGAGAATGCCCTGGCTTTGAAGAGATGACTAGGCAAAGCCCCAGTTGATAATGCAAAGCAAATTCGGAGGGAATCTGGTAAGGAGAGCCTGAGAGAACAACTTAACAAAGCCCCAACTTGAAGAGATCCAAAGCAGCCGTATTTCAGACAGAGTCATCATGTGGCCAAGGAGGCAACCATATTTCCGGACACTAGTCAATCAGTCATTGGACAAGACTCAGAAATGTATACATGCAGGGGTACATCTTTCAGAAGGTGGGAATGAATCCCGACTTTATGTAACACACTCGCTTTAGGTTTGACTCTTTTGAGAGAGTATAAGTGTAAGTACGCCAATCCAATTCGCTCCCCCTTTAGATGCATTTTAATACGATATAATTGCATTGAGGGACGTTTTGGTAAATTCTCGGTTTATTCCGAGACTTCCGGAAACATTCCATAAGTTTCTTACGAAGGAAGTACCTTTTGGTACTTTGCTCGTACTAAAGGACCTGCCGGGAATAAACCATTTTGGACCTTTTGGGTATTTACTCAGAATATTCCAGAAACTGGTTTTGGGGCCAAAAGCAATTGGTGACACCTTGTGTCACGCGACAAGTCGAGGCTTGGAAAATGGTTACAGAAGGTGGTGCGACACACTGTGACCATCAACTACAGCCTATAAATAAGACCCTACCCCTCTCAGAAATGGATCCCGACTTCACATACTGTTACTCTGCCAAAATAGCAGCGTAACACACACACACACACTAAACACACACCTCTCTCTCTCCTACCCAAAATCCACCTTCAATTCCCCCAATTCAATCCCATTCACCCACCAATACTTAGATCCACTATCAACCAATCCTCCCATGCTCACCAGTTCCAGAAGCAGTTGTTGATAGATTCTATACCTAGCTTGGTATAGAATTCGTGGAATCAACAAGGGTAACATTCTCAATTCCCTTCTCTCTCTCTCTCCTACCTTGCTACTTTGATAATTCTATCATTCTATCTTCCTTGGATTCAGTAATCAAACTCCATCCGTCTTGGTTACTGAATCCCAATCGCAATCTATCTGTTTAATATCGTTGTTTTGAATAATTGAGTGCTTATTGTTTGATTATTGTTGAAATTGGTGTTTAGATCCCAAGGGAATGTGGATCTCACCATATCCACACCCCCTTAGTCGAATTGTTGTTAATTGTCCATTTCGAAGCTTAACTGATTGATTAATTAGATCTATTTTGATTGTTGGTACTGTTGTGTTTGAATCTATAAGTTTCTGCAGATGGACACTATGTGTCACGCGACACATCGTGTCTGGTTAGATCCTGTGTCACGCGACACATCTAGCCAGGCATGCCATGTGTCACGCAACACACTTTGTTCATTTACAGAGATCCATTTCCTTTGTAATCTGTTCTGATCTGTTGTAATTGGGATGTGGCCTCCCTAAATAAATGGTTCACAAGTTGTAAGTCTCAGTTCAAATCAATAAAATACATGTTTACCACATTTGTTCATTATCATTGCTTGTACACGTTTTGGATTATTTGGATGTTTAGTTAGAAAGACTCGTCCACGGACGAGGCGTGTTGGGTGAACTCTCGGTTCTTCCCAACACGTAACCTGACCCCCGGACCCATTCTCTCTCAAAGGTTTTTCAAAGTGTACCTCTAAACATGGCGTGGCGACTCCTTTTCTTTTTTCATCATCGGAAAAACAAAATTTTCCGGGCGAGCGCACATTCAGTGGCGACTCTACTGGGGACACACTTTTGAAAACCTGTTTTTTTCAAAATTAAGAGGGTCAAACTTTCATTCAATTGAACATCCAACATATTCATTTGTGTGTGCATCCTTGATGATCTTTTGTGGTACATGCGTTTTATTGCATTATGAGACTTGTGAGCCTTTAGTGTCTTTTGTGGCCATTTTTGTTGTGCTTTGGTTATTGTACTTTGTCCTTTGCCATGAGAAGGCAGGGGCTGATTTCATTTTGCAGGGTTCTAGTTCAGTGACTATTCTGGTCGTGCGACATCTTTGTTCCCTGCTGTCCTGTGTCACGCGACAGGATTGATCACTGATCATGTTCCAGAGGCTGGTTTGAGGGCAGTCCCTTGAATCAAATAGCTCAGTTGATTGTTGTACCCTTTTTTCCTTGTGAGAGTGTGTGTGTTTTCTTTTTAAATAAAATAAAATAAAATAATAAAAAAAATTTGTTTTTCATAAATAATAGAATATAGACATCCGCACACTACACCACATAGTTAGAACCCTCGGGTGCGATTGACGGCATCGCGGACGGCCATAAAATTCGCCTACGCTTGAGCGCCTGAAATCAAACCTATCCCCCTAGCGCGTTATAGGTGGCGCCACACTCAAAGCTTACCCACGGTTGGTTTTTTTGATACAAAATTTTAATCACATTAAAATGATTTGCTTTTTGAAATTTACAATAGGACATCATACCTTTCCCAAAACCTTACATCTTGTGGGCATGTTGCCAATGCAACATGGTTTCACGTAAGGATACGTCACTCTCGTGACGTGTTCTAACAAGAGATCATGCCGCATTGTCACCGTGCACCGACGAGAGGTCATGCCGAATTTTTCTTTGAAATTCTTCAAGAATACCCGTTATGCTGCCCAAATTTCCCCAGAAATTTGGACCACCTCTCCGTCCCATACGGTGCTTAGGTCTTGTTTAGGTATCATCACCTATTATAAATTTCAATGCAAAGCATTTAGTGTGATTTGAATGTTGCGTCCTTAGGTTTCCCCAAGGTTTAGGATGCGCGAATAAAGGCTTCTCCTTTCCCAACCGTATTTAGGATTTAAGATACCGATTTATACTTGAAGATAAATAAATTGTTTGTGCGAGTCTGTCCCTCGTTTCCTTTCCCTCTCCTGTATTTCCTCAAAATATCCCTTCACTACCTTATAAACCTGTATCTACCCCTACAGCTACGGCGAGTTGGATCCGCTCATCTGTTTCGGGAGCTCGTTTGGTCCGTGTTGTTGAAGAAGTTCAAACAGTTTCGGGAGTTTCAGTCAGTTCAGAATCAGATATGGCCAGGAATGGTGATGTGTTTGCCACTCAGTCTGCTAGAGGTTCGGTTTCGATGGGTCAACCGGGTTTGAATGACATGTCTGCAGAAGAATTGAGAATGACTTTAGAAGCTGCTTTGGCCAGGGAACGTGAAGCCCGTTTGTTGGCTCAGAATGCCAAGGCTAGAGAAGAGGAAGCCCACGCCCATTTTGTCGAGGCCATGAGAGCCGGGGGAATCGCGGTACTTCGCCGAGAGGATGGTTCTTACGAAGAAATCACCGAAGAGGGTAACAACGGGATCAGGTCTGCTTCTCCTGTTCAACCTGCTCATCACTCTACACCTGCTCAATTCAACTACCATGCTATGCCTCCTCCCGTAAGTTATGCTCCTCGCCCGGATCGGATGCCATCTCCGAAAATAGCCATGAATACCCAAGGAAGGTTTCCTCTCCCAGTCTCTCAGACTCATAGTCAAGTTGCTCAGCAGGGTTTCAACAAAAGCAGTGGCCAACCATCGAACTTCTTTGATCTCACTTCCTCACCAGCTCCCAATGCCCTAGTTCCACAAGCTCAGTATGGATTCCAGTCCCAAGGAAACTATTCCCAACCCCAGTTCAGCATGTATCCAGATAGTTATCAGTATATCCAGCCCAATCAGCAGCAATCCAACCAGTACCGTCTGTCAGGAAGCCAGATTTGTCAGGACAGTATTTCGCAGTATCCTCAGCCACAATTCCAAAGCAACTTCCCTCAGCCCGCAGTGTATTCTCCTCTCACCCAGCACCTGTATGGTTCCACCCCATATTCAGCTCCATGTATCAGTACCGAATTTTCTACCCATGGTCAGTTTGGAGGTCAATCAGTGCAGTTTGGTCTACAGAATCCAAGTGTTCAGTTTAATGGGTACGACATTTACGGAAACAGGATTCCCAGTTCAGTCAGTTTATTGGACAGCAATATCAACATCCCCAGTACTTTCGGTCTTCCCTCGGCTGCCTTGCCCATCAGATCTACTCCAGAATTTCCTATGCCATCTTCAACTGTGGCTCCTGCTATTCCCCAAATCCCGGGAATGACCCCGGAGGTGACAGCTTTATTAAGGCAAATGCAACAGCAAATTGATATATTGACTGTGGGTTCCAGTGGCCTCAATGTGGTTGACCCGGCTCAAGTAACACCTCTTCCTCATAAGTTCAAGATGCCAAAGATGGATTTTGATGGTACGGCCTGCCCAAAGACTCATGTGGATACCTACGTCATGACGATGGGGGCGATGGGTTGCACCCCCGAGTTTATGGCTTCTCATTTTCATCTAACTTTGAAAGGTCCGGCGCTCACTTGGTTTTTGGCCTTAAAGCAAGAATGCCGCTCCACCTAGAGCCAGATCACCGAGACTTTCTTGGAGAAATACTGGGGTAACCTAGAGTGGCGTACTACCCGAGACGATCTAGTAGGCACCATTCAGAAAAATGATGAGTCAATCACGGAGTTTTATAAGAGGTGGAATGCCAAACTTAACGAGCTGTCGAAGCCAATCCCCCTTCAAGATCAGAAAGATATTTTCCAGATGGTCATTCTTTCGTTTCTCCATTTTACACCATTAGGGAATACTACAAGACATGAAAGGGAACATTTAAACCAATCCACCATGAGGACTATTGGGATGTGGATGGTTTGGTGCCACGTTTTTTCCCTATTACCCACCTTCGACGTTCTGCGAAGTCTGAATGGCTTAGATCAAGACGCTTCAAAATTTTATGGACTTTCAATCAGATAAACGGACGACTCTTTGTTCTTCATGCAAACAAGAAGGCCACAATCGTCATAGATGCCCAAACATTAGGGAGTAGAAGAATGTTTTCCATGTAATTTATTTTTGAGTTGTTGGATTTACTTTGTATTTCATTTGGATTTCGTTTGAGTATGAATTGGATGTAATTTTGATTGGTTATACAGTTTGTGTTGTTTGTTGTTTGAATATAACTTTATTTTTCATTTGGATTTGATTTGACTTGGATTCAGTTTCAGTTTTAGTTTCAGTTTCTTGGTGCAGGTGGGATTACAATAGTTTGTTGCTACTGTAGGAGTTACTCCAAGTGAACTCGCTACTCGGTGTAGCGATTTCAATGAACTCGCTACACCGTGTAGCGAGTTCACTTGCAGTTACTCCCACAGCAGCAGCAAACTGCTGTAATCCCACCTGCACAAAGAAAATCCAATACCCAGTATATCAAACTGTAAAATCTTTACAATATACCATAACACACACCTGCACAAATGTACTAAAGTCTCAAAATAATATACAAATATACTAAACTGTACAAACACTTAAAAAACCATACAACAAACATCCAAATAAAAACTTAAAAAACCATACAGAAATCCATAAATGTTTTCTTACAATCATAATAAAACAACTAATACCACAAAGTTTTATTACATCTAAATAAAAAAATAGTTTCACTTATTTCTCTTCTCATACTTTCTGTTATAGGTGGCCGGGGTGAACTTATTCGTCGGATGACGCTCCGGAGACCCTTTTCTAATCAACTCCTCCTGTTGAGCAGGGGTAAGACGTACCCTACTAGATGAAGTCGCAGTCGGATCAGAGAAGGGTGGAATATCCGCTCGTGAGGATAATAAGGAACCCTAAAGCCACTTCCCGAATATACGGGCGTGTGAAAAGTCCTAGGTGGAGGGTCAACGAAATCATCAACATCATTAATAACCCTACTCACCTTACTCGGGCCGTGGTCTATGGTAAGTGTCTGAATAAATACCCTCCTCAACCTCGAATCTAATCCTCTCCTCGTGCTCCTCCACCTGAGTAGCTCCCCACTGTGATGAATAATCAAAGAGTCCATCATACTGAGTCTCAAAATCTAGCTGGACCTCGGGCCCTGGTTAGACCTCAAGCTCTGGCTCATCTGGCTCGTCTTGCAAGTCCATTTGTGGTTGTGGTTGTGGCTGTACACGACATCTAACATGACGCTGTCGAGGTTCTACCCCCTGTACGCGATCTACCGGTGCTGGAGGTGCTTCAGCCTCAAGTCGTTGCTGCTCCCTAATGTTAGTGAGCGTGTGTCTAATCAACCTACGCATCTCAGCTTATTGCGGACACGACATATGCTACTCCTCTTCATTGGTGATATACATACGTTGAAGGTTTTGCACCTGTTTTTATAGCAAAAAAATAAGAATGATACATAAGTTAATAAATTGAAGTTTAAAAAAAAACTAGAAAAAATAATGAAAAATTTAAATACTTACCATGCCCTCTAGAAAAGGGGCAACCGAATGGTATCCAGCGTCCTCTATATGAAGGGGGTTCTGCAAAAACATGCATGTTATGCTCTGATACCCCATCATATATGGATCAGTGTAATGCATAACGTGAAAGCCTGTGACCCTCAAAGCTAGTAAGTTTCGCCGATGTCCCCAAATTGCAATGTATTGTTGATGGCGGTCGCTCCAACTCACAAGATTGTTTCCACGCCTATCAACTCTGTGCAAGTCCCTCCGAGTGTCGCACGGTTCTGGGACCCATTGAAGCATGCCAAACTACCTCAGAACACGATTCGACAAATGTCACTCTATCCTCTCAAAGCATATAAGAGGGACCCACGCCATCCATACGGCTCATCCATGAGTGCAGTAGGCCAGATCATATCTATCTCTATAAGGCTGCCACATAACCTGATCATCTGTTAGCTTTACTAGCTGATCACTATAGCATCCCAAGCTATGGGCATTAACCTCCTTGAGATAAAATGATGATCCGGTACACCTGAAATTTCATAAAAAGAATAATTATAAGAAACAGTTAAAAAAAAAACTTTAACGACGAGAAAATAACATATGATATTTGTATACCTACATCCCAGTGGCATGTGCTCTTGTGCCGGATCAGTGTTTCGCATTCGAATTCTAGGTTGCACACATAGCAACCGCTCCCAATCCCAAATCTATATCAATAAAATCTATATCAAATACTATAAATAATGCCGATAATTTGAAATCAAACTTAAAACCAACAAAATAATTCACATTAAAATGAGATAAACATACCTGTAAATGTTGAGAAATCCTCCGTACTGGCTTGTCAGAGGGTTAGTCGCATTACACAACTCTCGATATAGAAAAGCCAGCGAAGCACTACCCCATCTGTACATCCAGACCCTCGAAACCTCTCGAAGTAGTGAGAGATAATACAACTTAACCTTGTTGTTCGTACGATCATGCATCATCGTAGAACCCAAGCCTAGCATGATATATGCCCGTGCGTACATATCAACAATGTCTTGAGCAGTATCATCATCGAGGTCATGGAAATGTGGAAATTGGCTCGTAATCTACCTTAGCTTTAGACTACTCCCATCCATATCTTCGGGAGATGGGACAGCCCCTAAGAGATCATGACATACCACCCGCCAATCTAGAAGTGGTGGGATGTCAGCATCAGTCACAACATCCCTATTAACCGACAACCCGGAAATCATCCCGATATCCTCTAGTGTAATAGTCATCTCACCAACTGGGAGGTGGAATGAATGGATCTCCGGATGCCATCTCTCAATCAATGCCTCCAGTAACCCATAATCGTAATGAATTCTCCCTATATAATGAACCCCACTAAAGCAACACTTAGCTAATCTCGACAATATCCTCGACGCTAGTCAATCCGACAATGTGGCGCCACTACGAAATGAAAGCAGACTGCAACCTGCTGTCCGGCCCAAATAAAATGAGCTATGTGTCCCTCATGTGCAGTCAAAACAGAGTTATCGATAGGCCCATTATCAATTAAGGTATCCATCTGTTTAAACAAAAGAAACCCAATTTCAATATCAAATAAGTATATGTATATATATATATATATATAAACATAGAGACTTTGAAACATCAATAGCGAGTTCAAAATCCCAAAATTTCAAATATACCACAATGAAGTTCAAATATACGAACTATTAAGTTCAAATATACCAAAAATGGAGTTCACATGTACCAACAATTGGGTTCAATAACAACACTAATATTCAAGAAAATCCTAATAATTTCAATATATACAAACCAAAAACAAACCATATACACAAATCAAATCAAAAACCAAATTTTAAGCTTATAAACTGACCTAAAACCACAAACAAACGACTAGCTGGGTTGGCCTCCGGCTAAGACCCTCCGGCGTGATGATGAGATAACGTGTATTAAGCTTATAAATTGAATTAAATAATGTAGTTCTCAAATATCAAATAAGATATTACCCTTGAATGTTGGATGTTGTTAGGTATTTATAGTGTTGATGTGGGATCGTGTTGAATCCCTAGAATCACGGGAATTATGTTGGTGTAACTGTCTCCGAGAAAGTAGGAGGCGGTTACAAATAATGACGTCGGTTGGCGCAGGTGTTGGTAGGTCGAAGTAGATTGAATGGTCAAGGGCGACTTGACTTTGCGCTTTGGCTTGATAGCAATTGTACAAGTATATGATCGTATGTCGGACGAAGCTAGGTCGGGACCACGGATGGTCGAACAATGAGCTAGGTCAACTAATCAATGCTGGGCTGTTGGTATCGTAGCAATTGGGTCGTCCCATTCAATAATAGAGTAAACTGGTGTCTGAAATGTTGGGCTTCATTCGTTGGGCCTGGCCCGTCAATTTTATTCCATTCAGTGACCCCCAACTTTCTGAGTTGACTTTGTCAACCCGGAAGTTATGAAAAATTTGTGGAAGCTTACATAGCTCGTTGTTGGATGGTCGACTGAGTTGACGTGGCTTGATCTCGACCATTGACTTTTTTTACGGTTGGATGCATTAAGGCGCCGTAATTTTGCAATGATTTTATGATTTTGGCGATTGGACATCTGTCTTGGGAACCGCTGCCGGTATTAACTGACGGAATTAACCGTTACGTCCCCTACCCATTCCATTTCAGGAAGGGATTTTGAAACATATAAAAAGAGGAATCCTTTGCCTTTTAAAAGTTTACAAATTCCAAATACTCAAAGACCCCCAGGAAGAACAAAAAGCAAGGCGATTGATTTTCTGGCATAACCTAGCACTCCGCTTCATCGTTGAGCTCCTTCTTCTTCAATTTAACCAAGGTACCCTTTGATTCCTCTGTATTTAGGTTTAATTTCAAGCTTTTTCCTTGATTCTATCACAGATAGGACCTTTGGCTGCGAGCTGGGTGTTAGATATGGATACAACTCTCAAAACCTTAGGATTTACAAACGTCTAGAGGGTCCATGGAAGGAGATGACCCGAGAAGTGTTGGGTTTTGGGGTTACAAAAGCAGCGGAAGAACTTAGAAATAACTAGCAAAACCCTAGCCCTTAGATCAGTCTAGCATGAAGAGATTAGAAAAACATGAAATAGAATTACATACCTTGAATGCGATTTAGTTTGTCAAAAATAGATCTCAAAATTCAAGCTTAGAATTTTGATGTCGAATCTTCTATCTTCCTTGTTCAACCTTTGGTGATGAATCAATAAATGGAGATCTTCAAGCCTTAGGAGATAAAGCAACCTCCCTCTAATGGTGATCCACACGCGAGCGAACCAAGAACGTTTCTTGTTGGATTGCTAGATGATCCTTCCGATTATTGAAACGGTTTCAATAATCAATGACAAAAACAATGGAATTGATTTTGGGACTTTTGATTCCTAATCAATAATCAAAGCCTAGAATTTTATAAACTTAGAACAATGATGTGTGTGAGATAGAGTTTTTGGCTGCCCAAGGATTTGTATTTATACATTGGTATAAATCCCTAACACTTAGGTTAGGGTTAAATCCTTGTCAAATACAAAAACCTTACCAGCCAAGGAAAACACATACGGACAGGCTAAGTATGTCGCACTACGTGATATGCCAATGGCTAAGTATGTCATGCCACGAGCCAAGCCAGGAAAGTTACGTGTGCTAATCAACGGCACGAGTTGTGCCTGAGGGCACGAGTCGTGACCAAGCCAAAAGCACTCGTTCCACGAGTCGTGACCAAAAATGCAGTCGTGCTGATATATGGTATGAGTCGTGATTCCTGGCACGAGTCGTGCCTCTGTCATGGCGAAGTGTGTTGCACCACATGCCATGCAAGAATCCCAATTTTCCCAATTTTCATCCAGAATCAAATTCGCTCTTTGTGTGTGACCCAATAGGAATTATATTATGTTGGTAGTGAGTCAAAATATGACCTCACAAGACATAAGTGGTTTCTAGCAAGCCATTATATCCACCCAATTAATATAATATCAAAGCTTGATTCCTCGATAGATCAAATGTCACAATCCCTTTGTCCACGATGTCCAATTGAACATGAGTCATGGTCTATGTCAACTCATTTCGTTCAATGATTTCTCGATTCTGAATATGTTGATAATCCAAATGCATTTGATCTCTATCAAATCACTTGAGTGTGGTCACACATTTCATCAACATTATTCATCGAGGGGCCCAAGCAAACATCTCTCTCAATGAGAGGGACAAATCCCATCTTGACTTATCATTCTTCCCTACAAGAATCCAATCGTGCCAACATAGCCCTTATTGATATCCGATTAAAGATAGTGTTAGACTATATCAAACACAATGTTCATCATGTGGAAGACGATAATAATCTCATGTTCAAAGGATTCAATGACACGACTATCATGAGATTTAATCATGACAACAGACCATGTCATAAATCTCATAAGTAGGTCATGTCTAATACTTGTTCTCTAGCAAGTATCCATAAGTGTAATGTGCATCTCCATGCATATAATCATCTCCATGATTATCCATTACCAACTTATACTAGTTGTTCACAACAACTAGGGACGCAGTTCAATATAATAAACATGTAAACATATAATGAACAAAATAAACATGCTCTATGATAAATGATAAAGATGATACATAACGGTTCAAGTTTAAACATAACTATAGCCTAGGGCACTACACCAACAAACTCCCACTTGCACAAGGCTCCATCTATGTATCGAATACCCATGGACCTCACATGACTATCATGCTTTGCTTGTGCTAGGGGCTTTGTAAGCGGATCCCCAATGTTATCATCGGTTGATACTTTGCATATCATAATGTCTCCCCGATCAATGAACTCTCGAATGAGATGGAAACGTCTAAGTATATGTTTGGATCGTTGATGTGACCTTGGTTTCTTTGCTTGCGCAATGGCACCGTTATTGTCACAATAAAGTTTCACCGGATTAGTGATACTTGGAACAACTTTCAAATCACTAATGAACTTTTTAATCCAAACTGCCTCCTTAGCTGCATCGGATGCCCCAATATATTCGGCCTCAGTAGTAAAATCGGCAATAATACTCTGCTTGGAACTCTTCCAACATATCGCACCTCCGTTAAGCATAAACACAAATCCCGACTGCGATCGAAAATCATCCTTGTCAGTTTGGAAGCTAGCATCTGTGTAACCTGTTACAACAAGATATTCTTCCATCCCTCCAAATACCAAGAACGCAGCCTTAGTCCTTCTTAAGTACTTAAGGATCGTCTTGACTGCCAACCAATGGTTCTCACCAGGATCAGATTGGTATCGACTCGTCATGCTTAAAGCATACGATACTTCGGGTCTAGTTCAAATCATGGCGTACATGATAGATCCAATAGCCGAAGAGTATGGAACCTCATACATCCTCTTTCGCTCATCAGTTGTCTTAGGACACTGCGTCTTGCTAAGAGTAACACCATGACCCATTGGCAAGTTGCCTCTCTTAGAATTTTCCATTTTGAATCTTCTAAGAACCTTGTCAATGTAGGTACTTTGACTCAAACCAATTATCCTCTTAGATCTATCTCTATAGATCTTGATACCTAGGATGTAAGCGGCTTTGCCCATATCTTTCATTGAGAAACATTTCCCTAACCAAGACTTGACAGTCTTAAGCGCAGGAATATCGTTTCCAATGAGTAAGATATCATCAACATACAATAAGAGAAATAATACTACGCTCCCACTGAATTTCATGTATACACAAGGTTCATCTTCGTTCTTGACAAAACCAAACTCTTTGATTTTCTCGTCAAAACGAAGATTCCAACTCCTAGAAGTTTGCTTTAATCCATAAATGGATCTCTGCAACTTACACACCTTGTTAGAATTTCTTGGATTGACAAAACCTTCGGGTTATGTCATATACACATCCTCAAGCAGTTTTCCATTAAGGAAAGTGGTTTTGACATCCATTTGCCATATCTCATAGTCATAATACGCATCTATGGCAATCAAAATTCTAACAGACTTAAGCATGGCAATAGGCGAGAAGGTTTCATCATAGTCTACACCATGAGTTTGCCTATATCCCGTTGCTACAAGCCTAGCCTTGTAAGTATGCACCTTCCCATCCATGTCAGTCTTCTTCTTGAAGACCCACTTGTACCCTATGGTTTTTACACCTTCGGGTGGCTCAATCAAGTTCCAAACTTGATTATCCGACATGGATTGTAATTGGGATTTCATGGCTTCTAACCATTTATCCGAATCGGGATCGGACATCGCCTCTTGATAGGAAGTAGGTTCGTCATTCTCAATGACTTCCACTTCATTACTTTCTGACACGAGAAACCCATTTCTCTCGGGTGCGGATCGTAACCTATCCGATCTATGATGGACTTGTGGATCTTGAACCGGTTCCATAACTTCTTGTGGACTTGGTTCAGTCTCTACTATCGGTTCCATATTAAATTCGGGTTCTTGAATTTATTCAAGATCAACTTTACTCCCACTAGTTCCTTTATTGAGAAACTATTTCTCAAGGAAGGTACCATATTGAGCAACAAACACTTTGTTCTCATTGCGGTTGTAAAAGTTATACCCTTTGGTTTCCTTAGGGTAACCAACAAAAATAACCTTGTCAGATTTAGGTTCTAACTTATCAGAGACAAGTCTCTTCACATAAGCTTCGCAACCCCA
Source organism: Adenophora triphylla var. japonica (assembly GCA_022495995.1). Lineage (NCBI taxonomy): Eukaryota > Viridiplantae > Streptophyta > Magnoliopsida > Asterales > Campanulaceae > Adenophora > Adenophora triphylla. The sequence goes on from JAFEMH010000848.1 coordinate 98,800, forward strand.
AATCTTCATGAAAGACAAACTAGGTTTTCTTCCATGCCACATCTCATGTGGGGTCTTAGGAGCCGATTTAGTAGGGACTCTGTTCAGTGTGAACGCAGCAGTCTCTAATGCAAGTCCCCAAAAGGATATAGGAAGGTCTACTTGACTCATCATCGAACGAACCATATCTAATAGGGTTCTATTTCTCCTCTCAAAAACACCATTCCATTGTGGCGTTCCGGGTGGAGTCAACTCTAAAACAATTCCACTGTTTTTGAGATGATTGTCAAATTCTTGGCTCAAATACTCACCACCACAATCGGATCGGAGTGCTTTAATTGTTTTGCCAAGTTGATTTTGTACTTCATTTTGAAATGTTCTAAACATCTCAAACGATTCACTTTTAGACTTCATCAGATAGACATAGCCATATCTAGGTAAGTCATCGGTGAATATAATGAAATACCGAAATCCTCCCTAGCAATGCTACTCATTGGTCCGCATACATCAGTATTTATTAAGCCCAATAAGTCACTAGCCCTTTCACTACTCTTAATGTAGGGTGGTTTGGTCTTTTTTCCCAATAAACAAGATTCACATATCTCATATGATTCATAATCATGTGAGTCTAACATTCCATCTTTGTGGAGTTTAGAGATGCATTTCTCGTTTATATAACCAAGCCGGCAATGCCACATGAATGAGTTGTTCACGTCATTCGGTTTAGACTTCTTGTCCACATGATAAACATTTTCAACACTATTTTGTTTCTCATCAACATCAAGAACATAAAGGCCATTAAATGAATTTGCAATACCATAAAGCATATCATTTAAATAAATATAAAACTTGTTATTCTTAATAAGAAAATTATACCCTTCATTATCCAAACAAGAAACGGAAATAATATTTCTACTCAAATCCGAAACATAGTAACAATTGTTCAAAACAAGTACTAAGCCACTAGGTAAAGTTACATCATATGTCCCTACGGCTAATGCAGCAACTCTTGCTCCATTGCCCACACGTAGGTCAACTTCACCTTGTTTGAGTAGCTTCCTATTCCTTAGTCCCTACACATTTATACAAATGTGAGATCCACATTCGGTATCTAATACCCATAAACTAGAAATAGAAAGGAAAATATCTATCATATAGATACCTGAATCAGAAGCAATCGCATTGCCCTTTTTCGCTTTTAGGCCTTCCTTGTAAGCCTTGCAGTTGCACTTCCAATGACCAACCTCTTGGCAATGGTAGCAAACCGCATCCTATTAAGACACTTTGGGAGCCTCTCCGGCAACGGAAACTTTTGCCTTAGGTTTAGCAACACTTGCTTTACCTTTGCCATCTTTCTTGAACCCTTTGCCTTTGTTAACCATTAACACAGTATCGGTTCGGGGCTTCTTGATATTCTTCTCTGCGGTTTAAGCATCGCATGCAATTCTGAGAGATTCTTATCCATGTCAGTCATGTGATAGTACATAATGAAATGACCATAACTTTCAGGTAATGAATTTAATATCAAATCCGTGGCGAGTTCCAAACTCATCGGATTACCAAGCCTTTCGAAACGCTCAATATGACCCTTCATCTTAAGGACATGAGCACCAGCCGATTGCCCCTCTTGCATCTTGTATGCAGATAGGGCCTTTACCACATCAAACCGCTCATTTCTTGCTTGCACTTGGAACATTTCCTTTAAGCGCTCCACAAGATCAAATGTTGTCTCTATGTGCTCAAGGTCCTTCTGAAGAGACTTAGACAAAGTGGCAAGTATAAGGCATGCAACATCTGTAGAATCATCATTATGTTTCTTATGTGCATCCCTATCTGCCCTAGAAGCATTTGCAGCAGGTTGAGGTAGAAGGGGTTCATTGAGAACGTACAGTTTCTTCTCTTGCCTTAGAACAATTCTTAGGCTTCTGATCCAATCAGAATAGTTTGTACCGCTATCTTCAAGCTTGTCCTTCTTAAGGACTGTTCGCAGTGACAGGGGTTGGTTATTGTGATTAACCATTCTACAATAAAATATGCAAACAATATAAGCATATATCAATATCAACACATTTATCATCTAAGAACAAATAATGTATTTCATAAATACTCCCACTAAATTATACACCTTCAAATACAAACATGTATCATATAATCATAGTAGGCTAAGATCCATATTTCACTTGATTTTGGTTTAACTGCGTCAATGCCCGAAATCAAGCTATTTAGGTAGAAACATCAATCATATCACTATCTGACTCTTAGATCTTTTATGAGATTTCCATAGACATCATATGTCAAAAACATGTTTTAAATCTCATCTATGCCTTGGGTCAAATCTCATTTGAAAGCACCAATTAAGTCAAAACCTTTTTCAAACGTATGAGACATGGAACGATGCACCTAATTGAGTCAAAACTACATCAACCATTATCTCATCTTGATCACAAATTAAGATATAAGATGCACCAAACTGAGTCGAAACTACATCAAATACCCTAAAATTTCACAAGTGTTCTAATCAAGGAATGGCATAAGACTTATATATTTTGAAGGTTTTCATATTGTAACAAACATCGCATGGTTGTAACATAAATCTTATGTGTACATAATTATGAACATAGGGCTTCACAAAATTTCATACAAACAATTTGATTCAATTTTGAGAAATTACAAATTTAATTTAATCATATTAAACAAATCATCAACCTATATGATAAACTAATCATATTAATCCATCATAAATTATAACCATGGCATATCATATATACTTATTTTTCATAAAAATAAAACACATAAAATCCAGATCTATTTCATATAGCATGGATAGCAAATAATCAAATTAAATCTAGTATGCCAATTTCAATCCTAATCATGGCAAGACAGGGCTCTGATACCACTGTTAGGTTTTGGGGTTACAAACGCAGCGGAAGAACTTAGAAATAGCTAGCAAAACCCTAGCCCTTAGATCCGTCTAGCATGAAGAGATTAGAAAAACAAGAAATAGAATTACATACCTTGAATGCGATTTAGTTTGTCAAAAATAGATCTCAAAATTCAAGCCTAGAATTTTGATGTCGAATCTTCTATCTTCCTTGTTCAACCTTTGGTGATGAATCAATCAATGGAGATCTTCAATTCTTAGGAGATAAAGCAACCTCCCTCTAATGGTGATCCACACGCGAGTGAACCAAGAACGTTTCTTATTAGATTGCTAGATGATCCTTCCAATTATTGAAACGGTTTCAATAATCAATGGCAAAAAAAATGGAATTGATTTTGGGACTTTTGATTCTTAATCAATAATCAAAGCCTAGAATTTCATAAACCTAGAACAATGATGTGTGTGAGAGAGAGTTTTTGGCTGCCCAAGGATTTGTATTTATACATTGGTATAAATCCCTAACACTTAGAGTTAAATCATTGTCAAACACAAAAACCTTACTAGCCAAGGAAAACACGTACGGACAGGCTAAGTATGTCGCACTACGTGATATGCCAATGGCTAAGTCTGTCGCGCCACGAGCCAAGCCAGGAAAGTTACGTGTGCTAATCAAGGGCACGAGTCGTGCCTGAGGGCACGATTCGTGACCAAGCCAAAAGCACTCGTTCCACGAGTCATGACAAAAAATGCAGTCGTGCTGATTTATGGTACGATTCGTGATTCCTGGCACGAGTCGTGCCTCTGTCATAGCCAAGTGTGTCGCACCACATGCCATGCCAGAATCCCAATTTTCAGACAGAATCAAATTCTCTCTTTGTGTGTGACCCAATAGGAATTATATTATGTTGGTAGTGAGTCAAAATATGACCTCACAAGACATAAGTGGTTTCTAGCAAACCATTATATCCACCCAATTAATATAAAATCAAAGCTTGATTTCTCGATAGATCAAATGTCACAATCCCTTTGTCCACGATGTCCAATTGAACATGAGTCATGGTCTATGTCAATTCATTCCGTTCAATGCTTTCTCGATTCCGAATATGTTGATAATCCAAATGTATTTGATCTCTATCAAATCACTTGAGTGTGGCCACACATTTCATCAATACTATTCATCGAGGGGCCCAAGCAAACACCTCTCTCAATGAGAGGGACAAATCCCATCTTGACTTATCATTCTCCCCTACAAGAATCCAATCGTGCCAACATAGCCCTTATTTCTATCCGATTAAAGATAGTGTTAGACTATATCAAACACAATGTTCATCATGTGGAAGACGATGATAATCTCAGGTTCAAAGGATTCAATGACATGACTATCATGAGATTTAATCATGACAACAGACCATGTCATAAATCGCATTAGTAGGTCATGTCCAATACTTGTTCTCTAGCAAGTATCCATAAGTGTAATGTGCATCTCCATGCATATAATCATCTCCATGATTATCCATTACCAACTTATACTAGTTGTTCACAACAACTAGGGATGTAGTTCAATATAATAAACATGTAAACATATAATGAACAAAATAAACATGCTCTATAATAAATGATATAGATGATACATAACGGTTCAAGTTTAAACATAACTATAGCCTAGGGCACTACACCAACAATCTCCCACTTGCACTAGGCTCCATCTATGTATCAAATACCCATGGACCTCTCATGACCATCATGCTTTGCTTGTGCTAGGGGCTTTGTAAGTGGATCCCCAATGTTATCATCGGTTGATACTTTGCATATCTTAACGTCTCCCCGATCAATGAACTCTCAAATGAGATGGAAACGTCTAAGTATATGTTTGGATTGCTGATGTGACCTTGGTTCCTTTGCTTGTGCAATGGCACCATTATTGTCACAATAAAGTTCCACCGGATTAGTAATACTTGGAACAACTTCCAAATCACTAATGAATTTTTTGATCCAAACTGCCTCCTTAGCTGCATCGAATGTCTCTATATATTCGGCCTCAGTAGTAGAATCGGCAATAGTACTCTGCTTGGAACTCTTCCACCATATCGCACCTCCGTTAAGCATAAACACAAATCCCGACTGCGATCAGAAATCATCCTTGTCTGTTTGAAAGCTAGCATCTGTGTAACCTCTTACAACAAGATCTTCTTCCACCCCTCCAAATACCAAGAACGCATCCTTAGTCCTTCTTAAGTACTTAAGGATCGTCTTGAACTCCATCCAATAGTTCTCACCAGGATCAAATTGGAATCGACTCGTCATGCTTAAAGCATACAATACGTCGGATCTAGTTCAAATCATGGCGTACATGATAGATCCAATAGCCGAAGCGTATGGAACTTCATTCATCCTCTTTTGCTCATCAGTTGTCTTAGGACATTGCGTCTTGCTAAGAGTAACACCATGACCCATTGGCAAGTTGCCTCTCTTAGAATTTTCCATTTTGAATCTTCTAAGAACCTTGTCAATGTAGGTACTTTGACTCAAACCAATTATCCTCTTAGATCAATCTCTATAGATCTTGATACCAAGGATGTAAGCGGCTTTACCCATATCTTTCATTGAGAAACATTTCCCTAACCAAGACTTGACTATCATTTCCAATGAGTAAGATATCATCGACATACAATAAGAGAAATAATACTACGCTCCCACTGAATTTCATGTATACACAAGGTTCATCTTTGTTCTTGACAAAACCAAACTCTTTGACTTTCTCATCAAAATGAAGATTCCAACTCCTAGAAGCTTGCTATAATCCATAAATGGATCTCTGCAACTTGCACACCTTGATAGAGTTTCTTGGATCGACAAAACCTTTGGGTTGTGTCATATACACATCTTCAAGCAGTTTTCCATTATGGAAAGCGGTTTTGACATCCATTTGCCATATCTCATAGTCATAATACGCAGCTATGGCAGTCAAAATTCTAACAGACTTAAGCATGGCAACAGGCGAAAAGGTTTCATCATAGTCTACACCATGAGTTTGCCTATATCCCTTTGCTACAAGCCTAGCCTTGTAAGTATGCACCTTCCCATCCATGTCAGTCTTCTTATTGAAGACCCACTTGCACCTATGGTTTTTACACCTTCGGGTGGCTCTATCAAGTTCCAAACTTGATTATCCGACATGGATTGCAATTCAAATTTCATGGCTTCTAACCATTTATCCGAATCGGGATCGGACATCGCCTCTTGATAGGAAGTAGGTTCGTCATTCTCAATGACGTCCACTTCATTACTTTCTGACACGAGAAACCCATATCTCTCGGGTGCGAATCGTAACCTATTCGATCTACGATGGACTTGTGGATCTTGAACCGGTTCCACAACTTCTTGTGGACTTGGTTCAGTCTCTACTATCGGTTCCATGCTATTTTCGGGTTCTTGAATTTCTTCAAGATCAACTTTACTCCCACTAGTTCCTTTATTGAGAAACTGTTTCTCAAGGAAGGTACCATATTGAGCAACAAACACTTTGTTCTCATTGCGGTTGTAAAAGTAATACCCTTTGATTTCCTTAGGGTAACCAACGAAAATAACCTTGTCAGATTTAGGTGCTAACATATCAGAGACAAGTTTCTTCATATAAGCTTCGCAACCCCAAATCTTCATGAAAGAAAAACTAGGTTTTCTTCCATGCCACATCTCATGTGGGGTCTTAGGAGCTGATTTAGTAGGGACTCTATTTAGTGTGAACGCAGCAGTCTCTAATGCATGTCCCCAAAAGGATATAGGAAGGTCTACTTGACTCATCATCAAACGAACCATATCTAATAGGGTTCTATTTCTCCTCTCGAAAATACCATTCCATTGTGGCATTCCGGGTGGAGTCAACTCTAAAACAATTCCACAGTTTTTGAGATGATTGTCAAATTCTTGGTTCAAATACTCACCACCACAATCGGATCGAAGTGCTTTAATTGTTTTGCCAAGTTGATTTTGTACTTCATTTTGAAATGTTCTAAACATCTCAAACGATTCACTTTTAGACTTCATCAGATAGACATACCCATATCTAGATAAGTCATTGGTGAATGTAATGAAATACCGAAATCCTCCCTTAGCAATCCTGCTCATTGGTCCGCATACATCAGTATGTATTAAGCCCAATAAGTCACTAGCCCTTTCACTACTCTTAGTGTAGGGTGGTTTGGTCATTTTGTCCAATAAATAAGATTCGCATATCTCATATGATTCATAATCATGTGAGTCTAACATTCCATCTTTGTAGAGTTTAGAGATGCGTTTCACGTTTATATGACCAACCCGGCAATGCTAAATGAACGAGTTGTTCACGTCATTCGATTTAGACTTCTTGTCCACATGATAAACATTTTCAACACTATTTTGTTTCTCATCTACATTAAGAATATAAAGGCCATTAAATGAATTTGCAATACCATAAAGCATGACTTAACAAACTGACGCTGGGTCACAAGATCTTCCGCTGGGGATCTGACGAAATGGAAAGAATGGCTGTGTTAAACTGGCATTTTTAACAACACGATCTGAATTCGAAGGGAGGATTGACGTTCTAATGATGGGGTTAAGAACGGAATGACAGGAATGGTTGTGTTAAACTGGCATTTTTAACAACACGGTGAGTTCGAAGGAAGGATTGACGTTCTAACGATGGGGTTAGGAACGGAATGACAGGAACGGTTGTGTTAAACTGGCATTTTTAACAACACGGTCTGAGTTTGAAGGAAGGATTGACGTTCTAACGACGGGGTTAGGAACGGAATGACAGGAACGGTTGTGTTAAACAGGCATTTTTAACAACACGGTTTGAGTTCGAAGGAAGGATTGACGTTCTAACGACGGGGTTAGGAACGGAATTTATCCTCCAGAGAGGATGGTACATTGCTGGGGAAAAAGCGTCCGGAGTTCTACCAAAGTTGGTTAGAAACTAAGGAGATAATTGACGTTCCTTTAAAAGGATGGTCTTATGATCCTGCTGGGGAGGAATGTTCAGGCTTATGATGACAGTCGAAGAGGGATTGTTGTACGGTCTTACAATGATTGCCGTTGAAATGAGATGGTCGGGCTTACGATGATGGCCGAAATTTAACCTAATAAGAGGGGCGTTAGAGATGTCTAACTGGGAATTTTAACCTCGGGAGAGGGGCATTAGAGATGTCTAACTGGGAAATTTAACCTCGGGAGAGGGCGTTAGAGATGTCTAACTAGGAATTTTAACCTCAGGAGAGGGGCGTTAGAGATGTTTAACTGGGAAATTTAACCTCGGGAGAGGGGCGTTAGAGATGTCTAACTGGGAAATTTAACCTCGAAAGAGGGGCGTTAGAGATGTCTAACTGGGAATTATGATAACTTTTGAGCAAAAGTATCGAATTTGAAAAGATGAGGGGCTGATTGGTCATTTGGGCCAAAATGGCTCATCCTGTAAAACAGGCCGGACGGACACTTCTTCAATTTGGCAAAGTTTAAAACAGCCGTCGGCCAGAAGGAAGAAGGAGAGAAAATTTGAGAGTTTTGGCCGAGAGAAAGAGAGAAAAGAGAGAAAAATTAGTCATTTTTCTTCGATTCTTTGTTGAAACCTTGAGAGATTATCGCTATGGAAGCAGGATTAAAAGGGGTCGCCATAGGAGAACCGACAACGAGAGGAGGAAGTTTAGGAGGACGGCGCGGGTGACCGAGCTTCCTTTGGATCCGACCGAGTTTTACAAAGCTCGGGACAATCACAAATCCAAGGAGGGGATTGCGAGAAAGGTAAGCATTCTTTGAATTCCTTTGAATTTTGAATTCTTGAAATTTTGGAATTGATTTGAATTGACTTAGGGTTCTTGTTGCCCGTTTTGGGGCTTTTGATCTTGTTATGCCCCTTTTTTGAAATTCATTATTGCTAGGTGCAATTGAGGTTATGGGTACGCAACGTAGAAAATTTGGTAGGAAAATTACATGCCTAGGTGCGTTTTCCAAAATTAAAGTGGGTTAATTTGGGACGAAGATTTTGAAATGGTTTTCGAATTGAAATGAAAGGATTTTTTAATTAATTTCGGACTGAAGCGGAAGCTTTGAAATGTGAACCGTAAATACTCCGACTTGGGATGGAAATATTTTTAGGAAAATGGACCGTTAATGAAACGGGATTTTTGAAATTTGAACCGTAAATATTCCGACATGGGACGGAAATATTTTTAGGAAAATGGACCGTTAATGAAACGGGATTTTTTGAAATTTGAACCGTTAATACTCCGACTTGGGACGGAAATATTTTTAGGAAAATGAACCGTTAATGAAACGGGATTTTTTGAAATTTGAACCGTTAATACTCCGATTTGGGACGGAAATATTTTTAGGAAAATGGACCGTTAATGAAACGGAATTTTTGAAATTTGAACCGTTAATACTCCGACTTGGGATGGAAATATTTTTAGGAAAATGATTGGATTATATCATTGTGATGATATATTTGTGTGATTTTGTTTTATGACATGCATATTTTGCGTACGTTATTTGGTGTTAACATACATTTGTTGTGTTTACCTGCAGGGGCGAGGGCCGATTGATTTGTCTACTACCAAGAGTAGGGGAAATGTTGAGGCTATAAGCGCGCTGTGGGAAATGTTCCCGGACGTGGCTCGGGGTGGAGAGAGAAGTTCGCGGCAGCTGGTGAATGATTCCGGTCTGGGGGCTTCATCAGCGCGGTGGCTGTGGTGGTATCGACGCAGAAGGTCAAGGTCATTCACGTGGCTTTGAGCGAGTATTGGTGGGATACGACCCACACTTTTCACTTCAGGTGGGGGGAGGCATCGATTACTCCTACTGACGTTGCAGCGATCACCGGGTTGTCGTTCCGGGGCAATCCCATAGGGTGGTTTGAGGATTTCACCATGGAGCAGCTTACTGATCTGCTAGGCTTTGATATTACGAACGCTAGGGGCACCGATATTCTGTACGGTCGGATGGAGGCACATTTGAGGAGAGGCATAGACGTCTATCTGGCTGGCTCCGAGAGGATGACAGCCCATTGACTGACTCGGGTGTTCTTGTGGTTTGCTCTATCCGCAACCATCTTCCCCAATGCTGATACGAAGTGCCAATTCGCCCTGCTGGGCTCTTTGACTGATTTGGAGGCGGTGGGAGGAATCGCCGAGGGAGAAGCTGGCCTGGACGAGGTTTTCTTCGCCTTGGACAAGTATTCCCAGGGGGAGGAGATCTCGATTAGCTGTTTCTAGTTTGTATTGGATGTGAGCTCTCTTTTTCTCTTCCTTGTCTCGCTTTTATTTGTCTGTATATGCTTTGTAGTTGACATATCTTTTCTGTCACCTTTCAGATATGGTGCTACGAGGTTTTCCATCCACATCGGTGGAGTATTAGGGAGGAGTATTCTCTCATGTTTCCCGCTATGCTGACCTGGCAGAAGGAGGCTAGGAAATCAGTGAGGTCAAGGGAGAGCACCAGGGTGACTTATGAGGAGGTGTCCGTGGCTCTGGAGCGGGACTTCTCATCGAGGGTGAACTTGACTTGGTGGAGCCGGCTTGATCAAGCAGTTGTTAATGCTACCAGGGAGGTGACAAGCCAGAGGGAGCTGCTGGTGGGGCTTCATTGTGACATCCTGTACATGGGCGAGAGGGTGACTTGCTAGTATGCTCCGGGATCGGGTCCCATGGTTCCGAGGGATCCTCCTGTCTTCATGTTGTAGCCATTGCTGATGGACAGGGATGAGTTGCTTCGGTGCAGGTTATGGGTGCCTTTTGCCGAGAATGTCCTTGAGGACGCTGATTATGACATATTTCAGAGGATGAGGCTGAGGAGCCCACAGATGCTGGACAGAGAGGGTGAGGACCCTGCACATCCTAGAGATCCTCCGATCCCCTGCACTCGCTTTGCATATGAGGGTGTTGGTGGTTCCCGGAGGTAGCTGATGATTCCCATTCCTGAGTAGGCGAGGCCTCGATATAGAGTCGATCCCAGTGCTTCTGTGAGTATCTTGCTAATTTCAAGTACTGTATTTGCTTTCTGCATATGTTGCATCTATGCCATTTTTCTATCATTTGATGGCTCCCCTGCTTTTCAGGTTTCTGGTCGTACCCATAATTTGACTGTCAGATGCCTGGATGGGGTGACTGGGTTCGCCCGACGGCTTCTTGACTACTTGAGATGCAGTTCTCGGAGAAGTGCGGCTATTCAGGAGCCTATGCCCTCCAGGCCGTCTATGGCTAGGGACTCATCTGCTTCCACTGCTGGCGGGATAGATATGGGGCAGGGCTTTGGTCAATTTTCTGGTGAGACTTCTGGATTTGGGGCCCGTCATTCTTCGTATTCAGGATTCGAGCATGGGGAATCTTCGGGAGCACAGGCGCGGGGCCAACATTCCTCGCATTCCGGAGTAGATGACTTCGTGGATTACCTGTTCGCCACGGATCCTGTTGTAGCGGCGCAGTATGTCGAGTGCTCGGATGACGAGCAAGATTCTGAGTAGCCCGGTTGATATCTTATATAGCAATATGCACTGCTTGTCTTAGACATTATTTGTATTTGAGATGCCCTACTTTGGGGACGAAACTTTGTACATTTTAATATTTATCATAATTGTTGTTTTACTTTTGGCATTTAATGTAGCCAGATAAGCAAGTAGGTTGATCAAAAATAAATAATAACGGAAAAGGCACTAAATAACAGGTAAAATTTATCGCTATTATGCACTGTTATTTATTATTTGCACTGTCGCACGAGCCCGGAATGGTTTTGGGATTTGCAAAAGGTGAATGAGTCACGGGTGATTGGCTGATTTGGACAAGGATGAACAGGGTGCATCTTGGAATGGACAAGGAACATTAGTGCAGCAAGGCTGCAGGTTGACTGGGTCAAACTGAAAGACAGGCCGTCCGACCAGATCTTCAGTTTTGACTTCCTTAAATTGTAGTCCAGTTTTTGAAGATTTCAGGAGTCTTAAGCTTGTTTCCATTGATTCTTGAAACTGAAAATCTGTTTTCTCTCTCAAAATCTTAAAATTTCCTTATTTTCCATGGCCACGTTTCCAAGGTTGTCGACTCAGATGCAAGAGCAATTCCTGGAGAGGTTCAAGACGTGGGTAAGGCACCATATGAGGCATAACAGGGAGTTTTTCAAAAGTTGTTATAGAATGAAGTCGGTGTGGGCTTTGAAGGAGCTTTCCCCTGACTGACTGGGATCTTCTGAGAGCTGCGGCTCATTTCTGGGACGTGAGAAGGCATGTGTATAGCTACTCGTATAATGAGATCACGCCTACGTTCGAGGACTTTCGAGCTATCCTTCCTGAGGTAGACCAGGTTGCTCTTCCTTTGACGGGAGGAATGACGACCGTTGAGAAGTTGATGTCTCATCTTGGCGTTTCTGTTGAAGAAGCTTACGGGATGCTGATACCTCACACTGACTATATTGACATCTCGAGGATGTCGAATAGGTTCGTGAGTGTTGGTTGTACCGTTGCTACGTGGGACGCTTTTGCTCTGTGCGTGATAGGCACTTTATTCATGTTTATATCCTTGGGAGTGTGTCACCACATTATTCTGGACCTGGTGGGGCAGTATCGGAGCGGAGGAGATATCGTTCCCTTGATATTAGGTGAAACATTCCATGGCATTGATCGGATGGTGACCGGTAGCCGATACATATAGAGATGAAGTCTCGCTATGCTCACTCTGTGGCTGAGGGAGAGGTTGCAAGTTATGCCCGAGGTTCCAGTGATGTGTGATCCTTGGTTCTTCTCTCGACGACCCTTGGAGATAGGAGGCAGTCAGGCTGACTAGGAGCTTTGGATGGCCAAACTCCGTACACATCATTTGCGATGGTGGGTTCCTCACTGGAAGTTGCAGACGTGTCGGATCGTTCAGGATGGTCCTCTTATTGTCAGAGTTCCGGGGCTTTCCCAGTCTTCTTTTTATATCCCGTCTCTGGTGCTACGGCAGTTCGGGATGGAGCAGGTTCCTTTGAAGAGCTTGAGTAATGCCGCTACCTTTGAGGTGGGATCGCTTTCCATGGATGATCCTTCTACGTTCTTGCTTTTCATGCGGTTGTGGCAATATTTGTCTTTTCCCTTCAGGGTTCTCTTTCATCGGAGAGGGGGCACTGTTCTGTCTACTGCCTATTTGAACTGGTATGAGGAGTGTATACGGGAGACACAAATGGCACTTTTGTGGAGACGAAGTGAGCTATTGGGTCTCAATTGCCGTGACAGCTCGACTTTGAGGAGGGAGGAAACGATGGCTAACCCTCAAGATAGTACGGGAGATGATATGGCTGACTATGAGGTCAACGCGAGTCGGTTGGCCGACATGAGCACGAATATGGTGGCTCGAAGAGAGGCAGCTCGTAGTAGAGCTAGGGAGAGGGCTGCATTGGCGGCCACGGGTTTGACAGAGGCATCGGAAAGGGTCCCAAAGCCAGGCAGGAGAACGATAGGGATATTTCCTGTGACGAAGAATACCCGCCGCAAAAAATGGAAGGGAAGGAAAGATGAAGGACTGAGCACGAGTGGCTAGATTGACCTTGCAGTTTGGAATATCCACCCACTGTCATTGCAGACACATTAGGTTTAATTAAGTGTTTTATGTTGTTTTGCAAGCGTGTAGTGAGTCAAGAGTAGACCGTGCTTGAACTCATCAAAAAGTGTTTTAACCGTAATGAATTTGTGGGTTAAATTTACAAGTTTTTTGAAACACAAGTGATTGGTGTTGAATTTGAAATTTTATTTGTTTTTGAGACCGAACCAATGATGGCTGCCTATGTTCCCCTTTTATAAATGAACTAAGGGGCTCAGGTCACCATAGTTCGACACTTTTGAGAAAGTGGAAGTGGGATGAAAAAGTGTGACCCTTATTTTTACCTAGATCATTTTGAGGATGTATCTAGTTGGGTATTACTCTTTTAGCACTTTGGTTTTACTGATTGGGGGAATATGGGGGGGAGAGTGTTGACTCGAATTCTTCCTCAAATGAAGTATCTGTGGAGCTTGCTTCCGTTTACTGGATTGACGAAAGGGTTTCCATCCAAATCGGCCAGCTTCATTGCTCCTCCGGAGAAGATTTTCTGTGCCACGAACGGGCCTATCCAGGTAGATTCCCACTTTCCAAGGGGATTGGTCTGTGTAGGAGGGTTTTCCTTAAGTACCAAGTTGCCTTCTCTGATGTCTCGGGCCTTGACTTTCTTATCAAATGCCCGGGTCATTCTGCTTTGGTAGGCACGAGTATGTTCCATGGCTTTCAATCTTCGCTCGTCGAGTAGAGCCAGTTCGTCATGACGGCTTTGGAGCCATTCGACTTCGTTGATCTCATTTTCCAAGAGGACTCGCAGGGAGGGGATTTCTAGTTTAACTGGTAACATTGCTTCCATTATGTATGATAGTGCAAAAGGAGTCTCCCCTGTGGCGGTTCTAACTGATGTTCGGTATCCCCAAAGTGCCAAGTGAAACTTTTTGGGCCAATCCCGTCCTCGTACGACCATCTTTTTTATTATTCTTGCAAGAGTCTTGTTTGCTGCCTCTACTGCACCATTAGTCTGTGGTCTGTAGGGAGAAGACTTGTGGCGTGTAACTCTAAACTCGGTTAATAGCTGGTCACAATCTCCTTCAAAGTGGGTCCCATTGTCTGATATGATCTCGTTGGGCACTCCGTATCTGCACATGATGTTTTCCTTGATGAACTCGGCCACCTTCTTAGAATTTAGTACTTTGTATGATCTAGCTTCCACCCATTTGGTGAAGTATTCGACAGCGACTAATATGAACTCGTGGTCGTTGCTCCCGGGTTGAGTAATTTTGCCGATGACGTCGATTCCCCATATGGCGAAAGGCTATGTGTAAGTACCCAAATCTGGCTCATGCCTTCCGGTTAAATTTCCCGACAATTTCGGTAAGTTTCCCGGTAATTCCCCGGACCTTCCTAGTGTTCCGGAAATATTCCGGAACTGTTCCAAAACAAATAAGGGCTGAAGGGGAAGCTTCCTAATTAAGAAACACGTTTTTCTTAATTAGGAAATGTTCTAGAATTTGCCACCTTGCATGATTCTAGAAACATGCCTTGAGTCACTGAGGATAATGCCGCACGGCTGCATTAGCCAAGGGTCTCTGGCCGCACGGCTTCATTGGCCTTATCCAGACTGCCTATAAATAGAGCCCTCCTCTACCCATTTTTAACAACAACAATATCAACAACATCACACATAATACTGTAAGTGCTCCAATTTGAGCTTGTTAGAATTTTCGTTAGAAAATTAACGAAAGTTATAACATTTCTAACAATTCCTAACAATCCTAACTTTTCTAACAAAGTGAGGGTAAAATGGGCATTGTTATTTAAGGTTAAACCTCAAAAAGAATCTTAAAAAGCAAAACAAAGGAAGAAAACCAAAAATAGCAATGGCTGGAAACATAAAACTGGCTGTTAATTTGAAATTTCAAAAAGATTATTCCTCTTGTCCAAAGCCTGAAGCTGCATTTAATGAACAGTGCACGCGACTGGATCCATCCGCGCGGATGAGTTTGTCATTTCAGGAGGGCTATAAATTGAGCCCTCCAGTCACAAAAATAAGGAGGAACAACACCAATTGCACCGAACCTCTGGCGAAATATAGAGAGAAAACAGTGAGAATTCTTCAAGAATTGTCACCTTTTTCTCTCCAATCTTTCCCAACTCACACTCATCCACTCACTCTCATATTCAAGCCTTAAACACTCATACACTCAAGCCAAAAACTCAAGAACACAAGGAAGATTGGTAAACCCTCCTTCTCCTTACCCTAAACTCCAACCATGCATACATTTGCAAACTACAAAATGTAGTTCTTTCATCTTCTTGCTCTAGATCTAAGAAGATCACCATGGAAGACCATCTCCATGGATGATCTTCTACAAAGATCAAAATTATTTTCAAGTTCTCTTACTTTCTTGCAAAGAAAACTCATTTTCAAAACCCTAAAAACCATTTTCAAGCATCAAATCTCATTTTCAAAGGATAAAAATCCCCTTCCCAAGCAAATGAAATGCTTAGTCCTAATGTACCCCAAGGATGGTTTGGTATAGTTGATTCACCACTAAAATGTCAAGTGATCACTAACCAAAACCTAGGGAAATGGGGACAAGCATGGATGCAAAACCCCCCTTAAAATCATATTTTCTCTCTTGGGAAGTTGCTGTCCAGTAGCAATTTTCCCAGACCTCAGTCCATGGTTTAATTTTTTGGACACAGATAAATGTGGAATTTGGTGTTGACTACAATATACTTTTTGTAGCCAACATCCAGATATTTTCATACATATTTTTACTTTATTTTTTGGGTGAGTAAAACTCCTCTTTTCAAATTTTCTTTCAGAGGCTAGTTCATCACCTTCTGGGAATCCAGATCTCATATCTGAGGTTTCCAGAAGGTTTTGACCCCTCAAATCTTCTCCAAAATGGAAAATTCCTTCGCACAAATCTTATTTAAGGTGTCTGGAACAACTTTAATTCTCTGAGTTTATCCAGATTATGAAGTTTTAAGACCCTTGAATCCATTTCAAAATCAAAGGTCCACTGCCTTTTTCATTCTGGCAGAAATGGCTCTCAACTTCAAAAGGTCTTTTGAGTACCAAATCTCAATCCAAAAATCTTCCAAAAATTCATGGGATCAGTTTAAAGTCTTAAAAAGATATCCCAATTTTTACTTTTCTGAGTTTCAACTTATTTTGGCCAAAACACACACACACACACACACACAAATGATTTTCAGCTTGGAAGACTCGTTTTACGAGGCATTCCGGGTGCACACTAACGTCCTTCCCGGCGTGTAACATGACCTCCGAACCTTAAATCTCTGATCTCGGGCTTTTTTCAAAGTTTTGGCCCTCAAAATAAAAATGGCGTGGCGACTCCGTTTCGTTGATTTTTTTCAAATAAAAATGGGAAAATTTTCGGATGCACATCATCACAGTGGCGACTCCGCTGGGGACTAAGCTTTTTTTAAAAAAAAATGATACTTGGTATATTGGTGGAAACCATTAAACTTCCCGTTATCGCCTCCTAACACGAGTCGGGGATAAATTGTGGTCTAACAATCCCACGTACCGGTATCACCGTTTTAAAAAAAAAAAACTTTTGAGGGTCAAGCTTCCGTCCCGGCTTCGAAAATCATTTTTGTGTGTGTGTTGATTTTTGCACAGTTCTCATGTTGTTTTGGCCGCCTCGGAGAAAGTCAAATTTTTGACTGTCGGAATAATGTCCCTAACTGTCGGAATTTTCGTGCTTATGTGCTCATTAAATTTCAAAAAAGAAATTTTCAAAAAAAAAAAAGGATTTTCAAAAAAAAAAGAGAAAATTTTCAAAAAAAAAATCATGCATCATATTTTTAAGACACATAAAAAAATTTCTATTTTACTCAGAAAAAGAATATAGACTGCTTGCACACTACGCGCACGTGACCGTACACTGCACACTACGTCCCTAACCCGGGGAAATCCTTGTCGCGGTCCGTTTGGTCTTATTACGCCTCTCGGATGAGCACAGGACTACCCAAACATCCCATGGAGCCTCGTGTCGACCATGCACTTGTCCGTGACACACTTTGTCCGAGACCGGTTGGTTTTTAGTCCAGTCTGTGTCATGCCTGTACGTGTATAGACCTTTCCTTTCAAGCCTTTGTCGGCATACCGACTCAATATCTTTCGGGGTCCCTAATCGGTCGAAGTTACGCCGGTTTTCCGCAGACTTTGACCAAGATATTGACCGGCGCCTTGACTCCCTCGGCTCGGCTGGCACAAATTATACACCGACTCCCGGCATTGACCTGAGTCATCGAGGATTAATGACTATTCCATGCCTAATTACGGCTTAGCGGCGACAAGTCAAGATCAATCGTGGACATTTATCGGTCAAATCATGCCGACTTTTCGTCGAGCCCTCGGACATGATCTTGACTTTTGACGTCGGCTTTGTCCGTAATTTACATCGAATGCTCGTTAAGACTCGATTACCCGCCGAACTTTTAGGATCGTTTTCTTTCGGTCGGTGGGACCCGCTTGCCCTATAGGACCCTCGCCCGGGCATCCGCCTGGGAGGTCGAAATACGGGTGGAATACGAGGGGCTTATAGACGTAGTGACGGGGCCCCGATCCGGGATCGAGTAGTTTGCGAAAAGAAGAGCAATCTTTTCCAGCCGATTAGGATAATAAAACATGTTTTAAGTAAACGTGAACAAATAATCGCATGTTGCATGAGCCAAAAGCCCAAACACCTACCTTCCTTCCATTCCCGGGACATCCCGAACCTTCGTGTCCTTTCCCCCGCGGCTCCGCACAAAGCTTGGTTTCGGGCACCGGTCACCGTTTGATCGGTTGGGAAGAGTCAAGCGCATCGTCGGCTTCACCGTTTGTTCCGACTCCGGGTTTGAGAATGTACGCATCGGCCAGTAATGATGGGGATAACGTCACTCCGCCTCCCGGGGACCCCTCGGACGAGCAACGGTGGAATCGGTTAGCGAACGGATGAGGTTATGACGGGAAGCACGGCTAAACGGCCTTATGGAGGCTATTAAGAGTCACGGTCTGGCCGCCGGCCTCAATCCAGTATGGCACCTTCACCGTGGAAGAAGACGAGGATGCCAACCCCACTCTCGGTCGCCACGATTACACCGGGATGCCACCACCCACCACCTATGGTGCCACTACCGAACCATGCTCCTCGATTTTCGGGTCGGCCCGGCTCCCAACCACGAGACCACCGGATCCATGCGGCAGAAGCGGCACAAATCGGTGGGGGCAAAATCGGTACGGAATGTCTTCTCATGGTTGGGGCTATCTCGGAATGCCACGGCTAATCGGGATCCCGCCTCGATTCGGAACCGATCAATTCGGACCTTCACGGCAACACGGCCACGGTTCGGAATGCCGCCACAACTTGGTTACGGACCCACGATCAGGGAACCCCCCTCGAGAAACGGTACTAGTTCAGTTTGCTCCTCACACAAATCCATTCCTCACTCGAGACTTCTATGGATTACCCAAGCCTCCATCCCGGTGTCATCCGAATCACCGGGACCGCAGCACCCCCGGGTTACACATCTTTACCACGAGCGGCCATGCAATTCAACAATCAGGACGACGGCCCGCACTCAAGCCTACTTACGGGCCCCACTCACAGGAAATCCAAGTTATCCGGCTACATCGGGGCTGCCTCCACCTACTTTGCCGGTTGAAAATCAACGGCAAGCCGCGAGTTCTATCCTTTTGCTCGGGCTCCTACCCGTGCTCCCAGGTAACTCGGCCCCGGGACGAGGTTTTCACCTACGTCCGGATTGGCCGTTCCCTCCACCGATCTGCCTCCGGTGGTAGCTCCTCTCTCTAGCTCGGCCACTAGCTTGAATGCCATGGTTCCGCCACAAGACCCTCATCGGCCTAGTTCATGGAACAACACAAGGAAATGAAAGCACAGGTCAGTGAAGCCCGACCGCCAAGAAGTACGCCTTCCGGCCTACGGACCCGGACTCCATTGTTCCTCTGCCCCACAAATTCGTGATGCCTAATCTGGATCTCTTTGATGGGACCGCATGCCCGAAAACCCATTTGGACACATATACCTTGGCGATGAAGGCCAAAGGATGCACCAATCGGCGGTTAGGCGACTATTTCGATCTATCCTTGAAGTCCGGTGCCTTAAAGTGGTTCTTCCGTTTGAAACGAAGCCGGGGCTACGTGGGACCAGTTACCAATGCCTTCACGAGAAAAATATAAAGGCCAACTTGGAATGGGAAACAAATAGGGTTGACCTACAAACAACGGTGCGGCGTCTGATGAGAATGTTGGGGACTTTTACAAGCGGTGGAATCTGAAACTCGGTGAAATGGCCATCCCTCCTTCCGAAGATGAACAATTGGACATCTTCCAGTCATGCTTGAAACCACATGCGAGAGCCTCCTCGGTCACTTCCCATACTCGGACTTACGGGCCATGGTTAACTCTGCGGCTAAGTTTGAAAAGGCCTACAATCGCAACCGGCCGCCGCACTCGCCTACGAATATCGGGCTCCTCCTGCAAACACCACCTGCTCCTGCTAAAGGCAAAGAAATTATTAACTATGCGGGACGGGAATGTAATAACACAACTCCTTTTGCTCCCGAAACCAAATGAGCCCGGACCACGGGTCATGAATCTCGAAAACTTTGGAATGCCTCTGAATGACATCTTTAGGGACTGGTGAAAGAAGGCTTGCTGCGACCTTTGGAGAATTTCCAACCCGTAAATCCGAATGCTCCCGTGGATACTACAAAGTATTGTGCTTTTCATCAAGCTCACTGAGACATCGTCGACAAGCTTTCACTCTGAAAAAAAGGCAATTCAGGGGCTAATAGAGCAAGGAAAGTTGGAAGGCCCCGAGGGCCTAACACGATCAAAAATCCGCTGCCAAGGAACCATAATCGAGTGAATATGATTGAATGCGGAGAATCTTCGCATGCCCGGGGAAGATGCGATGAAGGTCCCCAAATACCCGTGGCCAACCTCGTCGAGGATCCCGAATTCGGATTCCCCCTCGGCCTTTGAGGATATCGAGCGAATCAACCCATCTTGGTCTCATGTCAGAGACTCCTTGCAAGAATACGAGGCCCGCTACTTTTCGGATGAAGGGAAGGCCAATACTGAAGAGCTGGGGCTGTTCCGGTCAAAATACGAAAGAACCATTTACACAAGATGGTTGGAACAATCAAGAAGAATCGAACAAGAAAGCTTCCGGCGAGCGCCTGTACTGGGGCTTATCAGCAAAGAGGCCGAAGAGCATCTTGAGCTAGTGCACTTCCACAAATTGGCTATTGGAGAAGTCAAATATGATCCCGAAGGCGGTGGAAGAATCGGAAGAGGAAGAACCCTTCTACATTCTACTCCGGTGTTAAATACGTGCCACCCCCTCTCACTCTTCCCCCCAATTTACGGGAGGAGAAGCCGAGTCACAATTGCCACTTCCGGAATGGGAACATATGACAATTTCTGCTACCGCACGCACCCATATTCCCCAACGGGTTTGATCGGCGTTCCTCTCACCCGAAATCCCGGTAGTATGGGAAGAAGATTCCGATGACGATGACGATGATGATGACGAGAGTGAAGAGTCAACCGAGGCCCCGTCCGGAAACAATCTTGAACAATCATGCGAGAAATGAGCCCGTGGGAGCCGGGCACAATGGTTGGTTATCGAAGAAGCGACGACGAAGAAACTTTGGGAGACGAATATGAGACCGAGGACATGAAGGCCATGAAGTTTCATGGATGCGAACACGTGGATGTCTTAGAATTCAACACCGCCTACCATGCTTTGGGGAAAGGGTTTTCGGGCGTTCGATCCAGTGATAGTCGAAGATACGATCGAAAGAGGAAAATTAACTCCCATCCGCCCAAATGAGAAAATAACCATGGTTAGATCAAATCCACCCCATAACAAAGTAACACTCCTTGTCGGGGTTACCCAAGAAGAAGTCACCTTCCCAGAATGTATGTCGGCTTTCGAGAGAAGTCCTAGAAGCGGCATGATACGGATGCGCCTCCCACACGGAATGCTATAATCATCTCCAACTACGAGTATTACGAGAAAGGAACCAGAATGGTTGCACTACTGCAGGGGATGAAGATCGAAAAGCCGCAGAGTCCCGACAATAGCGACTCTTGTTGCATGATAACTATGAGCAAGGCCGGCCATGAGAGTGAATCGGAGGACGCCTACAGCTCTGCAGGGCCATCCAAGGGGCAACAACACAACCCCAGACTCAAAAGCCTCGGTGACACAGGAAGCGGTTATAAGGGCCGCCCAGAAGGAGCCGGTACGGCTCGGCCCCTCACGGGTGCTAAGATTCAGTGGAACCCGGTGGCCAATAGCCAAAAGGGCTCCCCAGTTGACCCTAGCGATTGAAGAAATCCGTCAAGAGACGACGGATGAGGAAGTTAATGTTGACCCGATGCTGGGCGAGATCTTCCAAGGAAATCCCAAGGCGAGATAAGAAGGCCACGAGATCAAGCACCGAAAAGAAGATCGCCGCCCCTGTGCTAAGGCAGTGAAACTCCGGACACACGAAAAGAGGATCCGTGCTCACCCAGGTTAAAAGCAAACACGAGGCCAACATTTCCTCTGCAGTCTCTACTCACCTCGTCCTATCCCCGTAAGGCGAAGTGGAAGAAAGCCTGGCTCACACTCTCGTGCCTATTGATCTTTACTCAGACGATGTGGTACGGCTAATTGGAAACATCCATTACGGGAATATAATCACTTTCACGGATCTCGACCTCCCTCAATTTGGGGCTGGATCATAACGAGCCTCTCTTCATCATGATCCAGTGTTTGGATGAACGACGCCTCCCTCGGGTCTGGTTGATAATGGGTCCGGAATGAACATTCTTCCTGCAAAGATCATGAGCTTGCTTGATATCAAGACTACGAGACTTGAAGCCTTCCTTCTCACAAGTCAGCTTACGACTCAATATCCCGAGCAGTCCTTGGAGTCGCCACTTTAGACCTCTGGATTCGGACGAAATTGATACTGTGGAATTCCAGTTATCGACATCCCGATTACTTTCAATGCCCTATCCTGGGAAGACCTTGGCTCCATCAAGTCGAAGGGGTCGCCTCGAAGCCTCCACCGGTGTGTGAAATTCGTCTCGAATGGGGATCGACGACCATTCTACGGGGATTTAGTCACTTTGGAGGAGCACGGATACGGGCGGAATACCTATTACGTAAATCAAACATGACGAGGAAGGTCACATGCTAACGGGCTTCACGGTCGAGCCTCCCAAGGCCCAAGTGTGCAACATAGATTCGACGGTCACTCGGGATACGATCCCTCGGTCTTGAAAATGATGAGAAAAATGAGCTATCTACTGGCCTCGATGCAGGGAAGCACCAACAAGGAACTCACAAACTCATCGAGGTGAAAGGACGAGAATACTCGCCACGGCACAGGATATGAGGCCTCCTCGGTGGACAACTTTGCAAAGGAAAAAGATTTGAAGGCTGCCACGGGGAAAGGTCCGGTCGACAACCCTAAATCTCTCCCCTTCGAGTCCTAATTTGGGTGACTACTTTGTAAAGGGTCCCACACAACCGGGAAACATCACAGAGCCCGCTCTACGGCGGGATGGCTAAAGCTACGAGGATAGCCTTAACAAGTTTAGAGGAACCAAGGCTAACCGGTCCGTAGAATGTTCCTAGACCTACCCAATACACAGGGCTACCACTACCATGAAGAGTGAGTATACCTTCGAGAGACGTGCACGACACTGGTGGAACAGTTCGAGAAGCTTACCACCACAACCCGATTGCCCAGGAAGATCGAAACACAATTCGAATTGGCAGCACCAAAAGCTAAGGCCACGGAATTTCCCTCGAGATGATTGGGATGGTGCAGTTATGCGGCAATTGTTCGAAGAAAGAAGTCCAGTGCCGAGAACTGATTGATCTCGGCTCGGTCCAAGAGATGATAGCGACAATTGAGAAAGGAAAACAAAAACGGCCACAGTTCAGAGTCATGAGGCCACCAGCAGGCAAAGCCGCTAAGAAATTGGGAAAACCTCTCGAGCCGTCCGCGACCAAGGAAGAAATGATCACCAAGCTTGGATTGGTCCCTCGTCCCTTTGTGTCAATCTAGGACAAGTCCTCCCGAGTCTCTCTTTGTTAAGATCGGAGTCTCTAGGGTCGTCCAGATGGCCTTACGCACGAAGACTACGAGTACGCAGCAAGCCTTTGTATTCCTTTTCGTTTTCAATGAAATGACGAACCTTCTACGGGTATCCCTCGATTGCCACTTTAACTAATGATGAATTAATTAATAAAAAAATTTTTAATAATAATTCATTAGATAAAAAAAAGCAGACACATTAAACGAAAAAAAAATCAAACAAAAAAACAACAAAAGAAATCTTTAAGCAGGTTGTCCGGAAAAAGGAAAATCGAGCCCAAGATGCCGAAGAGATTTTGACGAGTGTGAATTTGGGAGGCTGGAAGAGCCTAAAGAGACGCAGATTGGTGATTTCTTCGAAGGAATCGGAAAGGATGCTCTGCAAAGTCCTACAAAATCCTCAACTCAAGGAAAGTAGCCCTCTTCATCAAAGAAAACATCATGTGCGAGATACGGGTTGCCGGCGAAATCATCTCGAGATAATGGATCCCACTTCGAAGGGAATGCGAAAAGCTGCTTGGCGAGAATTCCGAATAACCCGTCACAAGTCATCTCCTTACAGGCCCCAAACCAACGGAGCCGTCGAGCGGCAAACAAGACTCTGGAAAATATCATCCGGAAAATGGCTGTCCAAGGCGAGATATTGGCCCGAGAAGTTACACTGGCACTCTGGGGCTACGAGAACATCGGTTCGAACGGCAAGCGGGAAACACCGTTTGCCCTCACATACGGAATGGAAGCCGTACTCCCAATCGAGCTAGAGATCCCCTCGCTCAGGTATCTTCTTTGGAAAGCCGGATCAACGAGGTCGAATGGCTCCATAGTCGCCATGACGAATTGGCCACTACTAGATGAACAGCCGGCGAAGGCCATGGAACACATCCCAGGAGCCTACCGGGGAAGAATGGCGGAGCCTTCGACAAGAAAGTAAAGCATCGGGAAATCCGAGAAGGGGATCTCGTTTTAAAAGAAAAGCCCCGGTCAGTATCAACCCCCTCGGAAAATGGGAGCTGTATGGAGTCGGGCCATATGTCGTCCGAGAAGATCTTCTCCCAGGAGGAACCATGCAACTCCTTGGAGACCTCGACGGGAATCCCTTTGTACACCCGGTGAATGGTGACAAGGCTGGCGAGATACTACGCGTAAAAAAAAAAAAAAAAAGAGAGAAGAAAAACAAAAAAAGAGTGCTAAAAGAGTAATACCCAACTAGGTTAGAAACCCGAAAGGGCGGCCTAGGTAAAAAACGAGGGTTGCACCAAACAAAAAAAAACAAAAAAAAAAAAAAAAAAAAAAAGGAGTGCTAAAAGAGTAATACCCAACTAGGTTAGAAACCCTAGAAAAGGGCGGCCTAGGTAAAAAACGAGGTTGCACAAAAAAAAAACAAAAAAAAACAAGAAAAAAAGGAAAAGTGTTAAAAGAGTAATACCCAACTAGGTTAGAAACCCGAAAAGGGCGGCCTAGGTAAAAAAAGTTGCACTAAAAAAAAAAAAAAACAACAAACAAAAAAAAGAGTTCACCGGGTTGAACTACGAAGACTGAAGCTCCTCAAAATGAGGGAACGTAGGCGGCGGAAACGGTTCGGTCTAAAGCACAAATAAAAGCCATACTTTGGCATCAATACAATTGATCGAGACCATGAAAGCATCTCGAAAAACTCTAAAGCAATTCAAATATTCATTACAAGTTAAAAGCTCTTTGATGAGTCTAAGCCCGATTCATTCCCTACAGCCAGCAACCTTGCTAAAAGAAAACTAAGATACATAATCAAATTAATGTGTATGCCTTCCATGACAAGAAAGGGATACTTGGAAACCTCGGAGTCACTCCAAGCCACTTGTCTTGGCCTCTCCCCTCTTCTTCCCCCTTCGAGTCTTCTTTTTGAGCAGGAAAAATGTCGGTGTTCCTCCTACCAAGCTCTGGTATAGGGACGGGATCTATCAAACCGGCCTCTGTCGGGGCCTTAGTAGCCCTAGCGTCATCTCTCATCTCCTGTAACCTAGCCGGTAGCATAGGAGCCCTCCTCTCCTGTCTCTTGGCGTAAGCCTCATGTCGGTCACGGCGTCTCCGCTCACTGTCATGAGGGTTGGCCCTCGCCTCGGCCCTCCTCCTCTCGAAGCTTGATCGGGTCCTCCGCACCCACAATGGCCTCACGCCGTCTCAAAATAGCCACTGAGTCTCTCCCGGATGCCTCTCATACCAATCCAGTACCAAGTGGTCGGGAACACCGGTCTCGGGCCTTTGAGGATAACCCGAGGAGGAAAGGCATCATACCTCCACGCTCGGGAAAGAAATGGAAACAGCGAGGGATCATCCATAGAAGCAGGAGCCACCACCTGGTGGCTATATCATCAAGCCCTCCAAAGGAACTGCTCCAAGCCAAGCATCTCGAGAACTAAAGCCGGAATATAGAAGCGGTGAGAAAGCCCGGAAGCATGACCGCATGAGACCCGTCTGAAGCACTCTGCGAGTCTCCACCCGCCAACAAGGCAGCGACCATCGATATCTTACGTGCGGAGACCAGCCATCCAACGCTCCCATGAGCCACGATCATCAAAATCCACAGCAACCCCCTCTGGCAAATGTCCGAGGCTTGATCATGTCGGGAGTTTCCCGAAGAACCCCCAAACGCTCCATCAGCCACAGGGTCAAGAGGAACGGGCTGCCCCCGTGCATATACCGTCTTCCGGTAGCCAGCCTATCGAGAGCATGAAAAGTCTCCCCCAGAATCAAAGGAACGACATCTACGCCGGGCGACGGTGAACAGACAACATCCGGCGAGATCGATGGCAAATCCCGAAGGAATAGACCATGAACAGGGTGCCAAACATACAAAGTGCAAAGGCATCCCAATAGGCATCATCCACCAAGCCTAGGCCCCTAAATCTGTCGGGAAGACCGGAAATATCGAAATGATCGGGACCACGGGTCATACCTTGCGCTTCCTCCGGGGAAAGATGAAGGAGGACGCACAATCTGTCAACGAAAGAAGCCCCTCCGGGCAAGGGAACCGCTATCTCTTCCACCTCCGGACCTCCAAGCAAGGCCCGAAATTCTTCCACAGTCGGAACAATCTCATTGAAGGAAAGGCAAAAGACATGCCTTCTAGTGTCCCAAAATGAAGAAGAAGCCCTCAAAAGCTCATAATCCGGAACCAATTCCTTGAGAGACCATAAGCACTTCACCTTGTACCTTTCTTCAAAGAAGGACCTCCTCTCATGCATGATCTCCCGGGACCAATCCTTGAACTTGTTGAAGAATGACATTTGGGATTCTTGGGACAATTTTGATGGAGCTTTTCTAAAGTTTTCCATGATTTTTCTCTCTTTCTCCCCGAAAATGGCTGTTTGGACTGGAGGTTGAAGAGGATATTTGAATTTGAAATAAAGCAAGACCAGGTCTGAACCAAAATTAAAGGACAATGTCGGAAAGCCCCTATCTGCGCGGACATGATTGTCACAGAGAAAAATTCTGATCCAGTTTGCTACATCAAAAGAGGAATATTCCGTCCGGTTGCTCGAAACACATGCAAAAAAAAATCTCCCCAAAACCCGGTCCATATACCAAACACCCTTGCAAAAAAAAAAAAAAAAAAAAAAACCAAGGCTCATGCAACACTGCATTCATTGCATTCATAAAATAAAATCCTAAATTATTACATTCCAAAAAAAAAGAGTGCATAAAAAAAAAACAAACAAACATCAATAAAATCCTAAATTATTACATTCCAAAAAAGAGAGTGTGCATAAAATAAAACAAACAAACATCAATAAAATCCTAAATTATTACATTCCAAAAAAAAGAGTGTGCATAAAAAAAAAAACAAACAAACATCAATAAAATCCTGAATTATTACATCCATAAAAAAAAATGTGCATAAGCTGTACAAATCTAAATCTCAATCTCAAATCTCAAAAAAAAAAAAAAATCAATCGGAGTCTCCAGCGCCGATGTACGCCCCGGCCCCTCTTGCGACTCGGGCCCGCCTCCTCGGGAGCCACTGAAAATCTCGGGCTCGAGAATCGTCCTCGTCTCCGAGAAAGAGGCTCGTCGGGACCAACCGGCACGCTACGATAGGGCAAGCCGAGATCTTCGAAAAAATCGTATCCGAAGGTGAAGGCGTCGGACTCTGAGCGTACGAAGACGACCCGCCATGCTTTGCCATACGTGTCCACTGCCCGTGTGGATCCCGAGAATGACGTGATCCGAAGCGGCACCGCGGGGATCAAGGAGAGGAGACGAGAGGAGTCTCTGAAGAAGTCTACGAGCGAATAGGGGAAGCCTCCCGTCGACGGGCGCCGGCCGTGGTCGCCTCGCTCTAGCACGAGGAGCCGCATGACGACCATCCTCTGATGAATCTCTTGGCTCCGATCACTTGCTTCGTCGGCTTCTCGACGACCACCTCCGCGCACAAAAGCAAAAGCGTCAAAAAAAGAAAAGGAAGTGATGCTAAAGATGATGAAACAAAAGAAAGAAGCGTAAAAAGCCATACCTTCATACCGGACGAGGCCGGAAAGCTCGTGGAAGCCGCTCGAGTGAGGATCTGCACCCTCAATCGGACCCCATCCTGGATATAGGAAAAATCCGTCCGAGGGTACCGCGGGATCCCAAGCCCCTCTCTATCGGGACTGAGGCATCCTCGGCCTCCTCAAGACGAATGTCGCATATGGCTCAATCGCCACGAAATCCGAGAAGTCTTTGGCCGGCTCGGTAATCATCCCAGTCACGGACCGATCGCTCGGAGTGCATCATATCGGCGGGAGGCTCCACCGGTGTCCTCGGCGAGTTCACGCCATCTTTGGCGCGTCACCCTCTCTCCCGAGATAATATGCATCGCGAGTCGGACCTCTCGAGAATCCTCCGCATTGCACAGTCCAAATCTCGGCGCCCTTCGGTGCGCCACCTCGAAGCGATCCCGGGGAAGAATATCATCCCCTCATCTGTCTCGGCCTCCGTCGAAGGAAGGCAATCCTCGTCCCTGAGAGTCGTACGCCCCCTGGAGCTTATCTTCTTCCGGGCATGCTTGGACCAGAAGCTGCATGGCCGGATACGCCCGGCGTACTCCGTGCTGCCGCCACATCGTGACGTGAAAAAACTCCAACGCCCATACACTGCGAAGGTAAAAATCAAATCAATCCGATGCAAAAGAAAAGTGTGTGCTCAAAAAAAAAAAAAGGAGGGAAAGCAAAAAGAGGCTTATACCTCCGGGGGCAAACTCAAAGCGATGCAAGGAGCTCACGGCCTTTGTACCTATCAAGAGCAAAGTAAAGCTCTGCCAGCCCGGTCTCTCCCCACGAGACATCTCCGGCCGTCTCCATGTCCTCCAAGGACCTCAGCAAGGCAAAGACCGCCGTCCCCTCAGCATGCCCAAAGAGGGTGCTCGAAAAGGCAAACCACAAGAAGGCCATGGCAATCTGATCGGCGCCTATCCTCTCCTCCCCAGCCTCGTAACTCACAATGGTCTCCACGATCTTCCCGTAGACCACCGCATACTCCATCCCCATCCCCTTTTTGGGAATAGGGGAAAATCCCAGAAGAGCCTGTAGATCAGCATCGCTATAGCCGTCCCGCCACTCAATGCTGCGTCCATTAAAGGACAGGCCCGTAATCGCAGCGTAATCGGAGGGCGTAACCGTAGCCTCGCCCCAGAAGAAGTGAAAGGTGTGGGTCGCGTCCCACCAGTGCTGCGCCAGAGCAAAAATCAAACCACGTCTCAACAACAATCTGTCTCGGACTCGGCAAAGCTCCTTGGCCCGCATCCGAAAGCCGGTCCCACAAGTCAACCACGGACTCCACTGATCCTCGAGTCTTCATTTTGTTCAGCTGCTCCGTCACAAAACGGTTTCCGCCCTGCAAAAAAAAAGAGAGAAAATGTCAAAAAAAAAAAATTGCATTTGCATTTGCACAAAAAAAAGAAAGCATACACATGCATTAAAAAAAAAAAAATTGACAGCATAACAGCATACAATGAGCATAGCCCCATTTTTCTCGCATAAAAGTTTTCAGCAAATCAAATCCCATTCACCAATTTTCAATAAAAAAAAATGCATGCATGCATTCCTACGGAAGTAAAAACTCCGTCCCATTTTCATAAAATAACATGCATACCATCCATCATCTCAAAAAAAAAATGCATACATGCATGCAACGGGAGGAAAAATCCGTCCCACTTTTCAAAAAAAAAAAAAAATCCTAAACATACATACATCTCATATTGGCAAAATGCCCATTCTTTCCAAACAAAATGCATGCATTGCATCATTCATCAATATCAATATTCAATTTCAAAAAAAAAAAAAAATCATCATCACAATTTTTGAATTTTCACATGCAATTTTCGGATACAAAAAAAAAAAAGTGGCGAAAAGGCCAATTCTTTCTCCAAGCAAAATGCATATCTTGGGATACCCACATAATCATTGCAACATGCAAAGCATCAAAATCAAAATTCAAAGCCAAGAATATCAATTTTCAAAAAAAAAAAAAATTCAAAAATCACCCAAAATTCAAATTTCAAACAAGAAATCAACAAAGGAAATGAAAAGATTCGAAGTATACCGTTCGGAGACTCGGATCAGAAGCCCAATGTTGCCAAGCATCGGGGTAGGACTCCTCCGCAATCGATTGCGAAAGGGTGTAATGCCTCCTCATCCGGACAAGCTCCAATCGTCTCTCTGCCACCGGGCCACGTCCTTGGCCTTGAAAAGCACCTTCCCCGTGTTCCATTGCTCGAAAATCGAAGAAAATCGGAAGATTTTGAAGCTTTTTTTGCCCAACAATGGCGGTTTTTCTGAGTTTTCTCTCTTCCTCTCTCGTCTGTTTTCAAAAGCAATGGGGAAGGAGAAAAGGGCGGGCCCTCATTTAAAAACCAAGAACACGCTCCTATCCGCGCGGATAGGATTGTCAGGGTCAAAATGACCCTTTTGCCCCTTAAAATTCCAGGACTCTGCAATTCAGTCCCCAACTTGACAGAGTTAACAAAGTTAACCAAAGTCAGCCCCTTGTCATCAAAATCCTCCCCGGCAGTAAAACGTAAGACCGAGTGCCCCGAGAAAGATAACGAGATCCCGTATCTTTCATCAAAATCACCCCCGGCAGTAAAACGTAAGACCGAGTGCCCGAGAAAGATAACGAGATCCCGTATCTTTCATCAAAATCTTCCCCGGCGGAAAACGTAAGACCGAGTGCCCGAGAAAGATAACGAAATCCCGTATCTTTCATCAAAATCTTCCCGGCGATCGAAACGTAAGACCGAGTGCCCCGAGAAAGATAACGGATCCCGTATCTTTCATCAAAATCATCCCCGGCGATCGAAGCGTAAGACCGAGTGCCCCGAGAAAGATAACGGATCCCGTATCTTTCATCAAAATCATCCCCGGCAGTAAAACGTAAGACCGAGTGCCCCGAGAAAGATAACGAAATCCCGTATCTTTCATCAAAATCTTCCCCGGCAGTCAAACGTAAGTCCGATTTCCTCGAGAAAGATAACGAGATCCCGTATCTTTCATCAAAATCATCCCCGGCAGTAAAACGTAAGACCGAGTGCCCCGAAAAAGATAACGAAATCCCGTATCTTTCATCAAAATCTTCCCCGACAGTCAAACGTAAGACCGAGTGCCCCGAGAAAGATAACGGATCCCGTATCTTTCATCAAAATCATTTCCCGGCAGTCAAACGTAAGACCGATCTCCCCGAGAAAGATAACGGATCCCGTATCTTTCATCAAAATCTTCCCCGGCAGTCAAACGTAAGTCCGATTTCCTCGAGAAAGATAACGAGATCCCGTATCTTTCATCAAAATCTTCCCCGGCAGTCAAACGTAAGACCGAGTGCCCCGAGAAAGATAACGGATCCCGTATCTTTCATCAAAATCATTCCCGGCAGTCAAACGTAAGACCGATCTCCCCGAGAAAGATAACGAGATCCCGTATCTTTCATCAAAATCTTCCCCGTCAGTCAAACGTAAGACCGATTTCCCAGACGAATACGTCCAATTTTTTCCCAGCAAAGGCTAACAAAATCCCCAGCAAAGTTAACGGAATCCCAAAAGCCAAC
This sequence comes from Adenophora triphylla var. japonica, assembly GCA_022495995.1. Lineage (NCBI taxonomy): Eukaryota > Viridiplantae > Streptophyta > Magnoliopsida > Asterales > Campanulaceae > Adenophora > Adenophora triphylla. The sequence goes on from JAFEMH010000848.1 coordinate 130,390, forward strand.
GAAATCTCGAGAAAAACTCGAACTACGAAAGGGCTTGATTCCCACTAGGGATACGTAGGTAGCCTATCATTAGGTCCAGCCCCTCGACCAAAACGGTCACCCTCTCCTTCGGCAGTAGACGAAGTCCACCGAAAGGCCATTTCAAATCAAGGTTCGAGGCACCTAAAACGCCATCTCCAAGGTTCGAGGCACCTAAAACGCCATCATCTTCAAGGTTCGAGGCACCTAAAACGCCATCTCCAAGGTTTGAGGCACCTAAGACGCTATCACTAGGAAAGCTATAAATCACAATCATCCCCAGCAGAGACCGAAAATGGTCATTCCTATCCCCAGCCGAGCGGATAACCATCAGACCGAAAATGGTCATCTCTTATCCCCAGCAGAGTTTCTTTCCAGCAACCGACTGCAAAACTCGCTCATCAGGTTCGAGGCACCTAAAACGCCATCATCTCCAGGGTCAAAGACCCGAACTACGGCCGGCTTGATTCCCATTCGGGATACGTAGGTAGCCTATCGCTAGGTTCAGCCACCCGATCACTCGATCATCCTGCCAAATATGGAGCCTTACTCTTATCGACGACCCCGCTTCCTTCGAAAGCGCCGTCGCCGAGGGGCTACTGTAAGTGCTCCAATTTGAGCTTGTTAGAATTTTCGTTAGAAAATTAACGAAAGTTATAACATTTCTAACAATTCCTAACAATCCTAACCTTTCTAACAAAGTGAGGGTAAAATGGGCATTGTTATTTAAGGTTAAACCTTAAAAAGAATCTCAAAAAAGAAAAACAAAAGAAGAAAACCATAAATAGAAATGCTGGAAACATAAACTGGCTGCTTAATTTGAATTTCAAAAAGAAATATTCCTCTTGTCCAAAGCTGGAGCTGCATTTAATGAACAGTGCACGCTGAGGGTTCCCATCCGCGCGGATGAGTTTGTCATCTCAGGAGGGCTATAAATTGAGCCCTCCAGTCACAAAAATAAGGAGCCACAACACATTTTGCACCGAACCTCTGGCGAAATATAGAGAGAAAACAGTGAGAATTCACTTGAATTGTCACCATTTTCTCTCCAATCTTTCCCAATTCATACTCATCCACTCACTCTCATATTAAAGCCCTAAACACTCATACATACAAGCCAAACACTCAAGAACACAAGGAAGATTGGTAAACCCTCCTTCTCCTAACCCTAAATCTCAACCATGCATGCATTTGCAAACTACAAAATGTAGTTCTTTCATCTTCTTGCTCTAGATCTAAGAAGATCACCATGGAAGACCATCTCCATGGATGATCTTCTACAAAGATCAAAATTATTTTCAAGTTCTCTTACTTTCTTGCAAAGAAAACTCATTTTCAAAGCCCTAAAAACCATTTTCAAGCATAAAATCTCATTTTCAAAGGATAAAAATCCCCTTCCCAAGCAAATGAAATGCTTAGTCCTAATGTACCCCAAGGATGGTTTGGTATAGTTGATTCACCACTAAAATGTCTAGTGATCACTAACCAAAACCTAGGGAAATGGGGACAAGCATGGATGCAAAAACCCCTTTAAAATCATATTCTCCTTCTTGGGAAGTTGCTGTCCAGTAGCAATTTTCCCAGACCTCAGTCCATTATTTTAACTTTTGGACACAGATGAACTTGGAATTTGGTGTTGACTACAAAACACTTTTTGTAGAAAACATCCAGAGCTTTCCAGACATATTTTTACTTTATTTTTTGGGTGAGTAAAACTCCTCTTTTCAAATTTTCTTTCAGAGGCTAGTTCATCAGCTTCTGGGAATCCAGATCTCATATCTGAGGTTTCCAGAAGGTTTTGACCCCTCAAATCTTCTCCAAAATGGAAATTTCCTTCGTACAAGTCTTATTTAAGGTGTCTAGAACAACTTTCATTCTCTGAGTTTATCCAGATTATGAAGTTTTAAGACCCTTGAATCCATTTCAAAATCAAAGGTCCACTGCCTTTTTCATTCTGGCAGAAATGGCTCTCAACTTCAAAAGGTCTCTTGAGTACCAAATCTCAATCCAAAAATCCTCCAAAAAATCATGGGATCAGTTTAAAGTCTTAAAAAGATATCCCAATTTTTACTTTTCTGAGTTTCAAAGTATTTTGGCCAAAACACACACACACACACACACACACAAATGATTTTCAGCTTGGAAGACTCGTTTTACGAGGCATTCCGGGTGCACACTAACGTCCTTCCCGGCGTGTAACATGACCTCCGAACCTAAATCTCTGATCTCGAGCTTTTTTCAAAGTTTTGGCCCTCAAAATTAAAATGGCGTGGCGACTCCGTTTCGTTGATTTTTTCAAACAAAAATGGGAAAATTTTCGGACACACATTCATCACAGGATGGATGACGTTAATTTTCATAAACAAAATGAACCAACTCGTTAAATAAAATAACGATCGTTAAAAAAAAATAACCCCACTTTCATCTTCTTCTTCATTTCGTCTTTACCTTGAGTTTTTCTCAATTTCAAACCAAAATCTAGAAATTTTGAGTCGTAAGCAAAATAAGATCGCCCTAGTCAAAATCTAACAAACTTTCATTATTTATCACTCCAATAATGACCCTAACAAACCTTAGCCCCCTTCTCTAGTAACCACATCAGATCGTCCCCCACTCAAATCAACACTTGCAGTCTGTCCTCCTTCTTCCAATTCTCACATATGCAATATCCCCAATTTTGTACTCCAGCAAAAACTCCATCACTTTCGGCCAAGCTTCCGTATCTTAGGCTGCCCTCCATTTACAGTCCTAACCAATCCACAAATCTTCAATCATCTTGTAATTAAATAAATGCAAAAATAGACTGGAGAAGTCGTCCCACATGACGCAATTCCCCTTATATGTCTCATTATCATTGCATATACTTTTAGCGACAAAGGATTATGCGATGGGCAGACAACTAAAACCATCGCCGTGAGCTACACGATGGCTTTTGGAGATTTTACGATGGAGGATGATGACAGGACTCTGAAAGCCGATCAGAGACAACTTTTGTGGGGGAGATTTGGGGAGATCTAAAGAGGCACAATTTCAGTTTGTTTTGAGAGATGAAAACTAAGCCTAAATCTATAGTAAATATGCACATTACTTATCCAATCTAGCCCATGTCGGGTTGGATCGGGTGGGAAGGTGGGTTCAGCTGGTTCAAAATTTTTTGAAATATTCTTATCAAAATTGCCCCATTCAAGGCACAATGTCCCGAAGACAAATTACCATCTGTGAAGACATACTGTGAGTGAGGCGCCAGCCTCGGCCTAAGCCAAGTGGTCGCCTCACCTTGATCAAATCGTGGTTGTGCTACTGCCATTGAGGCGCCAGCCTAACTAACCTCCAGGCGCCCGCCTCACTGTCGTGTCCTACTCCTTCAGCAACTCTTGTTTCCTAAACCAACTCTAGTTATAATTCTCCTAGATTTAGTCTTTGATTTATACTCAAATTACTTTCTTAGAGTTGTATAAATAGGACCTTATTATTATCAATTAAGGAGATGACTTTTACCCTAAATTAAGTTTCTACATGGTATCAGAGCTTACCATACACAAGCCCTAAAATTATGACCGGCAATACTGTAGGCGGTAGTGAAGCTACACCATCGCCACCACCGCCTCCTGCTCCAAAAATCAAATACAATTCTCCTTTCTACCTTGGTCCTCAAGATCAGCCCGGTGATTTCATAACCCCTACTCGCTTCCGTAGTGATAATTATGACGATTGGGTCGGTGATATACAGACTACCCTCGAAGCTCGACACAAATTTAGTTTCTTGGATGGCTCCATTCCCTGCGGCGTTCCCCCGTGCACCGAATCAAACTGGAATACCATTCATGCCATGTTGGTTTCGTGGCTCATGAATACTATTGATCCCGAGGTTAAAAGCACTCTCTCCAAATATAAAAATGCTAAATGTTTATGGGATTCTCTTAAATCTAGGTATACATTGGTGGACGGACCTCGTATTCAACAACTGAAGATGTCGATTGCTCGTTGTGAGCAAACCAAAACCATGCATGTGGCTGCGTATTTCGGTAAATTGACTAGTTTATGGGAAGTACTGCACAATTATGAACCTCTCATCGACTGCTCTTGCTGCGATAATTGCACAGCCGGACAACAACACGCGGCATGTAGAGCAACCGATAAACTCCATGAATTTCTTATGGGTTTAAATTCTGAGTACTATGCCTCTCTTCGTACCAACCTCCTATCTCAGGATCCCTTGCCCACTCAAGATCGGGCTTATCAGTTGGTGGCCCAGGCTGAACAAGTTCGTCTTGCTAAACCTATTCTTGATAACCCTCCAGATGTGGTCAGTTTTTCCCTTAAAACTGGTAGTTCTCATGGTCGTGACAAACCTAACAGGTCTCATCTTACATCACTGTCAGAAAAACGGTCATGATGTTAATTCATGTTTTGAACTAGTCAGCTATCTGGAATGGTGGGGAGACAGCAATAAATCTAGTTCTCGTGGTGGCAGCCATCCCCAGGATGGTCGAGGCAAAGGACCCACGTGCAACAGTTCAGCCGCTGCCGACCGTGGTTCTGTCCAAGTTGGTGCCGCCACCGCTAGAGCACTCTCCTCTGCCTCCTCCACTCTATTTACTGCAGAACAGTGGAATGATTTAGCCTGTCTTATTGGTAATACTCGTGTTATGGATAATCGTCTTCATGGTACGTTTGACACATCTTCGTGGATCATAGATACAGGGGCTTCCAATCATCTGACTATAGACGCTTCCTGTCTCTTTGATTCTCGCTCAATACAAACCTGTCCAGTCAGGCTTCCTAAGGGCGCTTCTGTGGTTGCTCATACAGAGGGCTTTGCTTGCTTGACGGACACTCTTACTCATCATCATGTTCTTTATATACAGAATTTAAGTTGCAATCTTCTTTATGTTTCTCAACTTTTTGATGATATACATTGCACTGTCCAATTTAATTCCTCTTTGTGTTCTATACAGGACATGTCGAGGAATCTTATTGGAATGGGTGTTAGGCGGGATGGACTCTACTATTTGGGGGCTTTCCTTCAGCATATCACGTCTCAGTTAATGGAGCATCTTCTTTGCTTGAGTTTTGGCATAACCGTATGGGGAATCCATCTGAAAGAGTAGTAAAGCTTCTCCCTCCAGTACGTCATTTGTCTGGTAACCTTAGTCAATCTTGTGATGTTTGTTTTCGTGCAAAACATTCTAGAGATAGTTTTTCTATTAGTGAGTATAAGTCCACTAGAATTTTTGAGAAGATACATTGTGACTTGTGGGGTCCTTACACCCATGTTTCCTCTTGTGGTGCCCGTTATTTTTTAACTTTGGTGGATGAGTACTTGCGTTCCGTTTGGATTTATTTGTTAATTGATAAAACGGAGGTTTTTTGTATGTTTATGGCTCTTGTTGCAATGGTGGAACGACAGTTTTCTCAACAAATCAAAATTGTCCAGTATGATAATGGTACTGAGTTTAACTACTTACTTGATTATTTTCTTTCCTCTGGTATTTTGTTTCAAACTTCTTGTGTTGGCACGCCTCACCAAAATGGGCGAGTCGAACGGAAACATCGCCACATTCTGAATATAGCTAGAGCCTTACTGTTTCAAGCCCATCTTCCCATTCATTTTTTGGGTGAAGCGGTTCTTACAGCTGCTCATTTGATTAATAGAACTCCTTCCCCTTGTTGGGTACTATAACTCCCTATGAGATTTTGTTTGGAAAAGTGCCCTTTTATGATTCATTTCGGGTTTTTGGTTCGATGTGCTATGCTCATAATCAGTGAGCCAAGTGTGACAAATTTGCTAGTCAAAGTCGTAAGTGTATTTTTGTGGGCTATCCTCTTGGTAAAAAGGGGTGGAAACTATTTGATCTTGAGACCAAGAAATTCTTTGTCTCCTGGGATGTGAAATTCTTTGAGACTATGTTTCCATACAGTGATCCCAACACGGTCCCTCACATCCTGGATTCAGTTGACATTCTTGCTGATGAGGCTGCCTTTGGGAGTATTGATTTTTCTGACCAGTATAATGTTCCTCCCGTCCCCTCCGCAGTTTCACCTACTACTGAATCTACTGTTCTCCCAGCCGAGACTGTTATTCTCCCTGAAGCACAGGATGATGTAGTCCCAGATGTACCTACACCATCGCCCACACCGGCCAGTACTGCAGCTCCATCTGCATCAATCTATGTACCTTCTGAAGTTTCTGAACCCAGCAATCTAGGGAGGGGTATGAGACAGAAAATTCCCTCTGTTCGTCTTCGTGATTATGTTGCTCTTACAGCTTCTTCTTCGAGTCCATCCCCCGTCTCTCCTCTTCCAATCGGTTCCTTAGGTACCCCCTATCCTATAGCTCACTATATAAATTGTGATAGTTTTTCTACAAAATATCGTAACTTTCTTGCAGCCATTACTTTGGCTAAAGAGTCGAGATCCTTTCGCGAGGCCATGGCTCATGATGGCTGGAAACATTCAATGCAAGAAGAAATTCGTGCCTTAGAAGATAATGGCACATGGACTATGGTGTCGTTACCTCCTGGAAAATGCTCTTTAGGTAGCCAATGGGTTTATAAAATTAAGTATAATTTGGATGGAGTTCTTGAACGACTCAAGTTCCGGTTAGTCGTACATGGAAATCATCATAAAGAAGGTGTTGATTATACAGAAACTTTTGCTCCTGTGGAAAAAATGATAATTTTCGAGCTTTTCTTGCTATTGCTGCTTCCAAGAATTGGAAGTTACATCAGATGGATGTTAACAATACTTTTCTGCATGGTGATCTTGCGAAAGAGGTTTACATGAACTCCCTCTGGTTTTGAAGCACGGAATCCCAACACCGTGTGTCGTCTTCGTAAATCTCTTTATGGCCTAAAACAGGCTCCTCGCTGTTGGTTTGCCAAGTTACTGGCCTCTTTGAAGACCTACGGTTTCTTACGGTCTTACTCCGACTATTCTCTATTTACGTTCATAAAAGGAACGGTTCAGATGAATGTGTTTGTGTATGTTGTTGATCTTATTATTGCCGGGAAAAATTCCGCTGCTTTACAGACCTTCAAACAGTACTTATGTGATTGTTTCAAAATGAAAGATCTCGGTACTCTCAAATATTTTCTTGGCATTGAGGTTGCCCGCAGCTCTTCTGGTTTGTTCTTATGCCAACAAAAGTACACGTTGGATATTATCTCTGAGGTAGGCTTGTTGAGTGCAAAGCCTTCTGGTTTTCCTATTGAACTGAACCATAAGCTTGGTGTGGCTACCGGTGCTCACTTGGATGATCCAGAACGTTATCGACGCCTCGTGGGTCAGCTCATCTACTTGGCAGTCACTCGGCCGGACCTAGCTTATTCTGTCAACATTCTGTCTCAGTTCATGAAGGAACCACGTTCAGAATATTGGAAGGCAGCCTTACGGGTTATTCGGTATCTCAAAGGAACTCCCGGTCAAGGTATTCTTCTTCGCGCTGACAGCGAGCTCACACTCCAAGGATGGTGTGATTTGGACTGGCTGTTGCGTGTCCTATCACCCGTCGTTCTCTTACTGGGTGGCTTGTGTTTCTCGGTCATTCTCCCATCTCTTAGAAAACTAAGAAACAACCAACTGTGTTTCGATCTTCTGCTCCTGAGGCTGAATACCGTGCCATAGCAGCTCTTACTTGTGAACTTAAATGGTTAAAAGGGAGGTTTAATTGTTGTTGAGCTTGGGTGTTCATCATCCCAAAGCAATTAATATCTTTTGTGACAGCCAATCGGCTCTCCACATTGTCAAGAATCCTGTTTATCACGAGCGGATGAAGCACATTGAGGTGGATTGCCATTTCGTGCGTAACGCTATTTCTGACGGTCTTATTTCTCCTTCTTATATTCCTATCAAGACACAGTTGGCTGACGTTTTTACTAAAGTTCTCGGGAAGCAACAATTTGATCTTTTGCTTAGCAAGTTGGGCCTTCTTAATCCTCACGCTCCAACTTGAGGGAGGGTGTGAAAACATACTGTGAGTGAGGCGCCAGCCTCGGCCTAAGCCAGGCGGCCGCCTCACCTTGATCAAACTGTGGTTGTGCTACTTCCTTTGAGGCGCCAGCCTCACTAACCTCCAGGCGCCCGCCTCACTGTCGTGTCCTACTCCTTCAGCAACTCTTTGATGTAAATTAGAATGAACGCAGCGGAATAATTAAAGAAAATAAGTAACCTGGATAGACAAACAACCGAATAAACGTAATTGTTTGACCTAGATCGAATCCACGAGCTAGGGTTTGACAAGAACAACACCAAGTTGATGAGATTCTTGAAGGTATGAAGAAATCAGCCCCAAAAGGGATTCAACCTTCAAACAAGTCAATGGAGACTTCACAATTGCAAAGCAATCAATTAAAATTCAATAATTCAAAAGTATCCTAAAACAAATAATGAAAGAGAGTACTTATACTCTAAACAAAACCCTAAACTACTTGGAAAAGGAAAATAAAAGAGTCCTAATTTAAAACACTTCAAAAAGGAAACAAAATAAATGTCAAACAGGAAATAAAAACCAATTCGGAATCTGAAAACGCGTATGTCACGACTCGTGACCTCCTTCACGAGTCGTGCCTTCCTCCTTCAGTCGTGACACGAATCGTGAACTCCCAAGCACTCGTGCAGAACAACATCACGACTCGTGATGGTAAGCACGAGTCGTGCTTCTTGGCTGTTGATGTCGCGCGACCTACCAAGCCTGTTGTCCAGGTTTGCTGCAAAGTCCTCCCGTTCCTCTTGCCTGCTATCTCCTACGACATCATTCGCCCCCACTTCAAAAGAATTCGTCCCTGAATTCTTGCCTTTATAAAAAGAACATGGTGTAGCAGTTTTAGACCCTCCATTGTTGACCTTCCGCCCCGACCTCCCCTTGATCAACCCTTTAGGCTTTCGTGTACCCGAAAATAAATTTGGGGGAACACAAATGGATATAATACCCTTACCCACATCATCACGAACATTCATCCTCGTATCAAGTAATGGGGAGAGTGTAAAGCGAACACCATCCTTCACAAAACTAACCATATTCGTACGACCACAATGCAATGAACCAACATCAAAGTGCCACGGTCGACCAAGCAACAACTGACAAGCACTCATATCAACTATGTCACAAGTAATCGTATCCTTATAACTACCAATTGAAAAAGGAACGACACATTGATGAGTTACCTTAAGTGTGCCCGTAGCATTAATCCAACCAACAACGTAGGGTGCGGGGTGTTTCGTCGCTTCAAGATTGAGCCTATTCACCAATCCCCTTGCCACCAAGTTTGTACTACTTCCACTATCAATAATAACATTGGCCACCACACCATGAACCATCCCCTTCGAACGAAAAATATTGTGCCTTTCAAAATCAGCCACCACATTGTCCACCACATGAGGAGTGGACACAACCTTGCGAACCACAAAAGACTCATGAACGTCACCCTCATCCTCATCATCTCCATTAGGATCAACATGAACAATCGGACAACCATCCTCCTCATCACACTCATCACGATCAACCAAATTAACCCCCTTCCGACCATTAGGACAATTACTAGAATTATGCCCCGGTTGTTGACACCTATAGCATTTATTACCAAACGTTTTAGCATAGGGATTAGTAGTTTGTTGCGTACCATTATGAGTAGTCGTCTGACGAACCGGCTGAGTCTTAGCCGCAACTGGAGTTGGTGTCTTATCATCTCTATTCTTAGAACCAGAAACTGGAGGTTTTTCATGACCTACTACCTTATTCAAACCTGAAGTTTGGTTCGTGTTACCCGAAAATTGGTCAAGATTGCTCATAGTAGAAGACCCCCCAAATCGTGGAGATGGAGTAGAAGCAAGCTGTCGTTCCACTTTCTTGACCCTTGAAATAACGTCTGCTAGAGAATGGGAAGTAACCAATTCGACTTGATTACGAATAGCAACCCGAAGACCATTAATAAATCTCGCCACCTGTTTGTCTTCAGATTCAAACACATCGGTCATGCCGCTTGGGAATAGAAATCCCTAGAATACTCCTCAATTGTGTGACTCCCTTGGGAACAAGACAAAAACTTCAAATATAATTGTTGCTCGTGATCATCAGGAAGAAATTGCTTTCGTAACTCAAACCTCATATTTTCCCATCGATCGATTGGTCGACGACCATCTCTAACTCGTTGCCTATTCAAAGTATCCCACCAAGCAGATGCACCACCACGTAATTTGTAAGCAACGTATGGGACCTTCCTGTCTTCCTCAACACGCATCAAGTCAAAGAATTTTTCAACCTCCCGTAACCAATCTGTAAAACCTTCAATACCCAACTCACCTGAAAAAGAAGGAATGTCTGCACGAATTTTTGGTCGTTGGTCGACAGGCCGATCATCCTCTCGTCGTCTGTCATCCCGAAATCCTCCAGCCGGCCGACGGTTGTTGTCCTCCTCCGGATCATCTCGACGTCGTCTGTCCCCATCGCCAACTTGTAATCTTCCCATCGTAGCTATGAGATCATCATGTCGGGTTGCACTTTCAGCCACAAATCGTTGTAAAGTATTATTTAAGGTGGTATTTGATGCGACCAATTGTTGGAGAAGTAATTGTAAATCGTTGTTTCCTTGATTTTCAGCCATGATAATCCTTGGATCGTCCTTTAACTGATACCAACTGATGTAAATTAGAATGAACGCAGCGGAATAATTAAAGATAATAAGTAACCTGGATAGACAAACAACCGAATAAACGTAATTGTTTGACCTAGATCGAATCCACGAGCTAGGGTTTGACAAGAACAACACCAAGTTGATGAGATTCTTGAAGGTATGAAGAAATCAGCCCCAAAAAGGATTCAACCTTCAAACAAGTCAATGGAGACTTCACAATTGCAAAGCAATCAATTAAAATTCAATAATTCAAAAGTATCCTAAAACAAATAATGAAAGAGAGTACTTATACTCTAAACAAAACCCTAAACTACTTGGAAAAGGAAAATAAAAGAGTCCTAATTTAAAACACTTCAAAAAGGAAACAAAATAAACGTCAAACACAGGAAATAAAAACCAATTCGGAATCTGAAAACGCGTATGTCACGACTCGTGACCTCCTTCACGAGTCGTGCCTTCCTCCTTCAGTCGTGACACGAATCGTGAACTCCCAAGCACTCGTGCAGAACAACATCACGACTCGTGATGGTAAGCACGAGTCGTGCTTCTTGGCTGTTGATGTCGCGCGACCTACCAAGCCTGTTGTCCAGGTTTGCTGCAAAGTCCTCCCGTTCCTCTTGCCTGCTATCTCCTACGACATCACTCTTATTTCCTAAACCAACTCTAGTTATAATTCTCCAAGATTTAGTCTTTGATTTATACTCAAATTACTTTCTTAGAGTTGTATAAATAGGATCTTATTATTATCAATAAAGGGAGATGACTTTTACCCTAAATTAAGTTTCTACACCATCCCTAATCAAGCAGCAAGAAGGCCGGCCATTGTAACAACAATTTTCATAAATGCTATCTGGCTTGGCATGGAAATGGCCACAAGGGAGTAGGGGGGGGGGGGTTGGGACATCGCTTATAGAAGATGGTAAGTCATTTTCAATTTTTTTCAACGCTTATAGAAGATGGTAAGTCATTTTCAATTTTTTTCCTTTCCGAATCTATACTTGGAGTGGTTGTCTAAGGGGTTAATTTGCATTATCTTTTCTCTTCTAAAAAAAAAAAACAGCCCTTTGTTTTCAATGATTAAACAAAAAAATGTTATAAGGATTAATGGATTCAAGCTCATAATTTGCGGCAAAGGATAGACCGTGGCAATTCAAGAATATGCTTTGTGTTCTTCTGTGTGTGTGTTTGTATTCTGAATGCGCATTTTGTGCTTGAGGAAGAGAGAGAAACACAAATTCGAGAGCCTTTTTCTCACTTTTTTACTGTCATTGCGCAATCGATACACGGACATAAATATTAGTTTCATGCATTAAGAGTAACTATTAAATGGTCTTTGGTTGAATAGGAAAACAAAACTAGAGTAGTTAACATTCTAATATTCTTCCTTGTACAGTATAAATACACCGTTCATTTCAAAATAATTGTATATTTTTGTTCTTGGTTAAGATTAAAAAAAAAAACAATTATTTAGAGGTATACTGCCTGAGTCTCTATCGTTATATATAAGGTGCCAAAATAGGATCATTTCTTTATATTTTTCGTGCAATATGTTTTGAATAATTTCCTACAGGTAATATTTCAAAGTTTACCATTGAAAATGAATTATATTGACATTTTTCATGTAGCCTTTTTTCAATTATATTTCATTAATTTCGCAACTAATTATCTTATCTTACACATATTTATTCTCATCGTCGCTTACATGTTTGAATAATTTGGATTAAGTTTGATATATATAAATATTTTTGATTAAGTAAACCCCTAACTATATCCTTATATAGTCAACAAATTGCCAACTACAGTTTCCCATCTTTTTTTATTCTTTACCATAATGAGTTTGGCAACGTGCTAGCATGAATTCTCCAATAGGACCAAAACGTTTAGTACATTTATAGATATATATGTATCTTCCAATACAGGTAGCTTGTCAAACAACACACAACAAACTACGTGAGGAGCTGCAAAGAAATGGCTTCAAGGTCTTCCAAGAAAAAACCATACTATTTCTCTCTCCTCTTTCTCTCTCTAACCCTAATCTTTCTAGTCCATACCGCTGATTTCCGACCCAAACCCGTTCAAACCCGCATTCATGGTGAAGATCATTTGAATTCGTTAATACAAATTCCATCATGGTACGATGTTATCAAGAAAGTGATCAAGAAAGATCGGATAAAGATAGGGTTAGTTAATGTTAAGGTAAATGAGGTACAAGGTTTATTATCATCGAACAACAACGTTGTTAGCGTGAAGTTTGATCGAGTTAAGGAAGATCACAAGTGGGAGGACTTGTTCCCGGAATGGGTTGATGAAGATGAAAAGTGGGGCCGGATGAGCTGCCCGAAAATCCCAATGCCTCGGTTTGAGGATTATGGGGTGGTGGATGTGGTGGTGGCTAGGGTTCCGGAAGGTGTTAGGGATGTTTTTAGGTTACAAGTGAACTTGGTGGTGGCTAATATGTTGGTGAGGAGTGGGTGGGAGAGTCGTCGTGATCATAACCGGGTGGTTTACGTTGTTTTTGTCGGATCATTGGGGCCGATGTGGGAGATTTTTAGGTGTGACGATATGGTATGGCATGAAGGGGAGCATAGGATATATAAACCGGATTTGTATAGGCTTAAACATAAGGTGGAAATGCCTGTTGGATCTTGTCAGATTGCACCACAAATTTCACAATTTTCAGGTCAGTATTTTTTATATGATTATTCTTCCATTTACATATTTGAATTTGTATGGAATATTAACACACATTCATAAATCATAACCAACGTTCTGATCTATTTTTGTTGAGTTTTATTTATTTAGAAAACACAGTTTCTGCCCTAAAATTTGCATTCATGTGCATTAAGCTGATGACCCTTATCACTTCCTCTTCGTTTCACGTTAATAGTCCACGTATAAGATTTAGTCAAACATAATAATTTTATATTTTTAATCATTTGTATTTCTTACAATTTATACTGCATACTAAAGTTATATTTCTTTCGTATATAATATGGCAGAAAATGTGAAATAATTTTTAGAAAGAAAAATAAATATAGTTTAACTAGTAAAAAGTTGACTCATCAAGTAAAATGTCCGGAAAATAGAATAATAATAAACTCTTAATCTCGAGGGAGTAGTAGTATATACTCCCTCCCTCCGTCCATTTAGTAGGTTCACGGTTACTGTTTACACGTTTATTAAGGAGAGAGTATTATATTGAAAGTGTTGTGAGTGTGAAAGTAAAATAAGAGAGAGAATGAGTGGAGGGAATAGTAAATTATAATGGTGTTGTGAGTATTAAAATAATGTAGGAGAGAGAATGAGTGGAGAGAATAGTAAATTATAGTGGGGTAGGGTTAATATTTTAATAATATAAAGTTTCCATTTTAGGAAAGAAGCAAAGTGTGAACCATGTAAATGAACGCCCAAAATAGAAAGTGTAAACCATGTAAATGGACGGAGGGAGTATATATTATTTTTTTGTTGAAAGAGGGAGTAAATATTATGCATATTGAGAAAATTTAGATACATTACTGTGTGTGTGTGTGTGTGTGATTTGAAGATCTTTTACATTTAAAGAGCCTTGAAGCAGTTTTTTAATTTTTTTCTAACTTTTTCCATTGTGAGTAAATTTTCTTTTCATGGAAGTGTGTTAAGTAGTATTACAGTTAAAGAGTTGGAAAGTTCATAAGAATGGTGTGTTGTTTTTACGATGATAAAATTGCAAGGAACTTATTTCCTTATTTGTATACAGTGCAACAATCCAACAAATCATAATTGTTAATGCTGACATCATGATAATGACATTCATACATACATGTTAATCTTTGGATTAATAGTGGTACACAAAGTAACCCCGACACTTACTCCTTCCTTTAGTCTTATTCGAAAAGTTACAAAATTATTTTTGCACGAAAAGTAAAAATAGTGTGTAGTGGAGTAAGTGTTATGTAACAAAATACCTTCTGGTCAAGCGGTATCTGTAATACCGATAAGGGCTTTCCTATAAAAAGGTCCTAAGTTCGAAACCCACAAGTCCCATAGTAGCAAGTGGTATTCCTGGTTTGATTCTAATAAACTAGGCAATATTGAGTCAATCTTGTAATAACTTAAGGCATTTGATAATAAAAAACACCCAATTATAAAAAATTAAGTGTTATACATAGAAAACTTGAGGTAGGAGAGAGATTATTAAGTGTATAGTTATTGTATGAATAACAAATGAATCTCATTAATAAAAAAGTATTAAAAAAAATTCATTTTGGATGTGTGCTTTTTAAATGAAATACCAAAAATGAAAATTTTGTGTCTTTTCCAAAATGAAAAATTTGTTTCTTTTCAAATGGGACGTAGAGAGCTTTTTAAAACAAATAAAAATGGAAAGCACATTTCTTTTGGGGGGGAAATTGCAAAAAAATCACTCAACTCTTCAGTTTTCTTAGATTTGATCATCAAATTCATATTTTTTTTTAATTCAACACATTCAACTCTTTATTTTTTTTTCAACACATCCAACCTCTTTATTTTTATTTATACTTATGATCATTATCACTAACTCAGCCAGTTTTTATCCGTTAAAATGATTATTTTTCATTTCAAGTGATTAATTTGAAAACTTCACAAATATATGAACCAAACTGAAATTTCTTGAAATACAAGAACCAAACTTAGACACGGCAACAACTGAAGATTTGAGTGATTTTTAAATTATTTTTTTGCAGTTTTTCCTTTATTTTAAAACAAATAAAAATGGAAAGCGGACAATTATTATTTAGCGGAGAAATGTCTTTTGACAAATTCTACTACACTGACTATGAATGATTTGTTTCCATTATTATTTCAGACCAACCATCAGCTTCACCTTCAAACATCAATTTTCGCCCCAAAAGAGACGCATATGTGACACTCCTTCATTCCTCTGAAACCTACGTTTGTGGTGCAATAGCTTTAGCACAAAGCATCATCAAAACCAACACAACCAAAGATCTAATCCTCCTCGCCGACGCCACCATATCCCCAAAGTCACTCCAAGGCCTCAAGGCCGCCGGTTGGAAAGTCAAACGCATTGACCGAATACGGAGCCCGAATGCAAAAGAGGGTGCGTATAACGAGTACAACTATAGCAAGCTCCGGATATGGAAGCTCACGGATTATGACAAAGTCATCTTCATAGACTCTGATCTAATCGTATTGAAAAACATTGATAACTTGTTTTCTTACCCTCAGTTGTCGGCTGCTGGGAACGATAAGGTTCTATTCAACTCGGGGGTCATGTTAGTTGAACCCTCCGAGTGCATGTTCAAGGCCTTAATGGAGAAAAGGTTCACATTGGGGTCGTATAACGGGGGAGATCAAGGGTTCTTGAATGAAGCATTTACTTGGTGGCACAGATGGCACTCGAAGATGAACCACCTCAAGATTTACCAAAATGACCATGAGCGGAAAAAAGGTCACGAGGCTCGTGATTTGCATACACTTCACTACTTAGGACTAAAGCCATGGATGTGTTATAGAGATTACGATTGTAATTGGGATGTGTCTCATTATCAGCCTTTTGCAAGTGACCCGGCTCACCGAAAATGGTGGCAAATTTATGATGGGATGGATGGTAAGTTGAAGGGTTATTGTGGATTGACGAGAACGATGGAAGAAAGGTTAAAGAAGTGGAGAAGGGTAGCTAAGAATGCTAGTTTTTCTGATGGACATTGGAAGATGAAGGTGAAGGATAAGAGGCAGCATTCCCTTTCATAGCAAATAGACAACTGCACTTGTTAATTTTCCTCTCTATTAATTTTAACTTGTTACTATTTAAACTTAATTTCTAAACTTATGGGCAATGTTCTTGGAGATAAGGGGCAAATTGTACTATACTAACTTCCAAATTTGCGAGTTATTGCGATGTGGGATTCAACATTTTGATTTTTGCAATTGGGTATCCAACGTTACGTTTTTGTTGCAATTGGGTGTGCGATAACTTTCCATCCAAAACAGAAACCCCCTTTTAACCCTCTAAAAGTGCAATATCATACCTTAATGTGCAAAAATGTAACCACGGCCATCAATCGAAAGACAAGCAAATCATAGTATAGAAACACAGAAATAGGGCTGCAAGCAATTATTGTAGCAATATGAACATAGTACAAAAGTAAATCATAACACTGTATCCATGAAATCTTGTCCAAAATGCGCAAATGAAGGTAACAAGTCCACCTCTTGTCAATGTCTTATTTGGGAAAAGAAGAGAAGATCTGCACCGGCAAAGCTCTTTCCATAGCGCAAACAAACCTGAAATATTAGAAAAATTAAGTGGCTGGTAATAAGTTTATTTGCATTATTACAATGTGCCTTGAAGACTTAAAAGTAACGACGGAAATTTAAACATTCACTACCTAATCAAGAATTGGATATGCATAAAAGTTTACTCAACTCAAATGCATAGAATGTTGCTATATAGGGGAGTATGCATGTTGGAAGGAGATGGTCAAATATAATTATAACCCTACAACAGAACTCTTATTTGCCGTAAAGCCACACCGTGAGCTCAACTTCCTATGAAGAAATAATCTTCCGATATCAAATAAATAGACAAACAGCAGCTAATAAATTTGCAAAAAAAAAAAAAAGGGGCCTACAAGTATGGTGGATATTCCACAACCTCATCTACCCTGTTCTTAGCAACTTAACCATTGTTGCCGGCACCTATTGTTCAGCTAATCCGCTTCCTTATCTTCCTACAGGGAATGATCACTTCAATGAATCAATTGCATTTCAGCTGAAATAGGAAGTTCCACTCCTACCTCAATGAGCATGAGCCTTCAAATCAAATTTTCATCCCAAATGGATAAACGTGGAACAACATGACTTCTTAGACTTTTCCCATCCGCTAAAGCAGAGAAATAAAGGAACAAGAAGCAGTGGCGAAGCCAGGATTTTTCGAAAAGCGGGTCAAGGTTTCTTTTGGGACAACTATTATAATTGAGATATCCAAATTTAATATATAAGGGATCAAAATATTAATCTAGTGTGATTCTATTTTCAAAATTAAGGGGGTCAAAATGTATAAATCTAATACTTTTAAGTGTAAAATGTCATTTTCTAAAAATTTGAAAGTGCTAAAATTGACACTTCAAAATTGAAGGGGGTTGAATGACCTCCATGACATCAACCTAGGTATCTGAGATCACTTCAGGAAAATAAGGTGACCATCCACTGTCTCACACAATTAGCATCCTCCACTCAGCCAGTCTAGCATTATTCTGAATCCAACTAGCATCATTTACGCCAAAAAAATTATCTCCGCAATGGAAGGCAAGGAGAAGAGAGACAGCTACCAGTTAAAACCCATACAAAGAGTCCTATGAATTCTCTATTTAAGGAGAGTGATCACACCAGTGTTCAAGAAATTTGAAAGGTATGGGAAGACCAAATCTGCATGGACAACTATAAAAATAAAACAATAATAACATTACTCAAGTGCCGCAAAGGCTCCCACCTACGGTGGGGGGTAAGGGGGGTCAGGGTCGGATGTACACAACTTTGCCCCTGTATTAAACCACAGAGAGGTTGTTTCCGAATGACCCATGATGAAAATTGCGTCAAAAATTGTATGCACCGACTGATGCTTTATAACAAAGAGGTGAATACAGTTTACTTAGCTATTTTGCTTTAGTCCATCATATTTTCTAGGGGTGTAAATGGTTCGGTTTGGTTCGATTTGGGCCAACTTACGGACCGAACCACTAATCATCGGTTTGGAAAAATCTCAAACCGAATCGAACTATGAAAAAATTCAAACCGAACTGAACCAAATCGCCATGGTTTGATTCGGTTTGGTTCGAACCGCGGTTTGATTTTACAGTTCGATCCGCGGTTTAAACCACAAGTTGGCCCAAACCGATTCGGTTTGAGATTATCAAGCCAAAAAATAGCAAGTCTTTGGCTCCATCAGGAATGATGGAAAAAGTTGTTGGAAAAATAATTAAAAAATAAAAATAAAAAATCCATATCTCATTACTTGGTCACCATATTTTAGATGGAGAGAAGAGGTAGAAACACATTAGCTTGCCAATTCCGCAATCGTGGCAATTTTGTGAAATACAGTGCCTAAGGGTTCAAGATGTGTACAGAGACTAAACTTCTTGTTTTAGGATTTGTATTCTCAGTCGGTGTTAACATTCATGCAATGAAAAACTACACAAGAGAATGTTACTCTCTATTAGGACGGAGGTGGTATGAGTTTGGAAACATGGAACCTCCTTGAAGCTAAAATTACATTAATAGTTTCTTTCATCCCTTTCCATGTATCATAGAGTGCAATGAGAGAAAGCAATCAAGAAAATTATTTAAGTTGTCTTGGTAGTAAACATGTAAACAAACATAACTCAATCCAAAATTAGCATATCCTTCTCTTACACAACCAGGAGCCTTAAACACTATGTATAGTACAGTTCTAAAAAGCCAAGAAGAGTAGTTAGCACAAAATCAATCTACATCCTCCCCGTACAAGTGTTTAATCTCCCTGCTAGATAGATACTTTCGAGTCCTAAGATCAGAGGCCTCCACATGTCTCATTTCTTGAACTCATCCCAATAGATATCCAGATGTGCAAAACACTGCTTCTCTATATTGCAGCCTAGAATGTTGGCAAACACCAGATTCTTTCATCATTAATTCCCTAAGATACAACTGTTTTTGCTCACATTTAATCCAGATCTGCTACTAATAAAAAGTTAAGTAAACTCTCTTTATCCTTAACCTTCTTCTCACGGACTTCACTAAAAAGAATATTATCTGCAAACTAATGCTCATTTCCTTTTAACAGATTTCCACCTCCAGGTTTCACCACCAATCTGTGCATATCTACCGCACAGGCACACAATAAGAAAGAGAATGAAGATTTGATCTCCCACATAAAACTCAACCACATTAGTTTTCCTAACCACTTCATTGTGGTGCAAAGGTGCATGCGTGTCTTTCATTAGAGTACAATCTGTTATTTCTTTCTGCAAGGTAACAATATCTTAAGTCTCAACCATTAAATTATTTTCTCTCCCTTCCCTATACTCTGTAGTCGGCCACTTGCTCTCAGATATACTTTTATTGGCCTTCCCAAAAGCAACCAGAATCAAGTTTCTATACCATCACTTAGTTTCACTTCATAAACAACAAATATAACCAAATAAGACAAACCTCATGGACCCTAACCTATGCCTTAGTCTCAAACCTACTTGAGGCAGTGAACTCACATAGCTTCAATCTCACAGGTTCCTTCATTTCAAGGGATCGTGGTGCATCACTCATATTTCTAACACGTATAACTAAAGATCACTTCAAGTTTCAGATGGCTGAAAGCTCATCCCTCCGACCCGTGTATCAGATCTTCATGCATAATAAACATAAGCATTAGCAAAATGTATGCTATAGTGGTTGCTGCTTTAAGAGGTTTCCATTTCAATCGAAGAGAATATTAAATGTAGTATGCTGTAACTGAGATTAACCAGACCAGTACATGTGTATATATTACACAGATGTCTAAATTTTGTATAATCCTATTTCCCAATTCAATGACACGAGGCTTAACAATCGTATCATATTTATAAGTTGTTCCATATGTTTCTCAGCAAAAATAAGTGTTCTTATGAGCTATTTGTTT
Source organism: Adenophora triphylla var. japonica (assembly GCA_022495995.1). Taxonomy (NCBI): domain Eukaryota; kingdom Viridiplantae; phylum Streptophyta; class Magnoliopsida; order Asterales; family Campanulaceae; genus Adenophora; species Adenophora triphylla. The sequence goes on from JAFEMH010000848.1 coordinate 150,673, forward strand.
TGCACATACTTGTTTATAAGAATTTAACTAAAGTCCTTTAATGGAAATTGGATATGATTGTCGGACTATCATTGATTAGGTACTAGTGCATTTTGTGTTTCTTGCCCTTGTTTGTATAAAATGTCCCCTTCTCATGCTCCTACCTCTCATTACTTATGCGAGAGGTGGAATCTGTGACATGAAATTTCCATCTTCCACAGAACTTGAGTGACCGTGAATCCCTTGGAAGTTAGAATGGTGGTCTTAGTTGATTCACTTTCTGCTCATAGAGTTTTGGATTGTCCCAATGAGTATATGTGGATTTTAGATCCTAATGCTAGATCCCACATCTCGGTCTCTCATGCAAAGTTTTGTCCGGTCCAACAATTCAATTCTCTCTTTGTCTTTTGTTTATTTGGAAGTCCAACGTTTCATCCAAATGGAAGGCATTTGCAATGGTCTCTAATGATCTATGGTTGAATAAGAATGATCTTCAACTATGATGGAGACCCTTTAAGGCTCTATTTCCGAGATATGTGTGTTTTGCATTATTGTCAAAGTGAATCTCATGATCATCTATTCTTACACTGTTCGGGATCTTGGAGGTTATGGTGATATCTGTTTGTCCATATTTGATTACAGATTTTCTTAGCATCAGATTATGGGCTTCGGTATGGCAAAGACGCAGCATGTTTTTGAAGAAGTGGGATTTTCGCCAATGTGGTGCATTTGGACATAGAAGGAATGCGCGAGTCTTTCTGGAGAGATCTTTATCTTCTATGATTCTCGGAAAAGAAATCAGTTTCTTGTTTCATTATGGGCATCTGCTTTAGGTGTTTTTAGATGCTTATAGGTGACTAACTTGAGTAGTGATTGGTGAGCAGCCATTGGTTGAAGTCAGGAACACCGAGCCTATGAAGTTTGTATGGATTTTTTCTTTTTGTAACAATCATTTTCACCTATATTCTGAAAACTTCTTTCATATTCTAGTTTTTAAATTATTATTTTTAAGGACAGTCTGCCCTCCAGCATTCTTTTATCAAAAAAAAGTAAGGTGCTTGTAGCAAATCTAATAAGAAGAATCAATCCATAACCTATGCTCTTATCCTACTAAGAAGGTCCAGGTATCGTATCACTTAAATAAACAGTGAGGCTTTTTCCTAAATTACAGTGCTTAAATACAGGGGCAAGGCTGCGTACCCCCCCCCCTTACCCCACTGTAGGTGGGAGCCTTTGCGGAACTAGGGTAATGTTGCTGTTGTACAGTGATTAAAAAGAGAAGCTTTAGTTCATTTGCAGAGACACTTACAAGAGAATAAGCAACTACCACGCTTAAAAACCTTTTTTACACATGGTAATGCCATAACCTTAATACACAATATCCTTCCTTACGTACAGGAAAGTCAAGGAACAAACAGCTGAAAACAGCCCATTTCTCGTCCTTCAAACTAGAGCATGAACCACGAAAATAAAACAAATGACAATTGTACTTCCTGATTCCATGGAAAATGGGGCACAAACAATGAAATTCACCCTAAAACCAAGAAATTTTACTTTGACTATTTTCTTTTTCTGACCTAATAAAAAAAAATATCCCCCAAAACCCAATCAACAAAAAAAAACAAATTAGTAAAGCATTAAACGTCAATCTCAAAATTCACAAATTGTGCAATAACCCTAACACATCACATCACATCAAATCAACCAAAAACAAGTAGGTAAAAACGGGGTTTGAGAGAAAGAGAAAGAATTAACCTGGCAGAGGCGATTGATGATCAGTGAGAGTGAGATGGAGAATGGGAAGAGGAGGGGGCGTGAGAAGGAGCGTAGATCTTGTTGTAGGCGGCTTCACCGACGAGGTAAACGCCGAAGGCGACGAGGGCAATGCCTAGTCCAGGAGTGGCGTGCTTGAACTGGTTGATGAGCATTGGATGGCTCCTCCATGCGTCTCTCCTCTTGAAAAACTCTCCGGTCGTTCCCAATGGCTTCCCCATTTCCTTCGATTCTCTCTCTCTCTCTTTTGTTGGAATGTGAGAGAACGATCTGTGAAATGCTTTAACTGTTGGGGGGAGTTCTACTAAGGTCCCTAGCCTAGACACGTCCAAATAGAACCGGAAATCGACGGAACCGGCGGGTAGAATCGGAATCGAAAATTGGCGAGAATCGAAAATCGCCGAAATCGGGAATCGAGCATAACCGGGAACCGGATTGAAACGGTTCGAATACGAATCCACCATATTGGAAACCGAAGAACCGGCGAAACCGGAAACCGGCGGTTCCGGAACCGGGAACCGAAACTCAATGTAAGTTAAATGTAATATTTATCATTTATTTAGCATTTATTTAGTATTTGTACTTGTAGTGTAGTGTTGTTTTATTTAAATTCTAAAAAAATTGTTAGAATTTTTATTCTATCTTTAATAATATACTAACCAAATTTTGTCCACTTCCCATTCTTTCAAAAAACATACTCCCCAAGTGAAAAAAAAAACAAAACAGATTAGTTAGCGTCTTTACTGTCTTAAATGGTTTGGATTTAAAAAAAAAAGGTTAGATGGTGATGGAACCGGTGAAATCGTTGAAACCGGAACCGACGGATAGAATCGGGAACCGAGAACCGGATTAATATGGTTCGAATACAGTTTCGGCTATTTGAAAACTGGGAACCAAAACCAAAACCAAAACCGTTTGGACATGTCTACCCTAGCCTAAACAAAATGCTTTATGAGGACATGCTATTTTCAAAGTATTTAAATGTCCTTCAAACATAAATGCCCACAAGCACAAGACAAAATACGCTTGTCGTTGTCGTTAGTAATGAAGTCCGAGATTTCATCAATTGGTCATAAGAAGAATAGCACGAGATCTTTATATACTCAGTACACGACTTGTTTACTCTTGATATAAGATAATTGCTTCAACAAACACCCTCACGTATTAGAATAAGGAGAGTTAGACGAAGTCATTCAAAACAGGGAAGAGAGGAATTGAATTGAAAGACTCAATTGATTATAATAATAGATGTACATATTTATAGTGTTACAATGAGGAGGTAATCTCCTAGAAGGAGAAGGAGAAGGTTTCTAATTCCTAGAAGGAGAAGGTTTCTAATTCCTAGAAGGAGAAGGTTTCTAATCTAATACAAATATTGTGTTTTCTAATCTAATACAAGGATTGTGTTTCCTAATCTAATATATAACAATATATACTTTGAATATAATATAATGATATTATATTATATTCCTAACATGTCCCCGCAAGATGGACGATCTTTGGATAAGTTCAATCTTGGAGAGTGATGAGATGAACCGGGTTTGATGATGAGTTGAAGATGTGTTCCAGAATATGTGTGTCGTTTCTGATGAAACGTGGTTCCTCGCATGTCGAAGATGATGGGGTTGAGGAGAGGGGTTTCGGGTTTACCAAGGGGGTTTTGAAGTAGGGGAAGTGGTTTCGGCTAGGCCGAGGGAGTTTTGAAGTAGGGGTTATGCACGTGGAGTCACCTTGTACAAGTAGGGGTTTTACCCCTCGCGTGTGATAAGAGCACGTGGAGTCACCTTGTACAAGTAGGGGTTTTACCCCTCACGTGTGAGATGAGCACGTGGAGTCACCTTGTACAAGTAGGGGTTTCACCTCTCACGTGTCGGTCAAAGGGTTTTTGTAAAAAAAATTTGGGGTTTCGATCAAAAGGGTTTTTGAGCCGAGGGGGTTGAATTACAAAAAAGGTTTAGAATTTTGGTGTATAAGGGTTGTCTTTGGGTGGGGCAGATTTGATGAAGGTTGGCGGAAGCTTTGGTGGTGAGGTTTGGCAGAGAAGTTCTTCTATGGATCTTAATGCTTTGATACCATATTAGAATAAGGAGAGTTAGACGAAGTCATTCAAAACAGGGAAGAGAGGAATTGAATTGAAAGACTCAATTGATTATAATAATAGATGTACATATTTATAGTGTTACAATGAGGAGGTAATCTCCTAAAAGGAGAAGGAGAAGGTTTTTAATTCCTAGAAGGAGAAGGTTTATAATTTAATATAAATATTATGTTTCCTAATCTAATACAAGAATTGTGTTTCCTAATCTAATATATAACAATATATACTTTGAATATAATATAATGATATTATATTATATTCCTATTATATTATATTCCTAATATCACGCGTAGCTAATCATTGGGCTTACAACTTAGACTCTTTGGTCCGGGTGGCTGTTATAACAGGAGTAGAGAAAATGGATAATCACAACATACGCACACACGTCTACGGGAAGAGGTAGAACAATATTATTAATATTGAGAGTTACCAATTACAAATTTTCTAATTATTTGCATGAATTCTTAATCAAAAGAATTCACAACTTTGCAACATTGATTTAGAGAAACGGATGAGAACAAATTGAATTGTTATAGACAATCTGAAAAATCTATGGAGCCCATATAAATCAATAACTTTGATCCTGGAATTATTGATAACATATCACACTATAATAATTCACGCTATTTGAGAAGACAAGTATTTATACTCCCAAAACCCTAAGTTAAAAAGAATTCATACGTTTAAGAAAACTGTCAAACAACCAATTACTTGATCAATATGAAAACTTGTAGAAATTTAAATTGGGATAATAATTTCTCTTGTTATTCTTCTCACATGGAGGAAGGATTTATATGAGATTACAAAAGAGTTGTAGTCAAAAGGAAACTCTAAGCAAATAAGAAACCCAAAGGAAAAAGGAAACATCAAATAAGGAAATAAGAAACCCAAAGGAAAAAGGAAACATCAAATAAGGAAATAAGAAACCCAAAGAAAAAAGGAAACATCAAAGAAGGAAACACAATCCTAGCTGCGTTACACCCTCCCTCAAGTTGGAGCGTGAGGATCAAGAATGCCCAACTTGCTAAGTAAAACATCAAACTGTTGCTTCCCGAGAGCTTTAGTAAATATGTCGCCTAAGCGAGTCTTCGTTGGAACATAAGAAGGGGCAATAAGACCATTGGAGATAGCGTCACGGACAAAATGACAATCTACCTCAATATGCTTGGTGCGCTCATGATAAACAGGATTCTTGGCAATGTGAAGAGCCGATTCACTGTCACGAGAAAATGGGAATAGCCTTGGGATGATGGACACCCATGCTCAACAATAAACCCTTCGGCCATTTAAGCTCGCATGTAAGAGGCGCCACGGCGCGGTATTCAGCCTCAGCGGAAGAACGAGAAACAGTAGGTTGTTTCTTAGTCTTCCAAGATATGGGGGAATGCCCGAGAAAAACGAGCCACCCGGTAAGAGAACGACGAGAAATGGGGCATGCGGCCCGGTCAGGAGTCACACCATCCTTGAAGAGTGAGATCGCGTCGGTGCGCAAAAGAATGCCTTGCCCGGCGTGCCTTTGAGATATCGAACCACCCGTAGAGCAGCCTCCCAATGCTCGGAACGAGGTTCATTCATGAACCGAGAAAGGATGTGGACCGAATATGCAAGATCCGGCCGAGTTACAGCCAAGTAAATGAGTCGCCCAACTAGGCGTCGATAGCGTTCCGGATCTTCCAAGATAGCACCGTAGCAACACCAAGCTTATGGTTAGGTTCAATGGGAAAGCTAGAGGGCTTCGAACCTAGTAAACCGGCCTCGAAATAATATCCAATGTATACTTTCGTTGGCACGAAACGCCATCGGGATTGCGAGCAACCTCAATGCCAAGAAAGTATTTCGAGACCCGAGATCCTTCATTTTGAAGCACTCACACAGTACTTTTTGAAGGATAGCAAGGCGGCGGAATCGTTCCCGGCTATGATGAGATCGTCAACATACACAAGCACATTTATCTGGATGGCACCTTTGGTGAAGGTAAACAGAGAGTAGTCGAGTAGGGTGGAGGAAGCCATAAGTCTTCAGGAAGTCAACAACTTGGCGAACCAACAACGAGGGGCTTGCTTCGGACCATATAGGGACTTATGAAGACGACAAACCGTGTTGGTGTTCGGTGCCGCAAAGCCCGGAGGGGTTTCATATAAACTTCTTACGCTAAGTCGCCATGCAAGAAGGCATTGTGAACGTCCATCGATGAAGCTCCCAATTCTTGGAAGCAAAGCAATAGCAAGGAAAGCCCGAACAGTGACCATTTTAGCCACAGGAGCAAAAGTTTACGTAGTCGATGCCTTCTTTCGATGATTGCCAAGAACAACTAGCCTAGATTTCAGCCGGTCAACTGCTCCGTCGAATTGTACTTGATCTTATAGACCCATTGACATCCTAGAGCCCGTTTGCCGGGAGCGGAGACACCATGGACCATGTGCCATTATCCTCCAAGGCACGAATTTCCTCTTGCATTGATTGTTTCCAGCCATCATGAGCCATGGCTTCACGAAAGGAAGTCGGCTCTTTAGCCACCGTATAGAGTTGCAAGAAAGGTACGATATTTCGTAAAACCGATCACGCTATATAGTGAGCTATAGGATAGGGAGTACCTGAGGAAGCGATTGAAGACGAGAGGCGGGAGATGGACTAGAAGATGTAGTAAGGGCCACAAAATCGCGAAGACGAACGTGAAGGCAATTTGCCTCATACCCCTCCCTAAAAGATCGGATCCAGAGTCATCGAAGAGACCGAGCGTTGATGCAGAGGAGCAGATGGGAGCCGGAGGAGCCGGATCAATGGGAGCCGGGAGCAACCTCTTCCCGTACATCGGATAGAGGAGCGGGCTCACGCGATCGAACAACGTAAGGAAGCGGCGGAGTCTTCTTGATAGGAAAATCAATGTGACCAAAAGCTTCTTCCTCGGCCAGAACATCAATGTAATCCTGGATATGAGGAACAGAGTAGAATCGCCGTATGGAAACACAGCCTCAAAGAACTTGACATCACGAGAGACGAAAAATTTCTTGGTCTCAAGATCAAACAGCCTTTCCACCCCTTTTTACCAAGAGGATACCCCACGAAGATGCATTTACGATGCGACTAGCAAATTTGTCACCCCTAGCTGCGATTATGAGCATAACACATCGAACCAAAACTCGAAGAGAATCATAAAAGGGTTTTTGCCAAACAAGATATCGTAGGGAGTTTTGTTATCCAACAATGGGGAAGGGGTTCGATTAATCAAATGAGCGCTGTAAGGACCGCTCGCCCCAAAAGTAAATGGGAAGGTGAGCTGAAACCTCAAGGCTCTAGCTATGTTCAAAATATGACGGTGTTTACGTTCGACACGCCCATTTTGTTGAGGGGTGCCAACACATGATGTTTGAAAAGGAATGCCGGTGGAAAGAAAATAATCAAACGGGAGTTAAACTCGGTGCCATTATCGATTGAACAATTTTGATTTTTGAGAAAAGCGTCGATCCACCATTGCAACAAAGGCCATAAACATGCGAAAAACTTCCGTTTTATCAACTAGTAAATAAATCCAAACAAAGACGTGAATAATCATCTACCAAAGTCAAAAAATAACGGGCACCACAAGAGGAAACATGGGTGTAAGGACCCCACAAGTCACAGTGAACTTTCTCAAAAACTCTAGTAGATTTATACTCACTAATAGGAAAGCTATCTCTAGAATGTTTAGCACGAAAACAAACGTCGCAAGGTTGATGAAGACTACCCGACAAATGAGAGACCGGAGGAAGAAGTTTTACTACTTTTTCGAAGGATGCCCCATACGATTATGCCACAACTCGAGCAAAGCAGATGCATTGTTGACGAAACGTGACAAGCGAAGGTGCGCCTCCGAAGTAGTATAGTCCATCCCGCCTAACACCCGTTCCAATCGGGTTCCTCGGCGGTCTGTATAGCACACATAGAAGCATTAAAATGGACGGTCTGATGAACATCATCGAGATAATTGAGAAACGAGAGAGAAGACTGCAGTTTAAATTTGGTATATAAAGAACATGATGAAGAACAAGGGTGTCTGTCAGCGAACAGACCCTCAATATGTGCAAACACGAGGGTGCGTTAGGAAGCTTGACGGGACAAGCTTGTATAGAGTATGAATCAAAGAGACAAAGCGGCGTTTCCGGTCACATGATTGGATGCTCCCGTATCAATGATCCAAGAAGATGTCTCGGACGTACCATGAAGGCGATTATCCTAATACGAGTGTTACCAACTAGGCCGGCCAAAGCATTCCATTGTTCTGCGGTAAACAAGGATGAAGAACCGGCTTGGGCGGATCCGGCAGCCTATGCCGACTTCGCGGCACCAACTTGGGCAACCGAGTTGGTCCGCGCAACTCCTCTCCCTCGACCTTGTTGAGGACGACCGCCACCACGAGCACTTGTTTTGCTACCGTCTCCCCACCATTCCTGGATAACCGACAAGCTCAAAGCAAGAAGAGACATCATGGCCCTTTTTCGACAAAATGGTGTGAACATGTAAGGTGGGATTTATCGGGCTTGTCACGACCACGAGACCACCGGTTTTGAGGGAAAAGCCAACTGCATCCGGAGGTTCATCAAGAATTGGTTTAGCAAGTCGCACTCGTTCGGCTGTGCTATCAATTGGTAAGCTCGATCAAGAGTGGGCAAGGGATCCTCGAGACAAGAGGTTAGTACGAAGAGAGGCATAGTATTCGGAATTTAAACCCATAAGAAATTCATGAATCTTGCCGGTCTCCCTTCGTGCCGCGTGCTTCGTCCTGGCCAGTGCGGTTGTCGCAGAAGAACAATCTATAAGCGGCTCGTAATTGTGCGAGATTCCCATAATCCGGTCAACTTACCGAAATACACAACAGCATGGTCTTGGTGCGCTCGCATCGTGCTATTGACATCTTCGGTTGTTGAATGCGAGGTCCATCCACCAACGCATATCGAGATTTGAGAGAATCCCACAAACGCCTAGCATCCCTATACTTGGGCAGCGTGCTCTTAACCTCGGGATCAATAGTGTTCATGAGCCATGATACCAACATAGCATGAATAGTATTCCAATCTAACTCGGTGCAAGGAGAAACGGCAGATGGAATAGATCCATCCAAGAAGCCGAATTTGCGTCTAGCCTCAAGAGCGGTCTGTATATCGCCAGCCCAATCATCATAGTTATCACCATGGAAGCGAGTAGGAGTTATGAAATCACCAGGTTGATCTTGGGGACCTAGGTAGAAAGGAGAGTTGTATTCAATCTTCAAAATCGGAGGAGGTCTTCCATCACCACCACCGGCCGGTGGTGCTTGTTCCGCCATCTATCAAAAGCTTGTGTATGCTAGCTCTGATACCATGTAGAAATTTAAATTGGGATAATAATTTCTCTTGTTATTCTTCTCACATGGAGGAAGGATTTATATGAGATTACAAAAGAGTTGTAGTCAAAAGGAAACTCTAAGCAAATAAGAAACCCAAAGGAAAAAGGAAACATCAAATAAGGAAATAAGAAACCCAAAGGAAAAAGGAAACATCAAATAAGGAAATAAGAAACCCAAAGGAAAAAGGAAACATCAAAGAAGGAAACACAATCCTAGCTGCGTTACAAAACTCAATTAGGTTTATTATTCTCATTTTCTAATTCGAATTTCAAATCAACTTTTTACTTGTATCTTGGACTTTCTTTTTTGTCAAACGTCTTTGATTCAAAGATTCACAGGCGCAAATCCTAACAGTGACGCGTAGGTAGAATATTATGGACTGTTGAGCTCCCATGTGTAAGGAGTGTGCTTTGCAACCAAATTGCCATGATAAAGTATGTGATTCTATTAACTAATTTGCCATGAGAGTAGAGTAGCCAAAACTTTATATATTAATGAGTACAAAGTCATTTTAAGATTAGTGATTCAACAGCTATATTGTGCTATATGAAGTCTGAAGTATTGCTCACTTACTTCAGCTTCATGACCTCTTTGCGACTCATTGTAGCAATCGAAGCTTCTGCAGCTTCATGACCTCTTTACAGTATCCATCCATTAAACCCATGAAGGTAACCAAGTTTAAGGAATGGCCAGCCTCAAGCATTTCCAAATAGAATTCAAGAGCATCATCCAAATTATGACTTTGGTAGAGCCCCTGAATCAAAACAGAATAACCAATAACATTAGCTGAGATACTGTTATTCTGCATTTTTCGGAAGATTCTCTTAACATCGCGAAACCCATCTCTACCCCAAGTAACATTTTTTAGGCAAAATCAGACCTTGGTTTTTGACTCTTCGACAAAGCACTTTATCACAACCCTTCTCTCATCCTATTCAAACTCCTATCAAAGAAATCATTTAGAACACAATCAATTACATCATATGTAAGGAGGAAGAAAAAAAATCAGTTACTTGATGTTGTTGGAAAATATAAGTCGGTGTTAAGGAAATTTGAGAATTTTTTCTAAATGGGTTATTTGTTAAATGATCAAATTGAAATTGAATGTGGGTTTTTATTCTACTACATGAGAACATTGAAATCAAATATTTATTTGTACAAAATGGTTAATGAATGAAAGAGATATTAAGGCTCAAAGTTAGTGGGTTGAAAGTAGAAAAATGTGGTTATCCCACATTGAATGGGAATGCAAAATTTATCAAGTTTAAATACTCATACACTTTGATAAAGGGTATGAATGTGTGGCATATAGGTTTTCTCTCGCGCACGGGTGCGCAGGGGTGCAAATCATGTACCGAACTCATGCACGTCCTGCGGACACGAATGTGGCTCCGGATTGGCCTACTCGCTAGGGGTGTAAGTGGTTCGGTTCAAACCAAACCATGCGGTTTAGTTCGGTTCTCAAGTAATTGTGGTTTGGTTCGGTTCCAAAAATTGTCAAACTGTGTGGTTCGGTTTGGTCTGCGGTTTGGACCCCCACGAAACCGAACCACCAAACCGAGCCAATAAACCAAACCACCAAATCATTCAATATTAACCGTAGATATGTATATCTTTCATTTTCACCTTACATTTAGATTTGAAAACCCCTAATTATATTCATGAATTTTAGCCCATAACCCTTTTTTCTTTTGGTTTATCTTCTTGTAATAATGTTAATTCACTCTTTAACACATACCATTACAATTACTCAAATGGCATGTTGTTATCATAAACATTGAAGCACAATTTAAAGTTGTGCTTAAATACTGAATCTTTTATGTATGTTATGTTTGGAAAATTCAAACAAACATGACAATGAATTGTGTAGTTTGAAACCATGTTCTAATTAATGGTTTAAGCAATGTTCTATTTAATGGTTTGAACCGAGTTTTGAATTGTGTAAACCACGGTTCGAACCTATAAGTACCCCAATCTGGATCGCTCCCTTCCGATGCACGGAAAACACCGCGGACTCACACAAACGTGATCCCGAACACCCGTAACCTTCAAAAACCTCAAAAACCACCAACTAAATTAAGGTGGGACCTTTTTGGGATAAAACAAGGCAAAAAGGACTTTTTAAAAATTTTATAAAATATCTGACCTGCATAATGGTCCATAAGGACCATTTTGCACCCCAGACAGCATAATTGCAAAATTCCCTTAAAGTCCAAGAGATTCCCTTAAATCCAGGAAAACCAAAATTTTTGTTTTGCAGAATGGTCCGTACGGACCATTTTGCAGTTTTCTCCCCCTATAAATAGAGGGCTCCCCCTCTCATTTTCTTCACACTTCCATTCTCTCCTCTATCCCCTCAGCCTTCAGGCTCCCCTCTAAGTCCTCTCGAGGCACTCCCGGTCCCTTTCGGGTCCCTCCTGGGCATTCCGAGCCCCTCGAGGTGCTCTGAAGCCCTGTCGAGCGCTCCCAAGATGCTCTCGAGCTGCCCTGAGGAACTCCCGAGGCATCCCGAAGCCTTGGCGGTCCATTTCGAGGCATTCCGGTCCATCCCGAAGCCCTGCCGGACAATCCCGGTCCATCTCGAAGCAAGCCGGAGCTCTGTCCGAGTACAACCGATGATCCCGACGCACGCCAAACCTCTGCCCAACTACAGTCAACAATCTCGAGGCATCCCGACGCATGTTGAACCTCTGCACGAGTACATCCAGCACTCCCGAGGCACGCCAAACCTCTGCCCTAGGACACACCTGACACTCCCGAGGCACGCCGAAGCTCTGTCCGCAGACACCGGTACATTCCCGAAGCAATCCCGATCCGTACCGGAGCACTATTTACACTTAAACACTATTTCCAAGTGGAAGACAGACACGAACCAACATTGGTAAGGCTTCCTTCCTACACTATTTCAATTTATTTCAATACATAGCATACAATGTAGACATCTCATTCAGAATGCATTTTTAAAAGCACATACACACACACACACAACTTTTAAAGAAAGTGGGGTATCGAAAGACTCGTGTATACGAGGCGACTCGGGTGAGCTCTGCTATTCTCTTCTCGAGGCGTAACCTGACCTCCGAACTCAAAATCTCATCACACAACAACAGTTTTTTAAACAAGCATTTTTTCAATGTTTTGGGCTAAATCAAAACGACGTGGCGACTCCTCCAAACAAACGCAGCGACACCTCCCGACAATGCGAGATGCCGGGGCCCGTGCAGCTGGATCCGGGTAATTTCAGTTGGCGACTCTGCTGGGGAAATTTTGTTTTAAAAAAACTTTTAAATGAAAAAAAAAGATTTTTAAAACATTGATGAGGGTCAAACTTTCATTTTACCCCTTCTTTAATTGTTGTGTGTGTTTGCATGTGCTTTACTTTTTATTTACAAAAAAATAAAAAATACAAAAAATGCATCATAATACATCTGTGTACATACATATAAAAATTCTGCAAAAATTTAAGTTTTACTCAGAAAAAGAATTTTAGTGACCGCACACTACACGCACTCTTATCCTGTACACTGCACACTACAACCCTCAACCCGGGGTGGTCTTAGTTGCAGCTTGATTGGTGTTCCTATGCCTTTTGAGCGCGCACGGGATCATCCCAAACATCCCATCCTAGCCAGTGTCAACCCTGCACGCTTGCATCACACTCTGTCCAGACTCGGTTGGTTTTTACCCAGTCCGTGTCATAAAGCCTGGATACATATCTCATGCCGGTCATTTTCTGAGTCGAAGCTCGGAACTCAAGATCCCTTGCGCAAGCAAGACGATGAAAGGTCATGCTAAAATCTTGACCCGATCTTGATTTTCAAAGCTACACCCAGACAATGCTCCGTCTCGGATATATATCCATGCCCACATGACACCATGTCATTAAACCTTTAATACGTCAGCCATGACAATATGATCTAGCCAACGCCTAACGTCGCAGAACCCTTGCGCAAGCAAGGTAAAGAGAGGTCATGCCGAACTCTCGACTCGATCTTGACTCAGGTGCCGGCTCTGCTCACTATTCACATGGCCGACGCATTAAAACGAACATGACAGGCTCGGTCCTTAGGTTCGATTTTTCTTTTAGGCCGGTGGAAACCGCTTGCCCTATAGGACCCTCGCCAGGGACTGTCCACCCAGGATGTCGAAATACAGGTGCAAAACGAAGGGCTTATAGCCGCACTGATGGTCTCCACTGACCCAGGATCTAGCATAGTTGCGAAAAAGAAGAGCAATCTTTTCCAACCAACTTAGGATTCTGAGAAAACACTGTTTTAAGTAAATTAAAACAACCAATAGAAAACATAAATAAATAAAAAAGAAAACTGCATGTCACATGAGCTTCCCCCCTTTATCCAAAAAAGGCCTTCCCGTGTCTAAACCTTACCCGTCACCCCCTCCAGCGAACCGAGAGTGGTTGAGAGTACTCGGGAGCCGCCTTTTCAGTATCAAAGTTACAAGGTCCGTCAGCCCTTCCGATTCAGCGGTCCGAACAATCCGCTACTCCCCAATGGCGGGATCAACAGATAATAGTGAGGGAAACGGAACCTCGCTACTGAGAAACCTCCAGACAATGGAGGAGGTGTTGCAAGCCTTCGAAACTCTCAAAAAGCGCCAAGAAGAACAGCAAGCCTGGATCGTAGACACCATGCGTCGTCGCGGAACCGTCGTTGTTTCCCAAACTGATGGGACCTTCATTCTCATAGAAGATGAAGAAATACCTGCTCCCCCGATTTCTCAAAGTTATCAGCAGATCCCACCTCCACCAAGCTACGAAAACTAAGCAACGCAAAGTAGCTCCCGCTCAAAGCTTCACTCGGGCATCAGTCAAGCAGCTTCGATCTGCCCGCCTCAGCACAGTCAGTTTCTCGGCCCTGCGCCACAAGCTCAATATCACCAGCACACATATGGGCCTGCTCCTCTAGATCCAAATGTATAAGGAATCTTCACACTTGAAGGCAAAAATCGATGGTAGCTGTTCTTCGACGGAGCAGCCAACAACAGAGGAAATGGCATTGGTATGCTCTTGGTTGACCCAAAGGATGAGCACACCCCAATTTCCATAAAGCTAAACTTTGAGGTAACCAACAAAGCCGTCGAATGCGAAGCCTGCGTCGCTGGACTAGAGGCCGCACTCGAAAGGAACGTCCAGAAGCTAGAGGTCTACGGGGACTCCCCTGATCATCAACCGGGTTTCCAACAAATGGAAAACGATAGACCCAGGCTTGCAAAAATACCACGCCTGCATGGAAGACCTCATCACGCAATTCAAATAGGTCACCTTCCACTACTTGCCAAGAGACCGGAACAAGTTTGCAGACGCCCTGGACACCTTGGCTTCACTCGTAGAAATCCCCGAAGGGAAGGCAATCAAGCCATTCAAAGTAGGAAGAAAGGAAATTCCTGCCTACTACTGCGAGATCAAACCAGAGCCCGAGCCCATCAATGAGCCGTGGTACAACCAGATCTTCCACTACCTCAAGAACAGGGAAGCCACCTTCATGAACGAGGAAGGCCAACGCAAAGAAGGAATCAAAGCCAAGAGCATTGTGGCCCTAAAACGCCTTGCCTCCCACTTTGTCATCCTTGGGGACATGCTACACAAAAAACGCTACCAAGGACCGCTCCTACGCTGCATCGCCAGGAAAAAGCAAACGAGATCATGAATGAAGTCCACAATGGGTCTTGCGGCCCCCACATGAACGCCAGAGCCCTGATGCAGATCATTCTTTTAATGGGCTACTACTGGATCTCCATGGAGGCAGACTGCATCCACTTTGTCCGAAGTTACAACAAGTGCCAACGGTTCTCCAACCTCAATCATCTTCCTCCTCACGATCTTTACTGCATGACCACTCCCTGGCCCTTCGCCACTTGGGGAATCGACATCATCGGGAAAATCGCTCCGCCCGGAAGCAACGGCCACGAGTTTGTCTTGGTCGCCATCGACTACTTCACAAAATGAGTCGAAGCCAAGTCCTACAAAGTGCTAACTTCCAAGAAGGTCGCACATTTCCTCGAGGAAAACATCATATGCCGATATGGCATCCCGAACGAGGTTATATCAGACAACGGGTCCCACTTCGAAGGAGAATGCGACAGACTGTTGGCCGAATTGAAGATCACACGCCACAAGTCCTCACCCTACAGGCCGCAAACTAACGGCGCAGTAGAAGCAGCAAACAAGACCCTCGAAAGGATCATCCGAAAAATGACCACATGAGGACGAGATTGGCCCGAGAAGCTGCGCCTGGCACTTTGGGGCTACCGAACATCAGTCAGGACAGCCATGGGAGATACTCCATTCGCCCTGACATACGGGATGGAAGCAGTACTGCCCATTAAATTGGAAATTCTCTCACTCCGAGTGTTGCTGGAAAACGAGATCAACGAAGTCGAATGGCTCCGAAGCCGACACGACGAACTGGTTCTGCTAGACGAGCGCCGACTAAAGGCCATGGAGCACATCCGAGCCTACCAAAGCAGAATGGCTAGAGCTTTCGACAAGAAAGTCAAGTCCCAAGACATCAAAGAGGATGATCTAGTACTAAAAGAAAAGCCTCCCACCCGAACCAACCCACTTGGAAAATGGGAACCAACATGGATCGGCCCTTTTGTGGTCCAAAAGATCTTCTTCGGAGGTGCCATGAAGCTGACAGAGCTAGACGGCAATCCCTTCATGAATCCAGTCAACGGAAGCAAACTTCGCAAATACTTCGCCTAAAGAAGATCAACTTTTCATCTCCCGCCACTCATTGTAGTGTCGAACTACGTAGGCCTGAACCCCTCAGTCCGGGGGGAACATAGGCAGCCTTAATTGGTTCGGTCTAAAAAAAAACACACAAAAAACAAAAAATTTGGATGCCACCAAGGCTCAGATCAATCCAAATGCAAGATCCAAAAAATGGATGCCGTCAAGGCTCAGACTGCTTCAGTCCACAAAATACAAACAGAAAGGTCCAAACCTGGATGCCACCAAGGCTCAAACAAAAAGCAAACAAGAGATCTTGCGTCTCGACAAAACTTTAAAGGTAAATCACAAATCACTAATGGTTATAACATTTCTTGATGAGTACAAGCACGGTCTACTCTCAAGCTCACAACATGCTAAAAGACAGCTTAATACATTTAACGAATAATGTGTCTGCAATGCAATGAATGGATACTTAGGAGGTCATTTCGCGCCACCCGCGCTTGTTCCCTCGCCATTCTTCCCTTTCTTCCCTCGTCCCCGGCGAGTCTTCTTTCGCTCCACGCGAGCCAACTCTGTCTCTCTCATTATGAGATTAGGGGTCCTCCCCGTAGAGTCAAACAATCCAGCAGCTCGCAGAGCTTCATTTGTCTGTGCCTCGACCCGGATCTCCTCCCTGCGAGTCTGCAGAAGGGGACCTCTATCTGTCAGTCGGTCAATTCTGGTCTCATAGCCAAATAAAGCGTCTCCCATCACATTATGAGGGTTAGACCAGGCTTCTGCACTTCTAAGGTTGTAGCTGAGACGGCAACCTTGCCCCAGAATCGCCTCACGCCTGCTCCCCAAAACCACTTGGGACTGCCCGACGTGCTGGTCGTACCAATCCAGGTACTCGGTGGTCAACACAACACTCTCCCGACGTCGAAGAAGCACCACATGAGGGAAAGGGAAATACTTTCATACCCTCAAAAAATACAGAAAGACACCTGAATCTGCCATGCAGAGAGAAGCTACCTTCACAGTGGTGATGTCATCCCAGCCCAGCAAAGGCTTCTGCCTCATCCCGAACTGCCTGGAAACAAGCGACGGAACATAGAAAGAGGACCAAGACAAACCTGGAACTCTGACAACATAGGAACCTTCCTGAAAGGCCCTCCTAGTCTCAATCCCCCAGTGAGGAACCCACCAACGAATCTGATGCGTACCAAGCTGTGCCATCCATCTCTCCCAGGCGGACTGATCCATATCCAAGACAAGAGGCCGCTGAGCAAACGTCCACGGACTAAAAGACACCGGAGACTCGAGCATGACTTAAAGCCTCTCTCGCAACTACAAGGTGAGCAAAACGGGGCTTCCCCCTCTCATAAACCTATCCCCTGTTGCCAGGCGATCAATGCCGTGAAGGGTTTCCCCCAGAACCAACGGAGCGATATCCTCACCGGCTCGGCAGTGCCCTACCACATCCAGCAAAGCGCCGTCACATACCCCAAGGGAGTTGACCATGAAAAGCGTAGCTATCACGCACAAAGCAAACGCATCCCACGAGACGTCACTCTCGTCATCACCCATAAATCGCTCAGGCAGCGCAGAAATGTCAATATGACCAGAATCAAAAGTCATACCTTGCGCTTCTTCCAACGAAGTCCGAAGAAAGCATGCGAGCTTCACGCTCACGGCCGCACATCCGATTAAAGGAAGCGAGATGGGTTCCACCTCTGGTCCTCCAATCAAAGCCCGAAAATCCTCAAAGGTGGGCATAATCTCATTGTAGGAGAAGCTATACACGTGACAAGAACTAACTCCTTAAAGGACCAAACCGAGCAGAGTCGAAATCTCACCTTGAAAGCCCGTTTATTGTGCCTCATATGGTGCCTCATCCACGTCTTGAGCCGCTCAAGAAAGTATGCTTGCCTCTCTTTCGAAAGTCTCGGTAAAATTCTCGGAACCAACGAAGAATCCATGGCAAAAATGGAGGTTTCTAGAAAAATGGGGAAGAAGACTTGAAATGACTGCAAATGGAAATGGAGAGATAAAGGAAATCTGGATTTTCTGTGAATCTTATCCCCTCACAAAAAGCAAGACACGTCCGCACGGACCATTTTGCATGCCTGAGGTGTCCGTGCGGACCACTTTGCATCTTGGCTCGGATTTTCAGCAAACTGTAAAACAGTTACTGCCCACGGCAGGACCTTACCCCCGACTGCTCAAAAGCCTTACCCAAGCCATTTTCGGCCACCATACACTAATGACGAATGCATTCCCAGCTCATGCGGCATCCACAAAAATAAAATAAGCTAGCAACAATTTCTAGGTCAATCCCCGGAATCACAAATATGTCATTACATCTTAAATAAAATACCTTGTTGTGTCAAATACAAGTGTTTTATTACAGATACAAAAATGTATGGTGCTCTTCAAATACAAAAAAAAAACAACAATGGAAAGAGGGAAAGCAAAAGAAGCCCTACTCCGACTCATCATCATCAACCTCCACAAACGAGAAATCCGGGATCTCGGAAAACCCGGCAGTCACCTCCTCATCATCAGAATACTGGATCCCCTCCTCAATCGAATGCTCAAAATACTCCGAATGGTCAAACCCGGTAAAACGATCAAAGAAGGGATGCGAGGACGAACCCTCACCCTGTGCGCCTGACGGAGGAAAGAACTGATAAAGAGTCTGCGACCTCTGGGCCCCCAAAGACGTCCCCACATCAAAGCTCTGCCGCCCCCGAACCGGCACCTCAGGCTGTGGCGGGCTGTGGCCCTGGCTCAGCCTCAAAGAAGGAGTATCCACAGACCTCCTCGAAGGCATCGGCTCGAACGCCACCGCGCTCCGCGAAGATCCGCAGGACAGCTTCCCCAAGAGCTTATTCGTGAAAGCCCTTAACCCCACATACCGGCGGGTCAGCACATCCAAGGACCGCCCCGAGACCTGCACAGCAAAGACCCAAAGAAACGCTCAGCAAAAGAGATACAAGCATACTCGACAAAAGAGAAAAATACAGAAAAGATGCCAAAATGGAAAAGAGTAAGCACACTCACCGGAACATCCGGGTCAACCCGATAAGCATCAGGGCCACGTTCAGGGATGGGCACCGTCACCCTCCTCCTCGAAGAGTCCCCGCGAACATACGTTAAGTTTGGCCCGGGCACTGGGACAGCTGGAGGACGTGACGAGCCAGCCTGCCTCTCCCTCGCCAACACCTGTGGCGTCCTCAGCTTCCGCCTAACGAAGGCTGCACACTCCTCGTCCTCCAGGATGAACTCCTCGACACTCACGCCGACCTGGTACCTCTCATACTCCAGCACGTCCATATCAAGAGGACTCATCATATGGAAGGGCGGATCCCTCAGAGCCATAGAGGGCACACCTGCACCATGCTGCCAGAAGACCCTCTCCCCCAAATACATAGAGTCGCAAGTGAGGCCTCGCAGAAGCTTCCTCTGCCGTGTCACCCAAGGGGCACCCTCCAGCTTATCCTCGCTATATCGAGTCCAAGGGTACAACTCAAACCCCTCTGGAATGTCCCTCTCCAGGTAGTGATGCACCTCCTGATAGGTGATGGTGATCTTTCCCTTGCTCGTCCTCCTCTTCCTCAAAGAGCGAGCCCAGCACAGCATGGCGGGATAACCCAACCTAGCCTCATCTTCCCAGTCCCACGGCTTGCACCGGAAGATCTCATAGCACCACGCCTACAACAAAAAAAAGAGCAGATAGCGCTCATAACAAGGAAAAGAAGACGGAGAAATGACCAAGTGCTAAACTACAAATAACAATAAGCTCATACCTCCAGCGCAAAGTCAAAACACCTAGGGAGTTGGTCGTACCCCGGCTAAACCTGTCCATGGCAAAATAGATCTCGACCAAGCCCGCCTCGCCCCAAGCAATATCGCAAATCCTCTCTAAGTCCACCAAACTCTCTAGTAGAGGGAAAAGAGCGGAAGAGGCATGATTCGAGAACAAAGTCTCGGAGAGGGCAAACCACAGAAAAGAGCGTGCCAGCTGCTCCGCCATCACTACCCCAGTGCCCCGGCTATAATCCCCGATGTTGGCCAAGATATGCGCCTCCACATCGTGGTACAATACGGGGATGAGGCGCAAAGCCAAGCAGCTCACTTTAGGACGAGATACGAACGTGGATCAAGCCGAGCAAAGCCCAATGGATTGGGCCAAAAATATAATCCATATAAGTCTCAAGTACGATTTAGGGCAAATAATGAACAAGGCCCAACAAAACTGCATGCCGACAAGGCATAATCATATAAGCCGAGTAAGGCATATTTTAAGGCCGATCAAGGCCTCCTTTGAGGACGAGGAACCCCTTCTCGGCTGTCAACAAAATAAGGAAATGGGTTTCCCTATACTTCACAAAGATCTTCCTCGGCTCACTTTAGGCCGACCAGACCATATATGATGAGGAGCTTTCCTTTAAAGCGCACGTGCATAATATGTTGTCTAATCCTACTCAAATAAGGACTTTGAATAGTTATAATCCTTCTATGATTATAACCTTATCTCACACGCTTTCTTATCCAACAAGGACTTTACAATGCTATGCGCATATAAACAAGACATAATTCACATTATTGGGGTAACACATCTTTTGACTCTAAACTTTTGTCAATTGATTTCTCTATCTAAACACAAAATACTTACTCTCACATCGTAGGGCATTCGCCGGTGAAGCCCCGACTTAGTTTATGTGTTTGTTCTTCTATTTCAGTCTATTCAATCATACAGTATACAACATGCTGCTGGATTTGGGCTGATCCGAACCTTTTTGGCATTATCAGTTTGGTTTCATTGTCGGGAAGTGATTCGAAAAATCCATTGAATAGCTTGAAAAATTCTGCTCCACTCTCCTAATTCTAATGGAAGACGGAAATACTGCTAGTATTACTTATTAGCATGATAATGTTCTTGTGGAAGAGATTTATGGCAACACAAGGACTGTTTTTTCTTTTGTCAATGGGGAATTGCCTCCTCCACCACCGCTGATTGATGGAATGACACCCCTAGGAATGAATCTGTGTTCTAGGGCACAACCAATAACTGATTTAGTGAAGATGAACCCTCCTCATCGTCGGCGCCGAGGAAGGCCTACCAGTAGCCAGACAACGAGGAATGCTGCCCAAGGAGGAACTGTGCCTTCCCCCCCACAGGTTGATCGCATAATTCTATTGTATCAACAGATGGAAACTTTGCAACGCATTTATGAAACGCAAAATGCCTTGCTACAGTAAGATCTTGACCATTCTCTGGCTAAATTCATGAGGCCTACGAGGAATGGAAATTCCCTTGGAGGGCAGAGTCAGGTTGATAGGCATGGTAGTCAGTTGAATAGAGAAAATCTTCCTTGTGGCTAACATCCCCCTCACCTTGGCATCTCTGTTAAATCCAGCAAAACCCCCAAGATGTCCCTTCTCGTCATAAGGCACAGGGGAATGGAAACATAAGAAATGACGTAGATTTGAGAAGTCACTTGAACCAACAAAGGGAGCAGGAGGTTAATTCTTCTGACTTAAGAGCAAGGCTCAGTCATGCAAGGCATAAAACCCCTCCTCGGTCTAGGATCCCTACTCGTCCTAGGAGCCCTCTTCAGCCAAGGAGCCCTCCTTGGCACAGATCACCTCCTCATCCTGAATTGGCACCTAGAAGGGACAGAACACCATCTGGGCATGGGGACAATCACCAGGAGCGTGAGGAATACAGTAGAGTGAACGGTCACAGAAAGAAAGAAAGGACCCACCATAGCTCTCATTTCAGCTCATGGATCGATGACAGAGAATTATTACTCTTGAAAAAATGATTAGATAAGATGGAAATGGGCAAAAAGAAAGTAGACGAAGATGATAACAGTGATACCCGTCCTTGGATGCTGCTTAAGAGATCTAGATCTAACGTTGGATTTCGACATTGACGACTATCCAATGCTCTTGTGGGATCATAGATGTAAAGTTGGGCATATACCGGCTCTGCTCCCTGTTGTGGAAATAATGCACCCGTTCGATGTCGCAACTCACCGTGTGTAGTGAAGCTATAAGTACCCCGACTAAGGATTACACGACCGTCCATTGCACATCCAAGACTTGTAAAAGCATTTGCAGAATTATATTGTCGAATATTATGAAAAACCGACATCGAGCTATCATCATTACCATCATATAATGACCCAAATAGGGTGGGAGGTTCACGAAGTCTGGGAAGCTTAACTTATCCATCCAAGCAACATGTTCCAAATTTGGGACTTTTTGGAGAAGAACGAACCAATTTCTCATCAATCTAATGCAATGCATCACAATGTTCACACTCGATTTTCATTCTACCAATGGAATGCCGACTTTGAGTGAAAATTTGTTGACTTATATCATGGTCTTCTAATAATTTTGACCTATACATTTGGAAAGTCGAGTGATTATTTTTTAAGATAAATTTAATAGATTTAATATGATTAAAAAATTAATGAAGTTACGTAGATGCATACTCTTGTTCACGCAATCGTCGTGTCCTTTGTCCTGACCCCGCCTCGAAGAACGTAAAGTAATGTTTGACGAATTTGGGTAGGTATCTTGTTCACTTCTTGATGGTTCGAGTCTGGCTCTTACATTACGTGGGAGTTCTCTAATTTCACGTGATTGAATGGAAGTTGAACGTCGTGGGGTAATAGACGTTAATGCATTCTCTTTTTCACGCAATCGTCGTCTTCTTTGTCCCAGTAAACATCTCGAAAGGCCCAAACTAATGTTTATTGTATTTCGGGTAGATATGGTAGATGAATAACTTTCTCCTAACTTCATATTTATAGATGGTAAAATTCTTTGTCAATTTGTTGATTGAATTATTTAATCGGTATATTCTACATCATCTACCTACACATTTAGTTTAATGAATAAAAATATAAAATATAAAGTAGTATGAGTAAAGGTCATTATAGTATTATGCTCATATTAAAAACTTATTTATCACTTATAACTATATATAGTCGAATTCATGAAGATAATATTTGAAATATCATAAAAATCATAGACATTCATGAAACAAACCATATTACATTTTCTATTCAAACTATCTATTTATATTCACAATGTGAAAAATGTAAGGGTTAAAAGATGGTAGTAAAGAATATCTCTGGTGGTGCCACCGTTCTTTTCTTTTTCTTTCCTTGAAACTTGTTGCGCCATGAAGTTGAACTTACAAACTTGAAAAACATAATAAAAATAATTAGTAATATTTTTATTAGATCAATAATATTTATTTTGGGATATGAAAGAGGCGGACGATAAAGAAACAGGAAAATAGTAAACATATAAGTATAGAGATTCCATCAAAGGTACCACAATAAGGACGCAATATTAGCCAATTTTTTATCCTCACATTATAAAGTGTTTTACCAAATTACTGAATTATTTGGATACATCCTTAATTTGGTAACTACCGTGTAATTTGTCTTTTACATTATGTATTTTTAGTAGTAATTTTGTGTAATTTGTCTTTTGCATTATGTATTTTTAGTAGTAATTTTATAATCTCTTTTGTTTATGCATATTACTTCCACTTGTTATTGATAAGCACATTCTCACCCCCTTCATAGGACAACAAAATGTAATCAAAACAAAAGGCTCTCCTCTTACTGTGGTAAGTATAGCAGGACAAAATAGAAGCCACCTTAATGACAAACCGTATTATATAATTTCCCTCAATCCCAAAAGTCTGATTAACAATTTATCACAAAATCAAACTGTATATCCTTTCCGTCCCAAAATAAATAGAAAATAAATAATTCAAGGACAAACACCTAAACTAATAATGAAATGTTTCGTTTCTCTAACCAGTAAAGTGATATAAGTTAGAAATATTTCATTTTTTCCATGTCATCATTTTGAAAGACATATCAAATAGAGGCAATAGTTTATACTCCCTCCGTCCCAATCTAAATGTCCAAAAATGGATCCGGCGCGAGAATTAAGGAAAGTGAGGTAAGAAAGAGAAAAAGTGAGGTAGGAAAGAGAAAAAGTTTAAATGTTGTGAGTATGAAAAATTAAATAGGAGTGAGAATGAGTGGGAGGAATAGTTAGGAGAGAGAATGTTGTGAATGTAAAAGTAATGTAGGAGAGAAAATGAGTGGGTGGAACAGTGAAAAAAAGTTTCCTTTTTTGAAAATGAGACATTTTCAATGGGACGCATCAAAAGAAAAGTTTGGACATTTAGATTGGGACGGGGGGAGTATACAACTTCCAAAGCATAATTTTGTTCGTTGACAAAGCATTAAATTATAAAGCATCCCTCGATTCGCTTACTAGTAAGGACATACTTTATGATACATATAAATATCTCCTATGGTTAATTATTTTTTTATAGCCTTTCGCTTGGGGGTTAGTCTATATCGTTTAAGTGGTTCAGTGGGTGGGTAAGAGGAGCTGTTTACTACTTAATTTCTTCCATCTCAAGTTTAGTCAATTTCATCAAGGCTGGAACTACCTTGATAATGCTGACTTGTCTCTCACAGACCATCTCAACTCCATCGAATAAAAAGATTCGTGGGGCAAGGAGTATAAGGGGGTGCTGTCACCCTGGCTGCTTTGGACATATTCGCGATTTACCTCCATTAGGACACTGTGGGGCCGATAGCTAATGGTCCAGGACTAACCCGGCAAAGGGGAGCACGAATAATAAAAAAAAAAAAAAAAGACCCGTGGGGCATATTATAAAGCCTAACATGTGCTGCTGGGATGCCACCTACGCCACCTACTGAACAGTTTTTAGCCCTTCTATATTTATACTCCCTCCGTCCCGGCCGAAGCGTCACTTTTTACTCAAAATGGTGTTCCGTTTATAGCGTCACCCTTTCCTAAAAAGGAAACTTTTATTAATATTTTATTATCTCATCAACTATTCCCTCCACTAATTCTCTCTCCTCTACACTCACAACACTTTTAAAATTCACTATTTCCTCCACTAATTCTCTCTCCTATTTTTAAATTACACTTACAACATTTTTACTTCCCACACTTTTCCTTAATTTGCGCGCCACCCCTAAAAGGGTGACGCTTCTACCGGGACGGAGGGAGTATATCCTACTTTGGCCCTAAGACCAAGTCCAATAACTCAACCATCAAAAAACATTCAACTGCCCTAATATTACGACACCTCATCTTCTCTCTTCATCCTCTTAATCATTCAACTACTTTCTCAACTACACCCCCACAATAAGCTAGTTTAGTTTAAAATTCAACTCCTCCCAACTCATCATTTTATACCCCACCACTTTTTATTTTATTTACAATATTTAATTTTATAATTAAAAAAATAATAAAAATAATAATAATTTATTAATAAAAAATAAATTATTAATATTTTTATTTATAAATTTGAGATTTTTTTAATTCACAAATTTTATTTTATTTTATTTTATATTCTTTATTTTTCAATATAATTAATTTATATTGAAAAAATAGTGTTTTTTTTTCTGTGTCCAAATCAAATGAAACAAGACTCTATTTGTAGATAAAAAAAAAATTAAGAATTTTGGTGTAAAATTTTTTTTTTTAATTTTTATATAAGATAATTGCTTTTGAAAATTGTGAATGAAATTTGAAAAAAAGGAAACCAATCATAAAGCGACAAGTGGCAACTTCCGGAAAAAAGAAAAAAAAAAGGGGAATATGCAGATCTCACTCGCCTAGGAAGGAGGTGTGTTGCACACACCTTTTTTGGACCAATAAAAATGTGACACGTGGCAAAACGGCCCCACTTTTTTTTTTCCAACCGGGTTGGAACAATTCAACCAAACTCCCTCAACTACCCCCCTCTCAACCCCTTATTACCCCAATTCAACTAACTTACTCCCCCTCAACTACCCCTTCAATTACCTTATTGTTCATGGCCTAAGACCAGGCATACACCTTTAATGCTTGCCCATGTGATACAGTCCTGGGCAAGGCCTAAAATGAGAGGGGAAAAAACAAAGACCTCCGGCAATCTTTTTACAGGAAGTTCTGCACTTTTAAAAACGTTGTTTAGAAGAAATTCAAAAAAAAAAAAAAAAAAAAAAACTACCTATGTCCCAAACCTTCTAGAGAAGACACATTTAACAAAAGTTTGAGACGGAGCCAAATATTTTCACTTGTGATTGCTTTACCTACGTTGGATAAACCTTAAAAATAAGAAAATGCATATGTTTAAGATTCAGACATCTGAAATTGCTAGTTTCTCTGTTAAAGAAGCTCTATAATTAAAATTTTTCTTTATCTTTCTAATTTCCACCAACTAAATAGCAATACAACTTGAATTTTTTAAGAAAAGAACACACAAAATCAATAATCAAAAGTCAAGATTTATCAATCAATAGTTATTTTGGGACGGATGAGGTACTATTTTATAATTTAAAAATCATGAAATTGAACCAAAATTCAAAATCCAGCTTGCCTAAGTAAAAATATGAGAACTAATAACATCGAGTTATAGAAAACCAAAACAAAAGAACTAAAAAATCAATTACACAGTTAGTTCTAAAATAACTAATCATCAAAACATAGAAGCAAAGTTATGTAAACCCGCACATGGGGATTTGGCCTGCTGGCTTGAGCTCATGGCTTCCAACCTGGAGGTCATGGGTTCGATCCCTTCAGAAGTTAGAGGGAAGGATTTCTCTCCCTATGATTTATCTCCTAGGCGCTTTTGTGCGTGCATGTGTGTGTGTGTGTGTGAGTAGTGAAAAAAAAAAAAGCAATTGTATGCTTTAAAAAAAAAAAGTTATGTAAACCCTCAAAAACCTGAATCAAACTTTCTGAACTTTATACATAGTTCAAAAATAGTTTAGGGATGATTGAAAAGGGATAATTAGTAATTCAAAACTTTGGAGAGTGCATTAATCAATAGTTATTTTGAGACATGAGACAGATGAAATACTATTTTTTAAATAGTTTGGGCTGTCTTGAAAGAGTTATCAATCAATAGTTATTTTAGTAAGGATGAATTACTACTTAATAATTTAAAAATTGTGAAAACGGATGAAATACTACTTTTTAAACAGTTTGGAATAGCCTTGAAAGGGCTATTAATCAATACTTATTTTGTGACAGATGAAATACTATTTTATTATTTAAAAATCATGAAATTGAGAAAAAAAAAGATAGAATCAAACTATTATACCAAAATAGTTAACCTTTTAAATGTAAAAGTGTCTTATATGAAGTCAAAGTTGTGACTTTGAATCAAACTATTATACCAAAATAGTTAACCTTTTACACTCCCTTGCTTGCTGTATTTGTGACTTTGAGAAAAGAAGCGGTAAGCAGTCTACGTGAAATATATGAAAACGAAGACAGCGAACAATATATCTAATTGTCAATTACCCAGCCCTATAACTAAACTTCTTTCTTTAATAGTATTAATTACAAACAAATTACATAAGAAAATCACAAAGAATTAATCCTTTGTACGGTTGAGGTGTCACGAGTGAATTCACACAATTAGTAATCGGCCCATAGAAGATGGAAATGGCCAAACAACTATATATTTATATGCAAAACTCCAGGCATTAAGTGTAACCTATGCTTGTAATGTAGACAACCAAAAGTCTATAACTTTAATACCGACAATAAGAGACACAACTATATTTGAATTCAAATTTTATTCTAACATATCAAGCCTCCAAAAATCTATTTTTCTTAAATCGAAAAAAAACTCTTATTTACAAGTGACACTTATACTAATCATTTAATATAAATGTCACTCTTATTAATAACAATCATCAACACTTAACAACAAAAATGTTATATACGTATTTTTCGTATATTTTAACATTTTTTTCTCATCCCTAAACCATTTTTTTCTAATATCGCTCTATATCAAACTCAACAAAAAAAAAACAAAAAGAAGACTTTATTATTTCATAAATACTATAAATATTAACATTTTTATCCCTAAATAGTTCCTCCCCCTCTATTACACCCCATTAGCTATATTAATTACCATGTTGTCCCCTCCCCTCTTATTTATTTTTCATCATAATCACCCCCTCCGGACTTCCACCAAGCTGGCCCTCCCACATACCACCATCAACGCCACCCACCGCAACCTCCACTGTCACCCCCATACAATCCCACTGTCCCCACCACCTAGTCCTAGCACCGCTGCCGCCCAAATTGATTTTTATCTAATTCTAACATCTCTTTCTCCATTTTTTCTTTATATATTGTAAGCAGTGGTTGTACAAGTAGTGATGTATGCATCTAAAGTAGGAGAGTAAGCGGTTCGGTTCAAATCGCGAGCCAAATTATGCGAATTGGTTAGGTTTTTAATCACAAATGGTTTGATTTGGTTCGGTCTCAAAAATTGTCAAACCACATGGTTTGTTTTGATTTGGTTTGTGGTCTGACTTTCCAGATCAAACCAAATCGAATCAAACCAAATCAAACCGTAGTTTGAGATCGTCAAACCGAACCGTAAAACCAAACCACAATACCGAATCTTTAGACCAAACCTTCATATCAAACAACTAGATCGAAGCACCATACCGCATATATTAACCAACATTAGATCAATAAAACAGCCAAAATTACATCATGCTAATTCTAACCCCCGTTTTGCATCTTATTCAATATTAATTTCATTATTTATTATTTTCATTGTGATTAATAACTAAACAAGTTCTCTGCACAGTCAACATTATGTAGTGTGCATTATTCCTTCGACCTCTGTCTTCCTCTAGTCTCTCTCTTCCTATGAATTTTCTTTTCAACTACCGCATCTCACACTTTTCCTTCGTGATCACGAAAGATTCAAACAAATTTGATAATGAATTGCGGTGTGAAGAGTGGTCTGAATCACGGTTTAACTCGTAGTCTAAATCATGGTCTGAACCACATTCTAGATTGCGGTCTAAATCACGATTTGGACCGCGGTGTAAACCACATAACTTAACCGTGGTTTGAACCAAACCGAATCAAACCATGACGGTTGGGTTTGATTCGGTTTGAATTTTTTCATGCTTGGTTCGGTATAAAATTTTACCTAAGCCGATAATTAGTGGTTAGATCTGTAAATTGGTCAAGACTGAACCAAATCGAACTATTTACACCCCTAATCCAATCCAGATACTAAGTTTAGGGGCATATTTATATATTTTCCCGTTGATTATTAGAATTAAAGTGAGATAATTTTTTTGAGATGAAGGGAATACAATTTTCGTATTACATCGTTTTAAAATGAATGATCAAAAACTTTTCAAATTTGATGAAGAGCAAATTTAAATTTTTTTGTGATCAAAAGAAAATTAAAAAGAAATATCATTCGTTTGGGTAACGAAGAGACTAAAAGATAAAGCATTGATGTATTTAGAAAATTTATGTGTATAAATTGCAACACACTGTAGATTACTAATTTTATATAGGAGTACTAGTAAAAGCCCGTATTTGAGGACACGTGTTTTTTTTTTTCTTTTTAGGGCAAAATGGAAAAGGGACAATTTAGTGAAGATAAAATGAAAAATTTGACATTTGGAACTGTTCACACAACTGTTCACGGACAGTTGTGTTTTATACTATAGAGTATAGACTAGTAAAAGCCCATGTTCGAGGACACGTGTTTTTTTTTTTAATTAAATTTTTTTTTTAAAAGGGCAAAATGGGAAAGAGACAACTTAGTGAGGGCAAAAATGAGAAATTTGACATTTGAAACTGTTCACGGACAGTTGTGTTTTATACTATACTCCCTCCGTCCCAGTCGAGTGTACACTTATTTTTCTTTTGGTCCGTTCCAGCCGAATGTGAACTACCATAAATGGCAAAGGTTTTAATATTTTATATTCTCCCTACCCCACCTACTCATTCTCTCTCTTCATTTTTCACCATATAATTTATTCAATCAATCTACTATTAACTCCATTTATTCTCTCTCTTCATTTTCTATCACACATTTTTATTATCTTAATAATATTTATTAGTTATTATGTCGGAAAATTCGGTGCACACTTGGTTGGGGCGGAGGGAGTAGATTTTTAAGAAAAAACTAGAGTATATTCTCTCTCGAAAATTAGGCTGGTTTCATCTCTCTGCCATTTTGTCCCTCTCTGTACTCGCTCTTTCATCTTAACCACCGTTGACACACGGGGAGAGAATCAGAGCGAGAGATGGCAGCTCTGCAAGTCGGTCTTCAACTGCCAACTTGCTCTCCGTCATCTTCCCGACGAAATTCGACGGCAAATTGCCAACCTCCGACAAGACATTTTCTACTCCGTTTGAAATCATTCAGTTTTCGATTAACAACAAAGCATTTCCTACTTGCAGACAGCAATCGTAGAGTCAATTTGAGAAATTCTTCGATTTCCAAATCCAGAATTTGCTGCTCCGCTGTAGATTCTACCGAGATAGAAGAGGTGTGTGGGACTTCTCATTGAAAATTTATCTATTTATTTGTAAATTTAGTGCCTGATTGAAAAGAATATGGTGATTGAATTGTAGATTGGAATTTGTACTAAACGATGTAGAATACTAGAATGTAATGATCATTGTTGTGTGCCAAACAGGCATTCATGAAATTGTTTTTTGTTTTTTTTTTTAATTATTAGTGGCCATTATATTTTAATGTGCTTGCTGTATCTAGCTTCTTGAAATTGAGTTCACTTTGATGCATACAGAGTGCTGAAATTGTTAAAGACAGAAGCGTCTCAGTCATTCTACTTGCTGGTGGGAAAGGCAAAAGAATGGGTGTAAGTCTCTATATACTCCCTCCGTCCCACCGATCTTAAGAAAAGTTTCTATTTTGGGCGTCCCGCTAATCTTAAAAAATCCCAAAATAGAAAGTTTTTATTATTTTTATACTCTTTCTACCCCACTCATTCTCTCTCCTACTTTACTTTTACACTCACAACATTCTCTCTCCTAACTATTCATCCCACTCATTCTCTCTCCTATTTAATTTTTCACACTCACAACACTTCTTCCACTCATTCTCTCTCCTAATACTATAATAATATTCCTTAATTCCCGTGCCATTTCAAAATTTCCAAAGATCACTGGGACGGAGGGAGTATCTCTCTACATTCACGGAGTATTTAACCAGTTTACATATTCCCTCCGCTCCCAAAATGATCCCATTCTGACAACCTTTTATTAACTTGATTAAACGTCGACCAAACGTTTGTAAATGCTAGCTATGCCTTGCGGATTTATATAGGTTGATATTGGTAGTTTGTGTATTATTCTCATGATAACTTACATTTTAGCATCCAAAACATAATAAATGTATGTGAAATAGAAAACTGATATTGTCTTATGTTGATTTTTCAATAAGGAAATTCAAGACAATCTTTTTAGGACAGGCGGAGTATTACAGATGATTGGCAATCTGTTCCTGCTTTGCTAAGATTTATCTCTTTACACGTTAGACAAATTTATCTATGTAGTACTTACTCTATATGAGTGACGATTTTTAAAATTTTAAGCAAATTGTGGAAGTCGGCATTTAAGCACCTTTACTAGCACATGGATATAAATACCCTTAACGGTCATGCCATATATTGCAAGTGCAAATTAGAGCATAATGGATTACAAAGGTGGTTAGTAACTTCACTAAGAACTGGACACTTAATTAGGGACACGGTCTTTTTAAATCACTAATGGTTTAGATTGGCATGTATATGGCATGACCATTAAGGGTAATATGTGGCATTCAAGGACAAATAATTATTTCTAAATGTTTTAAAATAATACTAATCTCCGTCCCAAAACAAGTGAGAGTTATGGCCAACTTGATTACACATTGACTAATCACTTGAAAAAATTATTATGATCCTAATGAAAAATTAAAATTGTTATTGTATCACGAAATACTTACAATAACATTTTTCAGATTTTCATTAGGATATATATATTTTTTCAAATTATTGGTCAAAGTGTAATCAAGTTGACCATAAATCTCACTTGTTATGGGACGGACGGAGTACATGTTAAGGGATAGAACTTGATTGATCTTTGACCAAAAACTTATGAAACTTTAATATTCCTCATGAAATTTTAAATTGTTATCGATGCACTATCAAAAATATTATCAGTAACTATTTTTAGAATTTTATGCAGATTTACAATTTTTTTCCTGTCAAGTTAACCAAAATATTCAAAGTTTGACATTTATTTTGGGACAGGGGGAGTATATAGCTTCTTTCATTTCTCATATTTGTGAAGCGAAAAGAATCAGTCATTTGTTTGGGAAGTTGAGTTATTTGAGTTGCAGTTATAGAACAAACTCAAATTAACCGGCAATTTTACTTGGAGTATGCTAATGTATCTTTTCTCACCATTGTGATATATCCAATGCACAGTGTAGTAGCTACAGTCATTCATATCCTTATTATGTGCCACATCATTCTCTAGTAAAATTATTCATAAAATAAGTAAATTAAATTAAACACCGTTTCACATAATACTAATACAACTTTGCTTGATAATAATCACACTTGTGGGTCGTAAGTAATGCTAGAATGACATATTTGTCCTTTTCTGGAACTTGACTCGATAAATGAGCCAGCTAGTAGCCTTTCTGCACTTCTCATTGAATCTATACTTTTGTTCAAGTAATGGCTCATTGTAGTCTCTTTAAGCCGTGCGGTTGTTGATTATTTGTTTTGGTTGAAGTAAATGAATTTCTTAGACACTTCGCAACCATTTTAATGGGGCTTACTTTTGTTTTACATCCTCTTTCTTTCAAATCCTGTTAACTTCTTTTAACTACCTATAGGTTAATTTCTTAGTGCACTTTCAAGGGGATATAATACAACTTTTATCAATTTGGGGGGAAGTAGGAAGGGGGAATATTGAGATGTGTTGTCTTTCCTAGATTATGAAACATTACGTGGCACTGGTTTTCCGTGTATGTTTATCTTGCGACATATATCTAAACATGTTTTATTTCGTATCTTCATTATTCATACGTTAACTTTAGCCCACGAGATGATAGTTTTGTTATACCTTGTGCATATAGGTCAGCATTCCGAAGCAGTATCTTCCAATTTTAGGCAAACCTATTGCTTTGTATAGGTAATTGGTGACTGTTTGAAACTTGATTTTTATAATAGTATGATATATTTTGTTGTATGTTTGAAGCTTTAGACCTTTCTGAAAATGCTTCTGAGTTAGTCATGGGGAGATGCTCATAGTAAATATGAAAGCTGAGGTTCTCCCATTTTGGAACTTTCGGTGTGAGGATAAGATGATAATGGTGTAATTTTCTGTTACCACTCGATGGGAAGTTTAAGCTACTAGTGATTATTGTTAATAAAAGAAGGGCTCTTGTTTTTAATTTTTTGAGAAGTTTTATGACTCAATTTCAATCTAGTATGGATATTGATGGGATACTCATATACTGTACACTTCCCAAAGCACATATATGTAATAAATTGTAAACCCTGAAGATTGACCGCCCCTTGATTCTTTTTAAGAATATATTGACAATCTTGTGCCTCAGGACACTCACCAATGAATTGGTGGATGTTTTGGATTTTGAAAGATCTTAAGAACTAAAGAATCTAGCACTTCCACGAACCAAATGATCTTTGCCTATGTCCTCCTGCCCTTCACATTAAAACTTCCTCATAATTCCCCTCATGCCTATCAGCCACAACTTGGATGCAAGAAAGTGAGACGAGGTAAAGTGGGATACATGAGGCAAGATTGAATAACAATTATATTTGGATTTTCTTACCCTTTAGGCTTTTGCTGTCACAATTTACGCAACTAAATGAACCTTGTTATCTAAAGTTACTCAACCCTGTGATCGACCCAAACGGTAGATTAGAGCTTAGCTATCCCTACATATCGACGGAATGGTCTTATCCGTAATTTAGGATGCAGATTATACTCTGGACTGGCCTTGGGGTGGATGGGATGGGGGGAGTTTGTTTTCATGGGTATGGTTAAATTTCTGTCTCCGGTGCTGATAAGTAGTAATATCATGCTAGCTAGATATGGACCATTGGTCAATTGTACTGCACATTGCTTCGTATCTGTCTGGTCCTAATAAGTAATAGTTAATAATACACCAGGGATGATGTAGACAATGGTGAGAAGAACATGAGAAGATCTAGTAAGCACATGGATGGACTGATTACATATTAAAGATGTTTTACCTTTTCATCCCCTTAAGTGCTATGCAGCAATAGGATATCCCAATCATTTGAAGGATTGTGATCTTCTGTGCGCAACAGCTTTTATTACCAAACTACACTTTATATGATATCCTCCAAACTGGGACTCTATAAGCAATGATTTCCATACTAATCAGTTGGAAGGGGGTTCATTATGGGGAAATGCTATAAGTCTCTTCGGAAAATTGAACTAACGGAAGAATTTGTTGCTGTATCTTAGCTATCCTTATGGTGTGATCATAAATCACAATATAATCCCCCCTTTTCCCTCCCTTCCCTGCAGTTTTTACAAATTTTCAGAGATGCGTGAAGTGAAGGAAATCATTGTAGTTTGTGATCCTTCATATGCAGACATTTTTGAAGGTATCAATGTACAAACATATGCATGTATGTATGTGCCCTTGCGCCCAGTAGTCAACTTACTGGTTTCTCTTGTTCGCAGATACTCTGGAGACGATTAATGTGGACCTTAAATTTGCATTGCCTGGAAAAGAAAGACAAGATTCTGTATATAATGGACTCCAGGTGCATTGATATTATTTCTTAGTGAGAAATGCTTCATTCCTTCTTCATGAAATGCTCAAGTTATCATTGCTTAATTTCGTAGAAAATATTATGGGTAGCAAAGTAGATTCATAGCCTCTTTATGCAGCAGAGCATGCTTGGTCTTTTATCGTTTTTTGAAATTTCTGTTGGGAAATACACTCGAAGACCAATATTGATTTTTCAATGGAGTTATGCATCTTCTCTTTGGACTAATCTGCTCAAACTTAAATTTGTGGGAGTAAAATTCATGATATTGACATCTAACATTACCAGCAAACTTAGCTGTTTGGTTTGATGTGTTCCCTTATAGTCAACTGTTTGGCAAGTCTTACATTCGCTCATTAATATTTTTACTTCAAATTTTCTGTTATAATAGTTTGGCATGCAAGGGCATCTGTTAGCTGACACATTTCTTTGCCTGCAGTATATTCCCTCCGTCCCACCTCATTTGACACCCTTGAGGTGGGCACGGGAACTAAGAAAAAAGAATAAAATAAAAAAAATGTGTGGTAGAAAATGAAGAGAGAGAATGAGTGGGGTAAATAGTAGTGTTGGTTGAATAAATTGAGTGGTGGAAAATGAAGAGAGAGAATGAGTGGTGGGGTAGAGTGAATATAAAATTATAAAAAGTAGGCTATTTTGGGAAGTGTCAAGTGAGCTGGGACGGCCCAAAATGGAAATAAGTGTCAAGTGAGGTGGGACGGAGGGAGTATGTCATAATACATTTCTCTATTTGACACCTTGGGAGGTAGATGGTGGTGCTTACAAACACCTGTCACTATTACATACTATACTCGGTTTAATTTTCTCCCTATCATGGATAGTCACTGTTGAAGCATCTGGAAGATCTTGAACATGAGTTGGTTGCATTTCTTTGATTGTGTTTCTTAGTAGTTTGTCTTAAATAGGTATTAGAATGGGTTGGTTTCTTATATAGAGAAAAAAGTTATATTTTGAGATGGTAATAAAGAAAAAGACTGCTACAATTTGATGATGATAAATAAGCTGAACTAGGGACAAACTAGCAAGTTCAGGACTCAGTTACCTAGGTGAGCACAAAATCTTCTTGAAAGATTTCTCCTGACTTGTATTGGGTTTTGATCTTTCAGAGTGATTTACTTGAATGGGGTATAGTTTGGGCAAATCTCTGTAGTTCATTCCACGTAATATGAGCTTTTTCTGAAGTAATGCTTTTATGATTTGATGAATGTATGTTGCAACTATTGTAGAAAACAACTCTGAGAAGAAACGTGAGTCTAACCTCAGGTTGACCTCACAAAATCTTTTAGAAAGACAACCTCATCCATTCTACTTACCAGTAATATGGGTATTTTAGTAGGTATTTGTTTTAGGGTTTGATAATGTATGTTTTATTTAACGAAAAAAAGAGTGAACACTGGTTTGCCTCTCTAAATAGGTAGTGCTCTAACCTCAGTCCACTCCCATCTTTTACTGTTTAGCTTATGAGTGTCTCGTCTTGAATATGGGTCTGTATGCTACCTGGACTTGTCTGCAGCAATCTGACCTTTGTTATGGATCTGAGTATTCCTTCATACAAAATTTTAGGATTCGATACTACTTGTGATCTATAACTTCCAAAATCTAGCCCATACGTATGCCATAAAGGGTTGGATAAGGGTACTTTGGCTAAAATGGTTATCCTGGTAATATAGCTATCAGTTGTTGTATGACTTTCCTCATGTTCCAAGTCTTTATAAATATGCTGATGTTAGGCATTTACCTCATACTCCCTCCGTCCCACTTCACTTGATACCAAAATTTTGGGCACAATATTTAAGGAAAAAGTAGGAGAGAGAATTAGTGGAAGGAGGTGTTGTGAGTATGAAATGTAAAGTAGGAGAGAAATTGAGTGGGAGGAATAGTAAGTTGATTGGTGTTGTGAGTATAAAAGTACAGTAGGAGAGAGAATGAGTGGGAGGAACATTGTAAAAATTTTGCCATTTTAGGAAGTATCAAGTGAAGTGGGACGGCCCAAAAAGAAAATTGGTTTCCAGATGAAGAATGTTTATTATCAAGTTTGACATCATGAGAGGATCGTATTTAGACGTAAGGGGACACTCTATTTGTTCATTCCTGAACCTCTTTGTAACAGCTCAAGCTTCTAGCCCAAGTAGTTATCAAGAAATAAAATGAACATATTTAATGATATAGCCTATACAAGACTCAGTTACAACTGTGTGTTGGTGTTGATTTATGAATACAGATTTAGTTATGTATGTGGTAGTGTTATGGGACAGTTAGGACATGAGGACTAAGGCCTGTATTGGGCTACATAATTGTATACCTAGTTGACATTTTCCTTCTTACTTTCAGATATGGTAGCTCCAGTTTCAAACTATTTCATGCTTTTGAATCTCCTATGCATTGTCCCGTATTTTGAAGTGCTGTAGGACGACTGATGTCTCTCTCTTTTATTGATCTTATGAGGTGTATGGATTTATGAATGTTAGTGATTATCGAGAAAAGTTGCAATAATGTTACCTTCCAACACAAAGCATACTGTATGTCTTTATGATGATACACATCACATTATTTCTCTTCAGTTGATGCTAAATGCTTTGTGCTACAGGCTGTTGATACAAACTCTGAACTTGTATGCATCCATGATTCTGCAAGACCTCTGGTGTCATCTGAAGATATATTAAAGGTTTGCTTTAGTGTTTTACACTTCTGATTATGTTTTTACTTTCAAATATACTAGATACCAAGATTTCTGCTCATGCATCAGTACGTGAAATATGGCATAGATGCATTGTGGTGGCAGTTTATATTTTTGGAAATTCTCATACTTAAGCAGACTAATAAGTGGAGATGTGCTGAAGTAACACATAACTACAATCTAAGGAGATCGACAATATGTTTTACTTGGCTCCACATTTTGTACTAGGATCGTTGTGTTGGAAATATTATGTGTAATTGTTTGATACTAGCTTTATTTTTCAGATCCATGAGCTAATTACTTTTCCTCTTCTGGTTCCTTGTATACTGCAGCGGCCACATTTCTAGTTGTCCACTCAGACTGAAGCCATCAGAGCATGTCGTGTAAAAATACCTCATATTCTTCTGGTCTATTAAGGTGTAAATATTATAACAGAGAAGGGTCCACTATTTCAAAACAATGTATTCCCTCCGTCCCACTCGAAAAAGGCACAAAATGGGCCTTGCACGAGAATTAAGAAAAGTGTATAGTGGAGTGTCGTGAGTATGAAAAGTGAAGTAGGAGAGAGGTGGGGTAGGGAATAGTAAAGGGATAGTTATTGTGACTTGTGAGTATGACAAGTGGGTCCCATGAATAAAGAATTATTAAAAAGTTTCCATTTGGGAGTGTGCCTGTTTAAATGGGACACCCAAAATGGAATTTTGTGCCTTTTCGGGTGGGGCGGAGGGAGTAGTCTCTAATGTATCCGACCTCTCCCTCAAATAGCTGACTATGTCAAGATTTTCTTGGTAATAGTTGAGGCAGAATATATCGAGTTCTCTAAAGAGGGTCTTCCCTTCTGATGCAAGTCTCTTTTATGTTTAGGATTTCATTGATAAGTTTAACATTTGAAGTAAAAGATGATCCACAAACCAATTTACTTCTTGGCCATTTTTTTGCAGGTTCTACAGGATGGTTTGCGAATCGGAGCCTCGGTACTTGGTGTTCCTGCTAAAGCCACAATCAAAGAGGTAATGTTGATCATTAGTCCCTCCGTCCCAAAAAAATGACGCATTTTTCTTTCAGCCTTCCCATAAGAGAGTCATATATCTAAATAAAATATAATCATAGTGCAATTTATGAAGGTCCAAAACAACTAAACTAGTAAATCTACATCCTTAAAAGTGTGCAATTTAACC
The DNA here is from genome assembly GCA_022495995.1 of Adenophora triphylla var. japonica. Lineage (NCBI taxonomy): Eukaryota > Viridiplantae > Streptophyta > Magnoliopsida > Asterales > Campanulaceae > Adenophora > Adenophora triphylla. Next base: position 189,126 of record JAFEMH010000848.1, read on the forward strand.
GCTTTAAAGTTTAAAGTCTACCTGCTTGACTGGTACCCTCTTATTTCTCACTAAACCTAGAGCCTAACTATCTTTGCTCAGTTTATCTGCTGAATCTAAATCTTCTTAATCTGTATATATTCACACTCTTTAGTTTAGCTTTCTTCGTTAAAGTGTTCATAATCTTTGTGTATTTTATTGTTTTGTCCATTCCAAAAATTCTTGTTCAGGCAAATAGCGAATCTTTTGTGGTGAAAACTTTGGACAGAAAAACACTTTGGGAAATGCAAACTCCCCAGGTATGCTGAAGAAACATTTACAATTTCCTTAACTATCTATAGAACATCAGTTTCAATTTTGATTATAATGGATTCTTCTTATTGAGATCTTCTTTCTTCCTATCAGGTCATTAAGCCGGATTTGCTGAAGAAGGGTTTTGAACTTGTCAATAGGTACTTAATCTACAACTGCAGTAACTTCTTTATTTAATTTATACACCCAAGTAAACATGTACATTCTCTAACTAAACTCGAAATATTTCTTTCTTCTGGGCCAAAATGAATGACAAATTCTTGATATAATTAACTTGGTAATACATAACCATGCATGGAAAATGGCAAAAGAGTTCTGTTGTTAGCTATAACAAATGGATTAAGGATTGAGTTATGTGATATGCTGATGTAGCAGCAATGTATGGAATAGAGAAAGAGAAGAAATCTAGCTTCCTGGGAAGTCTTTGTTCAGAGGCACGGTATGAGTTGAGGGTTTTGGCAAATTGCAGAATACTGGTTGTTTATGAGTTCTGAACAAATGCAGAGATGTACTTAAAGAGAGGGTAAAAATCACTCTCTCCGTCCCTAAATGAATGTCCAAAATTCAATAGAAGATACACTCTGAAAATGTGTGATTTTTATACATTTTAATGGTAAAGATGCATAAAATTCTTGTTATCCACTTTCTAAACATTTAGTTTTACGGTAATAAAATGAATAGCGAATTTTTTTTGTTAAAAAAGCATTTAGGGACAGATTTTTACTAAAAAGACTTTCATTTTGGGACAAAAATTTCTTTAATTTGGACATTCAATTAGGGACAAAGGGAGTATCTGAATGAACAATACCGTGTCCCTGTGGCGAAGCCAGATTTTTTTTCCATGGGGGTCAGAATATTATAGATGTAAAATGCTACAAATTAACTAGAAAGGGAGTCAAAATTACAACTTGGTGTTTTTTTTTTCTTCAAGAAAAGGGGGTCGAAATTGAAATTTTCTTATCATTTTAGTGCAAAAGGATATTTTTTTTATAAAAAAATTCAAAGTAGTAAAATGTCAAGTTTCAAAAGACAAGGGGGTCCCCCCTTGCCTAAAGGGTGACCTCGCCACTGGTGTGTCCCATTTGAAAAGACCCTTTTCTCTTTCTCCGTTGTCCTATTTAGAGAACCTCTTTTGAAAGTTAAGTTTGCAGTTTCTACGTCATTCTAACTTTAACCATCTTACTGAAACAATTAAAATAGAAATTTGAAATCTAACGAGAACCCATGCCGTAATAATCAATGTCAGTGACAATTATGTATTGTTGAAATTGGTTCAATGCTAAATAAGAAACTCTCTTAGAATGGGCCAGTAGCATACACGTAATATTTGAGGGAGCAAGATGGGTGAATCATTAACTCAAAGTTTACCTTGGAGCCCTAAGGGATAACAATTTCTGACACAATTGTCAGTCTGTTCAAGAATATTTGTATGGGGTACCAGTTATAAAACTTTTAATCTAAATTTCCTGGATGAAAACTGAATTTAGACCATTCTTATAATTTACAGCGAAGGCCTAGAAGTAACAGATGATGTGTCCATCGTGGAATACCTTAAGCATCCAGTATACATCACCCACGGATCTTACACCAACATCAAGGTATTAGAGCCCTTCATGACCATTTTTTATTTTTGCACAACTTTTCCTTTTTCCCATGAGCATGATCCTTATACCGCGTCCCGGAATTAATGTCACACTTTCCATTTTGGCTTGTCCCAAAATAAATGCGCATTTCTAAAAATAAGATATAAAGATTGGAGATTAATTTCCCTTTCTTTCTTAAAGGAAAATGTATGATTCATGGTCAATTACAGCTTTCCTATTACACGACGCTTTTGAATTGTTCTGCTTAAAACATGGCCATTGGATGTGCAAGAAGCTGCTTTGTTCAAAAAAAAAAAGATTGGGGCTATTAAGGAAACATAACAAAAAAGTTAAAGACGTTGACTTGTCAACCACGACATTTATTTTGGGAAGGAGGAAGTATTTGTTTGTTTCTTCTGCATCGAGTGAAAAATGATCATTTCTCCTCAAAATAAATCTCGCTTTCGGTAACAACTCAATAAGAAAGTCACTGACTGCGGATCATTAACTTATACATCAGTCAGTTGACCTGAAAGTGGAAATTAGAGGGTTGTTTTCTGAAGAAACTAGAGTAAATTTGAAGCAAATTAGAAATGAAATTGCAATTTGTTTATTCTTTTGCAGGTTACAACCCCTGATGATTTGGTATTTGCTGAATTGATAATAAATAACGCCGATGAAGAGTCATCATAATTATTTATGATTACTTATTTTTGGATATTAGTGTTGTTAATTTTTGTTGTTGTAGCGTTGTAGTATCAAAAATTATTTGTTAAATTTTGATTATTTCTAGGCGAAAGTTGTATCATAATAATTTATCTAAGTTTATTATGATTATTAAATATTGATAAATGTTTAAATCATGTTTACCAAACAAAAATTAAAGTTTTCGGGATGCAGCGGAGGGACTATTGACTTTGAAGGGCTTTTATTTTTTTCAGTACAAGTTGATTTTTAAGCCTCAACCGTTAGAAGAAGAAGCCCTTGTATTATTATTATTATTATTATTTTTTTTTATATCCAGGTTCCCAGCTTCGTCGGACTAATCCTGGACCACCAGATACCGGCCCCTCCCTCAGAGCCCTTGTATTTTTGTTGTTGTAAAAGTAAGCTCAATGGGTCCTTTAGATCAGAGAAAATGATCTTTCTTAGCCTAGTAAATTACCCTTTTAAACCCTCAAAATGTACACTATACTTTCTTCATTGGACTTTGGACCTAGGCTCCCTCGTTCAGACAAAAAACCCATTAATATTTATGAAATTATCAAAATTTCATACTTTCTCCATTGGGTAGGTCAGATAAAAAATCCATAAATATCTTTGGAATTGTCAAAATTTCGTACAAACTCACGGTGCTCCTATATCTAACTTATAAAACTAGAATTACTTTTATACTTATATACTAGCAGTATCCCCGTGCGATGCACGGCGATATAAGATTTTTTTTTTAATTTACAAAAAAAAAAGAAATTAGTTGTTATGAAATTATATAAGTGAAGAAGTAAAACAACAACTTTTTAAATTTACACATTAGCAATTTTAATTATAATGATCAAAATATAACGATAAGTGATAATTGAAAATGAAATATTTTTTGAAATACATTGCAATTTAATTACACACGACTCAAATAAAAGTCTCTTATTATACATTCTCAATTACTTTCTTATATACAACATCCGATAACATTTGTGAACCAAAAGATCAATCAAATATGAAACAAAATTGATCATTTATTTGAGACAGATGTAGTAATAATATTATTTCTTACTTAAACATACAGTTTCTACTTAAAAAATACGATATTTACCTTTAAGTGAAATAAATAAAGAAAAGAATATTTCCTCCAATCTGTAATAAGAGGCACACATTTTTATTTTGGGAGTCTCGTTGATAAATTTTATTATTCAAAATGAAATTTTTATAATTATTTTTATTCAATTGTCTCTTTTAGTCAAATGTTAAATATTTTCACTAAATAGAAAAAATATAAAACATTTAAATAATTATTAAATATAATTACTAAAATTAGTATATTTCTCAAAAAAATATTTCAAATGCAAATTAAATTTTCTTTTGCTTATTCATTTTTTTAGACGATTAAATAGGGTGAATGTTCAAATAAGTTGTTAAATCACTGCATTTAATTTAATACTCTTACATTTTAATTTTTAATTTCAAAACTCTCTCTGTCTCCCTTATTTCTGCTTCCTAACATTGCTTCTCTCTCTATCTCTCTCTATCTATCTATCTATCTATCTCTCTCTCTATATCTATCTACATCTCTACCCAATCTCTCGGTTTCTTTCTCTACCCATCAATGGCGCCGCCCTACCACCGCCACACCTTAAAAAACGTCAGCACCACTCGTTACCGAAAGAAATTCCAATCCTCAAAAACTCTCAAGAAAATCAAGACTCTCAATCTCAATCTGACGACCAAACTCAAACCCACTACCGCCTCCCACCACATCATCACCGCCGCCCATCGCCTCCATTTATCCCTCCTTCTCCAAACTACTCCCGACCAGCTTCCTCAATCCTCATTCCGGTAAGATCCAAATCCAACCCTCTCCTCCTTCCAAAGTCAAAATCCCTAGCCAAATTTCATCTTTTCTAACACTCTCCTTCGCTAATTTAATCCTTTATTCAAATCAACAATCTTCTCGATCCTCTCCACGACCACTTTCTATAAATCTACACCACCCTTTGAATACTTCATTATAGGGTAAAGCAAGGTTCGTATCGTAAGTGATCGGGTAAGAAGATAACTCCACCGTAGGCCGACCTCGGTTGCAATATCAAAGATCTACATCCAGGAGATTGCCAAGCCAAGAAACGAATAACCCTGATTACCTGAGTCTACTCATCAAACAGAGAGAGTAATAAACTGCGTGTGTGAAAGTGTGTGCTTCTGCGTGTTTTGGTGTGTAACTATGTGCTCGTGTGTGTGTTTGTATTTCCTTCGGTTTACGTATTCGTGTTTGTGTGTGTTTTTTAAATATTGAGAAAGTATGAGGAGAGAAGAAAGAAGGAATATGCTGACTCTTTTAAATGAGTAGAGGACAACATGTGAAAATGTGCACCTTTGCCTAATCCAATCACAACACATGCAAATTTTAAAAAACATGATCTAGTCAACAATCTAAAATGTATTCAGCAAGCTAATCTAATGTAGAGCTTCTCTTGCAAGTTAAAGCAATAAAATAGAAAATTCATCCATGGAAATCGATAAATATTTGTCTTATTCAAAGCAAAGGAAAATGTGCACCTTTGCCTAATCCAATCAAAACACATGCAAATTTTTAAAAAATGATCTAGTCAATAATCTAAAATGTATTCAGCAAGCTAATCTAATGTAGAGCTTCTCTTGCAAGTTAAAGCAATAAAATAGAAAATTCATTCATGAAAATAAATAAATATTTGTCTTATTCAAAGTAATGGGAGCAAGTACTTTTTTTTTAATCACAAAGAATGATAAAAAGAAAAGAAAGAGTAGGGAGCAAGTACTTTATTTTCTCGTGGAGTGTGCATACATACAATTGTCAAAGTTTTACATATACATGTCATTTTCTCTTTGCCAAATAAAACAAATGGACCTCATGCACACATTAATATCAGCAAGCATCTTTTCTTGGTAGACTAAATTTTTGTTTTTATTCAAAGCAATGAAAAAAGACAAATTTGCCCTTGATTGTGACAACATTTACCACTTCCTTCATTTAATATATATAGAGATGAATTATGCATTTCCGAAAATACCCTTAATGATACTTTCCATTTTTGTTGCCATTGAAAGCGACATTTTTGAGCGGGTTTTTTCCATTTGTGGAATGCAATCTTGTTATAAGATATAGATAGATAAGAGTAAATTTCTTTCACATTTTTTAAAAAATAATAAAAACGTCTCATATTTTATTAAATACTCCGTAATTGTTTATATGCCTGAATTATAAGACTGAAATTACTTTTATATCTAAAGGGGGTGGGTTTATAAGAAATTTTGATTTGTAACTCGAGTGTATGTGAGCTTTAGTAAATTATGTGGGTTTATATACAGGTTTTTGTTAGGGCTAAGCGGCATTAAGGAATTAAACCTTCTCCTCTTCATAAAGCTTTGAAACAAAATTGACAAAAAAAAAAAAAAAAAAGTACTCTATTCGTCCCAAATTCTCAAAAAAATCTATTTGATCATAAAAATTTGCAACAAAATTGATTACACAAATTTTTTTTATTTTTTTTTTAAAAAGTACTCCCTTCGTTCCAAAATCTCAAATTAAATGTAAAAAATAATAAAAATCTAATCAGATAGTATAATGGAAGTGTTAGTAAATGTCAAAAACTCAAAATAAATGTAAAAAAAAAAAAAAAACCTAAGAATTTTGTTTTTATTTTAGTTAGCACACACATAAATAAGTTAATAAAATCGTTAAAAATTTAATAAAAGTTAGTCACGTGAGGTCTTATGACTGGCTTTTGTTAGGTTTTTGATGATTTAATAAACAGAGTGGTGACATTGAAAAATGTAAAAACATTCGGTGGTGACGATCAAAAAACAAAAGATCAGTGGGGACATTGGAAATTTGCCGGTGGCCAGAATATTATTTTGTCCTTTTAAAAATGTAACAAATCGATAAGTTTAAAAAACAATGTGTAACGAGCCGAGCTCAAAACCTGACTCGCTGCGCCGATACCACACATTGGTCTAATAAGCACCTTTTCATTTGGGTTAAACACAATCTATCACACACCTTCAAAAGTTCAATGAATGCTTTGATTGTTATAGTATGGTATGTGTATTATATATATCACACTAAATTCCCATACATCCGACGTGTGATTAGTGGATATCACATACTCCCCCACTTAAATTCTTGTCATTCCTTGCAAAGGCTAATAGGTCCATCAAAATTGTACCCTATGGCGAGCTCGCAACCCGTAGGCCCGGGTTTCACTTTGATACCATTTGTAAGGACCCGTCTTGAGCTCGAAGTACGACCAGCTATACAGGCATCACATACTAGCCTACTATGCAACTCCTAATTTAGGTTAATCAAAGCCCATTACAGACCTCAAAAAGTACGATAGATGATATGATAATTAATAGTATTGAATGAGTCTTCTGTATAACACACTAAATTTCCACATTTTTACTATGTGAAATTAGGAGATATCACAAAATGAAAAAATGCTATGAAGTAAGATGTGAGGTTTTTTTTTTTTTTTGGGTACAAACGGAGGTGGAAAAAAAAGTGAGTTTCAAACATGAAACTAACTACATTTATAGCGAATGGGCAAATTACAAATAAGGGTTCAAAGTATAGGGGATGTTTGCACTCCAAGTTCCTATTTATTTTTTTGACTATTAAGTGTACAAAGTCATGAAAAGTTGAGAGTTAAGTGCTTTTGAACAAAAAAGTTAGATTTTTTCGTTAAATCATCACTTGTCGTATACGTGACAATTAACGGAGGATATTTTGGTCATTTCAATCACATTTTTTAGTTTGATCTTTAATTAGCCCTTCTGATTTCAACTACAACTTTAAAAACCTATAACCAAATATGATATTTTCAAAACAATCATATTTCCACTATGATCATATTATCACCACTGTGACCAGCAACACTAACACCACCCAAGCAATATCAGCAATATCACCATATTTGATAACCAATTCGAGATCGATTTTGAGCAATTATAATTGTAATTTTCGAAAATTTTATTTTTTTCAAAATTTATGACTTTTTTTTTACACCGTTGAATTCATATTTAACGAAATATATCAACATGAATTTTGTTATACACCGTGATATTTTTTCATATACCATTTATTTGTTTAATTTGAACTTAAATTGAAAGAGTTATGACATCTTAAAGTTGGGTTGGCGAAACAAGTTTGACGAATAATTCAGATAAACTCAGAAAAACCGATTTGCAGTAAGAGAGAAATGGAGCAGATCTAGTCTAGATCGAGATCTTAGGGGGAATGAATCGAGGAAGAGGCGAGGGGAGGGTGAATTTTCGGTGCGTGGAGCAGTGTGGGAAGAGATGATGGTGTGGACATGGGTGATGACAGGGTAGACGGTGGTAAGTTAGAGATGGGACGGAGAAAAGATGAAGAAAAAGGGTTTGTTTTTTGCTTTCTGATTATTTTAGGGCTAATGACAGTAATAAGAGAGAGGGAGCAATGTGGGGAGGAGGTGCGGCGGCAGCTATAGAGGTGGCGTGGAAGGGTGGCGCCGGTGATAATGAAGAATGGTTGTTGGTGTGGGTGGGTTATATATGTTTTGTTTAGGAAATTTTTTATTTTAATCCTTTCAATTTTTAAAATTTCATTATACCCCTTATTTATCAATGTTTATCTTCAAAATCTCCTATGTTAAGTGTCTCGTGTACGAGACATGATAATATAACGAAAAAAAAATCTAATTTTTTTCATAAAAAAACAATTAACTGCCAATTTTTCACTAGTTTGGATCTTCAATAGCCAAAAAAAATATATATATTGGACAAACACCACGTACTTTGGACCCTTATTTGTAATTTGCCCTTAAAAATAAGGATTCAAAGTTTGGGGAGTGTTTGCACTGTTTTCGATGTTCCATATTTGACGATTAAGGGTCCAAACTTACCAAAATTTGACAGTTAAGGATTTTTTTTTTTTAATGAAATCGTTAAAAATTGCTGTCAAATAATAGTAATTTATTCTTTGTTCAATTCTTTGTTCAGCGTAATCTCCACGCAAAAATGGTGGATTCTCGACTGAAATCAAAACTTCCACGCAGCACTAACACTATTCTGAAGAAAAGAGGAGCTTGTATTTTGAAGAAAGCCCGAGAACTCTCCGTTCTCTGTGACATTAGGGTTTGTGCCATTATCGCCCATCCCAACGGAAAATTTCATACATGGCCAGAGAACCACACCGAAGCTGTTGTCCTTCTCAAGAAGTTCAAGAACGTTGAGAAGAAGAAGAGCCATGATGTTAATGCAATCGTCGGTAATGGTCAAACTGAGGAAAGGAATATGATGAAAAGATGAAGAGACTTGATTTTTCGTGCTTTGATGATAAATTGATTGATGGGTTGTCTAGGAATTCGATAACTGAAATCTCCAAGTTGTTGAATTCGAAAGTTGAGGCGGCCAGAAAAAGAGTTGAGTTCTTGAAGGAAAATATGACCGTTAGAGACGAGGGTTTGAAAATTGTTGTTAAAAAAAAAAAAAACCGATGTGTTCGTCTCGACGAGACGAATAAAACTACATAAGTCATGATATGTTTTGATTTTTTTTTTTTTAAGTACTTTTTAAAACACAAAAATTTTGAACTGCTCGTCATCTAAAAAGTAACACTATTTTCTGATAAAAGTTATAGATTTATTTTTAAAAAGTAAAAAAGTAACACTTTCCTGTATACTGTGACAACAATTTTTCAAAAAAAAAATAATAAAAAAAAATATAACTTGATGTTTTGGTGGTTAGAAAAAATGTAATATAAAAAATTTAGTTAATGCAATCATTCTAATGAAAATTTGAAAATTGTTATTGCTAGTATTTATATTGGTGTATTAATAAAAGTTTTACAATTTTATTTGAACAATTAAGTTGACATAAATTTATTACTCAAAGTTCTTTCATGCAAACGTCGAAAAGAAGGCGACATTTATTCCGCGGAACAGAGGTTGTATTTGCAGTGTTGTGAATGAACTTTCTGCAGTAATTTCCATGTAACACAAATTCTTATATGCGGCGCCCTATATGTGTGATGGGTCGGCCCACGGGCCAAACCTGTCCACATCCGGTCCAGATCCATGACCCACCCACCCATTTTCCATCCAGTCATTTCGCAACCCGAAGGGTTCTAACAGCCACACGCTGGTGTGTCCAGACGCTCTGCCACGTCTCTCGCTTAAAAAAAACCCCAATAATTTTAAAATGCTATATCTTGAGATTTATAAGTTAATTTAAAAAAAAAAAATACCGATGTGTTCGTCTCGATGAGACGAATAAAACTACATAAGTCATGATATGTTTTGATTTTTTTTTTTTTTTAAGTACTTTTTAAAACACAAAAATTTTGAACTGCTCGTCATCTAAAACGTAACACTATTTTCTGATAAAAGTTATAGATTTATTTTTAAAAAGTAAAAAAGTAACACTTTCCTGTATACTGTAACAACAATTTTTCAAAAAAAAAATAATAATAAAAAAAAATATAACTTGATGTTTTGGTGGTTAGAAAAAATAATACTGTAATTAAAGTGTAACAAAGCGCATATATGATTAATAATTTTTCTATATAGATGAATGTAACAATTTTTCTATATAGATGAATGTAACAAAGCGCATATATGATTAAAGTGTAACAAACAAATTTCCTTAATTAATATTCACACCCTGACTCGGAAGACTCAAAGTAGGAAAGTGTTATTTCATCTCTATTTGTTACTCCCTTAGTCTTGGAATAAATGTTGTCTTTTTTTAACGTTTGCACAAACAAATTTTGAGCAAAAAAAATTTAGTTAATGCAATCATTCTAATGTAAATTTGAAAATTGTTATTGCTAGTATTTATATTGGTGTATTAATAAAAGTTTTACAATTTTATTTGAACAATTAAGTTGACATAAATTTATTATTCAAAGTTCTTTCATGCAAACGTCGAAAAGAAGGCGACATTTATTCCGCGGGACAGAGGTTGTATTTGCAGTGTTGTGAATGAACTTTCTGCAGTAATTTCCATGTAACACAAATTCTTATATGCGGCGCCCTATATGTGTGATGGGTCGGCCCACGGGCCAAACCTGTCCACATCCGATCCAGATCCATGACCCACCCACCCATTTCCATCCAGTCATTTCGCAACCCGAAGGGCGCTAACAGCCATGGTGTGTCCAGCCGCTCTGCCACGTCTTTCGCTTAAAAAAAACCCAATAATTTTAAAATGCTATATCTTGAGATTTATAAGTTAATTAAAAAAAAAAAATACCGATGTGTTCGTCTCGACGAGACGAATAAAACTACATAAGTCATGATATGTTTTGATTTTTTTTTTTTTTTTAAAAAGTACTTTTTAACACACAAAAATTTTGAACTGCTCGTCATCTAAAACGTAACACTATTTTCTAGGGATTCGGTAAATTGTAAAACTATAACTTTCCTGTATACTGTAAAAAGTACTCTCCTTAAGACTAATTCGCCCCCTCACTACGAGTGCTCGAGGTCTACAATGGACGTCAGTCTCCCAGGATAAAACGGATGAACCGGATACTACTCCGCACTTGAGTCTTCCGGCGAATCTTACCATGCTTGGACAATATCACCATGAATAATATTGTAGGAGGCCAAAGAAAGATTATGATCAAAATAAAAGAGGGAGGAGGAGGATTATGGAAAATTGTTGTTTCATTTTTCTTAGTGGGTTACTTCTCATCTAGTTCCACCAAGAGTCTCTTCTTATTTATATGGATGTCTTTTAACCATATAACCTCAAACTCTTGGTACGATCCCAATTAATTCTTTATTAATTTGGGATTCATGGCACATCAATAGTTTAATAGTTTGGTTAAGTTTCAAATGTTACACTTTAACCCACTAACTTTGAGCTATTTTATCTTTCTCATTCAAAATCAAATTGGACATCTAGATATATATTATAATATTCTCACAGAGTGGAACATGAACCCATAATGATCTTTGTCAAACGACAAACGATTCACGCAAGAAAAATACATAATTTCCTTCACATACAACATATATTTCATTCGCGGAATTAAAGGGTTTAGTACCATTGGTATTAAACTTAGGCTAATCCCCGCCTAGGCGTTGGGCGCAGCTTCAACGCCTAGAGGCCGCCTAGCGATTTTTAGAACCTTGACTGTGAGGTTGAACCCGGTGGGCTAGCCTGATATACCACGGAGTCGGGTTGGGCTGGGATTCAACAGGTCGGGTCGACGGGCTATTTGATCAGTGTCGTAAACATACCCCTATAAATACAAAACTAGGTCTCAACTCAACCCACAATCCGTCATTTGTCCCATCCATCCATCCATCCATCCATCCATCCATCCAGCGCCGACGACTCCGATCCCCTATCCACCGTAAGTTTTCCCAATTCCTCTGTCTGTCTCATGTTTGATGTATAACTTTGATTTTTGAAACAGGAACCTAAATAAAATTTCTTTTACAGAGCAGATCCAGAAGAAGTCATGGAACACCGAAACCCTAAGAGGGAGAGGGAGAAGAAGCGAGTTGTGTATGGCGTTTTTGAGACGACGTTTGTGCTAGCTGATGGTATAGATCAAGATGAGTATTTGATTTACAAGCTTGATGTTGATTCCTTGGCAGATGATGGTGTTGGTGATTTAGGGAAGCCGATTCATACCCTAAAGTTAAACGATTACCCATTAGAGATGTCCGTTTTTTCATCAGGTTCCATAATTTACTTTATTGGGGGTTTTAAATTTGATGAAGAATTTCAACGGGTGAAGTGGACTAATAAAGCATATATGCTTGACGTCTCCTCCTCCTCCTCCTCCTCCTCCTCTTCAGCTGCTATTCCTATTCAATCTATGGCGTCTCCCAAGCCTTCTCCCTTGGTTTTTGGCCCTGTTAATCATCATAAATTTTATGTATTTAGTGGCAATGGAACTATTACTCACAGTTTTGAGATGTTGGATACCCTTTCTAATACGTGGACAACTCTCACTCTTCCCTCCTTTTTTTCCAAACTTCGAATCGAGTACGCCTGCTCTCTTCTTTGGGATGATACTGATATTTTGTTATCCAATTCCGCTAACAATCGCCTACTTGCATATTCTACAGAAAATGACAAGTGGCGCATAATCTTGGACCACCAGATCCCCTTTATAAATCCTCGTCCTCTATTTAGTCGAAAGGATACTTGTTATGTAATCTTAGCCATGGATGGCCTGACCAATTTACCTGTACCTTACATGTCGGTGGTGAATCATGAAAAGGATCTTGGCCCTTTTCAGCGTTTAGATGAGGTGGTGGGTTTAGCGGATATTACTCTGAAACAGCCTCAATTACCAAATGGTCTTAGATCCCTACAAAATTTCTTTACCTTCAAAGATGACTATATCGACTATATCTGTATTGTTCGCGGTTCATACCGTCGTTCTTTTGGTAATCCAAATGAACATGGACCTGAAGAAGATGCACAGCATATTATTGACATTTGCAATTTTACTTATACTTTTCTGGAGAGCACTAAGGTAAAGGAGATCAAGATCGACAACAGCTGGAAATTCAAATACTGCAATAAAATGGCCTTGACACCAAAGTGGTTCTTTGCTGTTTAGCATGATGCAAGTAAGACTCCTCAAATTGTTGTTTCGAGATACATCTGACATTTAGTTTACTTCATTACTTGCTGTGCTTGTACGTGATAAGAATAAGCTTGTAGCATATTTTTGTCTCCTTGTTTTTCTTCTTTTGCTCGCCTCTAATTGTGCTTTACAACTTTTGATTGAATTTGAGAAACATTTGATCTTTGCTTGAATCTTATTGCATTTCAGTGTTCAACACCCTCTCATGGTACTTGTGTTCTGATCTTCATTATCGAAAGTATCTATTTCAATTTAGTGAATGCGTAGCTAATAATAATGATGTGACAAAAAGTTCCTTTTTAAAACTCTCTCCGTACCGGAACAATAGTCCCACTTTTTTCATCCTTACCATGAAGGAACTTTGAGCTATAATTAAGGCTACTTTTACTTATCCTAATGAAAATTTAAAAAATGTTATTGATACACCATTTTAAATACTATCAATATCATTTTATAGATTTTCATTAGGATAAGTAAAAGTAGCCTTAATTATAGCTCAAAGTTCTTTTGTGGTAACGATGAAAAAAAAATGGGAGTACTATAATAGTATATATGCCTTCCTAGGCCATCATGTCTCGCCATTAACTGTTGCTCTGGTGCTGTTTATGTTACCGTCTTTGCTGCTGTTTTACTTTATGATGTAAGCTGTCTTTACCTTTTTTTTGGGGTGCTACATTTTGTATGGTTTGATTTGGTGTACTCATGAAGCTAGCTTATTCTCGTATAACGAACTAATAATAATAATGTGACAAAAAATTCCTTTTTAATAATCCCTCCGTCCCAGTTTATTGCTCTTACCTTTTCAGGTGTTAGGTGTTTGTGTGAAGGATCTTTGAGCAATAATTAAAGGTTAAGCTAACTATCCAAATGAAGATATAAAACTTGTTATTGATAGACCATCATATATACTATCAATAAAAAGTTTTAGATTTTCATTTGGATTGTTAGATTGACCTTTAATTATTGTTCAAAGATCCTACAGACAAACACCTAAAAATGTAAGAACAATAAACTGGGACAGAGGGAGTACTATATTAGTATATATGCCTTCCTAGGCCATCATGTCTCGCCATGAACTGTTGCTCTGGTGCTGTTTATGTTACTGTCTTTGCTGCTGTTTTACTTTATGATGCAAGCTGTCTTTCCCTTTTTCTTTTTTTTTTGGGTGCTACATTTTGTATGGTCTGATTTGGTGCACTCATGAAGCTAGCTTATTCTCGTGTAACGAACTAATAACCCCACACCCTGATGTGTGTGTCCTCTTTTTTTTTTGCTCCATCGAAGGGGTGCGTTTGTCCTCTCCTTTCTTTTTCTTCGCGTCATAAAAATATGTCTAGAATGTTAGATTTGATTGTATCTAATTGACAAAGTAAATAAAATAATTTAACTAGCTTTTTCTAAATTGAACCTTTTTTTTGTGTGTATTTGAACCGACATTTACCGAATTTCATTGGTAGCCTCTAAGTTTGTCTTAGCCCGACGCACAGCTAGATTTGCCTCAATATTTTCTCTGTCTTTCAGCTTTGCTCAATATAGCTTTCGTTAATATTACTAACAGAGTTTGTTGAGCTTCTCACGGATAAATGTCAATAACCTTCTCTGCTTCTTTTATTTAATGTTTTTCTTTGCTTCCATCTTTAAGAACATTTTATGTAAGTTGTCCGTCAAGCAATTTTATCGGGAGATACACATAAGTGCCCTTGCTACCCACTTGATAGATTTTATTTACGGTTGCAAGTACATATGGATATCTGATATTTCTTTAATTATATATATATATATATATATATATATATATATATATATATATATATATACAGTGGCGGAGCTAGGAATGCAAAGGGGGGCAAAAAAAGTTGAAGCAAGAAATTTTTTTCGAATGTTATTTTTATATATATTATACAACTTTAGACTAAAACATAACTAAATACATGATTTACCGATAATAATAATATATTCATTAATCTTTCATACGATTCAAAATATGTATAACATTATAGATATACTAAAAGGTTGAACATATATAGATATATAATTGGTAAACATCTATAAATCACACCTATAAAAAAAAATCATAAATATAAAACACTTTAGTTCAATACTCCCTCCGTCCCATAGTAATGAGCAAAAAGATCTCTTTTGGGCGTCCCACAATAATCAGCAAAGTTCCAAAATGGAAATGAGACCCAATTGTCATACTCACAACAATTACTCACTTTCACACTTTCACACTTTCTCTCTCCTACTCAACCATCTACACTCACAACACATCACCTTTATCACTTTTTTCCTTAATTCTTGTGCCCTCATTTTTTTGCCTATTACTATGGGACGGAAGGAGTATATACTTTTGTTGCCACTAAAATTTACACTCTATACTTTATGAGTGTTTCATAAAAAGTTAGATTTTCCTAAAATGTAAATGATTTAATAATTATTTATTCAATAGAACTCATTATATACACACAACAATTATTCACCTCTTATTCTCTATCCTATATTCGACATCACACTTTTCATAATCACAATACTTTTGCATTTAATTTTTGTATCCATGATAAAAGTATATTTTTTAATAGAACAGAGGGAGTATTGTTGTATTTATAAGGGAGGAGTTAATTAGATATACACAACAAAAAAAAAAAAATGAAAAAAGTCACCCCTCCTTGCCCCTCTACAGCTCCGCCTCTGTGTATATATATATATATATATACACACACACACACACACACACACACACACTCCTTGCGTCCCAGAAAGGTAGTCTCATTATGGAAGATGTACAATGAAACTATTTTTTTTGGACGGAGTGAGTATATGATATGGTCATAGTTCTATTGTAGTCTTTGTATTTCTTAAATTCGTCTGCAAAAAGGAAGTGGTCATTATTTTACAGTAGCTGGAGAAGCGTATATCTGCTGCCTGTTTCACTCGCCATTGAAGATAGTTAGGCCTGTGCTAGGATAGAAACGCCAATGTGATCTGCGCTTATATAGGTTGTTAATCTTTAGTGCTTTGAAGATGAGGATTTATATTACGACAATGCTTGAAGTCACTGGGTTTTCTATAATATTGTTGATCTTATGTTCTATCTTTGTCCCCATGTATTCTACCATTACTAAGGTCAGCTAGCTAGCCATTTGGCAGGTCCAGCCATGGCTTTAATCAAACTCACGTCTTATTTTGTTCCAAAGCAGAAGTCAGGTTTCTTCGTATAACAAGCTTCGTGCTCACGAGGGAGTATGTTTTTGCTTCAATACAGGTGGATGTGGTACATGCTTGTTTGTGTGTGTTTTAGGGCTGGGGGTTTGCTTTTGTCTGAGTTTCTTTCTGTGTGTTTTCATGACAAATACTCCATGAGATTTACTGTGAAGTGTATGTAACCGTGAGTTTTGTTCATTGTGTTTATTCATTTCAGTTTTGTTAATCAGAGCTTCTTCTTCTTGTCCAACTCATCTTCTTTTATTTAGCTGAAAACTTGAATGTTTATTCCAGGTTGGATCAAGAGGCAAAAAGTAGGTCGCCAATGGTGAAAGGTTTAATGAGGTGTTTTGTGCTGTTGTGTTCTTGAAGCAGTCTAGTACTTTGTCAATGGTCTCTCTTTTATTACTGTCCTTTTAATGTTATTGAAGTGATGTAATGTCATTGAATTTGATCACTGTTGTGTTTAAAGTTCCCCCTTGAATGGCCTGCAATTTAATCTCTTTTTAAAGTAACTATTGTTATTTGTTACTCTATGCTTATTGCTAAAGTGTCTGAATTTCCTGTGTTTTATTATAAACCTTGAGACCTATAATGGAAATGGAAGGCCAAAAGCAGGTGTTGCAGTTAAATTAGTTCAGGCCAGGTCAAAGAAAAACTAAGGTGAGATCCAGTTTTACTATTGGCTTAGAGCCAAAAAAGGCGATGGTCCAATTAGGGAGAACCCGTTAGATGATAGTGGAATCAAGCCCGTTATCCTTCAACTCTACTAGCCACTGATCCCAGCCTATGGTTTCGCTTGGGTTACAAGCCCCTGTTACTGAGCTCAGCAATGCAAGTCCATGTTCAAGAAACTAAGTTTCTTCATCTCTAGATCTTTATAAAGAATAATGTGGAGTTTTTGTTAGTTTTGTGCTTTGCTGTGCTCCCGTTTCTGCTACTTGACCAGGCTGTTCGTGAAGTGGAACTGGTGCTCCCGTTTCTCCATCTTAGTGTTTCACTTCACCGAGCGGACAAGATCAAGTTACACCTCCTATTTCCCCAAATATGAATATATGCTCGGTGGACCACCCTACATTTCCTTAATTAATATTCACACCCTGACTCGAAGACTCAAAGTAGGAAAGTGTTATTTCATCTCTATTTGTTACTCCCTTCGTCTTGGAATAAATGTTGTCTTTTTTTAACGTTTGCACAAACAAATTTTGAGCAAAAAAAATTTAGTTAATGCAAAAAAAAATTTGAACTGCTCGTTGACATAAACCCGAAGGGTTCTAACAGTTGAGGCTTTGATGATAAATTGATTGATGGGTTGTCTAGGGATTCGGTAACTGAAATCTCCAAGTTGTTGAATTCGAAAGTTGAGGCGGCCAGAAAAAGAGTCGGTAATGGTCAAACTGAGGAAAGGAATATGATGAAAAAGATGAAGAGACTTGATTTTTCGTGCTTTGATGATAAATTGATTGATGGGTTGTCTAGGGATTCGGTAACTGAAATCTCCAAGTTGTTGAATTCGAAAGTTGAGGCGGCCAGAAAAAGAGTCGAGTTCTTGAAGGAAAATATAAATACTAGCAATAACAATTTTCAAATTTTTTATATTATTTTTATATTACAATGAATGAGGTCAAATGCTTTTGTGTACTAAGAGTTACTAGTAGGAAATGGATTTCTTGTTTGTCTAGCATAATGACAGATATCACAAGGTAAGGACTGAGAAGAGGGTAGATTTTTCATAACTGGAATATATTTCATAGATGATACAGGAATATGGCCAAGTCTATGATGCCATAATGTAAAATCTTTTATGACAGTGTTACATAGAGACTGAGAACGAACATTAGTAGAAATGGAAAGAGATGATAATGGAACACTATGTGAAGTAGTGACAAGTTTATAGAGACCTCGATCGATTTTGCCAATCCCCGTCAATGTCTTCGATTGAAGGTCCTGAAAAATGCAAAAATTTGGAAAGAATACAAGAGAACAATGATGGTCAGTAGTAAATTTACTTACTGATAAAATGTTAAATTTGAATTCAGGCACAAGAAGGACATTAAGGAGAGTGATATTTTTTGTTAATTGAACATTTCCCATGTGGGTGATATTGACAAGTTTTCCATTGGGTAATTTCACTTGAGAAGAGATAGAAATAGGATTAATAAGAGAAGTATAGGAAGATGTAATATGATCCGTGGCACCCGTATCAATAATCCAATCATGTGAGTGAGAGATATGACTAGTAAGGCAAGTAGATAAAATAATACTGGAACAAATAACATGTTTACCAGAAAATGTGTCTGATGAAGGATCAACGGGGCTATGCTGCAGGATTTCAAGGAGTTGTTGTTGAACACCCGAAAGATTGTCAAGCATAGTTGAGGAAATGAGAGATGAAGGATCCAAAGTAGATGTACCCTCATGAGACACTGCATTAACAACATGCTTTGAAATATTCTTTGGCGTTTTTGTAGGATCAGGTTTGACCCCATATAGGCGATGTCCATCAGGGAATCCATGAAGAAAGAAACATTTTTCTTTTGGATGAGAATTGCCCCCACAATGATCACAATAAAATTTTCCCTTTGGAATGTAAGAGATTGAAGTTGGTATATTTCTGACATTCTTTGAATTGCTAGAGAGTTGAACTTTTTTGGTGAGTAGGGCTGCAGAAATATCACTAATTTGAAGAGAAGAATTAGAAGAACTAACACTTCTTTGTTTCTCGTCTTGAAGAACCAATGAAAGAGCCTGACTAACTGATGGAAGTGGAGTCATCATCAGGATCTGCCCCCTTATTGCAGTGAAGGAATCATGAAGACCAAGGAGAAATTGATTCAATTTCTCTGTATTCTCAAAAGCTTCTTGCAACACAACAGAACCACATGTGCAAGTGCACAAGCATTTTGGGTAATGTGAAAGTGTACTTAGTTCGTCCCAAAGGCTTTTGAGTTTGGTAAAATAGGTGTTTACAGTCATTGGTCCTTGAGTAAGAATAACAATTTCTTTCTTGATTTGAAATAATTTTGGACCATTGTTTTGAGAAAATCTTGACTGTAAATCACCCCATATATCTTTGGCATTTGGAAGGTATAGTAGCAATATCCTTTGAACATGCAGTGAGTAACCATGAAATGACCATGCTGTTACATCTCTCTCCCAATGGGAAAGATATTTTGAACTGGACAGAGGCTTGACATGAAGGCTAGTGACCATACCTAACTTATTCTTGGCTATGAGGGCGATAGTAATGGATCTTTGCCATTTGTGAAAATTGAAATCAGTGAGAAGTTCATTGACAAGCATCATACTTGGGTGATCATTGGGATGCAAATAAAGAGGATGAGAAGGATTCAACTGAATCGATGTTTCTGTAAGATCATAGATATCAGCATTTTCTGGATCATTTGAATTGGTTTGACTGTCAGCGTTTTCGAAAGAGGCCATTGGAGGAAAAGAGTTGTATGAAAACTTTTTTTTTTAATTGAAAAGATGATTTGAGTAGCGGAAGCAAGTGGATACCAGAGTCGGAATTACCGCTCTGATACCATGATAATTTCAGAGATATATTGAGAGACATTAGATAATATTGAGTGAAATTTATATATATCAAACTAAGAACATACAGAACTATTTATACAAGAAAAGGAAAAAAATTGTCTGATCTAATCTTATATAACTGATATAATCTAACTGCTAATAACTATCTAGATTATAAATTATGCATTGGATGATCACTTGTACAACCATTCTCTTCAGATTTTTATGACACTGCATGAAACTAACTACACTTAGCCAATGAGCAAATTACAAATAAGGATCCAAAGTTTTGAGGTGTTTGCATTGCAGGATTCACATTTTTGATGATTAAAGCTCCAAACTTATCAAAAGTTGACAATTAAGGGTTCTTTTACGAAATTATAAAAAACCGTTGTCAAATAATAATAATTTAGGGTATAAAGTTATCAACTATTAGCAAATAAGGGTCTGAAGTTATAGTATATTCTTATGAAATAAGGTTCTAGTTTAACGACAATTTCTAACGATTTCGTAAAAAAACTCTTAATTGCCAACTTCTAATGAGTTTGAATTATTAATCGCCAAAAATAAATGAATCCCGCATTGCAATCACCTCCAACTTTGAACCCCTATTTATAATTTGCCCATTGCGAATTAGCGTAAAATATTTTGGGCCTTGGCCATACTATACTAGATTTTTTAAGGAGCGTTATAAGTTCAAGGGTTATAAAGATCCCACGCTGAATATTTCGCCCCACAATTCTCTTTCTTCCCGCCTAATCTTTCTCTCCCTCCCTCTCTCCCTCCCTCGATCAATCTGTTCAGCGTAATCTCCACGCATCCCTCCCTCCCTCGATCAATCTGTTCAGCGTAATCTCCACGCAAAATTCTCAGGTCACAAAAATGGTGGATTCTCGACTGAAATCAAAACTTCCACGCAGCACTAACACTATTCTGAAGAAAAGAGGAGCTTGTATTTTGAAGAAAGCCCGAGAACTCTCCGTTCTCTGTGACATTAGGGTTTGTGCCATTATCGCCCATCCCAACGGAAAGTTTCATACATGGCCGGAGAACCACACCGAAGCTGTTGACCTTCTCAAGAAGTTCAAGAACGTTGAGAAGAAGAAGAGCCATGATGTTAATGCAATCGTCGGTAATGGTCAAACTGAGGAAAGGAATATGATGAAAAAGATGAAGAGACTTGATTTTTTGTGCTTTGATGATAAATTGATTGATGGGTTGTCTAGGGATTCGGTAACTGAAATCTCCAAGTTGTTGAATTCGAAAGTTGAGGCGGCCAGAAAAAGAGTCGAGTTCTTGAAGGAAAATATGACCGTTAGAGACGAGGGTTTCCAACCTTTCAACGCCTCCCCCAATTTTGACCCCAATCAGTTCAATCCTTCTGAGATGATGATCGATTTCCCTCCATTTCCATCGATTTCACCTTTGAGTGTTGTGGGTCCTGATTATTACTTTGGTCAAGAACAACTTGGTGCAATTGGTTTGGGAAACAACTGGAATTCCAATTCTGAGCATGAGATAATACTTGATTGCCCACCACCTCTGTCATATGTACCAAGTGTTGATAATGGTTGTTCCAGCATTAGGGTTCCTGAGATTATACTTGATTACCCGCCACCTCTGTGTTATTCGGGTGTTGATAATGGCTGTTCCACCTCTAATTGTTACTTTGGATCTGAAAGTGCTCCGAGTGGAAGCACTTGCACCGAAATTGCTTCACCATTCGACGAAAGAGTTGGGCTTCTTCACCATTCTCCTCAACAACTAGAAGAAGATATGGTGTATGGAACATCAATTGCCACAATCCCTCCGCAACCACTGCAGCTGCTTGATTACGGTTTTGATTATTGACTCATTGATACACCTTCTTTTTTTTCGCTAACTATTGATTCACTGTTTGTAGTATAAAAATATTGATTGTTTGCAGAATTCATATTTTTTGTAATTTGCTTTTGAGGAGAAGAATTTTTCTTACTGATGTCTTGCAATATTGTTTTTTTTTTAATTTTTTTTTTTTTTTGGTTGCTTGGTTTGGGATTGAGAAATTAGTCTAAAATTATTGATTAAAATACCTACGTAAGAACAACAACAAAAAAATAGAAAGATCATTTCGGGACGGACAGAGGGAGTATAATTGAGAGGGAGTTGTGCAATTCAAGTACCATTTCTTTTCATTTCAGTAAAATCCCACCTTTTTTTTTTTTTACATTTCTCTACCATAAGTTAATGTTCAAGACCAATGTTTAAATCAATTAAAGGGTAGGGAGAAAGAAAGGAAAAGTGGTTTCTCTTTTCCATTATTCTACACATTACCATCTCATGTAACTAGAAAAAAAATTATTAATTACAGAAATGTAAGACATGAACGGATATCTTGATCCTCAAACGTACGTAACGTGTGCTCTTCTAGATCATCTTTTATGTCTGTTTTCCATCCTCCTTGATTTTGCACATTCTCCAAGCCATGAAAATCGCGCACCTTTCTGTGAACGCAGGGGAGTTCCTTGTTTAGTCTGTCGAGATACACAAATGTGAAAAAGAAAAAACCACTTAAGAACAATTACAGTAATCAAAGTGGAAGAAATGCAAGAAATGAGTATGAACCCGCAATCCAAAATGCTGCATGTCACAAAGTATGCTTAGGCCTGTTTGGATGCGCCATTCATCTTATGGTTCACACACACACACTCATATATGATACTCTATCTCATAATGATAGTCCCATTTGACTATTCAAACTATTTAACAATCTATTCTTATTTCCATCACTAACCTTAATTGACTATTCAAACATTTTACCAATCTATTTTCATTTCCATCACTAACCTTAATAAGGTTTAATTATTACTCCATCACTCCCTCTTCTTTTTTGGTTGTCTCTCATCCTCTCCTTTCTCCCTCTTTTTCCTTGGTTGGCAGTTTTGGAAGTTAAGTGATTTTAACCTAAATTTTTTAGAACGAGACTATCTTTTTGGAACAAACTTAAAACACAAAATGGGAAAATCTTTATGGGACGGAGGGAGTATTTGGTTTTTACTTTCTCTTTCTCTGTAGCTACTTTTTATTTTTCTTATCTATCTCTGTATTACTTTTTTAAACAGACATTACAAAACCACTACTCATCCAAACAAGGCCTTTGTGTGCATCTAGTGAAACTATTCTGCAGTTTATAAACAGTTTACCTTCCCCCTTCTATGATGTCTTCTGCTGTTCCAGCACAAAAGACCACTACAGCCTCCACCTCCGGATCCAGATTCATATCCCCTACAGGGTAAGCCAAAGGAAATTGATTGATCAATAATTATTTTGTAAGAAAAATAAATTAGATGTCAACTGAATAAGGTATATTAAGCGTGATAAATAGTAAGTGCCATGCCAAGTGCAGAACATAAGTGCATAAAAGGAGTCCGCATATTTCTCACATGTTTTCTTTGATGAGCTTGCCCATACTACTACTATCATGCAGCAAGCTTGGTGACATCGGATAATAGTCAGTCCTTTTTCCATTTTGATTCTTCTCAAGGGTCTTTCCGTCATTAACTTTCAGAAGGTTGAGTTCTCGATTTAGCTCTTCTTCCCAGTTCTGAGAAATCAAGTTCACCGAATCAACTAATTCCTGCTGGGGCAGAACCTGGTTCCTTTCGGGCTTCAAACGATTTAGTGACCCAGGAGTGCCTTTGTCTGTAGTTTGTAACCATGCAGTTTCTAACCTCTGTTCACGAATAATGGACTCGATTCTCTGAACTGGAATCGCGGGCTTCTTCCCTTTTGTGGTGCCATTCATATTAGCAAGCTTGCCTTCAGAATCATTAAAGCTTCCTTTTGATATCTTTTGTGGATCCTGAAGTGAATCAACATCAGAATACTCATCTATTGGACGGGAAATAATTGCTTTCGTCTCCATGTTTGTGCCTTCACTCGTGTCTATCCTTTTCTGAACCGGAGAATTTAAAGATACAACTGGCTTTGAACTGACTGGAGAAGTGCCATCATCTGGCAAAAGTATAATTCTAACTTCTATATTGTGTCGTAGAACAATTTCAAATGAGTTTGTGATGCTGCTAAGGAACCTTTCAGCTCTTGCTTTGATATCTCTATTCTCAAAGGCAATGTAAGCAATAAAAATACCTGGAAATTGGAAGATGTTAGACAGAAGGCAACACTTCATGCTACAAAAGCAAGTACTTGATTGCAGTGTTGTACTGTGTGCTGCAACACTTTTATGTTTGCTCTAGAAAAGTAGAATCTGGCTCTCAAAAATAGAAATTTCCAGTACTCAAGGCCAGGGTGTAACAACTATGGCTTGGTTTACATTAATATCAAGATGGGTTAGCAATTAATAGTCAAGACAAGGTGACATGAAACATATACAGAGTATAATGCTAGAAACCATAAAGTACTAGCATACTGCTAAAAAACGGTGTGTCAACTATTATGGCAAGAGAACAATCATATGTATGGAAATGAATGATCAATCAATATATGCTGCATATTATCTAAAGCTCCTATGACCAAATGCAGGGGAAAAAGCTATGTAATAGAAAATAGCATGATAAAATGGCCCGCAAATATTCATCAAATAACACACTTAACTCAAAACTTATGGAAAATGAATGATTAATCATTAACATGCTGCACATTATCCAAAGCTCCGGTGACCACATGCAGGAAAAAAAAAACTATGCACTCATAATAGATAATAGCATGACAAAACGACCCGCAAGTATTTATCAAATAACACACTCAAGTAAGAATAATGCAAAGTCTTCATCATATGAGTCCTGCAAATGAGTTACCCCAGTAATTATATAGCTGTACCATCCATCTTACTTAAACTGATGCATAATTATTTTGGTAGGAACTGTAGATATAGTTGATAGGGGACTATACTATTCCAAATAGACGCACAGTTTCCATAATTTTGATACCCCAAAACAAAAGACCACTTAAAGAAACCATCAAGTAAAACTAGGCATCCAACATCCCTTGCTATCTCTGCACTCCATTTCGCTACCCATGTTTCCCTCTAAACTCCGTAGGTAGAAAATCTCAAATGCATATCTAGTACTCCCTCCGTCCTAAAATGAATGTGATCAAGAGCAAACTTGAAATTTTTTGGACATTCATTTTGGGACGGAGGGAGTAGTAGAGGTAAAAACAGTGGATGAGTGTGTGCTTCTCTCTCTGTTTCTATGAATATATATAAATACATACATATATATTTGGAAACGAGGATCTCTCTCTCTCTCTCGTGTTTTTACAAGCTTTTACATCTTTCTCTGAGCACAATTGATAGATTTTTTGCTTTTCACGCTCTGTTCAACAGAAGTCAAATCAATGTGTATCATTTTAATGTCAACTCCTAAAATTTCCCCATAACTCGTTTATCGACAAAAGCATCAAGGTATCTAGTTTATGGTTAGATGCAATAGGACCTTTACCAGATGTGAATCATGGCTGATCCTCTCAAATTACATGTTTCAAATTTATATGCTTAAATCATTATTACGGCAGTCTTTTTGCAATAATTTGTTTAATATATCATGATATACTTCGATTCTGCACCTGACCTGCAAAACTAGATATCTCCCTTCAAAGATTGATGAGCAAAGATGGTCGTAAACAAATGCAGATATCATTTAAATTTGAATAGAGATATAACAAGAAAACGTTAAATGCAGGCAATAGAAAGTTAATACCACCTTCAACTTCAGCGATTGAGACAAGCTTTCCATAAGAATGCAGCAGCTGCCTAAGTGTTTTGGAATGGCACTTGTCAATACATCTTACCCAGATATCATCCAAGATGTCTGACTTAATGCTTTTCGACATCGTATTCCCAACCATAAAGTCATTTTCTGTGGCAGCCACTGCATCCTCGTTCATGTATCTGTTGTGAGTAGGCTTAGAATTCAAACTGACACCATCCTTGAATTCAAGTGGTTCTTCCTGACCAGTTGGAGTCCATTGCCGAAATTTAGAAAAGTATGTAGGAGAAGAAGAGGGCCTCTGCTTTTGGGAAAATGGGTCTCTAGAAGTACTAGATGGATCATCTTCGGTTGTCTTAGAGCTCTGTCTCCTACTGCTTCCTGAGAGAGTAGGATCCGGTGAAGGTACAGAGCCAAGCTGTAACAGGGTAGCTGTGAACCATGTTGAACGTTCACTGGAAATCCTTAGCTGCTTCTCAGCCTCAGAAAGAAGCTTTAAAGCATGTTTTAATCTTTCCAGTTCACTTTCCGTCACTGAGAAATGGTTTCCACAAATCATAATAAGATTAACAGATAATTATGAACCTACAAATTGGCCATTGTAATGAAAGATAACATTTAAAAACTGATACAAGAGATCAGGTTGATTGGCATTCATCAACGATCTTAAAGCAAGTTGATCATGTAAGGAACTTCAATTGTTTTTCTTTCAAGACAAACATATTTGCACGCTCAGTGACGCGAAGCGCTAAAAAAGTTTCATGTGTAAACAATTAATCAAAGATAAAGTACCCCTTTAGCCTTGATGCAACCTCATTTTCTGATAAAAGGCATTCAGTAAAATGCAATTTCATTGCAAAAAAACACAAATAAAATTCATAGTTTTCATAAAAAGAATCCACCCTAAAGATCATCAGAGAAAAATTGAATGTAATTAACCTAAAGGTGGAAAGAACTAAACTAAATAACATGAGAAAGAAGTATATATGTAATTAACCTAAAAATAGTAAGATAGATAATCAACCAGCTGATGGTTCTAGTGGTTAAGAATTTCTTGTGAGAAGCTCCTCATCAAAGGATAAAGTTACATCAAACATTTATCCATTAAGCCAAGTTTTGACTCCGACTTGAAAGATCACAGATTCTTTTCCACCTTCCCCCGACCCTACTTTAATTCCTGTAATTGTAGTTTTTCTTTTCATCTTGAATGTATGGGATAAGACTTTCTCTAGTGAAGGATAGAACTTAATATGAAAGAAAATGGGAGAGAGAAAAAGAACATAGAAGAAGATAACAAGATTTGAAGGAGCATAAATACGAACATCAGGGTGAACTTTGATTTTTAATCATCAAAACACAAGAGATGGATCTCCAGGACATCTAGTGTGCATCTTCACATGCCTGTGATAGTCACCTCATATGACATGTTTCATATAACGTCAATGCAACCAAATAGGGCAGAAAATGATTCTCCTATGATGTTGATATCTTGCATCACTTCAGATGAAATGAGATTAACTAGTTTTTGACTTTACATAGAAACTTCGATGCTTAAGAGTAATGAGATTTTCAATGAATTAGTGAAGAAATCACACACCGAGCCTTGTAGAAAGTAAGCTTGCCACTTATTTTTTTTATTTTTATTTTGATAAGTATATAGGTATATATATCATCAAAAGGCGCCAAATCAGGTGACGCAGCCTTTGTACACTAGGAATATACTCGACCAAAAAACCTAGCCAATCACAAAACTATCCACAAATTCTACAAAAGAACTATCTGAAGCCAACACTGACTCCCTACACCAAAGAAACAACATATGAAGCGGGGATGCCCATTAGGTTTGTCAATGAATTAGTAAATCCTGACAATAACACTTTTTGATTCTCCAAAACCCGAAATATGCAATATGAAATGCAATTTGGTAACAACATCCCCATTTTATCGATAGATAATTTACAGCAAACCCCAAGGGCTTTCAAACTAACTTTTGAGTCACCCAAATGCAAAAAAAAAAAATATTATTATTATTTTTTTTTTGTAAAATTGCAAGGTTAGAGAACGTTCAGCTAATTTCTAAATGAAAGGGACCATGTGGAATTCACACATCACAGTGATCCTACTTGTTTATATACCATTCAATATAACTATAAGTTTACGTGCTTTTCTTTTAGTTTGCATGTTTACGTAATGGTTACAACTGACATCATACATTGGTGTTGTGACTTTTAAGAACTACTTAGGTAACCTCATTTCCAGGTTACAGAGATGCGTGAGCAACACTTTACCAACTCTTCAAAAGAGCTGGTTGAATGATTCGTTTGAGTCTACAATAAACACTGCATAACCACCTCTTAGGGGTCGTTTGGTAGCCCTTCTTAGCGTTGGATAGGATTATTAGTCCAATAAGCTTGATGTTTGGTAGATTAAATGCAACCGGTGTAATAATCCTAACAACCTGGATAAGACCTCTTATCACCTCTTATCCCCTTCATATTTATCCCAAAAAAAGGGTGGTATAATTAATCCCTGGAGTAATAATCTCCTGACTATTAATACATGCTAATCCTATCTGCCTACCAAACGAGCCCTTAGTGTTTTAAGTTACCATAGTGGTACAGGAAGCTTGTAATACTAAACGGAGCAATAAGAGTGAGTGTCAAGGACTTACAGCTTCTCCCATCAACAAATGAATCACTGTATCTGGTATCAACAACTTGGTAAGTTCCAGCAATAATGTCCATAATGAGGGTGGCCAGTTGAGACATCAAAACCATTGGATCAACCCCTGAGTCCATCAACTCTCGGGCTCTTTTCACTGTTTCAGCTGTGTCTGATGACATAGCCAACTCCAAAAGTTTCAATAGTTTCTCATCCGAAACCACCCCTACCTAAAAAGAGCAAAGTAAATACAAAACCATTTAATGAAACTATAATAAGGATTTAAAAGGTTCTAAAACTGCTATAATTTGATCATATCAGTTCATTCCCTGTTTAGAAGCACAAATGCAACTGATAAACAAGTAAAAACAAAAAACAGTTGAAAAATTGTGTCATATTACCAAACTTCGGGTATCAGGAGCTGGTTTAAGTAGAAGATTATGAACCAAGTTGAAAAAATAAAAGCCAAGAAAGGGCAGTAGAAACTCACAAGTTCATTTACCAGAGAAGGTGTGATATTTTTTCCCAGCAAACTTAGTTGATCCAACATAGTTTCCGCATCTCGAAGTGAACCATCAGCATTCAGAGCAATCAAATCTAATGCTTCTGGTTCAACATCTAACTTTTCATCAGCAGCAATTTTCCTCAACCTGGATACTATATCAACGTCTTTGATTTTGTTGAAAAGGTATTTCTGACACCGGGACAAAACAGTACGGGGAACATTATCAAGATCAGTAGTTACGAAGATTAACACGATGTTCGGATGTGGTTCCTCAAGAAATCTAAGGAATGACAACCATGATTTAGAGGGCAATAAATGACACTCGTCAACAACAATAATCGTATACAAAGGAAAATCCGCTTTAGAACCCACCTGCAGGCTCTTCAATACATATTTAACTCTATCAATTCCCTTCTTATTGGAGCCATCAACTTCAGTAAGAGCCCTGCTTTTGCCAGAAATGAAATTGTTACATTCCCTGCAAACTCCGCAGGGCTTAGCCTCTTCAACAGCAAGGCAATTTAAAGCAGATGCAAAAATCCTTGCAGCTGATGTTTTTCCAGTACCACGGGGACCTTGGAAAAGATAAATAGGAGAAATCCTTCCCCTTTGAATCGCGTTCATGAGGGACTGAACCACAATATTCTGACCCACCAATTCCTCAAAGAACATTGGCATATACTTCTGGCTAAAGGTCATTATGGTTTCAGCCAAACTTTCATCTTCCCTCTCACCATTTATAGCTACTAGCTCCAATCCTTCTCGGCTTCTACAGCTTGTTGACCATCTCCTTCCATCCAAACGACTCAATGCCTCCAAATCAAGCTCCCCATAGTTGGTTAAAAGCTGATCATCAGTTCCTCCTACAGATGCCCCACCTCTGCCATCAACACTACTAGTTAACAATGGTATTAGACCTTGAGCAGTCCTCGAGACAAGTCTCTTCTTGTTTGAACGCAACGAGGATCCACGATGACGTCTATGGTAGATTGTCTGATTCCCACACAACATGCTGCTTCCTTTCCTCCTCAAGGTATCAGAAAGCGAAGGCGAATAACAACTACCACAAACACCTCTCCGCTTCGGAGTCGTCCTCTTTGACCGATAACAAGGAATCCCACATCCCTGGCGACCCGGTAGATCCAAATGATCATCATCCGCTTCACTGTCCCCACTATTACAAGAAACTGTAGTTGCATCCCAAGATCCAACGTTGCTCGGATTCCTATCCCGATACCTACGGAAAGATCCTGTAGACAATGCTGGGGTGCTATAACAATACGATGAATCCTCCTTCCTAATACCACCTTTCAACAACTTTGATGACTTGAGCCTTGAAAGCAAAGGCGATGCAGCCGAAACCTGTTTTAAGTCAGCCGAATTAAGATGCTCCTCTGCATCATCAGACTGATCAACCAAGCTTAACTGTCGCTGTCGTAAATGTTGTTTCATGATAGCAGATTGTGACCCTTTCTTGAGTTTCTTCCTCATTGATGTTCGCCTAACCGGTGGAGTGAGGTTTGTGTTCTTACTTTGAAAGATCATTGAAGCATACCTGTCAACAATGTCGCTCTGGGAATATCCACCACCACCATCATTCTGAGCATCGCTTAGACTGTCAGCCACACTCTCATCATCACCACCACCGCCACCGCCACCAGCAGCATTGCCTCTGTATTGGTGAGGCGACACTCTCCGGTCGTCGGAATGTGCAGTGACGGAAGCGCTTCTCTCGCTCTCCGATTTGTGAGTTCTCCAATTGTACAGAAAAACCTTCTTATCTCTCCTCCCACCACTCCCATTATCACTAATATTAGAACTATCAACTTTCAGTTGAGCAGAATTACGCTCCGTTACCTTATCCCGCGGCTCTTCCAGAGGAAGATTACTGTTCCTTCTATAATGGTGATAATAATAATTAACCGATGATGAAGAAGCAGCCGCGGCCACCACCGCAGCAACGCCAGTGGATCTAGCAGAATTGAGCGGCGAACGCCAGGACGAAGTGGTACCGGGATCTCGTAATGCGCGTGACGACTTCCGTATTTGAGTAAGTTCCTTCTTCAAATGCAAGTTACTCGGATCAACAACCACCCCTCCGCCGCGGCGGCGGCGTATCTCCGACATGATCGCTGAAATCCCTCCTAGTGTCCGAATATACTCCAAACTAGTTCAAAAATCACACCTCCACATTTACACAGACAGAAACATTCAAAGTTTGAACTTGATGTGATGATTGTAGAGAAAGATTTACAACAGATCTGACAGATTTGATTTTCACTGCTACTTGATAAATTAGAATACTGAATTGAAATAAATAGATGAAACAGATAGATAGAAAGGGGCTGAAAGAAGAATGTAGAATGATTATAGGAAAGTGATGAAGATTAGGGTTTCAGAAAAGGAATGAGAATTGGAAAATGGATTTCTTGACAGATTTTCCCCCCAAATCTCTTCCCATTAGTATGAAATTATTTCAATCTCATTGCAATAAGGGATCTAATTTGTTCCATCGCTGCCCCTGCCCGTCTCGTGTAAGTCTACCCGAGATGTCCTCTTACATCTCTAGGATGCACGACATATCTCTAAGACATTTACACGAGATTTATGTCGTGTAAGTCTACCCGAGATACAAGAGGACATCTCGAATAAACCACTCGAGATGCGTCTGAGTGGGTTTATACGAGACATCTCGTATAAACCCACTCGAGATGCATCTCGAGTGGGTTTATACGAGACATCTCGTATAAACCCAGGTACTCCGTCGGTCTCTAATCGCTGGCGACGTGACGTAGCAATTCATATCCAAGCCCTCTACGTCATCGTTTCGTTTAGAGCTGTCTCTATCTCCTTCTCCGATCTCCAGTTTCAAAGAAACCCTAATTCCCATTTCCTTCAGCTTGTCTTTTTTTCAAATCTTTCTGAATTAGCTCTCTCAAATATATTCTCATACTATACATTTTTCTTAGGGTTTCAAGAATGTTCGATCTTTCATCCCAATTCCACTGATAATGACGAAGCAAGAATCCTTCGCCGTTGTCCCCGCCTCACCGGCCGTTGTCATATGCGGCAAATGTGGTATTGAGGAACGGCAACTTCTCCACCACATCCGCCACCGTGGAATCTCCCGACGCCTCTGCACCAACTCGCCTTTCTCTCGTAAATCGTTGAAACAGATAGATAGAAAGAGTCTGAGAGAGAGAATGTAGAATGATTATAGGAAAGTGATGAAGATTAGGGTTTCAGAAAAGGAATGAGAATTGGAAAATGGATTTCTTGACAGATTTTCCCCCCAAATCTCTTCCCATTAGTATGAAATTATTTCAATCTCATTGCAATAAGGTAAGGTTGTCTTAATATAATTAATTGAATCATGACAAGGAAAATAATGCTTTGTAATTTTTTATGAAATTAATTATTCATATTGTAACAAGTTATTTTATAAATATATTACTTCACTTTAATAACATTTTTAATTTACTTTAAATATATAAATAATTCTTTACAATCATGCCAAAAAAAATTACTGTAATAATTTTTATAATATTTACTCATTTATAATTTACTTCAAATATAAAAACAATTGGTGAAACTAAAAATAATTTGTGGAAGTAGATTAATTTTAAATAATATGTGGTGTTATGAACTTATTTTCAAGTCTATTTTTTATTTTTATAAGCATTTTCAATGTTATGAACTTATTTTCAAGTCTATTTTTTATTTTTATTAGTAAACGTAGTTGAGATTTCAAAATAAAATATTTGTAATAAATATGTATTGTATAAAATCAAAGGATGATTATGTATATTTACAAAAATAAGAAAGATAATTTTGTTTAGTTGCAAAATTTTGTAATGGAAAAGGAAAAAATATAAATATATTTCTTAATCAAACTAACATTAGATTAACATAAATTACAAATATTAAAGACTCAACTGCAATATTAATTTATGATCAATTTGGGTATAAGTCCCTCGTTTCGCACATGTATTTCGACCTCCCGGGATGGACATCCCCGGGCGAGGGTAGACATGTCCAAATAGAATCGGGAACTGACGGAATCGACGGGTAGAACCGGAATCGGAAATCGGCGAGAACCGGGAACCGCCGGAACCGGGAATCGAACGTAACCGAGAACCGAATTGAAACGGTTCGAATACGAATCCACCATATTGGGAATCGATGAACCGGCGAAACCGGGAACCGGCGGTTCCGAAACCGAGAACCGGGAACCGGCGATTGATCAAGGTAAGTTAAATGTAATATTTAGCATTTATTTAGTATTTGTACTTGTAGTGTATTGTTGTTTTATTTAAATTAGACTAGAATTTAGATAAATGTTGTAAAAAAACAGATTAGTTAGCGTCTTTACTGTCTTAAGAGGTTTGGATTTAAAAAAAATAAAAGTTAGATGGTGATGGAACTGGTGGAACCGTTGGAACCGAAATCGGAATCGGCGGATAGAATCGGGAACCGGAAACCGGATTAATATGGTTCGAATACGGTTTCGACTATTTGGGAACCGGGAACCGGCAGTTCCGAAATCGAGAATCGGAACCGTTTGGACATGTCTAGGCGAGAGTCCTACAGGGCAAGCGGTTTTCACCGGCCAAAAGAAAAAACGAACCTAAGGACGTATCCTGTCATGTTCGTTTTAATGCGTCTGTCATGTGAATAGTGAACAGAGCCATTACTTAAAGTCATGATCGGGTCAAGAGTTCGGCATGACCTCTCTTCACCTTGCTTGCATAAGGGATCTACGACTTTAGGTTTTGGCTAGGTCATATTGTCATGAATGACGCATTAAAGGCTTGATGACATGGTGTCTGTAAATACCCAAATTCAGATCGTTACAATCCGATAAAAGTTAACCGAAATCCGATAAAAACACAAATATTAAAGACTCAACAGTTGTAAGATCTGACATTAATTATAGAATGTTGACTTCGCATAATATAATAGATACTTCTTGCGTTTCCAAATACATGTTGTGTTTTAGGGGTCGTTTGTTTTTTTATTTTAAGTCTTATTTGCCTCTTAACACTTATTCATTAAGAGGATTAGAGAAATAAGTGATTTTTTTTTTTTTTTGAAATAAAGCTTGTTAGGCTCTTAAAGTCCTCTTAATTTTAAGAGGTTAAAATGTTGCTGAATTGCCTCTGAAAGCCTCTGAAAGCCACTGTTTCATATTTGGTTTTGGATAATTTTTTTTTAAATTGTTTACTGTTTCATAATGCATTTACGGTTTTTTTTATTATTTTTTTTTAATTTTTTTTAACTGTTTCAGATAATGAATTCAGATACAAAATCAAACAACTTATCCAATTCAGTTTTCAGTTGCTGCCTCTTAATCATTCAGCCATTTTCAGAACTGAAATCAGATTTCAGCACTTATCACTTAAAAAAAAACAAAAACCCCCCTTAGGCTCCGTTTGTTTGGGGAAAAATATTTTTCAGAAAACATTTTCCCATTTTATGATGTTTGTTTAGCACCGAAAAATGGGAAAAACATTTTCCAGAAAATATTTTCCCCACTTTTCTAAGTAAATTGATTTATGAATTTTTCCTAAGTAAAATATTTTTCGAAAAATGGTAACACCCTCACATACACACACACCTCCCACGTTACCCACCCCACATCAATCACCCCTACCCCATCCCCATCACCACCCCCTGCCACCCCCACCCCCACCCACCCACCCCCTCCCGTCGGGTAAAAAAAATCATTTTAAATTTATTTTTAACAACTCCTCCCCCAATTCACTCACCACCCCCTGCCACCCCACCCCACCCCCGTTAAGTCAAAAAAAAATTAATCATTTTAAATTTATTTTTAACAACTCCACCCCCACTCCACTCACCACCCCCTGCCACCCTACCCCCCCCCTCGGTTGGGTAAAAAAAATCATTTTTTGAAAAACAGTTTGTAGTTAAATTCAAAAAAAAAAATAAAAAATTGACCTGGTGAGGGGGGGTGTGGGTGGGCTGACAGGGGGTGGTGAGTAGATTGGGGGAGGGGTTGTTAAAAATAAATTTAAAATGATTAATTTTTTTTTTCACTCGACCGGGGGGGGGGGTATGGGGTGGGGTGGCAGGGCATACATTAAGCTTCTTAAATAAGGAAACCAATGTTTTTATTAAACTTAATTTAACTTATTCATTTTCATAATTAAACCCAATTTAACCTATTCGTTTTCATAATTATAGAAATATTTTTTTATATATGTAAACTTACATATTTATGAAAGCATAAAAATATATTGATTTCCTTATTTAAGGAGCTTAATGTGTGCCGTAACGGCATAAGTTTGAAAAATCGTTAGTCATACTACTATTTTCTTAAATTTACATCTAATATTCTCTCTCTCTCTCTCTCTCTCACTCTCTCTCTTTATATATATATATATATATATATATATATATATATATATATATATATATCCTAATTTCTCCAATTATATCTCCTACAACTCTCCCTCTTTAAAGTTTACACATCTCATTCTCTCTATCTCTCTCTCTCTCCAAAATGTGTTTATTATCTATCATATCTTTCTCTCTATATCTCTCTCCTACAACTATCCATCTCTTTCCAAATCTTCATATTTCTCTCCACCTCCAATTAAAACGTTTTCATAAAAAAATCATCTGAAAGATAACCAAATTCTTTAATTTTAGAAAGTTGTAAAAAAATAGGTTAAAAAAAAAGTTGAAAAAATAAACTGTATCATTATCTCATACTTTCCTTAATTTAGTAAATAAGAAAGACTATTATAATATAAAATAGGGTTTTTTTTACATTATAGTACTCTCTCCTCAATCCTTACTTTTACTATATTAATTTTCAAAATCAAAAACCTTTCCAATTTTAACTATCCCACTAAATTTATATATTCATCTAATTGTTTTATTTCTACTCTTTCTTGTAACTTAAAAAATAAACTAAATTTGGACATGTAATTTTATTTTTACTGCTTATCATTTATTTATTTTATTATTTACATGAGTTTTCTAAAGAAATTATTTTCCTTTTTACAAAACAAATTTTATATATTTTTAAAGATGTTTACGTAAGTGATATTAAAAGAAAATAAAGGAAAGATTGCATGAACAATTATTTTAGCCGATATCATGCACAATTTTTATAAGCAAAATGTCATGCACAATTTAAGAATCATTGAATGTCTGATTTTAAAACTTATCAAATTTCATCATTCAAAGCTCACCTTTCCAAAAATATATGCACTAAACTTTGTTTAAGTACATTTTATCTGAACATTTATTAAATAAAATTTATATTTATTTTGGAATGGAGAAAATAAATACTAAAATGATTAAAATATATCACTGCATAAAAAAAAAACACACACACACATCATAAAATCTAATCCCGTCTCTAAATTGTTAATTTTTCTTTTATTAGATATATCTGTCACTACACCGCAAACATATTTCATTAATACATATGTTATCCCATAAAATCATATTGCAAATTGCAAATGGGAGCATTTGATTCTACTTTCCCCTGTTACCATGGAAATAAATTGAAAGATTTTGGAGTATATGGTTTCATAATATTTTTACAAAATAAATATTATTCAATGTTAATTACATCAAAATATAAAATAAAATATCAGAATTAATTACATTTTTACTAAATAAATATCTTCTTTTTGAAAGCAAAAAAATTTCTTTGAAAAAATAATAAAACTAAATTAAATCCTTAAAATGATTTAGTAAAAGGAAAGAAAAACTGCTTTCCCATATTAAGTTTCCATAAATTTAGCCTTAATCAAAACCACTCCCCCTACATTTTCTTTTTTTCAGCTTCATTTTTTTCCAAAACCCGTCCTATTCTCTAATAAATCAAGTTTACGTTATTATGATTACCAATTAAAATAAAAAACTGCTTTCATAAAAAAAAATATTTCAAAAATCTAATAAAAATTATATGTTTTTTTTTCAAAAAAAAAAACATTAATATATACTCTTTGACAATTTGTAGTAAGTGAGAAATAAAATAATGGGACAAATATAAATTAATCAAAATTATAATATATATTGACCAAAAATTAAAATAAAAAAATAGCCGAAAAAAATATTATGGTATAGTACATGTGTAGTAAAACTGTAAACGTAGATGAAAAGGATAAGAAAAAAAGAAAAAAGAAAATCAGATTTACCTCACTCCGCTTCCCTGTAATCCTCTCCCCTTCAACTTTAATTTTCAATCAATTAACCCACCAACCCCATTTAACTCTACCCAATTAAACCTACACCATATATAAAATTACCAGATTAATTTTTCATTTCATATTTTATATTAATTTTTGAACAATTTCTCACTGTCATATGACTCTTAAAATTTAGAAAACCCCTCTCTCTCTCTCTCTCTCTCTCTCTGTGTGTGTGTGTGTGTGTGTGTGTCAAACCAACACAATGGCGCCCCATACTCATCATCTCCATCCTTACCGTATTTCTCAAAGGTATTTTCTATTTTTTCCTCTTCTTCCTGAGATCCGCCATCTTCCCCTTCTGAAATTGTCTTATTAACACGTGAGAACGGTTGTGGATTTTTTTTCTCTTTGCAACCTAGACGGTTCCCTTTACTATTTCCATAAATACGAATCAAACTAGTAGCATCAACATATAATTTGGAGCAAATTTGAGAAGTTCACATTTGTTACAAGTTCACAGTTGTTTTTGATAAGTTCACAGTTATTTTTTACATTTGTTCCAATAACAATTAAGAGAAGTTCACAGTTGTTTTAGCTAAATTCATAATTTTTGCATGAAAATGACTATTATTTACTTAATTTACATATTTTTTTAGTTAAGTTCACAGTTATTTTAGTTAAGTTCACAGTTGTTTTTAGTTTAGTTCACAGTTGTTTTTAGTCTTTTATAACCTTTATTTTGCAATTTTATGAGATTATTTGACCTTTTTGTTAAGTTCAATGTTGTTTTTTGTTAAGTTCACAGTTGTTTTAGTTCTTTATGGCTTCTATTTTTGCAATTTTATGAGATTATTTGACCTATTTGCTATGTTCACAGTTGTTTTTTGTTAAGTTAACAGTTGTTTTAGTCCTTTATGGCCTCTATTTTTGCAATTTTATGAGATTATTTGACATTTTTTATGTTCAAATTATTTTTACTTAAGTTCAATGTTGTTTTTTGTTAAGTTCACAGTTGTTTTAGTCCTTTATGGCCTCTATTTTTGCAATTATGAGATTATTTGACATATTTGTTATGTTCACAGTTGTTTTTACTTAAGTTCACAGTTGTTTTTAAATCATATTTTCTCATTTGCCCGAAATAAAATGGACTGACCACTTGTTTTTAAATCATGTTTTCTCATTTGTTAAGTTCACAGTTGTTTTTAATTAAGTTCACATATATTTTTAGTCTTTTATGACCTCTATTTTTGCTATTTTATTAGATTATTTGATATATTTATAAAATACATTCTTCATCCCAAAATAAATCTCTATTATTTAAATACCATTGTCTCTAAATGATTTTCTACCAATTTTTCTTTCTCCATAATAAAAATCCTTCTGCAGTTTGCCATATTCAAGATGACGAGTTTGTCAAGACATCCAATAGAGTAATCCACTTCCACCAACTTTGTACAATCATCAAGCAACAACTCCTCAAGGTTCTTCAGTCCGGAGAAATCGGAGTTATAGTTAACACCCTAAAAAAACAAAAAAATAGAATAAATACAACAGATGGAGGCACTACTACTCTCCCCGTCCCAAAATGAATATGCATTCTTATTCTTGATAAACAATCATTTTGGAATGGAGGTAGTAGTATGCAAGAAAACAAAATAAAAAGATCAAATGTACTCTACCTGCACCAAGTTAGTAAAGGATTTCTACCTGCACCAAGTTAGTAAAGGATTGCTAGTCATGAAATCTACATTTGATCATTTAGTTTGAAAGCCTTTTCATCACCCTCATAGATCAATCTTATCCCCCACTTCTTCACGGTGACGCTTCTTCCTATTTAGTTTGAGAGCCTTTTCATCACCCTCATAGATCAATCTTATCCCCCACTTATCCACGGTGAAGCTACTTCCAAACATACAGCAGAGCTCGAAGACAAACTCCATCTCATCACCCCCTTCTAAGTTAAACCCATTCTCGGAAATGACGAACAAAACCTCTCCCCTAAACATATAAAGGAATGATGTTTTCTCATACAGACGTGGATAATGAGTTTTAGTACCCTTGGTTTTATTGACTACTTCGTAACTAACAAGGTGATACTTATACATTGTCCAATAAACCAATGTTGCATGTGTAATCTAACCTCTGATTTTCTGAATGGTATCTGGCACCACAAATGACAACCTTGATCCCGAAAGGAACGGATGATATCTCTCTATTTTTTTAACATCCAATTTGGGGCAACCTTCACACATCATCCCTCTTATTCTACTCACCTGTCTTTCAATTGATTCAGATTCCAAAGGTAAGTAGTAGTCTCTCGCATAGAGCAGACGGTTCTTTGGATGGTAAACAAGTAGATTTAGTGAAAGAGGAGGAGGTAGGGGAAGGGGGTGGTCGCCGGCGGAGAGGAAGATGGTCCCCGGAGACAGGGATGGTCGCCGGAGAGGAGAGAGTCGCCGGAACCGGAGGGGAGGGAAGGGTCGCCTGGAAGGGGAAGGGGAAGGGTTAGTAGAGAGAGAAAGTGAGAGAAGAGAGAGAGGGGGTTAGTTTTATATTTTTGGGTAGGAAGGACTCGGTGGAATTTTGGTTATGAAGTCGGATTAGTTGGTTAAATTTCAAAATTCATGTCTTAATTGGTCGTTCTACTTAGGATGGAGGATCCACCGGTAATTTCCCCATCATTTAATTATCTAGGTAATGCAATTCTTGTAGGGGTTTATTATACTTTTTTATATGTTTAAATGCATTTCATAATATGCGTGGAAATTTTTTAAATGACGTGTATTTTAGAAATTTTTATGGTCTCATATGATTTTTTATGGTCAACATAAGTGAATTTTGTCCAAATATTAATGTCAATATAATCATTTCAGTGAAATTTTAAAAAATATTATTAATAAATAATTAAGTAATACCAATAAAAAAATAAAAATTTTTATGATGATTAAACTAATGATAATAATACTCACTCCTTCCAGAGATATATTATTACTCACTCTGTACCAAAATGATCTCTCTTTTTTTTTTTTTTTTGGTTTTCACCATGGAGGTATTTTGAGCAATAAGTTTAGGTTACTTTAAATATTTTGATGCAAATTTAAAAGTTATTATTGATATACCATTATAAATATCATAACAAACTTTAGATGTTTATTATTGATGCTGCCAAAAAGATCGAATCAGCCAAAATCCAGCGGTCGGTTGTACTCCGGCGATTGAATAGCCTGAAATAGACGAATAAACACGTAAACTAAGTCGGGGCTTCTCCGGAGAAGGCCCTCCGGCGTGAGAGTAAGTATACGTGTGTATAGAGAGAAATCAATTTGACAGAATTTAGGGTCAAAAAGATAACGTCCCAAAATATGTGAATTATGGCTTGTATTTATAGGTAGAATAATGTAGAATCCAAGTTGAATTGGATTGCTAAGAAATATGATATGAATCCTAAGAGGATTATATCTGCTGAGGAGTCCTTGTTGGACCTGAATTTGTATAGGAGGTGGTTACAATCCTACTGAGATTATAACTGATGAATATCCTTAATTGAATAGGACTGTTCGAACTGCTGCACGATAGACGAGATGGCTCCTTCCTCGTCATATGTAGCCTGGCCGGCTTACAATGAGCCAGGGAAGGAATAAGAGATAGCCAGAGATCCAGTCATGATGATTTGATAGCCGAGGAACTCTCCTCATCATCAATGGAGAGCATCTCGGCCTTGGAGGGAGGTCTCCTCGGCCCTTGAGTTGGGCCTTGGTCATTTCACCTGTTTAGGCCTTGGTCAGTCTAGGTAATGCCGAGGTGATTAAGTACGAGGAAGCCCAAGTCTTCCCTCGTAGCTGAGACTTGATGGATTATGTTTATGGCCCAATCCACTTGGGTCTTGCACGGAAAAGCCCACGTTCGTCTCTCGGTTTATACTGTTCAGTGGCCCCCGACTTTCTAGCTCGGCTATGCCGAGGAGAAAGTGATCTCGTCCTCGGCTTACGAGAATACGAACAGGCGTCACGTGGCAATGTCGCTTCAATATCCGTGTCATTCCATTATCCGCCGATTACTAGTGCAATGATGGGCGTGGTCCACTAGATCTGGCACGTCTTGGGAACCCACCAACGCATTAAATGTTGGGGGCAAGGACGGCGCCATACCCGTTTTGACCCGTTTTGATTTGCTTTGATGTGGATCTGACCCATTTGTGAGGTATAAAAACAAGGTTTCCCTTCAATTCGAATCTTTACCATCTTTTGGCATTTGAGAGCGAAACATTTGAGATTCAAAACCCCTTCGTGTTCTTGAGTTCGTACGCCCAGAATTCCAAAATCCTTTGATTTGCTTGTTCGATTTTAACAATCTTCAACAGAAACAGATATAATTTCTTCTCCCTTTGTTATTTCTGCCTTTCATTTGTACTTTATTGGGTTTTGTTGATTTTGATTCTGGAAATCGCCATTGTTGTCCTTTTCGAAGCTTTTCTTGAGTTTGTCTTGATATAATTCTTGAATTCCTTTCTGCCCCTTCATCCCATTTTAGCAATGACCCATTCTTGGGAACATGACCCCCGTGTCATCCATGGCTACCACAAGGTAAACCTTAGAGGTTATCAAAGGGAGAGGGGGCCATGGTTGTTGGTAACCCTGATGAAAATAGGGAAAATGTTGGCGAGATATGGATGCCCAAGGGAAGACCTCTGTTATCCCAGCAAGATGATAGTTGACCAGGTTGATGCCATGTCCCAAAATATTGTATTGTTCCAAGGATGGGGTGAAATGACGAGGAGGGGCAATCTTCCTCTTTCCCGTCTTGATGCCTTGGAAAATTTTGTTGACTTGTTTTCCTTGGTTTTATGCAGATATGACGGGAAGAGGAAGTGAAGCCAACACCAGTGGTCTCTCGTCCTTGGCCAATATTGTAGATGCATTCGTTGAGGGAGAGCAAGTAGAGGGACGAGGGAGAGCAGGCCGAGGTAGATCTGACCGAGGTAGGGCTTACCAACCTAGGCCAAGGCTAGTTAAGGCCGGGGAGCCAATGCTAGAGGTCTTATACTCGAAGTGCGGAGTGCCGAGGGAGGAGTATAAATTAACTTATATCGGTCATCCCACCTTTGAAGACAAGAGAGAGAGGCACCTGTTCTATTACATCCTGAACCACGTCCATTTCTATTTCAAACAATTCCAGTAGGGACTTCATCTTCCCTTGGATCCCTTTATAAATGAGTTCCTAGGAGATATACAAACCGTCCCGGCCATGCTAGGAGCCAACGGTGTTAGGGTCCTTGTAGGCTTCATCTTCTTGTGTCGTAGCTTAGGGTTTGAGCCTACCCAGTCTGCTTTCCACCACTTTTTCTCTGTCAGCTATATTAAGGAAACCAAGCTCATCGTTATAAGAAGTGACTCTAAGAAGCCCAAGATTATCCTTCCCATGTCGAGCAAGGTAGCTGGCTGGGATAACCACGTAATAAGAGTGGAGAGCCGACAAGGCTGGGAGTTCGCTTCTCCTTCTCGTGATTCTGCTGTGCCCAAGGTGGTGTTACGAGCTGAATGGTCTGATGCCTTGATAGCTCGACTTACGGAGTTTGCCGGGGTAGGTCTCCTTGATTGGTCGGCCTTGGAGACGGATGATCCCTCCTATATCCAAGCCGGTATAATGCTAGGATGGAGGGATGGTCTGGAGCATCTCGTCCCCGTTAATAGGGGGAGAAGGTTTAATGACTGGAGGGTCCATCCCGGTTTGGTCTTCCACTCTGATTGTGCTCGTTGCCAGCTTGATCCCAAGGATCAATGTCTTAGAGAAGAGGACGTCATAGGCTGTAATGATTCATCCTTGTCTTTATTGTGAATTTTTCTTGTTTCATTCATGTCGTAATATAATATTTCTTCCTCGTACATACAGATTTGACTGCTGAACAGGAAGCTGACGCCACTCATCGTCAAGTCATCCTGTCAACCAAAGAGGCATCCACCGTCCCCGTCAAGCCGGTCGGGGAGGTCATTAACGAGGAGGCCTCAGGGAGCCAGGAAAAACAAATAACCGAGGGGCATAGCCCCCAACTTCCAACTGTTGAAACCGAGAGGCCAACTGATATATCGGTTGCCGAGGAGACGGACCTCGTCCATAGGTCCTCAAGCCAGAAGAGGCCTCATTCTGGTTTTGCTGAGGAGGAACCTCCTTCCAAGAGAGTTTCTGACGCTTCCTCTCTTCCACTGCTCACTCCTCATACCGTCAAAACTTATCCTGAGGCCGAACAGCTAGCTCGGCAACTCATTGCCTCGCCCTAACCCCATAGAGGCCTCAATGTACTAGCCAGGGAGGGCCCCCATATCAGGCTGGGCCGAGCAGTTGTCCACAGGGCCATGGACGAGGAGCTTCTTCAGAACTTGCTCCAGAACAAGTCGAACAAGTTGATATTCGAGGTATATCCTCGTACTTTCCCTCTCGAACTTTATACTTGGTATTTTTGGCTGATGGTTGTAGTTTTTATGTCGTAGCTTGCCACCATGGTTGCCTACGAGAACATTCATAATAAGGCCGTGGACGAGCAAACGGCCAAACTTAAGGCAAGGATCAGCCAGAGGGAGGCCGACGTCGCCGCTGCTGCTAGCTCGTTGAAGGCAAGGGAAGCTGAGCTGGAGGTTGAGAAGGTGGCCAAGGCAAAGGCCGAGGAAGAGAAGAAGATGGCCGAGGAGGCCAAGATGCAGGCCGGGGAAGCCCTTTGGCTCAGAGATGCTAAGATAGCCGAGCTGGAAAAGCTTCAGGCTGAGACACAAAAGAAAGCTGAGGGAGCGAAGGCTGCTCGGCTAGAGCTGGAGGCTAGTATTCCCTCGAAGGAGGAGGAGGCCATAGCTCATTTTAAAGATAGCTCGGCCTTTATTGAAGCTGTAAATGACAAGACAGCCACCATGTTTATGGATGGCTACTTACATCTAGCCCGACGCCTCATGGTGGACACCTCCCATGGCCTGGACCTCTTTTCAATTGCTCGGCTGATCTGTCAGGACGGGTACGATGAAGCAGCTCGGGCTCTTCACTACCTTGTTCCCTATTTTGAATATAATTTAGAGGTGATAGCCGAGCTGGATGCTCGGGCAGGCCGAGAAGCTTGGGTTCCTCCATCCGTTGATCCTGATAATCTTAACGCTTTAGTCAAAAGGATCGAGGATGAGATGGAAGTGGATGTTGAGGGGACTATTGCTGAGGAACCAATTATCGAGGAGGCTCAAGTCAATGCTCAAACTCAGCAAGTCACCCTTCCAACCATTGATGCCGAGCTTAATGCTGACGCCGTGACGCAGGCTTTTTTCGAGGAACCTTTCACCGGCAATCGTACTTAGGATTTTTTCCTTTTTGATATAATAGAATAGGGCATTGTAATTCACTTTATGAATATTAATGAAATGTCCCTTTCTTCCAATTCACGTCGTCTTTAACATTGTGTTTTGACATATGAACTGTTGTTTGAATGCCTGTTTGTGGTTTTTGCACAAGTCTGTATTTGGGGAAGCCGAGGAAGGGTTCCTCGTGCTTTGCTTTTTATCTAAAATGAGGAGGCTAGCTCGGTTTTAGGAGTTTTGGCAATTTTTCCTGTTCAAGTTATTAGGCAGAGGAAGGTTCCTCGGTCTTGACTGCTAGACTTTTCTTCTTTTTCATCTCCTTATGCCGAGAAAGATGACTCGTACATAGGTTTTAGACGTAGAATGCCAGTAGTCATTTTAGGCCGAGGTGTTTCCTCGGCTAGACGTGAGGCTTTCCCTTCTTTTTCATCTCCTTATGC
This sequence comes from Adenophora triphylla var. japonica, assembly GCA_022495995.1. Lineage (NCBI taxonomy): Eukaryota > Viridiplantae > Streptophyta > Magnoliopsida > Asterales > Campanulaceae > Adenophora > Adenophora triphylla. The sequence goes on from JAFEMH010000848.1 coordinate 233,898, forward strand.
CAAGGAAGGTGACTCGTACATAAGTTTTTTAGATGGTTTTGCCTGTAGTCGTTTTGGACAGAGGTGTTTCCTCAGCCAGACATTAGGCTTGCCCTTCTTTTTCATCTCCTTATGTCGAAGAAGGTGACTCATACATAGGTTTTAGATGTTGGCCAGTTAGTCATTTATGCCGAGGTGGGCTAGACGTTTGGCATGTTCTTTTGAAGGCCGAGGATAGGATCCTCGTCTTCCAATGTTGTCTTGGCAGTTGGTGGTTTGCATGTTGAAGAAGTAAATTTCATAAACTGAACTTGATTACATCAAACTGCAATCCTACCATGCTAGAAAAAATAAAAGACTAACAAAGACTAATCTATTACATAAAGATAAACTAGAACTAATGATAGTACTTTCGGAGATTGTCAGAATGCCACGGATGCTTGAGCTCTTTCCCCTCCTTAGTCTTTAATCTGTACGTCCCTTCCCGTATGACTTGGGTTATGATGTAGGGACCTTCCCAATTTAGGGAGAGCTTGTTTTGTTCGGCCTTCCTGCCAGTAGCTTCAATTTTTCTAACTACCCATTCGCCTACTTGGAATACTCTTCTGTTGACCCTCTTATCATGATATGCCTTAGTCCTTTGCTTGTAGTTTACCATTCTCAATTGAGCAGCTAGTCTCTTTTCATCTACTAGGTCTAGGTCTAGGAACCTGTTGACCCTATTGACTTGCTCATCGTAGTTGGAGTTTCTTACAGTGGGAATTGCCATTTCAGCTGGTGCCATAGCCTCAGAACCAAAGGTTAATGCAAATGGGGTTTCCCTGATTGGCCCTTGGGTGGTTGTGCGAACAGCCCATAAGGCTAGGGGAAGTTTGTCCAACCATCTACCATCACTTCCTTCCAGGTTCTTAGTAAGGGCTGTAAGTACCAACTTGTTGGCTGCTTTCGCTTGTCCGTTGCCTTGAGGTCTACTCACAGACGACTTGATGTGACGAACTCCGACTCTGCTCAACTCCGCTGTGAATGCCGTCGAGAACTGAAGACCATGATCTGAAATGATAATGTGTGGAACCCCAAAGCGACACCAGATGTGGTCATAGACGAAGTTGATTGCATTTTCCTCAGTTATCTTGGCCAATGCTTTTGCTTCAATCCACTTTGAAAAGTAGTCGACTGCTACTATTACATACTTGCAATTTCCTCGGGCAAGAGGGAAGGGTCCGATGATGTCAATCCCCCACATATCAAATGGCCATGTAGGTATTACAAGAGTTTGCTCAACTGCTGGGAGTGTAGGAATGTCAGAGTACCTCTGGCACTTGTCACATTTTCTAACATTGGCTTGCGCGTCCTCCCTCAGGTTTGGCCAATAGTAACCTAGCATGATGATTTTATCGGCTAAGGTTCTGGTCCCCGGGTGTCCGCCGCAAACGCCTTCATGGACTTCGGCTAGGAGATTCTCGATTTCCTTGGGATAGACACACCTCAGCAGGGGATTAGTGAAGAATCGTCTGTAGAGGGTTCCATTCATCACAACGAACCTTGGTGATCTCTTCTTGATAAACTTAGCTTGCGTTTCATCTTCTGGGACTTGGTTCTTCTCGATGTAGTCCATGTAGTCATCTATCTAACACCTCTCCTCTCCATCTAGGAGCGTTACTTGTAGTCTTTCATATGCGGGTTCTTCGGCAAAAACTACGTATGGATTAGAGTTGGACTCATTCACCTCCATAGTCGCTAGTTTAGATAGAACATCCGCAATTTGGTTGTCTTCCCTGCCTATCTGACTGATCTCGAAAAATTCCAGCTTCTTCGTCATGTCTAGGACCAGGTCTCTATACTTGGTAAGTACGGTATTTTGGGTGTTATACTCTCCCTTTACTTGTTTGACAACAAGTTAGGAGTCACAGAAAGCCGCTACTTTAATTGCTCCATAGAAGGAAGTCAACTCGATACCAAATATCAGAGCCTCGTATTTAGCTTGGTTGTTGGAGGCAGGGAACTTGAATCTGATGATATCCTGGATGGTGTGCTCTCCTTCAGGACTTGCTAGTACCACTCCAGCTCCGCTTCTCTCCTTTTTGGCTGAGCCATCAGTGTATGGGACCCAACAGTTGGATGGGAGCTCGATGGTTGACCCTTCTTCCTCCGGTGCGTTATGCTTACGGGAGGTGGGGACGTGTTCACCCATAAAGGTAGTTTCAACCATGAAGTCAACTAGAGGTTGTGCCAGAAGGGTCTTCCTTGGTTGGTAGGTGATATCAAACTTTGTAAGAGCTATAGACCAATTTAGAAGACGTCCGAAACTATCCAACTTGTGTAAGATTTTCTTTAGGGTCTCATTCGTATACACCGTGATGGGATGAGCAGAAAACTAGGCACGTAGTTTTCTTGAGACAATAACTAGCGCGTATGCTATCTTTTCCGCATTAAAGTATCTACTCTCCACATCGGACAATGCCTTAGAGACATGATAGACTGGTTTCTGAGTACCTTCATCATTTCAGACTAGTACCGCTGCAACTGCGTGGTCCGTGGCGGCTAGGAAGACATACAACATCTCGCCAGTGATCGAACTGCTTAACAAGGGAGGGGATCCCAAGTACTCCTTCAACTGGAGGAATGCTTATGTACATTCAGGAGTCCAGGAGAAGCTCTTGGCCCCCTTCAAGACCTTGAAGAAAGGCAGTGATTTTTCAGCGGACTTGGCAATGAATCTCCCAAGAGCCGCTATTCTTCCATTCAATCTCTGAACCTCCTTGATGTTGGTAGGTTCCTTCATGTCAATCAGGGCCTTGATTTTTTCAGGGTTCGCCTCTATTCCCCTTTGAGATACCATGAAGCCTAGGAACTTTCCAGCTGTCACCCCGAACACACATTTACTTGGGTTTAGCTTCATGTTGTTAGCTCAAAGGTTGTTAATGGTTTCCTCCAAGTCAGGGGCGTGACTGCCATCCTTGGTTTTTATCACCTTGCCATCAATGTAGGCCTCCATGTTACGACCTATTTGTTCTCTGAACACTTCATTTACCATGCGTTGGTAAGTAGCACCCGCATTTTTAAGCCCAAAGGACATCATGATGTAACAATAATTTCCTCCTGTTGTTTGGAAGGCTGTCTTCTCAATGTCCTCTTTCGCCATTTTTATCTAATGACAGCCTGAATAGGCATCTAGAAAATTGAGAGTTCGGTGTCCAACTATGGAATCTACCAATTTGTCAATTCTGGGAAGAGGGTAGCTGTCCTTTGGGCAGGCCTTGTTGAGATCAGTGAAGTCAATGCACATTCGCCACTTCCCATTTTGCTTTTTAACCATCACCACGTTGGCCAACCAAACGGGGTATTTCACTTTTCGTATGATTCCGGCGCTAAGTAACTTTTGCACCTCTTCCTTGATAGCTTCCTCCTTGTCTTTTGCAAAGATCCTCCTTGTCTGCGCGATAGTTTTAGCAGACGGATCAACTTCCAGGCGGTGGAGGGTCACTTCTTCATTAATTCCCCTCATATCCTCAACTCTCCAAGCGAAGACATCTAGACTGTTTTTTAGGAGGGAGATGATTTTTTTCTTTTCTTCTGGGGATAGCTGGCCCCCGAGTTTAATTTTTTGCTCAGGGTAGTCAGGGTTGATGACTACCTCTTCTAATTCATCTACGGGCTCCATTTCTGGACCGTCTCGAAATTCCAAGGATTTAATGATGATTTATCTAAGTCTTCTACCCTCATTGTCATTTACGTTAAGGCCCTCTTCCTCCATCAGTTCGTCTACGTTGGGCAAATCAACTACTCTCAAGTCGGGGTTAGGGTTGGCCCCCGAGTTCTGGCCGTTGACGAGAACAGGATCTGTCTCCGGGACGGACGGAACTATGTCATTGTCCTCTTCAATTTCTAGGACCATGGGTTCCTCTTCTGGTACTTCGATGATCAAGCTCATTCTAGAACTGGTGTGGGTAGTTTTTAAAGACATAGATATTTTTATGTTGTCTTCTGGTGTATCAATCTCCACCCTTTTAGATATTTTTCGGCTCTTCACTACATGCTCCAAGAAGTCCTTGGCGGTCGCCCTCACGCATCCAATTCCAGCACGAGTAGGAAATTTGACTCGTTGGTGAGGAAGGGAGGCGACCAACCTAAGGTTTGCTTGACTTGGAATGCCTAGAATATCATGGTAGTCACTTATAAGATCCATGACTACGAAAGTGATTGTGGCCACGGTTCGGAAGGGATATTCAGCAACTTCCAGTTGTAAATCAACAGTTCCCTTCGCACCGACTTTATGGTTGGTGAAACCTTCTAGTCTTCAGTGGTAAGGTTCTAAGATGGTATCTTTCAAGCCCATCATCTGGAAGGCGGAGTAGTACAAAATATCTTGAGAGGCCCCCGTGTCAATGAGGAGTCTCTCGGATTCACAATTGTCAATTCTTCCCTTTATCACCAAGGGCTGTCCGCGAGCTGCGCGGCTTCCAGCCAATTCATTGGGAGAGAAACTGATGACCTCCTCTGCCTTGTGAACCCAAGCAGGGACATGACAGACCTTGCTCAATTCATGAATTTGGTCCCTTAACTTTCTGGTGGAGACTGTCTCTTCTCGGATTACATGCAATTTGGCTCTAGGAGGTCTTTGCTCCGTGTCCTCGCTCTTATCATCGTCTTCTTCATTGTCTTCCTTCCTTTTCTGCTTGCCATCTTTCTTCATGACATAGCGATCAAGCTTGCCTTCGTCAACCCACCTTTGGATCATTCATTTCAAGTCAATACATTTTTCAGTAAAATGACCATGGTCCTTGTGGAAATCACAATATTTGGATGGGTCACGAGGAAACTTCGATTTGTCATTAAGTGGACGAGGAGGTGGAAGGTTTACCATCTGCATGATTTCTGTGATTGGCTTGGTGAGGGGGTGAAGATCTCAGCCTTTTCAGTGCCCCTTGTTTTATTCTTTCCTTTAAAACCATTTCCGTTGGAAGCATGGTGAGTCCCAGCTGCTTCCGGTTCTGTCTTATCAGACCTCTTCTTGCTTTTTTCCTCCGCCATGGAAATTGCATAAGCCACATTGTATAAGTCAGCCTTGGACTTTGGCTCTCTAGCGGAGAGTTCATATATGAGCGGTCCGAATCTCAATCCGAAGTTGAAACAAACAATCACCTCTCTGTCAGTGAGGCTTTCCTCTACTTGATCCGCCATAGCTCGGAATCTGTTGTAGTAGCTTAACATGATCTCATTATTTCCTTGCTCGGTGTTGGCAAGGTCAGTTAACCTCTTCTTCCTCCTACTTGTCGTGGAAAAGTGATCTAGGAACATCCTCCTCATGCCCCTCCAGCTATCGATGCTTCCCTTTTTGAGCTCACGGAATCAGATCAAGGCTGTTCCGGAGAAGGTACTGGTAAAGGCTTTACAGAGAACGTCTTCGGCTCTAGTGAGGAGGGCCATAGTAGACTCGAAACTTTGCACATGGTCCCGTGCATCTGTGGTTCCTCCGTACTTGTCAAAACATGGGACCTTGAAGGCAGGATTAGGTGGTACATCATTTATTCTCTGGGAGAAGGGACGAGTTGTACTAGTGTCATCTTCTTCCTCGTCCTTCTTCCCCATCTCCATATTGTCAATTCTCTTTTTCAAGAGCAACAACTCTCTAGCGTCAATTCCATTTTGAGTGCTGAAATGAGAGCTATGGTGGGAGCCCCGGTGGGAACTTCGGTGGGACCTTTCTCTTGGGTGACCATTCACCCTACTGTGCTCCTCGTCATCAGGGTGGTTTTCTCCTTGCTTAGAAGGTGTTTTGTCCTTCCTTGGCTCCATTTCTTGGTGGCCGAGGATCATTCTGTATGGACGAGGACTCCTCGGCCTTTCATGATTTCTGGGACGAGGTGAGTTATGCCGAGGATGATTGCTACACCGAGGAGAATTGTTACGACGAGGAGGGGAGAAACGCCTAGCCTGACTGAGCCTTGCTCGCAAGTCGGCTGAGTTAACCTCCTGCTCCCTCGAATTCAAGTGGCTTCTAAGGTCTACCACATTCCTCTCGTTTTCATGATTGTTCGACCGACGACGAGGAAGAGCCTCTCGGAGGTTTTGTTTAGGTGGTACAACAGGCTCACAGGGAGGGGGATCATGGTCACGAGGAGGGCCCCTCTGACTACCTCGCCTGTCACCCTGAGTTTCCCTTCCACGAGAGTTACCTGACCTCGAAGGCCTGATGAACTCGGCCATTGAGTTTTCTGGATCCAATTGCAACAAAGCGTTTTGCGTTTCATAAATTTGTTGCAACGTCTCCATTTATTGATGCAAGAGTGTACGTCGGTCGACAGGCTGGGTGTTCTCAGCTCGTCCTCCGTCAGCATTCCTCGTTGTCTACTTGATCGTTGCTCCCCTTCCTCGTGGACAACGAGGACGAGGAGGGTTGTTCCTAGCTACCTCGGCAGCTGGCTGAGTCCGAGATCGGAGAGTCATGCCGAGGGGCGGTGGACCTTCGATCTGAGGTGGAGGAGGAAGCACGTCATTATTGGTGGGAGGGATCTCATCCATGTGAGTTCGTTCCTCCTCGTTAGTAACACTCGCCAGATTTCCGTCTTCCATTGGGATTCAAGAATTGTGGTTCAAACAAAGTTCTTATCAAAACCAAACAGAATTTTCAACAGCCCCCAATTTCCAATGAAACAGGTTTTCCACAAACAAATTTTTCCGGCCAAATCAATAATTTTCCGGCCGAAACAAACTTTCACAGGCACAGAAATTTCCAGGCGAACGTGATTAGCAAGCGAAACTGAAATTTTAGTCCAAACAAAGAACGATTTTAACACGTAATAGCGTTTTTTCCGGTCAAAACAAGAAATTTCCGGCTGAAAATACGATTCAAGCGAACGTGGTTATCCCACATTGGAAAAAGATGGAAAAGTGGCTTAGTTTATATACTCATACACTTTAGTAGGGAGTAAGATTGTGGAGCATAGAGGCTCTCTCTCGCGCACAGGCGCGCAGGGGGGTGCAAATCATGGATCGAAATAGGCTTCGGGCTATCGAACTCATGTGCATGCGCGTCCTGCGAACACGAATGTCACTCCAAAATAGCCTGTCCGCGTGAGCCCACTTTTTGCTTTTTTTTTTCCCAAACTTGACAGACCCACGAGGCTGCCAGTGAGGCGGACGCCTGGACCTGACCCATGCGGACGCCTGGAATGCATACCAAGGCTGCTCGGTTGAACCAAAGCGAGGCGGGCGCCTGGGCTGTCTGAAGCGGCCGCCTGGAGGTCAGTAGGACCTGCCCCCTTTTGGCCACTCCGAGGCGGGCGCCTGGCTGTGTCCGAGGCGGGCGCCTGGACATCAGCGTGCCTGGGGCGCTCTGGATGATTTCAAACGTATTTGTAACTGCCGATTGATTGCCATTTATGTCAATAAATGTATTGATTACGAAAATTAAAATCTTGTTTTAATTTTCGGGCAGTTTTGCTTCCCTTGGTTGATATACAAATGGATCAACAACACAATTGGTATACACATAACACAAATTTCCAAAATCTCTCTACCATCAGATTTCGTTGCATATTGAAAATCTTTCCCTTGGCCTCCTGCATATTGCATTTGTGGTGATAACGTCCAAGCATCACTTCAGTTCGCCAGAGGTATTATTGTGCAACCACCGTCTGGTCAATCCGTTTCATCCTGGGAGGCAATCGTTCCATTCAATCTCAAGCACAACGTGGTGAGGGGGCGAAATTTGTCTAAAGGAGAGTGTGGTTTCACACGACTCGAACTTCAACGACAAATCCTTTTCTTCTTTTTCCTTATATATTTTGTTTTAAATTTTTTTTGTAATTTCCAATTATTTTGTAATAGTTATTCCAACAATCTTAAGACAAATTTATGTCTCTTCGTTGGAAGAAAACTTTTTAAAACAGTGAACTAAAATTGTTTGTTTCGTTTCAGATGGCTACTGAATCGAACACCATGGGAACCAATGCTGGGAACAATTCCGGGAATCCTCGTGTGGAGGAAGCGCTTCGAGTGGAAACTGTTGGTCCCAAAGGTGGCAACAAGGGTGAAAATACAGCTAGAGGGAGGGGTGAATAGCTGTTAAAAATTTTTCGCCCTCAATTTAAAACTAAACCTCTACGCTTACAAAACCTCTTGCAGTGTATAAGAAACTACAAGTAGAGTTGTAAAATGCACAGCGGAATATACTTAAAATAAATGCGGTTTTGAGGAGGCGGTTTTGCAAGGCGGTTTTAGTGCAATTTTCTGAGCAGTTGTAAAACTGAAAGTGTAGTTTGACAATGTTAACTCCAAACACAATTTCACAATAATGGATAACTATAAAGATCAAACAGAGACAGAGATAAATAATTAGCAAGCACAGAAAATATAAATGCAGTAAAGTATATGAACAAGCTATTTGGAGTTATTCAATCGATAAACGATCTACGTCCACTACCAAGATGGTTAGTCTTGGATTTCTAAGAGAGATTTTATATTGAGTATTTGAGATTACAAAGTACAATAAAATCTTTTCTATGAAGAACAAATCCTAGACTATAACCAGTGTATCTCAAATGAATAAACTATGTGTTTAAACAAGTGAGGTGTGTGTGTGAGAACAAGATCAAGGCTCTTTAAATTTGAGAGATGTAGAGCTCAATGATTCTTGAATGTGTTAAGGCTTGATTTCTGGGCTGGGGAATATTTCTTGAAGTATGAAGATGAAGATTCAAAGGACTTAGAATTTCTGGGCAGAGCTTCAACTTCTCATGAACACAGCAATTTCTCAAGATTCAAGCAATCTTCAAATGGTGAAGATTAGGGGTATTTATACCCAAGCATCAAGAAACTAGCCGTTGGATACAGCTGTTGCAAGGACAGTCCTGATGCAATCCCATTGGTCCACAGCAACCACTTTTGTCCTTTGGAACTGTTGATGCAGGTAAAGCTGATCAGACCTCGGTGCAATCGAGGTGGTTAGGACATCTGTCACCTTTTTAAGATTCTTGCAGATCTTGTCTGAAAAGTAGTCACGTGACAAGATATGGTAGTTGACTTTTGATATTGCTGATGTGGATTCCAACGGTCAAAAGAGTTCACTTCAAGTAGCCAATCATTGGGGCGGTTCTGGGGTCAAGCGGTTTGATGTGAAAGCGGTTCCACCAGAAGAAGAATTTCCAAGAGTGCGGTTTGTACTTTGGTAATCAAGCGGTTTCAGATGAAGGGAATCACAAGGCAAAAAGGCGGTTCTGCCAAGCGGTTCTAGAAGGGCGGTTCTGAAACCCTTGAAACTGCAATCCTAAGATCCAATGATTCTTGTGCCAGTCTTCAAGCCTAAATTTAACCTATTCTATAAAATGGACTTAGCTAAAAAATTGAAGTCTAAGCTTCATTACATAGGGTCCTAAAGTCCTTAAAATAAATAGGAGGTTATGGTATCAATCAAATCTAATACAAAATAGGAGAGTTAAAATATGCATACCCAACAATCTCCCCCTATTTGATTGATGACATTACCTACTACAGCAAAAGCAAACATTGTACTTGGTAAAAACATGTCCATAAGAATTAACATGGTAAGTCATGTCCCAAGTCAATGCACACACTAGCTTAAGCTATAGATTTCTATACTTTTGAAAGATTAAAAACTTACAATTTGAAGAGTATAGAAATGCATTCAGTGCACTTAAAAAGTATGAGTTTAAGTTCAAAGTGCAGTTTAAACTGAATGTTTAAACATCAATTCAAAAGAATGATTTTTAAGTTGAAAAATATTTGAATGAGGTTGAAGACCATAAATGGTTTCATTGTTCTACAAACAAGCAGTTTGATATGAACAAGGTTTTGGAACCATGATGCAATTTCCATTAATTCCTAAGATGATTACAAGTACAGGAATGAAGGAAAATTACAAGGTTACAAACAAAATAAAGTAAGTTGGACAAAGAAAATACAAGGAGAGTGCGGTCCAACTTACACAAGCTGTTCAAAAAAAAAGGAAAAGCGGTTTACTGCTGGGGCGGCTTGTTAACTTCATGATCAGCTCCACTTGGCCCAGCTCTAGATTGATCTGGTGCAAACGCTTTCTTCTAACTTCCTCTGCGGTTCAGGTGAGAGTAGCTTCAAGCTTCTTTAGGGCATTGACAGAATGAGCAGAGGTAGAATTGGTAGCATCAACCGCTTTGGTGTTTTCCACAAGATTGTCTCTGATAGTATCCAGCTGAACATGGAGGGAAGAGTAGAGAGAATTGAAGATGGTGTGCACTTCCTCCTGAATAGCAGCAGTCTGAGCTTGAATGGCTTGTTCCATTGGTTCAAGATCCACAGATACCTTCAGGGAGGTTTTGAGATCATTGACTGTTGAGCCAAGTTTTGAATTGAATCCTTCCCTGAGGTTGTCCAGGCGATCGTTGAATTCATCTTGTATTTCATTCAGCTTTGCCTTTACTTCTCCAGCAATAGTATCAAGATTGACCTTAGAATCTACTTTGAATATGTCAATCTGTTCCAACACTTCTTCATGCAAAGAGTCCAGAGCGGTTTGAGTTTCAGCGGTTTGGCTATGCCCTGGTCTTGAGTTCAGAATAGTGAGAAATTTGGAACTAAGTTCTCCAAGATCCTTCTCAATGGCTTTACAAATCTTTTCACCAAGCTCATTAAGGATCTTGTTCAGCTCAGCAAGAGATGCCTTATCTCCCAAGGCTTTGAGCATTCCATCTTCCAAGGATTTTTGAAAGGCATTAAAACAAGCTTCAGCAGTGGATTTAACCATTGAAGCGGTTTCATCCAAGGAAGCGGTTGACGGAGATGGAGTTGATGTAGATCTCTCCCCCTTAATGGCATCAATCAATGAAGATTTAAGAGCAGCCATATCAAGGGATTGAGCATCTACCTTGGCTTGAAGGGAGGTATTGGAGGCGGTCAGCTTGATGATGTGGCCTTGATTGATGAGGAGTTGGCCTTGAATAAGGTTAAGGGTTTGAAGGATTTGGGAGTAGTCTGTGGGAGGAGCGGTTGAGGGTGAAGCGGTTGGAAATATGGGAGGCGGTTGGGTTTGGTTGGTTTCAGGCGCGGTTTGGGTTTGGGGAGGTATATTTGGAGGAGGTGAGTTCTGTCTAATGGGTGAGTTGTGTGGAGTTAGTGATTTTGAAGGGGTGTTAGATTTGGAGCGGTTAGGTGTAGGGGAATGGGAGCAGTTTCTGTTAGGGGAATTGGTTGGGGTTGGATCATCCCTAACAGATTTGGATGTGGCATGTCCAGCAGAGGGCTTGGACTGCCATTGTTGATAAGCTTGGGATTTGGTAGGTGTTTGGTTGGAGTGTTGGGAATTTATGGAATGAGAATGTTGGGGTGAGTTATATTGGGATTGAGAAGATAGGGGTGATAGTGATTTTCTGGGGGAAGGTGAAGGGGAATTTTGAGGAGGTGATTGAGGAGGGGAATTTCTGGTAGGTAAAGGAGAGGGTGAGGGTTGGACAGGCTTGGTCTTTTTAGAGGTTCTCTTTTTGGCAGCCATCTTCCTTCTCTTAGGTTTCTCCCCCTGAATTGGAGCGGTTTTGATAGGGGAAGGAGTTATGGATTTGGATTTTGAAGGGGATCTGGCTGGGGATTGGGTAGGTGATTGGACAGGAGAGGTTTGAAGGGTTGGAGGCGGTCTCTCTTCTTGAAGCGGTTCTTGTTGAGTAGCGGTTGGGTCAACAGTCTTTCGTTTGGCTTGATACTTCTCAGCTTGTTCCTTAGCCAATCTATTAATTCTGTCTTGAAGAACCTTCATCTGTTCTTCCATAGTCAATCCAGCCATCTCATCTCTGGCTTTCTTGGCTCTAGCCACCAAGTTTGGAATACTTGGGTCTTCTTCCTCTTCTTCATCATCTTCATCCACCAAGTGCAAGGTTTCAGGTTCTTTAGAGGATTTCTTCCTTTTGCTTGTACCAGCTCCATCATCAGAAGTAGGCGGCTTGGATGCTGGAGCGGTCTTGGTTCTCTTGGGAAGCGGTTCTGTTCTGGCTTGGGGCTTCCTGGACCGCTTGGCTCCTTTAGTTTGAGGAGCGGTTGTAGGATCTCTGAGCTCATAAGGTTCCTTCAAGGGATTGGTGTCTGCATCATACAAAGATTTGTATAATGCATCTCCATTTGCATATCTGAAGGTGTGGTAAGCAAGCAGTCCTAGGCAATCATCTGAGCAGTCCACCATAAGTTCTGGATTCTTGGTGACCATATCATCTAGATGCTCATAGTCCATCAAAAGAGCGGTTATGATCCTGCAGAATGGTCTCCACCTTTGATCTTCACCTTTGACCTTGGACTGATAGGTCTCAATGCTATCCTTAATTTCCATGTAGAGGATTTTAGGCCAATGCAGTTGAATCTCCATAAATATAGCAGAACTATACATCCATTGTTGGGATGTAAAGTTGTTGTGGTTCCCAGTCTTCCCACAAATGGATCTCCCCACTAGATGACCTATAAAGTTCATCAGCTCACCAAAATTCTTTCTGGGGATCTTCTTGTACTTTTTAGACAAGGTGTCTACTTTGGCGGTTTGGAAAGCAGCATTGTCTTGAATGACTTGATCAACCTCTAGGGGAGCTCCACCAACAGTAAATCTGAAAAGCCTTCTGATGTCAATGTAATCTATGGAGAGCTTCATGCCTTCAACAACAGCGGTCAGGCAGGCAACTCTTTGACCTTGATCTAGAACTCTTGATCTTTTCTTTGCAGTTGCAAAGAACTGGTCCACAAACGAAGGCACAATGAAATCCTGCTTCTTGGTGAAAAGCGGTAGGATGCCAGAAACTCTTAGCTTCCTCAGCAACTCCCTTCCAAGAGCATCAGTTTTGAGCTCTTCCTCATTTACTTCCCAACCTGGTAGGAAGGTAGTTGGATCCTACAAAATAAAATTTCAAGTGTTAGATCCATTTGTGTATTCATATTTCACATGCGGTTTGAGCACCAAGCGGTTGAGCAATGGTGCGGTTTGAAAATTTCAAACCCCAAGTAAAACCATGAATACTTAAACAAATAATGAGGACTTGAGAATAAAATTACTTAAGTACGTGGCATTGTAATCCAAACTTATCCCACACTGCAAGCGGTGATTAGAGAGGAATTTCTTGGTTTCCAGCCTATATACTTAGTAAAATTTCAAAAGCAATGAAGGAAGGAATTTAACCAGCATGCGGTTTCAAAATATTTGAAAATGCGGTTTAGAACATGCGGTTTGAAACTGAAAACTTTGAGCGGTTGCATACAAGCGGTTTCAAACCAAAATGAAATCCAAAATTTCTGAAAAAGTGAAAAATTATTCTAAGTGTTGGAAAACATTTTTCAGAATCAAGGCATCCAAAATATATGATTTTTCAAGAACAGTTCATGGGTTTTGTGAAGAACACCAAGAACATTCAAGAACAGAGATACATGAAACTTAACCAAAATAAGCAAATAACATATCAAAATGATCACATTGGGAAGGGGATCAATAATATATCAATAAAAATCCAATCTTTACCCAGAATCATCAAGAATCACTAAAAATGCAAAGTGGGTTTTCGAAGGTTATGAACTGAAAATCACAAAATCAGTGTTCTAAACATGGATGGATCATGAAATAAACCACATATATGTAATCCATGTGCAAAAGCGAGCAAAACCCAACAATTCTTAAGCAAAATGGTCAACAAAAAAGATCAAAATCAACCATAATGAAGAACATGAGGGATACGAACAGTTTCTAAGTTATCCATGGCAGATTCTGAGAAATGGAAAGAATTAGAGTTAGAAATTGATTACCATTTCCAGAACTGGTTTCTTTGCCCTAGCAACAGTTGAGGCCCTTTGTCTTTTAGAAGTAGGTTTTGATGTTGTTGCCATTTCAGAAAATGTTTGAAAATGGAGGTTTTGTAAAAAGTTTTAGAGAGAGAGAGAGAGAGTTGGTGAAGAAGAGAGTACGAATGACAGAGATGGGCAGTGAAAAGTTTTTTTTTTGGTTTCACCAAACAGGGTATATATAGGGTGAAGGGGTGGAGACAGTTGGTCAGAAAGAATGATTGAATTAAACCAACTGTTACACCCTTTCACCTTCTGCACCTCTCTCAATGACGGCTGACATGAGGGTTTTTAATGCTCATGTCCCCTTAGCATTAAATGCTCTTAATTTTGAAATAAACGAGGGAAAACATTTGCAAAAATACCCTTATGTCAAAAATAAGGACTAAAAAATAAATAAAGGAATTTGAACAGTTTTTTTTTTAAATAAATATAAGCAATAAAATAGACAGAGTTTACTTCTTGTTGAAACGCGGTTTTGATCCAAGCGGTCAGACTGCATGAGCGGTTTGGAGCTTGCGGTTGCATGCAAGTGGTTGGATAATCTTGCGGTTTTGGCACAGGCGGTTCAACAGAAGCGGTTTTGATTCCAAAAGGAATTTCAACCTAGACTCAACAAACAGGTTAGCAAATAAAAAGTATGGAATTTATTTAAGTTCAAGCATACCCATTTCTCCTCTGAGAAAAGAAAATCTCTTGGAGTCAAGAGCCTTTGTGAGGATATCAGCAATCTGGTTGTCTGTCCCCACGTACTCTAAATGGATATTCCTCTTCTCCACATGATCTTTGAGGAAATGATACTTGATATCTATGTGCTTGGTCTTGGAATGCATGACAGAGTTGTTGGAGACTGAAATTGTTGAAGTGTTGTCACACATGATGGGGCAATTCCCTTCATGGATTCCATAGTCCACCAACTGCTGCTTCATCCAAAGGATTTGACAGCAACAACTACCAGTAGCAATGTACTCAACCTCTGTGGTTGACACTGAAACTGATGCTTGCTTCTTGCTGGCCCAAGCAACTAGTCTATTTCCAAGGAAATGACAAGTACCACTAGTGCTTTTCCTGTCAATAGTGCAAGCTGCATAATCTGCATCTGAATAACCTACAAGATCGAAGTTCGAATCTTTGGAATACCAAAGTCCAAGGTTAGTAGTTCCAGATAAATAGTGTATTATACGCTTGACTGCAATAAGATGTGCTTCTCTAGGATCTGCTTGATAGCGTGTACATACACAGACACTAAACATGATATCGGGCCTACTAGCAGTTAAATAAAGTAATGAGCCGATCATACCTCGATATAAAGTTTGATCAACTTTCTTACCTTTGAGATCCTTATCTAGTTTATTGCCGGTGGCCATTGGAGTATCATATGCTTTAGCATTTTCTAATCCAAACTTCTTTATTAGCTCTTTGGTATATTTGGCTTGGCTAAGGAAAATACCTTCTTCGCATTGCTTGATTTGAAGCCCGAGGAAGAATGTTAATTCTCCCATCATGCTCATCTCAAACTTGCTTTTCATTAGCTTTTCGAAACGCTTACAAAGCAACTCATTAGTAGAACCAAAAATGATATCATCAACATATATTTGAACAAGTAAAGTATGCTCATTATATTTGGCAATAAAAAGAGTTGTATCAATTTTACCGCGTTTAAATTCTTTTTCTAGTAAAAATTTAGAGAGAGTCTCATACCATGCCCTTGGAGCTTGCTTAAATCCATACAAAGCTTTCTGGAGTTTGTAGACATGATTGGGAAATTTGGAGTCTTCAAATCCAGGCGGTTGTGCAACATACACGGTCTCTTGCAGTTCGCCATTGAGGAAAGCACTCTTTACGTCCATTTGATATAACTTGAAATGCTTGAAAGAGGCGTAGGCTAAGAAGATTCTGATAGCTTCCAATCTTGCAACTGGAGCAAAGGTTTCGTCATAATCTATTCCTTCTTCTTGCCTATATCCTTGTGCAACCAACCTTGCTTTATTCCTAGTGATGCTTCCATTCTCATCCATCTTATTCCTAAATACCCACTTAGTTTCTATTACTCCTTGATCCTGAGGTCTAGGCACCAAGGTCCAGACCTTGCATCTTTCAAACTGGTTGAGTTCTTCTTGCATAGCAACAACCCAACTGGAATCTTGGAGTGCTTCATCAATCTTCTTGGGTTCAACTTGAGATAAAAGAGAAGTATGCTCGTCATAGTTTGATCTCCTTGTTTGAACACCAGAAAACAGATCACCAATCACATTTGTGAGGGTGGCTAGCGACTTCACGAACCTCAGGGGTAAGTCTGGTTGGGTGAGGTTTGCTTTGAAGATCTTGATTGGAACGTCGTTAGATCCTTCAGCGAAGTCATGGAAGGTAAGTTGACGAAGAGGTTCTATAAGCTGGATAGGGGAATTCTCAACTTTTTCTTCCCTAGGAGTTGCATCTGGAGTAGGAACTTCAGGTGCGGTTTCAAAGGTGCGGTTTGTGGGAATTTCAGTTGAGGGTGCTGGATTTTGCGGTTGAGGTTCAGGTGCGGTTTGAGATGGTTCACCTGGTTCATTATGCTCAACAAAATCATCAGCAACATTTGGAGCCAAATGTGGCTCAAGGAGAGAATGCTCATCAAAAGTAACATGGACAGACTCAACTATTTTTAAACTAGTTTTATTGAAAACTCGAAAAACTTTTGAATGTTTAGCATACCCAACAAAAATACCTTCGTCGGCTTTAGCTCCGAATTTACCTCTATTTTCTCTTCCGTTGTAGAGGACAAAACATTTGCAGCCAAAGATCTTGAAGAATGCAATGTTGGGGATTCTTCCTCACCAAAGCTCATAGGGAGTCTTGTTATAGGTTTTGTTGATGAGGGAGCGATTCTGAGTGAAGCATGCGGTATTGATTGCTTGACCCAAAAATGCGAGGTAGCTTCGCTTCAGATATCATTGTCTTTCCAGCCTCAATCAACGTCCTATTCTTCCTTTCCACAACCCCATTTTGTTGTGGAACACCAGCTGATTGAAAAATTGTGATCAATCCACATTGGTCATCCACAATCTTGGCAACACCGTTGTTCTTAAATTTCGTTCCATTATCTGATCGAACACTAACAATGTCGTCTTCTTTTTGAGTTTGGAGCCGTCTAAAAAGTGCGGTGAGAATCTCATAACAGTCATCTTTGGAAATCATCATCTCAACCCCCGTATATCTTGAGTAATCATCCACCACCACTAAGGTATATCTATTTCCTCCAATGCTGGGAGAGGTTACGGGTCCAAACGGATCTATGTGAAGCGGTTGTAAGCATCTTGAAGTTGATGGAGCGGTCTTGCTTTGGTGAAAGGCAGCGACGGCTTACCCAGGCGGCATGCACTGCATTTCTCTGGATGGTGGTCAGCCACTTTGGGTAAACCACGAACGAGCTTTTCCCTACCAATCTTTGCAAGATACTTGAAGTTCAAGTGGCTCAACCTCTTGTGCCATAGCCAACTATTTTTGCTCACATTCTTAGCTACAAAACAGAGATTAGTAATACTACATGCAGAATTTAGATCAATGATGTAAATATTACTCTTACGAATCCCTGTGAGTAGGGTGACGCCGGAGATGCTATCTTTGATGAAGCAATTTGATGACGTGAAGTTGCAAAGCATTCCTTTGTCGCAAAATTGAGAAATTGAAAGGAGATTGTGCTTGAGTCCTTCAACAAGAGAAACCTTCTCAATGGTTAGATTTCCTCTCCTTATAATACCATATCCAATGGTCTTGCCTTTGTTGTTGTCACCAAAGGTTACAGACGGACCACTTGCTTCAACGACATCTTCAAGTAATGATTTATCTCCAGTCATATGTCTTGAGCGGACCATTGTCAAGATACCATTCATTATCCTTGGAGTGACCGGCCATGAAGCGAGAGGACCTGAAATGTAAACATTAAGAATGAGGTCCCCCTTTATTCCTTGGGTCTGAAGTTAGCAACCCTTTACGACCCACACCTGCTTGACAGAAGGAGGTTTACTCTTCCTGGCATTGGATGTGAACCGCAAAAGGCATTCTACAGCCTTGTGACCTAAACCATCACACACAGAACATTTATAATAGCTACAAGCTTCATGAGGTTTTACTAAATCCTTACTCTTCTTAGGAGTTGCATGCGATTTGAGAAACGCGGTTTCACCCTTAACAAAAGAAACTGGCTTTGGTTTGACCACGTATTTTCTAGGAACGCTATTCCTGCTTTTGAAGGCAGGAGGAGCGGTCGAAGAAGAGGCGCGGTCAGACCTGCGGTTGCCAGCATCTCTAGTTCCACCAAAGGCGGTTTTAGGGATGCGGCCAATTCCATAAGCCATTTCTTCTGACGCTACACTCTCAGAATCCTTTGGCTTCATCTGAGAGTTCTTCCCATATTGCTTCCCTTTAGGGTAGACATAATTTATTTGTTGTCCTTTACCCTTGCCTTTAGCATGCTTCCCCTTAGGAATTTCTTTAGTTAGTTCCAAAATTTCCTCATCCTTTTCACTCGAGGATGCACACTTCTCCTCTTCCTCAGATCCAAAACCTAGACCTTCCTTAATTCCAGGAGGAACTTGGGAGTCCATGATTTTATCCTTGGTGGATTGAGACTTGAGCCACGAATCAATAATCTTTTGGAGATCGTTGATTTGGGTTACCAAGTCATCATTCCGGAGTTGAAGTGCAGCAACCTTAGTTTCAAGGATGCGGTTCTGATCAGCAAGAGGAGTCATACTTCTGATTTGGTCCTTAAGATTTGAAATTTCGGACTTCATCACAGTTTTCTCCATCTTGTACAGATTAAGTTCATCATGAGCTAAGCTTAAGGCTTTCTTAAGATTAGAGAATTGATGGATCACCGTTTCAGCTTCCTTGAACATCCTTTCATGTTCCATGGGAGAAACCTCTTCCACCACCTTTTTCAAAATTTTCTTCTTTGGAATTGTTTTTGAAGGTGGAGCATTTGTAGGAGGAAAAATGGGACGTGAATACGAGCAATTTCCTATCTTAATGCTAGGAGTAAGTTTGATATTTTCATCCAACGTAAAATTTGGAAGTTTTGTAGAAACCTCTTTTTCTTCCATATCTTGCGACTCGATTGACTCAGAATCTGACTCATCGGAAGCGTACGCAATTAGCGAGAGATTAACCTCTTCGGTTTCATCATCACTTCCATCATCGAATCTGTTTCAATCCAAGTAGCCAATTCCTTGGAATTCTCTTCCTCCTCGGCAACCATCTCCTTGCGACGAGAAAATTTCGCGGGGAGAGGTTTTCTTTTTCATGTATTCATATTTAGAATTTTGTGGACACTCGGAATGCGAAGTGACCGAGGTTTTCTACAATTGTAGCAAACTAGATCACTCTTTTTCTTTGTATCTCCGGCATTAGAAAACGTTGCGGGAGGTTTGCCTTTTTGAAAATGATTTTGTGAAAGGTTTTGAGGATTTTCTAAATTTTTGGAATCTTTTCACAAACATGTCAAAATCATCATCATCCATCTCGATGAGTGATGAGGTTGATATGGAAGAATGCGGTTTGATTGGATGTAGATGGTTTCTCCTCATGTTCCACGACGGACATGGATAGCGATTTGGTTTTCCCTTCAATCTCTTCAATATGATTTAATTTTAATTCATAGACTCTAAGATTGGCGTACAAGTTACTTAACGACCAAGTACCCAAAACTTTGGAGTCTTCTAAAGAGGTAGCCTTATTTACCCATTTAGAACCTAAAGCAGATAGGAAAGTCATATTGATTTCCTTATCGGTTAAAGTTTTGCCAAGAGATCTACAACCATTAACTACCTCAACATATCGGTCGTAGGTTTGACGCAAGGTTTCGTTGGATTTTCTGTTGAAGTTGTTGTATGATCTTTCAACAGCATATAATTTGCTTTCCTTGCATTCGTCATCACCTTCGAGGTAGCTCTCAATGGCATCCCACATTTGCTGCGGTTTTGAGGTACATCACTTTCGTAGAGTTGATACGGGGAGGGTTCCGAAATAATGTGCCTAGCCTTCTTGTCCCAAGGCAACCAATCTCTTCTCTTCATCCGACCACTCATCTTTTGGATTTTTGACTTCGGAGTTTCAGCATTGGTGGTTGCATCAGTGTTAGCCTTCATTGGAATTAGAGGGCCATTGATCACGCACTCCACCAGCATTTCATCTATAGTTTCCAAATGAATAAGCATTCGGCACTTCCAGATGTCAAAGTGGTCTTTGCCCAAGATTGGAATGTGTGAATAGTTAACAGTAGTCATTGTCTTTGTATTTGCCATATCGAATCGGCACACAAGCTGTTAAGCTTGAAAAACAGTGGTTTTAAAATGTGTTTGCTCTGATACCACTTGTTGGTCCCAAAGGTGGCAACAAGGGTGAAAATACAGCTAGAGGGGGGGTGAATAGCTGTTACAAATTTTTCGCCCTCAATTTAAAACTAAACCTCTACGCTTACAAAACCTCTTGCAGTGTATAAGAAACTGCAAGTAGAGTTGTAAAATGCACAGCGGAATATACTTAAAATAAATGCGGTTTTGAGGAGGCGGTTTTGCAAGGCGGTTTTAGTGCAATTTTCTGAGCAGTTGTAAAACTGAAAGTGTAGTTTGACAATGTTAACTCCAAACACAATTTCACAATAAAGGATAACTATAAAGATCAAACAGAGACAGAGATAAATAATTAGCAAGCACAGAAAATATAAATGCAGTAAAGTATATGAACAAGCTATTTGGAGTGATTCAATCGATAAACGATCTATGTCCACTACCAAGATGGTTAGTCTTGGATTTCTAAGAGAGATTTTATATTGAGTATTTGAGATTACAAAGTACAATAAAATCTTTTCTATGAAGAACAAATCCTAGACTATAACCAGTGTATCTCAAATGAATAAACTATGTGTTTAAACAAGCGAGGCGCTGTGGTGTGTGAGAACAAGATCAAGGCTCTTTAAATCTGAGAGATGTAGAGCTCAATGATTCTTGAATGTGTTAAGGCTTGATTTCTGGGTTGGGGAATATTTCTTGAAGTATGAAGATGAAGATTCAAAGGACTTAGAATTTCTGGGCAGAGCTTCAACTTCTCATGAACACAAAGAATTTCTCAAGATTCAAGCAATCTTCAAATGGTGAAGATTAGGGTATTTATACCCAAGCATCAAGAAACTAGCCGTTGGATACAGTTGCAAGGACAGTCCTTGATGCAATCCCATTGGTCCACAAAGAACCACTTTTGTCCTTTGGAACCGTTGATGCAGTAAAGCCGATCGACCTCACCGCAATCAAGGTGGTTAGGACATCTGTCACCTTTTTAAGATCCTTGCAGATCTTGTCTGAAAAGTAGTCACGTGACAAGATATGGTAGTTGACTTTTGATATTGCTGACGTGGATTCCAACGGTCAAAAGAGTTCACTTCAAGTAGCCAATCATTGGAGCGGTTCTGGGGTCAAGCGGTTTGATGTGAAGCGGTTCCACCAGAAGAGGAATTCCTTAAGTGCGGTTTGCACTTTGGTAATCAAGCGGTTTCAGATGAAGGGAATCACAAGGCAAAAAGGCGGTTCTGCCAAGCGGTTCTAGAAAGGCAGTTCTGAAACCCTTGAAACCGCAATCCTAAGATCCAATGATTCTTGTGCCGCCTTCAAGCCTAAATTTAACCTATTCTATAAAAATGGACTTAGCTAAAAAATTGAAGTCTAAGCTGCATTACATAGGGTCCTAAAGTCCTTAAAATAAATAGGAGGTTATGGTATCAATCAAATCTAATCAAAATAGGAGGATTAAAATATGCATACCCAACAGAAACCAACCCTCAAAGGGTGGTTGTCCAAACGGTTTCGAACCACCATGGTGAGAAACCGGAAAAGTTTGTTGGCCAAGACTTTAAACGTTGGCAACAAAAGATGCTCTTCTATTTGACTACCTTGAACTTGACGAGATTTCTTAAGGAAGATCCACCACAGTTGGGTGAGAATGAGACGGATGTTCAAGCCATCTCGGCTCTTGATGCTTCTGGAAGCATTCGTAGTTTCCTTTGCAGTAAATTACATCCTCAATGGATTGTCGGATATGCTATACAATGTGTATAGTGTTAAGAAAACTGCAAAGAAACTATGGGAGTCCTTGGAATATAAGTATAAGATCGATGACGCGGGCACAAAGAAATTCATTGTGGGCTGTTTTCTCGATTACAAAATGGTGGACTCTAAAACTGTTAAAAGTCAAGTGGAAGAATTACAAATAATAATTCATGAAATTCATGCCGAGAGAATGGTAATTAGTGAAAGCTTTCAAGTGGCGGCAATAATTGAAAAGTTGCCTCCCGCTTGGAAAGATTTTAAGAATTACCTTAAACATAAACGAAAGGAAATGAATGTTGAAGCGCTTGCTATTCGTCTTCGAATTGAGGAAGAGAATAGGATTGCGGAAAAGAAGTTGAATAATCTTCTTGTGGCAAAAGCCAATGTGGTGGAGCATGTTGATAGCTCCAAGGCCAATGGCAAGGCCAAAGGCAAGTTTGTGCCCAGAAAAGGTTCTAGTTTGAAACCAAAGGGAGGAATCTCCAAGAAGAAGTTTGGTGGAACTTGTTACAATTGTGTTATTGTGGGCCACAAGTCTTTCGAGTGCAGAAAGCTAAAGAAGCAAGCAAACATGGTTGATGTCATCTCGAATGAAGTTTCCGATATGCATTTGGCGGCGGTAATTTCCGAGGTGAATTTGGTGGGTTCAAACCCAAATCAGTGGTGGATTGACACCCGGTGCTACTAGGCATGCTTTGTTCCAACAAGGAAATGTTTAGTAGTTTTGAAGCCCTTGAAAATGGTGAGAAATTGTTCATGGGAAATTCTGCCACGTCCGATGTGAAAGGTCAAGGAAAGGCGGTGTTGAAGTTGACTTCTGAGAAAGAGTTGACTCTCAACAATGTGCTCTATGTGCCCGAAATCCAAAAAATTTGGTGTCCAGATCGATTTTGATTAAGCATGGTTTTCGTGTTGTGTTTGAATCTGATATGGTTACTTTGTCTAAAAGTGGAATGTTTGTAGGCAAGGGATATGTTTGTGATGGTATATTCAAGCTTAGTGCTATGGTTGTAAAAGGCAATGTAATGGCTACCAAGCCTAAGATGAATGAAATGAATAATTCTTCTGTTTACTTGCTTGAGTCTTCCAATCTGTGGCATGGTAGACTAGGACATGTTAATTATGATACTATACATAGATTAATTAACATGAATTGCATACCAAAATGTAAAATAGACTGCAAACATAAATGTGAAACTTGTGTAGAGGCAAAGTTTACAAAACCTCAGTTTCATTCTGTTGTAAGAAATAATGAACCACTTGAGTTGGTTCATACGGATTTATGTGACTTCAAGTCAACACAAACACGAGGGGGCAATAAGTACTTTATGACTTTTGTTGATGATAGCACAAAATATAGTTATGTGTGCTCAACATGGAATAAAACATGTAACAACACCACCATACACCCCACAAACCGGAAAATAAAAGTCATAAGAAGTGATCGTGGTGGTGAGTATGAATTCCTTTTTGAATGGATTTGTGCTCAACATGGAATAAAACATGTAACAACACCACCATACACCCCACAATCCAATGGAGTTGTCGAGCGGAAAAATCGGACTCTAAAGGACATGATGAATGCCATGTTAATAAGTTCGGGGTTACCAGATAACATGTGTGGAGAGGCCGTCTTGTCGGCAAACTATGTGTCAAATAAAATGCCCCAAAAGAAAATAAATAAGAGCCCCTATGAACAGTGGCATGGAAGAGTGCCATCATACCAATACATGCGAGTGTGGGGGTGTCTTGCAAAGGTTTCAATACCACCTCCCAAAAAGGTTAAAATTGGACAAAAAACTATTGATTGCATATTTATTGGGTATGCTCACAATAGTAGTGCTTATAGATTTCTTGTGCATGAATCGAAAATTCAAGATATACACAAGAATACTATAATGGAGTCAAGAAATGCTTCTTTCTTTAAGAATGTGTTTTCGTGCAAAAAAGATGAGGCACGTTCATCTATAAGAAGACATGATTCAATAGAAGAAGAAGAAGTAGTAGAAGGAAGAAATCATCATGATGAAAATGATGAAGCGGAGGTAGAACCTCGACGGAGCAAACAAGGTAGGGTAGAAAAATCTTTTGGCCCAGATTTTCTAACCTATATGCTTGAAAGTGAACCACAAAGTTATAAAGAGGCTGTGAGCTCTTCGGAAGGACCTTTGTGGAAAGAGGCCATTAAAAGTGATATTGATTCCATTTTACAAAATCACACTTGGGAATTAGTGGATCTTCCTCCGGGAAGCAAACCACTAGGACATAGGTGGATTTTTAAAAGGAAAATGAATACGGATGGAACAATTGACAAGTATAAGGCAAGACTTGTAATTAAAAGTTACAAGCAAAAGGAAGACCTTGATTACTTTGATACATATTCTCCGGTTACGAGAATAACATCCATAAGAATTGTACTTGCAATAGCCGCATTGAGGAATCTTAAAGTACATCAAATGGATGTTAAAACAGCCTTTCTAAATGGGGATTTAGAAGAGGAAATTTACATGGAGCAACCCAAAAGATTTTCTGCGAAGGGCAAGAAAATAAAGTGTGCAAGTTAGTAAAGTCATTGTATGGCTTGAAACAAGCACCAAAACAATGGCATCAAAAGTTTGATCAAGCCATGATGGAAAATGGATTTAAAATAAATGAATGTGACAAATGTATCTATGTTAGAGACACGGGAAATGGCTATGTCATTTTATGTCTTTATGTAGATGACATGCTTATCATAGGAAGCTGTGATAAAATGATAAAGTCCACTAAAGATATGTTGAACTCAAAGTTTGACATGAAAGATATGGGGTTAGCCGACGTAATCCTTGGCGTGAAAATTTCAAGAATATCAAATGGACTTGCTTTAAGCCAGTCACATTATGTGGATAAGATTCTTGAGAAATTCAGCAAGGGTGACTTAGCTATTGCTAGAACCCCAATAGACATGAGTCAACATCTATCAAAGAATAGAGGTGACGCAGTTTCTCAAGTTGAATACTCGATAATCATTGGAAGTCTAATGTACTTGATGAGTTGTACTAGACCAAATATTGCTTATACGGTTAGCAAACTGAGTCGGTATACAAGTAAATCCTGTAAAGGAACATTGGAATGGTATAGTGAGAGTACTAAGGTACTTAAGATATACTCGAGATTATGCTTTACACTATACTAGACATCCAGCGGTAATTGAAGGATATAGCGATGCTAATTGGATATCCTATATAAAAGACTCAAGGTCTACGAACGGATTTGTATTCACATTAGCAGAGTCGCTATATCATGGAAATCTTCTAAACAAACGGTTATAGCTAGATCCACGATGGAATCTGAGTTTATAGCGTTAGATAAATGTGGTGAAGAAGCCGAATGGCTACGCCAATTTATAGAAGATATTCCAAGATGGACGAAGCCCGTACCATCAATATGTATACATTGTGATCCAATCAGCGATTGGAAGGGCACACAATCATATGTATAATGATAAGTCGAGACACATTCGTCGAAGACATAATACCATTAGACAACTACTCTCAACTGGCACAATATCCATTGACTATGTTAAGTCAAAGGAAAATTTAGCGGCTCCTTTAACCAAAGGGTTAAATAGAGAGTTAGTTGAAAGCTCGACGATGGGAATGTGACTTAAGCCTCTTAAAAGTTAAACATAGCGGAAAACCCAATCTAGATGACTGGAGATCCCAAGAACTAGATTCAATGGGACAACCTAACTGTTAAAAGACTTGTAGCGTCACTGTGGGGGAATCAACCCCAAGTCCATTCCTGTTAGTGACATCCCGAAAGGACAAGGATAAACCTATGGCTTTTAATGATTCTTACGCGTCGAAAATTCGAGCGGGGTAATACGGGTTACCTTTAAGAAATCACCTATGTGAGAGAGAAGTGGGGCCGCTTCGAGGAGAATTGTGTGAGGCTCAATTCTTAGACCCTCTCGCAGAACCAGGCGTATGTTCAGTGCCATGATTGAACATAGCTATGAGAATTGAAGTATGTTAGGACGATACTTGTGTCAAGCATATGATCGGCTACACAAAAAGCATAACGATTCAAGGACATCGCGTCTATCAATTTGCGAGTAGAGTAAATATGCTTGTACGAGCGAAGATTCAATGGGCATTCCCACATCTTCGTATGCAAGTTTTCGTCTGCCGGGCTTTATCACCAATTCCGCATTATTCCTTCATGTGGGGATTGTTGGAAAAGTGTGTTTCGAAGGAAATAATGAGTTATTTTCTTAATTTGTTATTTGTTAAAATGACAAATTGATTGTTGGATTGTGTTCTACTCCATGAGTACATTGAAATCATATATTCATTTGTCAAAAATGGTTGAGAAATGAATGAAATATGAAGGCTCAAAGTTAATGGGTTGGAATGGGTAAAATGTGGTTATCCCACATTGGAAAAAGATGGAAAAGTGGCTTGGTTTAAATACTCCTACACTTTGGTAGGGAGTAAGATTGTGGTACATAGAGGCTCTCTCTCGCACGTGCGCAGGGGGTGCAAATCATGGACCGAAATAGGCTTCGGACTACCGAACTCATGTGCATGCGCGTCCTGCGGACACGAATGTAGCTCCGAAATAGCCTCGTCCGCGCGAGCCCACTTTTTACATTTTTTTCCAAAACTTGACCCAATATTTCGGAGGTGAGCGCCCGGGCCGCCGAGGTGGGCGCCGACTCCAGGGTGAGACCCATTTGAACCAAAGACGAGGCGGGCGCCCGGTCGCGGTCGCCGACCGGAGGTCAATGACTGCCCCATTTTGGCCAACAGCTCGAGGCGGGCGCCCGTCGTGTCCGAGGTGGGCGTCAGGACATCGTAACAGCGTGCATGGGCGCTCCGGATGATTTCAAAGGGAGTTTATGAGCCAAATAATTATGCCATTATATGTCATTATATTGTATTAATTAAGAAAATTAAAACCTTGGTTTAATTTTCTGCTCTCTCCTTGAATTATATAAAAGGCAAGAACACAAGAGAAAGACACACATACACATATTTCCAAAATCTCCTCTCCTCTCTTGTTGCATATTGAACAAATATTTTCCTTGGCCTCCTTGCATTGCATTTGTGGTGATAAAGTTCAAGCATCGACTTCAGTTCGCCGGAGGTATTCTTGTGCAACCACCGTCCGGTATATCCGTTTCATCCTGGGAGGCAAGCGTTCCGTAACAACTCAAGCACAACGTGGTGAGGGGGCGTAATTTGTCTTAAGGAGAGTGTGATTTCACACGACTCGGACAGCGACAAATCCTTTCTTCTGTTCTTTATCTATTTGTTTTATAGTTTTCTGTATTTCCATTTGAATTATTGTAATAGTTATTCCAACACTCCCTTCTTTCTTTCTATTTTTACTTAATTTGCAATTTGAAAGTTTAAAGATTTTAACCTAATAATTTTGGAAATGCTATTTTATTTTTAAAACAAAAAGGGTAAATTGAATATTAATACAAGACGTGTGGAGTATCAAAGTAAAAAAATGGGACATCATGAGCATTAATATTTGAGAGATCAAACTGAAAAGTTTCTTTGATAATTAGCTGAGCGTAAATGCCAAGATACGATAGAATGGTCAAACCACAATTGCTTAATAGCTTATGTGGTAGAAGTCACTTACCTTCCATTATTGCATTTTCAGTTCATTGTTAAACCAAAAATAAGTTTATAACGTGCAAACCAAAAATAAGTTTTGGATTTTTATATTTAAAATATTAAATTAAATATTTTCATTCTTTAAATAATTACATAATTTTATTTCATTGAAAGTTGTGTTAAATAATATTTTATTAGTTTAGTCTGAAAAAAAGCATAAGTTCTCTATATGATTTTTTTTTGAATGAAAACTTTTATTTTTGAGACCATGGAGTAATTAGTTTGTGGGTTTCAACAGCTATTCTAAATGGAACTCCGCCGTACAAATTTAATTTTCTTAATTCGACTTTACATAGAAATTAAAAAAAAAATATTGTGGAATGAAAAGTAAAGTAGGAGAGGGAAAAGTTGTAGGAAATAAATATGGTGAAATTGTTTTGATAAAAAAGAACATTTATGAATAAAGTATTCTCCAAAAATATCATTTATTTTGGGAAAAAAAATATCCTAAAATGGTTATTCATTATGAGACACAAATAAAACTCTCTAATTATTAAATTTTATTGTTAAAATAAAGATGGAAAAAATTAAGTTTCTTCGCTTTAGTAAAAAAACATACATTTTACTACATAATTCACATTATGAACTCACAATATTGCATCATGAGTGTATATTTATACATTGATTTGAACAAATAATTTGAAAAAAAAATATACTTTAATTTAGGGATGGATAGTGGAGAAATAATTGCAATTTTTTTTATTTGATGAATAAAAATTATAAAAATACAATGACTAAGAGCATGGTAGTACGTGTTTTCATATAAATTACAGTTTAATTTATCCATTAAATAATACTCCATATTTTTTTCAAATCTTTCAATCAACATTACATGCCAAAAAAATTAAAACAAAAAAAAACTACTATACTACACTCTATCAAAAGAAAATGAACGAAAGTGTTTGTATTAACCTTGATTTATTCAAATAAAATCCTTTCAAATAATTAAAATTGATTAACATTCCACTGGAATCCATTTCTCCATATCCTCAGTTAAATGAGAAATTTCATCATTAGAAGAAGTAAAAAATTCAACTTAATCCCATGACATTTAATTCTCTAATGCAAATATAAACATATACAAAGTTCTTATCAATAATTTTAAAATAGGTTTTTATCATGTTAGGAGAAAATCTTGCTAATTAAATAACGCATAAAACTCAAATTTTTTACTTTCTTTCGTAAGTGTTTAAGCCAATAGGATAATAGAATGATGCCACATAAAATTACACGTCATAATTCTATATGACAAACTGTGTGAATATCATTAGACTCTCCTATATAAATTATATAGATTAGATTATACATTTTTGATAGTCAACAAATTCGTAAAATCTAGGGAGAAATGCGTTTTTCCATGAGTTATGGAGAAACGGGTTACGGGTATCCAGAATCTTTTGAAAGGATATCCAGAAACTTTTTGTATTGGCCATGACCTTGTCCCATGATTACTTCTGGATATCAGTCTCAAAGGTTCTGGATATCCAGAACCCTTTGAAAGGATATCCAGAACCTTTTGAAAGGATATCCAGAAATTTTGTATTGGTCATGACCTAGGCCCATGGTTACTTCTGAATATCAGTCTCAAAGGTTCTGGATATCCAGAACCCTTTGAAAGGATATCCAGAACCTTTGTAAGTGATATCCAGATATTTAGAATTGGCTTCTGAATATAAGTTTTAAGGCTTCTGGATATCCATATTCAATGTTCTGGATATCCAGAACTTTGTGAAAGTGATATCCAGAATCAGAAATTTGGTCTTGGCCTTGGATTTGGTCTCAAATCTTTTTTTCTGGATATCCGTTCCAAAGCTTCTGGATATCAATTCCAAAGCTTCTGGATATCCAGAAACCCGTTTCTCCATAACTTATGGAGAAACGCGTTTCTCCCTAGACCTACTCCAACAAATTTGTTTATTATGGGATGGTGTGAGTATGAGAATTTGGCAATTTTAAATTAGAATGGATATTTTTATTATTTAAACTAACATTCCGTACTTTAAACTTTTCATATTTAATACTCTCTGTCTCATAAAACATTACCTCTTTTACTATTTTGGGCGTTCCATTTTAAAGTTCCACTTTCCTAAAAAGGAAATTTTTTTTACTATTCTCTCCACTCATTCTCTCTCCTCCCACTCACAAAACTTTTCAAATTTACTATTATCTCCACTCATTCTCTCTCCTCCCACTCACAACACATACTTTAATAACATTATTTCTTATTTTCCGTTCTCAATAGTAAAGGAGTAAAGTTTTCCGGGACGGAGGGAGTATATTCTACTACCTCTATACTAAAATGAATATAAAAAAAAAATCAAATTTACTCTTTAATAAAAGTAAATTTGGAAAAAATAATAAATATTCATTTTGGTATGAAAAAATAATTAGATGATTGTAATACTTATTTATTTAAAGTAATTATGAGATTTTTCCTATGGCCATTCAAATGTCATAAAAAGATTTATCTTTATTAATTTTCAGTCTGAATTGAATTTCGGATTTGATTTTTGAATTCGACTTTGGATATTTTGTGTTTGAATTATGGATTCGGTGTTCTTCATTGTTACTTTCTTAACGATTGTTATTTTATTTAATGAGTTTGGTTTATTCCGTTAATGAAAATTAACGTCATACAATTGAGTTATCTTAATTGAAACGAGACTAAAAAGTAGTATATTACATTTAGTGTAAACGGGGGTGTAGTACAATTTGTATTTATCAACTCTCCTGGTGGATCAGTCGACGCCTGACCCTAAAATGTTGATCATCCAAGGCCTCCTCGAAGGTAACAAATAAATCTAAAGACCCATTCACTATTGCATTCCATATTCTAATAATTATTCCATAGTATTTGTGGAAATTAGACTAAAATATACTTTCCTTGTCCCAATATATAGGAGATATCAATTGTGAAGGTGCGGAAAATAAGGAAAAATGAGTGTTGTGAATATAAAATATAAATGGGGTAGAGAGTTTTTGTTTTTAGTATGACAAATATGTCTTATTAACTAGTATTTGGCCAAGTATTCTTTATAATGGGATGTATAAAAAGGAAATTAGTATCATTTATATTGGAACGGATGAAGGAAGTAGTTGATAAGAGTTACTCCTTATTGTTACTATTATAATACTCCCTCCGTCTCAACGTCTCAAAATGATTGTCCTATTTTTTTTTGCTTTTATTACGAAGAAACTTTGAATAATAATTTTAGGTTTATTTAACTATACAAATGAAAATCTAAAACTCATTATTGATACACCATCAATAATACTATCAATTGTAAGTTTTAGATTTTCATTTGTATAATTAAATCAATCTAAAATTATTGTTCAAAATTTTTTCGTAATAAATGCAAAAAAGTGAGACAAACATTTTAGAGCGGAGGGAGTATATTACTATAATACATTTTTGATAGTCAACAAATATTGTTTATTATGGGATGATGTGAGGCGAATTTAGCAATTTTAAGTTAGAATGGATATTTTTAATATTAAAACTAACATTCCGTCCTTTATTTCGTGAAAATCTCTTGTAAAACGTATTCTACACTCGTTTGAGAGTAGAACGTGTTTTTAAATAGGCGTGGTGGTATTTTTTGTAAATAAATAGAACTTCTCAAAATATGCGGTGGCATTTTTGTAAATAATTGAAACTTATAAGAGACAATTTTCTACACAACAACATGCACATTTTAACATTGTAAATAATTGAAACTCACCTGACACTTTTTGATAGTGCAGAAGGCACTTCTGAATACTACAAGAGGCATATTTTAACACTACAACATGCATGTGTTTTTTAATTCACTTTGCACTTTTCAATATTACAACAGACATTTTTCAATACTACAAGAGACACTTTTCAATACTACAACATGCACTTTTTAACACTACAACAGACACTATTTTTCAACAATATCACCACATTATTTAACATTACAATCGATTTAAATGTGTTTATTAGTGTCATAATAGAACAGACACTTTATTTATATTTCAACAGACACTTTATTGTACTAGAAAAGACACTTTAGCAAAATAGGTTCTAAGATAGCTTATCCTAGAACTAGTTTCACACAAGAACAACTCCTTTATTTCATATTCAATATATTCTACTACTCTATATTTTAAAATGAATATCCAAAAAGTTAATATCAAATTTACTTTTTAACAAAAGCAAATTTGAAAAAGATAAATTAAATATTTATTATGATACGAAAAAAATAATTAGATGACTGCAGTACTTACTCCCTCCGTCCCACCTCACTTAAGAAAACTTTCCATTTTGGGCGTCCCACTTCACTTAAGAATTCTCAAAATGGAAATCTTAAATCACTATTCTCTCCACTCATTCTCTCTCCTACATTATTTTAATACTCACAACACCATTATAATTACTATTCCCTCCACTCATTCTCTCTCCTATTTAATTTTTCACACTCACAATACTTTTTCCACTTATTCTCTCTCCTAATACTATAATAATATTTCTTAATTTCCGTGCCATTTCAAAATTTTCTAAATGGACTGGAACGGAGGGAGTATTTGGTAATTTAAAGTAATTATGAGATTTTCCCTATGGCCCTTCAAATGATAAAAAGGGTCCATTGAAAAATAACATGTGCAGTAACTTATTTACGAAACTGCCAGCACACTCAGGCGAATAGGGATGTTCAAGGTCCGAATTGGCTTGATTTTTGTCAAAATTTTAGAAGACTAGAACTGGACCAAATATTTCGATTCTGTAAAAAATTAGGACCAGGACCAGACCATTACATTATAGAACCGGTTCTAATGGTCCGGTTTCGATCCGGTTCCGCCGGTTCTACAAATTACAATATAATATAATTTTTTACAATAACAAAATCTATCAGGACCAGATCAAATAATTGGTTCCATAAAAAATTGAAATCAGGACCAGACCAATACTATTTTTTCGATCCGATTTTTACTATCTGGTCCGATTCTACTGATCCGATCTGATTCCAGAGATTTTTTGTACAACCCTATCAGCGAACTCTACCAGTTTGGTCAAATATGAGTCCGCTCCCATAGTTGAAACAAACTAATTTTTTTTCACATAATTTTAGAAATCCAAAAAAACTCTGATATTTGATTAATATTAACTTTTATAGTTTAACTATCAAACTTATTTATAGTTTGACTATAAGACCCATTTATAATTTAAAAAAAAACAATTATGATGCAACTATGGCCCAAAATCCATTGGGTTTATAGTCCAAAGACAATAATTTGGGTATGGACCGGTCAAACCCAGAGCCCAAGGTACAGGTGAAAGGCGGGAAAACGCAATCAAGCGGGAACAACAAGTGATGCGGGAAGCGCACTAAATTAACAGGCTACCATTAGCGCGGTAAGTGCATAATGGCGGGAAAGTATGTACGTATGTATGTAGAAAAGGCGGGAAGAGCCCCTAGTATAGACTTGTCGCCTGAGGGTATCTTGGGTAAATATTATTTGTCTTATCTTGGGAGACAGGGTAAGAAGGTTCGTGCCAATGGTCTCCACCAAATCAATTGAGGATAGTGACAAATGTGGCAGGGAAAATGTGGCTTAACAAACTTTTTGGACGTATTTGGCGGCCAATGACATAAGGACACGTATGCCCAACAACCTAACCGCCTCATATGACCAGCACATGACGCACCACTTGGAGGGCACATGGTGGCTCCCTATATAAGGAATGTGACACGAAACCCTAGAGGTACATTCTATTCTGCACTTTCACATACTGTCACAGTACTTGTACTTTGTCTTTCCAGTCTTGTACTTGCCGCCGCAGTTACTTATTCTCGCGCCGGAGGGGCTTACGCCGGAGGCGCCCCCGGGTTAGTAACGTGGTATCGTGTGTGTAGGTGATCAAGGAGAAGAAGAAGGCCGTCATCCTCACTAGACTACGAGCTTTGCAAGATTTGTGTTGTTGAGAAAATTCCCGGTGGCATCAATTGGTTCCTTTGCCGGGACCTGATTCTCTTCATTTTCCTTGTGTGCTTGCATTTTCCTTTGAATCTCCTTTGATTCTGGGATTTTCCTTCATATTTTTCTTGGGTTAGTCATAAAAACCCATAAACTCAATTTTAAGCTTCGTAAACTCCCAAATTGTCCCCAGCAACAGTAATTTTGGCAAAATGGTTCAAGACTTGGTTACCCCAACCAAAACCATTCCAGTCACAAACACCACCCAAATTAGAAGTGAAGTAGAGGTCCCACCTGGTTCTAATTTGTATATTGGAGTCTGAGATACAGAGAAGGCGAGAAAGAGAGCACCAGGTGGCTAATACTGCAGGAACAGGAGGAAGTGGTCAAGGCCGGACGCCACCAATGCTTGTTCCAGATGTTTTGGTCGCTGCAGAAATTGAACGAATCAGTGCCAATAACCTGATTTTACTACAGCTTATGGCCAACAACGATCGCTTTGAGCTAAATCAAGAGCCAACCTCAATCCCGCAGAAGGACAAGGGACAAATGGTTTGTGTCAATCAAGGTGATAAGGATGTGAGCCTCAATGCGTCTCAGATTCATGAAAGGCGGGAAGATCGTTTGTCGCCTCCTCGTAAATTGGAGAGGGCAGCAAGAGTTGAGGCTAGGAGGACAAAGTCGGTAGGGCACAAAAAAAGAAGACCGCAGGAGTTTATGGAGGGAGGAACACGTAGGCGGGTTTACCATCATTCTGGTGATTCCAAGAACAGCTCTTATTATTATGAATATGAGGATGACACAGGATCCTCTTATGATAAGTCTTATCGCCTTAGCCGCTTAAGATGATCAGACAGTAGGACAACCACTAGTGTATTCTCGCACAAGTCAAGGCCACTCTTGGAACTGGAAAAAGAAAGGGGTGAGGAAGTGCATTATAGGAGATCTCGACGCGAAAAGAGGGATGTTAGTAAAGAGGAAGTATGGAAGGGCGAAATTACGACGAGATTGGCAGAGTTAGAAGCTGGAGCAAGGAAGAATAGTAGCAAGGAGTCTTTCTTAGCCCCATTTTCCCGCAAAATTCAAGATGCTGGTCCAGATCCCAATTTTCGTTTGCCGCCTCTGGAGAAGTTTGCAGGAATTACTAGAGCCAAAAAACATCTTGGAGGATTTGAAGTCACAATGGCAATGGCGACAAAGGATGATCCAACCTATGTCGTTTTTTAGCCAGCACATTAATTGATGATGCGTTGGAATGGTTTTTAGCTCAACCTCCAGAGTCTGTTTCTGATTATTTGGATTTCAAGAAGAAGTTTATTGAGAGATTCAGTTCTTCAGGATCCCGCCCAGCAAGAAAACAAGAACTGTGTGGCATTAAGCAAAAAAGTGGAGAAGGAATAGCCAGTTACACTGACAGATTTATGAAGGTGGCAAATCAAATTTTATATTTGGATCACAGTAATATTATTATGCTGTGCATGGCAGGATTGGATTCAGGACACTTTAAACGAGAATTGAGAATGAGGCTCCCTCAAACAACAGGGGAATTGTATGATTTAGTACTGGGGTATTGTGGGGTGGACGAGGCCAACAGTACCCCGATGGGGCCTGTTGCTGCAGCTCCGCGGAAAAATGTGAAGGAAAGAATTGAATATGTCAGGAGCGACAGCCAGCTAATCCAAGGGAAGATCACGAAAATTAGGCCGGTCGAGGAGGTGGACGAACAGGCGGCCGTAATGGTGGCCGAGACGGAGGACTAGATGGTGGTCGACGCCCAATAAGGTACATTAATTTTTCCAAGCTCAATGCTAGGCCGAGCGAGATCTTGAGAGCAGTACATTTGCCGCCTGCCTACCCCATGAAAGAAAGGGAAAACAGGGATCAAAATAGTTTTTGCGAGTATCACCAGGAGGCAGGCCATTTGCCTGATACTTGTTATAATTTGAAAAGGGTAATCCAAATGAAGATTGATAGCGGGGAATTGCAGGAGTATGTGTTACAAGAAGGAAATAGGGAAAGACAGGATGGAAGGATTGTGGTGGATGTGATTCATGATCCCGCCAGTATAACCCAACTCAACAACCAAATTATTTGTTTGTCACATACATTTAATGTTCCCGCATATCCCCCTAAAAAGAGAGAATTATAAGTTTTTCGAGGCGGGAATTGGCGGTAACCCCAAAGCATGGGACTCAACCGGTAGTTATCACTATCTCGCCAGGAAATAATATATTGAAGAGGGTGCTTGTGTATTCAGGAGCAAGTCGCAACATTCTATATTATGAGGCTTTCTTAAAGATGAAGTATTCAAAGGCAAACTTGGTAGCGTACAAAGGAGTTTTGGAGGGGTTTACTAATCACACGGTAAAAGTAAAGGGAACAATCTCGCTTGCTGTAGAGATAGGAGAAGGAAACTTGGTGAGAACTCAAACTGTGGAATTCATGGTTATTGATCTGGTGTCACCATACAATGCAATTGTCGGCATCCCTTTTATGCAAAGCTTTGAAATGGTAGTATCCATCCCGCACCAAAGGGTCAAGTTCCCGACTCCAGGAGGCATTGGTTGCCTCCTCAGTGAGCCAGTACCAGTGATTCAAAAGAGGATGGTAATTCAGAAAGGAAAGCTAGCCTCCACCAGTTCTTTGACGACAAAAGCCTTGGTGATTCGAAACCCTCAGGTCAACATGATTGCCGACTTTGGGGGAGAAATGGAATGGGAAGGCGAAAGTGAAAAAAGAAAGTCGGCAACCATGGTTGAATCGGTGGAAATTGTAATGGAAGAGGCTGTGTTGGCGGAAAGTGGAGGTGGCGAGATAATAGTGGTGGATGCGGGAAGATCTTACTGGCAAGGTTGGCAAGAAAACAGGATGGGTCACTTGGGGGAAATGCAATTTGTAGAAATGAAGGAGCCGGTAATTGAAGAGATTGAGGAGGAATGTGAAGAAATAGAGATGGAGACTCCGGAAGGGTGGCCTATGAGTGAATTTCCGCTTAGTGATGTGATTAAGCTTGTTAAAGTCAAGACAAAGAAGGTGGAAGTTATTGTGGTGGATACCTTGCAAATGCAAGATGAGCCTGAGATTCAAGCCTTTGAAGAATTGGAAGAAGTAGTAGTAAATGATGATTATCCCGAGCAGAAAATCAAGATTGGAAAGCAGTTGGATCAGGTGGAGCGAGAACTTCTGATATGGTTTTTACGGGAAAGTTTAGATGTATTTGCATGGAGTCACGAAGACATGAGGGGAGTTGATGAGAATGTGGCAATGCATTGCCTTAATGTTGATCCTAATGTTGAGCCATTCAAGCAAAAAGTAAGATATTTATCGGCGGAAAAGGAGAAAGCAGTGATAGGATAAGTCGAGAAGTTGCTCAAAGCGGGAATTATTGAGGAGATTACATATCCAGTATGGCTGGCCTGTCCTGTTATGGTACCAAAGGCTAACAAGAAGTGGAGGATGTGCATTGACTTCACGGATTTGAATACGACATGCCCGAAAGATAGCTACCCTTTGCCCAAAATTGACAGGCTAGTCGATTCCATTGCAGGGCATAAGGTGTTGAGCTTTATTGATGCTTATTCTGGCTATCACCAGATAAAAATGGCCGAGGAAGATAAGGCGAGAACTGCCTTTAGAACCCCGATCAGAAATTTTTGTTATAAAATTATGCCGTTTGGATTGAAAAACGCTGGAGCGACATACCAGTGAATGGTGAACAAGGTGTTTGATGCGGTCATAGATTGGGTGGGAATGTGGAGGCATATATTGATGATATAGTGATTAAAATGAAGGAAAGGCAGGATCTGGTGGAAACTTTTGAAAACTTGAGAAAGAACTCCATGAAGCTTAACCCGAGCAAGTGCACATTTGGGGTTGAAGCGGGAAAATTCTTGGGGTTTCTAGTTAACATGCGGGGAATAGAGGCTAATCCCGAAAAGATACAAGCTTTGTTAAAGATGTCGCCTCCTACCAGTATTCGGGAAATACAACGTCTAAATGGGAGAATTACAGTCTTGGGTAGATTCATTTCAAAATCGGCGGAAAGGTGCCTCCCCTTTTTCCAGGTGTTGAAGGGAAACCAAAAGTTTTCTTGGAATGAAGAATGTGGTAAGGCCTTCCAGCAGATTAAAGAGTACATGGGAAAGCCGCCTTTGTTGAGTAGCCTTGAAGAGGGAGAGCGACTATTTGCCTATTTGGCGGCAACCGACCGAGAGGTGGCGGCAGTATTGGTTAGTGAAGATGGGGGAATTCAAAAGCCAGTGTATTAAGTGTCTAAGGCCTTGAGCGAGGTGGAAATGAGATATTTTAATGCTGAGAAGTTGGCTTATGCACTGGTTATCTCCACCAGGAAATTGAGGGCATATTTCTTGTCACATCCTGTGACAGTCTTTACGTATGCTCCCTTGAGAAAAATGTTGCAACAACCCAGTTCCGCGGGAAGGTTATTGAGATGGTCTATAGAGCTGACAAATTTTGATATTGTCTATGAGTCTCGCAAGGCCATTAAGCCTCAGGCATTGGCTGATTTCATTATTGAAACCTCATTTAATACTTGCTGGGAGGATGTGGAATCGGCGACAACAAGAAAGATGGGAAAGGCTGTGGTTAGCCTAGAGGAATAGAAAATATGCCCAGTAAATTGTTGGGTCTTTCATGTTGATGGATCATCCGCCAAAGATAAAGGTGGAGCGGGAATGGTGCTAGTCTCGCCAAATGGAGAATTTAAGTATGAAAAGGCCCTGAGGTTCAAGTTTGCAGTTATAAATAATCAGGCAGAATATGAAGCCCTTATTGCCGGACTAGAGTTGTGCAGGGATGTTGGATTAGGTTGTGTGGTCATCCATTCAGATTCACAACTTATTGTAAACCAAGTAAAAGGGGGGTATGGGGTGGCACACCCAACACTGGTGAAGTATTGCGAGATGGCGAGAAGCATTTAACGGGAACTAGTATATTGGGAACTTTTTCAGATAGACAGAAGCGAGAATGAGTTGGCTGATATGTTGAGCAAGGCGGCGATGGAGGAAATTGAAAATTTGTCTAAAAAGGTAGCAGTGGAATTTGTTGATGAGCCGGTAATAGACAGGCCTGTGATCATGTAGTTTAAAGAAAGTGAGAAAGACTGGGTGCAGGAAATGATGGAATATTTAGAAACTGGAGATTTGTCGCCTGAGGAAGACAAGGCGAAAATTGTCAAGAAAACATCTCCCAGGTTTACTATCCAAGATAAGGTATTATATCGAAAAGCTTTTTCCAGGCCTTTGATGAGATGTGTGAGGCACAACGAAGCGGATAAATTCTTGTATGAAATTCATTAAGGGGTATGTGGAGGCCACCCAGGTGCGAGAACCTTGGCCGACAAGATTATGTTTCACGGTTACTACTGGCCAACCCTTAGGCGGGATGCAGAGGACTATGTGAGGAAATGTGACCAGTGTCAGAGGCATGCTAACATTCCTAGGCAGCCGGCAACAGATCAAACCCCTATTGTTGCGGCTTGGCCTTTTGATATGTGGGGGATTGATTTGATTGGTCCTTTTCCAAAGGCGAGAGAAGGGTGCTAGTATGTGGTTGTCGTAGTTGATTATTTCACTAAATGGACAGAGGCCAGGGCACTAGCATCAACAATTGAGGATCAAGTGATAAAGTTTGTGAATGAAAATATTTTTGTCGCTATGGATTGCCTAGAGCGATAATTTCAGACCACGGTCCACAGTTTCAAAAGAAATTCTCGGCAAAATGTGCCAGGATGAATGTCAAGCTCTGGCAGTCAGCGGTGTATAGGCCCCAATGTAATGGACATGCGGAAGCGGCTAACAAGCAGGTTCTCGCTATTTTGAAGAAGATTTTGGAAGAAAGAGGGGGAGCATGGGTAGATGAGTTGCACACGGCTCTATGGTATGTAAGAACCACCATCAAAAGCTCTACTAGTGAGACAACTTTTGCATTAACATATGGATCAGAGGCAATGGCACCCGCGGAAATGTCCCTCCCTACCCACAGAGTGGCTTATTATGATGAATCTTTGAATGTGGCAAGAAGATGTAGTGACATGGATTTATGTGACAAGAAAAGGCTAGCGGCAAGAATGAGAATGATTAATTACAAGCAAAGAATGAAAGCCCAGCATGACAAGAAAGTGAACAGAAGGTCGCTCAGTGTGGGGGATTGGGTCTT
The DNA here is from genome assembly GCA_022495995.1 of Adenophora triphylla var. japonica. Lineage (NCBI taxonomy): Eukaryota > Viridiplantae > Streptophyta > Magnoliopsida > Asterales > Campanulaceae > Adenophora > Adenophora triphylla. The sequence goes on from JAFEMH010000848.1 coordinate 273,544, forward strand.
AAGGAGCATGGAAGCGACAGGAGCGAAAGTGGGATTTTCAAAGCTGGACTCTAAGTGGGAAGGACCGTTCCAAGTGGCGGGAATAGTTAGAGATAGAACATACCGCCCGAAAGAGCAAAATGGCAAGGAAGTCAAGCATGCCTGGAGTATTGACCACCTAAGAAGATATTTTCATTAAGCAGCGTGAAGATGTAAAGAATAGAGTTTGTTAAGATTAATGAAATGATTGTTTGATGTAATTGGCGGAATGTTTATGAGAAATGTAATGACAAGTTTGCCTTTATGATATCTATGTTATGTTGTGCTTGACAACAAAAACAAGATGAATGTCGCTAGTTACTTGAGACATTCTCAGATAAATTTCCGCGAGTTACCTAAGGCTTTTTACCTGGCCGGCTATTTGGATATCCCTAGTTAATGATTTCCAAGCCGAAGGGTGAATGCCACTAGACATTCACCAGTAAATTGCCGCAAGTTACCTGAGGCAATTTACCAAGTCTAGAAGGGTTAGCTTTGACTGGATGTCCCTAGTTATTGACATTCAGGCTAAAAGGTGAATGTCGTTAGTTACTCGAGATATTCATCGGTAAAATGCCGTGAGTTACCTGAGGCATTTTACCTACTCTAGACAATTTTGGCTGAGTGTCCCTAGTTATTGACATTCAGGCTAAAAGGTAAATGTCGCTAGTTACCTGAGACATTTTTTGGGGGGAGTAGAGGTGTATGGAAATAAAATAAAGCAAGAAACGTATTTTTTGAGATATTCTCAAAGAAAAGAGGAGTACGGGAATCAGAAGTTAAAAACTAAAAGCATAAAAAGAAAGCAAGGATAGATTGTTTATAGGCACGCATGCCCCAAATAAAATATCGCAACAAAGTGACAAATATGTTACAAATTGTTTACAGGCACGAAGGCCCACCAAAAAGTTAGAGATAAAAATTGTTTGTATCAAATTACAACCACAAGATAAAAAGGTTAATTGCCGTCGTGGCCATCTTGTTGACGCTTTTGAAGCTCTTTGGCTGCAACATAAGCAAAATTCAAGGCATCTTTGTTTTGCTGGGAAAGATCAATCCAGGCGGGAATAATGTTGTTGGCATTAATGGCGGGAACAGTCCAGGGAGCCTTAGCTAAAATAGCATCCTCCTCCGCAAGCTGCTCAAGTTCATCATCACCGTATAAATCCATTGCTTCGGACTCAGCCTTCTTCTTGGTGTCGGTGAGATCATTCTTGAGCTTGGTGACTTGGTTGGCTTGTACAAAATTTTCATTCCGAAGTCGCTCATTTTCTGCGGCAATCCTTAGCAGTTTATCCTCAACATCTTGTCACGCCTTCTCCATCTCTTCCAGGAACTGGGTCCTAGCAACTATTTCAGTCTGCAAATCAGCATCAACTTTGGCCTTTCGGGTTTTCAAGTCTTTTATAGTACCATCCCGCCTATATACTCTTTTCTTTAAATTTTCCCTATCAGTATTAAGAGTTTCTACTTGGGTGATGGCCTCTTCCAGATTGAACTCAAGTTCCATGCATTTCTTGTCAAGACCAAGGATGGTGCTGCTGACCTTCAAGGTGAAAAGCAAAAATAAAGTGTTAGTAAAAATTGTGAAAGAAAGAAATATGAATGCGAAAAGAAGTTATATTCCCGTACCATTGATAGATGAATTCCCGCATGATAGGCGAACTGAGTAGAACCTTGCTCTTTAACAATGGCTACTTGCTGAGCATCGCAAGACCTTTTTAAAGCTGTGGAATCAAGCAAGCATTCCACAGGCTCCCTCCGTTCAGTTATTAGTCCCTTCACCACGGGAATATTGCTGGCTTCTTGGCACAAGACTTTCATGCCATCCTCTTCTGCGGGAATTACAAAATCCTCTTCCAGCCAGCTAGCTTTGCGCCGTGGAGTGGTGCGGGAAGTGGGCTGTTGACATTCAGGGGAGGACGTGGTATGAGCAAGTTCATTAGTTTGGGAAGGCGGCGGTATCTCGTTTCCCGTCTGATCTTCAACATGAGCTCCATCAGTGTGGCCAGCACCATCAGCTTCCATCTCTTTCTCTTCAGCCTGATCTTCAGCATTGACAGGTGCATCTTCTTCATCATCGTCTTCATCTCACAATTCAAGACCCGTAGGCCTATCTCCTTGGGGTTTTACAGAAGATGCAGTGCGTTGTCGCTTATTTTGTTGGGGATTGGTGGAAGCTCAATTGCGGGAACCTCTACTGGCGATATATTCATCAACACCCGTGGGTGCGATGGGAATTGTGAGGTCATTCTTTTGAGCAGCTAGGCTAACTCTCCTGGCTGCAGCCAATCTTTTCGCGTGAGCCTCAGAATTGGACTGGGCTAGCCTCCTTTGATTCACGTTCATGTTGCGGTGTTCTGCGGGAAAGAAAAATGTGTTAGCAATAAATAAAAAGTTAACTTAGAAAGAAATGGAAGAGAAGAAAACAGCGAGAACCATACGTTGGACTTTCATCATTGATGAACAAAGATTTTGACCAATCCCGCATATGGTGCACTCTGAGATGAACTTGCCGACCGAATGTAACTCCCAACCCGAGCAAGAAGCGGGATGCTCAATGGCAACCCTTGGAGGAACAGGCAGGAAGTTATTGGAAAGCCCAACCTGGCTAAGTAAAGTGTGATTCGAGATAATTTTTTGGCAGGAAAACAAGACCGGAGGAGGAGTGGTAGTACCAGAAGCATCTGTGAGGATTTTAAGAATTTTGTTTTTAAGACGTTTTTCATCCTCGTCTAAGGCCCATTTCTTATCTATGTTGGGGTGGATGCCTGTTAAGTCTGTAGGGAGAGCCCAGCCTACGCAGGAAATGATGAAGAGGGGATCAGTTTGCCAATTGTGAACCTTGGCGGGAAGTGGAGTTAGTATTTTTAGTTTTTTTGTATTGAAGGGACATCCGAATCTCCATAGTTTCTTTGTTTTTCTGTTGATAGCCAGTTAAGAGGTCTAGGAGAAGGTGGGAAGTTAGTTCTCGTCGCAGAGCGCGGCAAATAACAATGAAACAAGTCAAAACCCTAATGGCATTAGGGTGAAGTTCAACAATAGCAGCTTGAGCTTTATGAAGAATAAGACAGATAAAGGGGTCAACGGGAATTCTAAGGCCGACTTCAAGCTGAGATGGAAATACGACAATTTCGTCTTGTTGGTGTCTAATGGCGGAAAGAGACATGTCGCCATTATAGTTAGCTATGTGATAGTCTAAATGGTCAATATTATACTTAGTATGGTAAGAAGTTATATGGGGATTTTGTGAAGTACTGGTTCCCACGGCATCAGAATTGGGAACCTTATTGTTGATGCTGGGATTATTGATTAAGTTTGAATTCCCGCCGAATTGAGTAGAAGTGCTGGGGGCTCCTGGATTTGACATCTCGCCTGAATCATCAAAAGAAATAACTTGTTTATAATAAGACCTACGAGCTATGGATCTCGCAGCAGGAATCAGTATCAGAGCTATCAGAGTCTATAGGGGAACCATAAAAGCGACAAATGTGGTCACAAAGTTCTTGAGAATTAAAAAATTTCTTAGCCATGGGGGCTGAAGAATGAAGAAAGCATCTACCCCTAACTTCAACGGCATCAATAATAGCGGGATCTACTCTATGAACACTTAAAAAATTCACCAAATCGTTCAAGGGAATTCTCGCCCAAATACCTCTAGCCAAATAATAAAAACCCCAAGACTTTTTACACTGACCATACCTAACTTGCCTAACACAAGATTTACACCTAGCCATATGTAACAAACAGGAAGTTGAAGGAAAACAAAGAAATCAAAGATCTAAGTTTTTACCTGGGAAAAATGAAGGGTCTTGAAGAAAGTTGAGAAGAGGTTGAAGACTGGCCGAAATGTTCAACGGACGAGAGAACGGGTTTGGTTCCAGGTTGAGGAAAACAGTTAAAACGTGAAAAGTTGTGGTCGGAATTTAATGGAGGCCAAAGATTGGGAAGAAATTTAGACGGAAACCAACTGGAAATACAGAAAGTAGGTTTACCGAAAAAGCTCACAGGTCGTCGGAAAACGCTCAAGGGGTTTAAAGAGACAAGAAAGGTAAAAAGTGAAAAGTGAGGAGGGGGGGAAGTATTTATATGAAGGAATATCAAAGGGTTTTAAAAAAGTTGAAATTAATCCGCCCCAAAATTAAATTTTCCTCCATGTAATGATTTCAAAACGTCCCATCAATTTCCTGTCGAAGCCACCTAGGAATCTTCCAAAAGCATGACACGTGTAAAGATAACTGCTAAAGCTGGATTTCTCGCCACATTATCCTTTAAGCAAAATGGGATTTCTTTTATCTTTCCTTTCCTGGCGAAGCAAAATCTTTTCTTTGGCGAGAAGTGACAAGTCCTCGCCAAGGCCATAAATGAGCCTTGACTTGAACTTGGGGGCTACTGATGCAACCATGGCCCAAAATCCATTGGGTTTCTAGTCCAAAGACAATAACTTGGGTTTGGGCTGGCTAAACCCAGACCCAAGGTACATGTGAAAGGCGGGGAAAGCACAATCAAGCGGGAACAACAAGTGATGCGGGAAGCGCACTAAAGTAACAGGATACCATTAGCGCGGTAAGTGCATAATGGCAGGAAAGTATGTACGTATGTATGCAGAAAAGGAGGGAAGAGCCCCCAGTATAGACTTGTCGCCTGAGGGTATCTTGGGTAAATGTTATTTGTCTTATCTTGGGAGACAGGGTAAGAAGGTTCGTGCCAATGGTCCCCAGTAAATCAGAATGGCATAAGGACACGTATGCCCAACAACCTAACCGCCTCACATGACCAGCACATGACGCACCACTTGGAGGGCACGTGGTGGCTCCCTATATAAGGAATTTGACACGAAACCCTAGAGGTACATTCTATTCTGCACTTTCACACACTGCCACAATACTTGTACTTTGTCTTTCCAGTCTTGTACTTGCCGCCGCAATTACTTATTCTCACGCCGGAGGGGCTTACGACGGAGGCACCCCCGGCTTAGTAACGTGGTCTCGTGTGTGTAGGTGATCAAGGAGAAGAAGAAGGCCGTCATCCTCACTAGACTACGAGCTTTGCAAGATTTGTGCTGTTGAAAAAATTCCCGGCGGCATCAAATTAGCTGTAAATTCTCAACAACTAAACATTCATAACGTTCAGAAAATAAAAACATTATTTCTTAACAAAATTACAAAAACATAATTTAAAACTTTACACAGTAACATCATCGTCATTTGAACAACCCAGTATCCATTCATTTCATTTGTAAAACAAAATTGCAATATCAAATCCACAAAATCAAACCCCCACCCATTTAGAATCACTTTATCAAAAATTTTGTTGAACAAGACAGGGAAATCAAATTTGATACACTCAACTTCATTGAGTTTCATAGATTTGGCTGGAACTAGAATCTCTTCGGCTTGGAGGCTGGTTAGAAGAGATGATGTGTGACTAGAGAAAGAGCATACTATTTATGTAGATATTCGAATGAACATGTTGAGATATTGATAAAGATATTTTGTCAATATCTTTTCCTTTTCCTTGTAATCTTGTTTTCTTATGTGTGAAGTATGTATTTAGGTAGACTTCTTCTTCAAGTAGGAAAGTAAAATATATGATAAGTCTTAGTTATGTTAGAATCCTTCTCCAAGTAGGAATGTTATGTATATATATATAGGGTTGTATCAATTGTATGATTCAAGGAAGAAGTGAATAATATTACTCCTTCATATAATTTCAGTTCTTAACTTGGTATCAGAGCTTTTTTAGGTCCGACCATGACTACCGAAGCTAGCGGAGAGAAGAAAGCCGTGGATGAGAGGCGCTCTCCATACTTTCTTTTGACAAGTGATAATCCGAGTATGATTCTCACCCACGTCCAATTAAAGGGCAAGAATTATGAAGAATGGGCTAGGGTTTTCAAGGGATCATTGAGGGCTAAGACAAAAACAACCTTCATTGATGGAACCATTGAAAAATCTACCATGGAAGATGAATTGGAACTTTGGCAAACTGTGAACTCAATGGTGGTTTTATGGATATTTAACACCATTGAGCCAAGACTTCATTCCACGGTGAGCTATGTGGATGATGCAAAGACACTGTGGGACAATTTGCGGGAAAAATTCTTAGTTGGAAACAGACCTAGGGTTCAACAATTGAAGGCAGATCTAGCAAACTGCAAACAACAGAAAGGTGAAAGCCTGGCGGCCTACTTTGGTTGTGTGAAGTAAGTATGGGACGATCTAAGTAACTTTGACGCACTCCTGACATGCTCATGTGCGGGGTGCAGGTGCAACATCAGTATGAAGTTAGTCCAATGACGTGAAGACGAGAGGGTTCATCAATTCGTTATGGGACTTGACACACCGAAGTTTGAGAACGTAAAATCCTCTATATTGAATACATAACACTTGCCTAATGTTAATAAGGCATATTCCATGGTTGCACGGGTAGAAAGAGTTCGGGGTAGCGTTCATGAAGACTATCTCGCACCAGCCAGCTTTGTTGTTCAGACAGTTGTGGCTCAGAATCCAATCCATCATGAACGCACGAACCATATCGACTTGACTATCATCTTGTGCGTGATGGTGTTCAAATAGGTGTCCTCATAACTCAGTATATTTACACATCCGAGCAATTGACTGATGTCCTCACCAAGGCGTTGGGTAGTCGACAGTTTCTCAATCTACTTGGCAAGTTGGGCGTTTGTGACCTACACGCTCTAACTTGAGGGGGGGTTGGCTGTTGAGATATTGAAAAAGATATTTTGTCAATATCTTTTCCTTTTCCTTGTAATCTTGTTTTCTTATGTGATGTATGTATTTAGGTAGACTTCTTCTTAAAGTAGGAAAGTAGAATATATGATAAGTCTTAGTTATGATAGAATCCTTCTCCAAGTAGGAATGATATGTATATATATATAGGATTGTATCAATTGTATGATTCAAGGAAGAAGTGAATAATATTTTCTCCTTCATATAATTTTGGTTCTTAACTTGGTATCAAAGCTTCTTTAGGTCTGACCATGACTACCGAAGCTAGCGGAGAAAAGAAATCCTTGGATGAGAGGCGCTCTTGTGATGATGTGTCGCCATTTCGCGGGAAAGAATTCGATTTTTTGCGTTTCTTTGAAAAAACCAAATAAAACCCGGAAAAAGAACGGAGTCGCCACGCCATTTTTGTTTTAAGGGCCAAAACTTTGAAAAATGCCCGAGATTAGAGATTTGGGTTCGGAGGTCATTTTACACGTCGGGAAGGACGTTAGTGTGCACCCGAAATGCCTCGTAAAACGAGTCTTCCAAGCTGAAAATCATTTGTGTGTGTGTGTGTGTGTGTGTGTTTTGGCCAAAATAAGTTGAAACTCAGAAAAGTAAAAATTGGGATGTCTTTTTAAGACTTTAAACTGATCCCATGATTTTTTGGAAGATTTTTGGATTGAGATTTGGTACTCAAAAGACCTTTTGAAGTTGAGAGTCACTTCTGCCAGAATGAAAAAGGCAGTGGACCTTTGATTTTGAAATGGATTCAAGGGCCTTAAAACTTCATAATCTGGATAAACTCAGAGAATGAAAGTTTTCCCAGACACCTTAAATAAGATTTGTGCGAAGGAATTTTCCATTTTGGAGAAGATTTGAGGGGTCAAAAACTTCTGGAAATCTCAGATATGAGATCTGGATTTCCAGAAGCTGATGAACTGGACTCTAAAAGAAAATTTGAAAAGAGGAGTTTTACTCACCCAAAAAATAAAGTAAAAATATTTCTGGAAAGATATGGATGTTTTCTACAAAAAGTATTTTGTAGTCAACACCAAATTCCAAGTTTATCTGTGTCCAAAAATTAAGACAATGGACTGGGGTCTTGGAAGATTGCTACTGGACTGGACAGCAACTTCTCAAGAGAGAAAATATGATTTTAAAGGGGATTTTTGCATCCATGCTTGTCCCCATTTCCTTAGGTTTTGGTTAGTGATCACTTGACATTTTAGTGGTGAATCAACTATACCAAACCATCCTTGGGGTACATTAGGACTAAGCACTTCATTTGCTTGGGAAGGGGATTTTTATCCTTTGAAAATGAGATTTGATGCTTGAAAATGTTTTTAGGGTTTTTGAAAATGTGTTTTCTTTGCAAGAAAGTAAGAGAACTTGAAAATAATGTAGATCTTTGTAGAAGATCATCCATGGAGATGAACTTCCATGGTGATCTTCTTGGATCTTAAGACAAGAAGATGAATGAACTACATTTTGTAGTTTGAAAATGCATGCATGGATGAGAGATTTAGGGTAAGAAGAGGGAGGTTATACCTATCTTCTTTGTGCTTTGTGTTTGAAGGCTTGAATGCAAGAGTGTTTGGGTTTGATTTGAGTGAGTGAAAGTTGGGAAGATTCAAGAGAAAAAGGTGACAATTCTTGTAGAATTCTCACTGTTTTCTCAAGTATTTTCGCTAAATGCTGTGAATTGTGTTCTTGTTCCTCCTTATTTTTGTGACTGGAGGGCTCAATTTATAGCCCTCTGAAAATTACAAACCTATCCGCGCGGATGGGATCAGTCGCGTGCACTGTTCATTAAATGCCAAGCCGTGCTTTGGACACAAGGAATAATCTTTTTAAAATTCAAATTAAAATAAATGATTATGTTCCAGCCATTTCTATTTTTGGTTTTTGACCATTTCTTTCACTTTTTTGATTCTTTTCCTTGGTTTATCCTTAAATAACAATGCCCATTTTGCCCTCACTTTGTTAGAAATGTTAGGAATTGTTAGAAATGTTATAACTTTCGTTAATTTTCTAACGAAAATTCTAAAAAGCTCAAATTGGAGCACTTACAGTAGCCCCTCGGCGACGGCGCTTTCGAAGGAAGCGGGGTCGTCGATAAGAGTAAGGCTCCATATTTGGCAGGATGATCGAGTGATCGAGTGGCTGAACCTAGCGATAGGCTACCTACGTATCCCGAGTGGGAATCAAGCCGGCCGTAGTTCGGGTCTTTGACCCGGGAGATGATGAGCGAGTTCTGCAGTCGGTTGCTGGAGAGAAACTCTGCTGGGGATAAGAGATGACCATTTTCGGTCGGAGTGCTATCCGCTCTGCTGGGGATAGGAATGACCATTTTCGGTCTGATGACCATCTGCTCTGCTGGGGATGATTGCGATTTATCGCTTTCCTAGTGTTGTGTGTGATAGCGTCTTAGGTGCCTCGAACCTTGACGAAGGCGTTTTAGGTGCCTCGAACCTTGGAGATGGCATTTTAGGTGCCTTAGACCTTGGAGATGGCGTTTTAGGTGCCTCGGGCCTTGATGATGGCATTTTAGGTGCCTCGGACCTTGGAGATGGCGTTTTAGGTGCCTCGAACCTTGATGATGGCGTTTTAGGTGCCTCGAACCTTGATTTCAGATGGCCTTTCGGTGGACTTTGTCTGCTGCCGAAGGAGAGGGTGACCGTTTTGGTCGAGGGGCTGGACCTAATGATAGGCTACCTACGTATCCCTAGTGGGAATCAAGCCCTTTCGTAGTTCGAGTTTTACTCGAGATTCCGTTGGCTTCTGGGATTCCGTTAACTTTGCTGGGGATTTCGTTAGCCTTTGCTGGGGAAAAATCAGACGTATTCGTCGGGGAAATCGGTCTTACGTTTTAGTGCCGGGGAATAATTTTGATGAAAGATACGGGATTCCGTTATCTTTCTCGGGGAAATCGGTCTTACGCTTTACTGCCGGTTGATGATTTTGATGAAAGATACGGGATCTCGTTATCTTTCTCGGGGAAATCGGTCTTACGTTTGACTGCCCTTTGATGATTTTGATGAAAGATACGGGATCTCGTTATCTTTCTCGGGGAAGTCGGTCTTACGTTTGACTGCCGTTTGATGATTTTGATGAAAGATACGGGATCTCGTTATCTTTCTCGGGGAAATCGGTCTTACGTTTGACTGCCGTTTGATGATTTTCTTGACAAGGGGCTGACTTTGGTTAACTCTGTCAAGTTGGGGACTGAATTGCAGAGTCCTGGAATTTTAAAGGGCAAAAGGGTCATTTTGACCCTGACAATCCTATCCGCGCGGATAGGAGCGTATTCCAGAGGGTTTTAATGAGGGCCAACGCCCTTCCTCTTCCCCATTCAGTTTTTTTTGAAAATTACGAGAGAGGAAGAGAGAAAATGCCCCAAGCCGCCATTGTTGTCCAAAAAGCTTCAAAAATCTTCCGATTTTCTTCGATTTTCAAGCAATGGAACACGGGGAAGGTGTTTTTCAAGGCCAAGGACGTGGCCCGGTAGCAGAGAGACGATTGGAGCTCGTCCGAATGAGGAGGCATTATACTCTTTCGCAATCGATTGCGGAGGAGCCCTACCCCGATGCTTGGCAACATTGGGCTTCTGATCCGAGTCTCCGAACGGTATTCTTCGAATCCTTTTGGTTCCTTTGTCGATTTCCTGCTTGAAATTGAGTTTTGGGTGATTTTTGATTTTTTTTTTTTGAAAATTCGAATGATTGATGTTCTTGGATTTGAATCTTGATTTTGATGCTTTGCATGTTGTAATGATTATATGGGTATTCCAAAATATGCATTTTGCTTGGAAAAAGAATTGGCATTTTCGCCATTTTTTTTTTGTAAATTCGAAAATTGTGATTTGAAAAATGATGCAATGCATGCATTTTGTTTGAAAAGAATGGGCATTTTGCCAATGATGATGATATGAATGTATATATGATTTTTTTTTTTGAAAAGCGGGACGGATTTTTTCCTTCTGTTGAATGTATGAATGTGGGATTTTTTTTTTTTTTTTGAGATGATGGATGTTATGCATGCATGCATAGGAACTTCTCTTTTTTTTTTTTTGAAAATGGGATGGAGTTTTTACTTCCGTAGGAATGCATTTTTTTTTTGATGAATGCATTGGGATTTGCTGAAAACTGTCTTTTTGTGCGAGAAAAATGGGGCTATGCTCATTGTATGCTGTTATGCTGTCGAATTTTTTTTGAAATTTCATGATGCATATGTATGCTCTTTTTTTTTTTTTAATGCAAATGCAAAAAAAAAATTTTGACATTTTTTTTTTGTTTTATTGCAGGGTGGAAACAACTACGTGACGGAGCAGCTGAATAAGATGAAGACTCGAGGATCGGTGGAGTCTGTAGTTGACTTGTGGGACCGGCTTCCGAATGCGGGCCGAGGAGCTTTGCCGAGTCCGAGACAGATTGTTGTTGAGACCGGGCTTTGGGAGTTTGTTGAGTGCTTGAGGGGATTGGTCAAGTTCCCTAAGAGCAAGGGCCTGATGTTTGCTTTAGCGCAGCACTGGTGGGATGCGACCCACACGTTTCACTTCTTCTGGGGCGAGGCTACGGTTACGCCTTCTGACTATGCTGCGATCACGGGTTTGTCCTTCAATGGACGCAGCATTGAGTGGCGGGATGGCTACAGCGATGCAGATCTACAGGCTCTTCTGGGATTTTCCCCTATTCCCAAAAAGGGGATGGGGATGGAGTATGCCGTGGTCTACGGGAAGATTGTGGAGACCATTGTGAGCTACGAGGCTGGGGAGGAGAGGATAGGCGTCGATCAGATTGCCAGGGCCTTCTTATGGTTTGCTTTTTCGAGCACCCTTTTTGGACATGCTGAGGGGACGACAGTCTTTGCCTTGCTGAGGTCCTTGGAGGACATGGAGATGGCTGGAGACGTCTCCTGGGGAGAAGCCGGGCTGGCAGAGCTTTACTTTGCTCTCGATAGGTACAGCCGGAAGGCTGTGAGCTCCTTGTACTGCTTTGAGTTTGCCCTGGAGGTATAAGCTCTCTCTTTGCTTTCCCTTTCTTCTTGAGCACACACTTTCCTTTTGCACTGGATTGATTTGATTTTTACCTTTCGCAGGTATGGGCGTTGGAGTTCTTCCACGTCACGATGTGGCGACAGCCGGCGGAGTACGTCGGGGCGTATCCGGCCATGCGCTCCTGGTCCAAGCATGCCCGAGAGAAGATAAGCTCCAGGGGGCGTACGACTCTCAGATATGCGGATTGCCTTCCTTTGACGGAGGCTGAGACGGATGATATTTTATCCCTGGGATCGTTTCGAGGTGGCGCAGCTGAAGGGCGCTGAGATTTGGACTGTGCAGCGGAGGATTCTGAGAGGTCTGACCTGCGATGCCTATTATCTGGGAGAGAGGGTGACGCGCCAGCATGGCGTGAATTCGCCTTTGATGACACCGGTGGAGCCTCCCGCCGATATGATGCACCCGAGTGACAGATCTGTGACCTGGGATGATTACCGAGCCGGCCGGCACTTCTCGGATTTCGTAGCGATTGAGCCATATCCAGTATTTGTTTTGAGGAGGCTGAGGATGCCCCAGGTTCTGGATAGAGAGGGGCTTGGGATCCCGCGGTACCCTCGGACGGATTTTTCATATATCCAGGATGGGGTCCGATTGAGGGTGCAGATCCCTCAGCCCGAGCGGCTTCCACGAGCTTTCCGGCCTCGTCCGGGTATGAAGGTACGGCTTCTCTTTTCCACCTTTCTTTCTTTTGCTTTTTTCTTTTCTTTCCTGTCATCATTTTTCGCTTCAACTGTTTCTGACGCTTTTGCTTTTGTGCAGTTTTCGGAGGTGGTCGTCGAGAAGCTGACGAAGCAAGTGATCGGAGCTAAGAGATTTATCAGGAGGATGGTCGCTTGCATGGGCTCCTCGTGCTAGAGCGAGGCGACCACGGCCGGCGCCGTCGGGCGGGAGGCTTCCCTATTCGTTCGTAGACTTCTTCGAGAGACTCCTCTGTCTCCTCTCATTGATCCCCGCGCGTGCCGCCTTCGGATCACGTCATTCTCGGGGATCCACACGGCAGTGGACACGTTTGGCAAGATGGTGGGTCGTCTTCGTACGTCCAGAGTCCGACGCCTTCACATTCGGATATGATTTTTCGCAGATCTCGGCTTGCCCTATCAGAGCGTGCCGGTTGGTCCTGACGAGCCTCTTTCTGGAGACGAGGACGATTCTGAGCCCGAGATCTTCAGGGCTCCTGAGGAGGCGGGCCCGAGTCGCAAGAGGGACCGGGGACAGACGTCAGGCGCTAGGGATTCTGATTGATTACCCCCTTTTTTTTTAGACTGATTTTCTGAGATTTTGAGATTTGTACAGCTTTTTTTTTTTTCTTGCACATTTTTTTTTGCTCTTCTTTTTTTTTTTTGGGATGTAATAATTTAGGATTATTGTTACCTATTTTTTTTTTATTTAATTTTTCTTTTTTTTTTTGCACACTCCCTTTATTTTTGGAATGTAATAATTTAGGATTTTATTTTTTTATGAATGCAATGCAGTATGAATGCAATGTTGCATGAGCCTTGGTTTTTTGGCAAGGGTGTTAGTGTTTGGTATATGGACTGGTTTGGGGAGTTTTTTTTTGCACAGGTTTCGAGCAACCGGGACGGAATATTCTTCTTTTGGTGTAGCAGCTTGGATTGTTACAGATTTTTCTGATGAATGACAATCATGTCCGCGCGGAGGAGTCCTGCATCTGACATTGTCCTTTAATTTTGCTTCAGATCTGGTCTCACTTAATTTCAAATTCAAATATCCTCTTCAACCTCCAGTCCAAACAACCATTTTCGGGGAGAAAGAGAGAAAATCCATGGAAAACCTTAGAAAAGCTCCATCAAAATTGTCCCAAGAATCCCAAATGTCATTCTTCAACAAGTTCAAGGATTGGTCCCGGGAGATTATGCATGAGAGGAGGTCCTTCTTTGAAGAAAGGTACAAGGTGAAGTGCTTATGGTCTCTCAAGGAATTGATTCCGGACTACGATCTTCTGAGGGCTTCTTCCTCATTTTGGGATACTAGAAGGCATGTTTTTTGCCTTTCCTTCAACGAGATGGTCCCAACCGTCGAAGAATTTCGGGCCTTGCTTGGAGGTCCGGAGGTGGAAGAGATAGCGGTTCCTTTGCCCGGAGGGGCTTCTTTTGTTGACAGATTGTGCGTCCTCCTTCATCTTTCCCTGGAGGAAGCGCAAGGTATGATCCGTGGTCCCGACCATTTTGATATTTCCGGTCTCCCTGATAGGTTTAGGGGCTTATGTTTGCTTGACGATGCCTATTGGGATGCATTTACACTTTGCATGTTCGGGACCTTGCTCATGGTCTATTCTTTTGGGATCTGTCATCGGTCTCTGCTGGATGTAGTCGTTCATTGTCGCTTGGGCAGAGATGTTGTACCTCTGATCCTGGGGGAGACTTTTCATGCTCTCGATAGGTTGGCTACCGGGAAGCGGTATATGCACGGGGGCAGCCCGTTCCTCTTGACCTTGTGGCTGATGGAGCGCTTGGGGTGGGAAACTCCTGACATGATCAAGCCTTGGACATTTGCCAGGAGGGGGGTTGCTATGGATTTCGATGATCAGGGCTCATGGGAGCGTTGGATGTCTGGTCGCCAGACAGAAGATATCAGATGGTCAGTGCCTTGTTGGTGGGTGGAGACTCGCAGAGTGCTTCAGACGGGTCTCATGTGGTTATTCTTCCGGGCTTTCTCACCCAGCCTTTTACATTCCGTCTTTGGTTCTGAGACAGTTCGGCTTGGAGCAGGTTCCTTTGGAGGACTTTGATGATATAGCCACCAGGGTGGTGGCTTCTGCTTCTATGGATGATCCTTCGGTGTTTTCCTTTCTTTCCCGAGCATGGAGGTATGACGTCTTTCCTCCTCGGGTTATCCTCAGGCGTCCGAGACCGGTGTTCCTGACCACTTGGTACCTGGATTGGTACGAGAGGCATTTGGGAGAGACTCAGATGGCTATTTTGAGACGGCGTGAGGCCATTGTGGGTGCGGAGGACCTGACAGTTTCCGAGAGGAGGAGGGCCGAGGCGAGGGCCAACCCTCATGACAGGAGCGGAGATGTGGTGACCGACTATGAGGCTTATGTCAAGAGACAAGAGAGGAGGACTCCTACTTTACCAGCCCGGCTACAGGAGATGAGAGATAACGCTAGGGCTACTAAGGCCCTGACAGAGGCTGGTTTGATAGATCCTGTTCCTATACCAGAGCTTGGTAGGAGGAAGACCGACATTTTTCCCGTTCGAAGAAGAAGACTCGAAGGGGGAAGAAGAGGGGAGAGGCCAAGACGAGTGGCTTGGAGTGACCTTGAGGTTTCCGAGTATCCCTTTCTTGTCATGGCGTACACATTAGTTTGATTATGTATCTTAATTTCTTTTAGCAAGTTGCCGCTGTAGGAATGAATCGGGCTTAGACTCATCAAAAAGTTTTTAACTTGTAATGAATATTTGAATTGCTTCGTAGTTTTTCGAGACGCTTTCATGGTCTCGATCGATTGTATTGATGTCGAGTATGACTTTTATTTGTGTTTTAGACCGAACCGTTTCCGGCCGCCTACGTTCCCTCATTTTGAGGAGCTCAGTCTTCGTAGTTCAACCCTACGATTTTTTTGTTGTTTTTTTTTTGTTTTTTTTTTTTTTTTTTTTTTTTTTTTTTTTTTTTTGGTGCAACCTCGTTTTTACCTAGGCCGCCCTTTTCGGGTTTTCAACCTAGTTGGGTATTACTCTTTTAGCACTCTTTTTTTTGTTTCTCTTTTTTATGTGTAGTATCTGCGCATCTTGTCACCATTCACTGGGTGTACAAAGGGATTTCCGTCGAGGTCTGCAAGTTGCATGGCTCCTCCGGAGAAGATCTTCTGGACGACGTATGGCTCGACCCAGACAGGCTCCCATTTGCCGAGCGGGTTGACACGGACTGGGGGCTCTTCTTTCAAGACGAGATCACCTTCTCGGATCTCCCGATGTTTTACTTTCTTGTCAAAGGCTCTGGCCATTCTTCCTTGGTAGGCTCGGATGTGTTCCATTGCTTTCAATCGGCGTTCATCTAGCAGGGCTAATTCATCATGGCGACTCTGGAGCCATTCGACCTCGTTGATCTGGCTTTCCAGCAGTATACGGAGTGAGGGGATTTCCAATTCGATTGGGAGTACGGCTTCCATTCCGTATGTGAGGGCAAACGGTGTTTCCCCGGTTGCCATTCTGACTGATGTTCTGTAGCCCCAGAGTGCTAGGGGTAACTTCTCGGGCCAATCTTTGCCTTGGACAGCCATTTTTCGGATGATGTTTTCCAAAGTCTTGTTTGCTGCCTCGACGGCTCCGTTGGTTTGGGGCCTGTAAGGAGACGACTTGTGACGGGTTATTCGGAATTCTGCCAGCAGCCTGTCGCATTCCCCTTCGAAGTGGGATCCATTATCTGAGATGATTTCGGCTGGCAACCCATATCTGCATATGATGTTCTCTTTGATGAAGAGGGCTACTTTTCTTGAGTTGAGGATTTTGTAGGATTTTGTAAGGCATCCTTTCCAGTTCCTTCGAAGAAATCACCAATCTGCGTCTCTTTAGGCTCTTCCGCAGTTCCCAAATTCATACTCGTCAAAATCTCTTCGGCAGCTTGGGCTCGACTTTCCTCTTTCCGGACAACCTGCTTAAAGATTTTTTTTTGTTGTTTAATGTGTCTGCTTCTTTATCTGATGAATTATTATTAAATGTTTTTTTATTAATTAATTCATCATTAATTAAAGTGGCAATCAAGGGATACTCAGAAAGGTTCGTCATTTCATTGAAAACGAAAGGGAATACAGCGCTTGCTACAGACTCGTAGTCTTCAGGCGTAAGGCCATCGGACGACCCTAGAGACTCGACCTTAACAATGAGAGACTGGGAGGACTTGTCCTAGATTGACACAAAGGGACGGGGGACCAATCCAAGTTTGGTGATCATTTCCTCCTTGGTCGCGGACGGGCCTGAGAGGGTTTCCCAATTATTTAGCGGCTTTGCTATTGGTGGCCTCATGACTCGGGAACTGTGCTGCTTCTGTTTTCCTTTCTCAATTGTTGCTATCATCTCTTGGACCGAGCCGAGATCAATCAGATCTGGCACCTGGACTTCTTCTTCGAACAATTGCTGCATAACCAGACCATCCCAATCATCTGAAGGAAATTCTGTGGCCTTAGTTTTTGGTACTGTCAATTCGAACTCAGGCTTCGGATCTTCCTGGGCAATCGGGGTTGTGGTAGTAAGCTTCTCGAACTGTTCTACCAGGTCAGGCACGCCTCTGAAGGTATACTCACTCTTCATGGTAGTGGTAGCTCCAGGTATCTTGGGTAGATCCAAAAACATTCTACGGACCGGGTTAGCTTTGGCTCCCCTGAACTTGTTGAGGCTATCCTGTAGCTTTAGCCATCCTTCTGTAGGAGTGGGCTTTGTGATGT
This sequence comes from Adenophora triphylla var. japonica, assembly GCA_022495995.1. NCBI lineage: Eukaryota > Viridiplantae > Streptophyta > Magnoliopsida > Asterales > Campanulaceae > Adenophora > Adenophora triphylla. The sequence goes on from JAFEMH010000848.1 coordinate 290,756, forward strand.
TACCCGGTTGTGTGGGACCCTTTACAAAGTAGTCAGCCAAATTAGGACTGAAAGGGAGATATTTAGGGTCGTTGACCGGGACCCTTCCTGTGATAGCTCCAAATCCTTTTCCTTTTGCAGTGTCCACCGAGGAGGTCTCATTTCCCAGGCCGTGGCAAGTTTTCTGTCCTTTCACCTCGATGAGCTTGTGGATTCCTTGTTGGCGCTTACCCAGACCTAAGCCAGGCAGGTAGCTCATCCTTCTCATCATTTTCAGGACCGGAGGGATTTTATCCCGGGTGACCGTCAGATCAACGTTGCACACTTGGGCCTTAGGGGGCTCGACTGTGAAGCCTGTCAGCATGAGGCCGTCCTCATCATGTTTGATTTCCAGAATAGGTATTCCACCCATATCTGTGCCCTCTAAAGTGACTAAATCTCCGTAGATGGTTGTCAAATCCCCATCCGAGACGAATTTCACACACTGGTGGAGGCTTGAAGCGACCCCTTTGACTTGATGCAACCAAGGTCTTCCCAATAAGGCATTGAAAGTGATCGGGATGTCAATAACCTGGAATTCCACAGGTATTAATTTCTGTCCAAACCAGAGGTCCAAGGTAGCGACTCCAAGGACTGCTCGAGATGTTGAGTCGTAAGCTTTGACTGTGAGGGAGGAAGGCTTCAAGTCTGTAGTCTTGATATCAAGCAGGCTCATGATCTTTGCCGGAAGAATGTTCATTCCGGACCCATTATCAACCAGGACCCGAGGGAGGCGTCGTTCATCCAATTGGACTGTGATGAAGAGAGGCTCGTTATGATCAGCCCCAAATTGAGGGAGGTCGAGATCTGTGAAGGTGATTATGTTCCCGTAGTGGATGTTTCCAATCAGCTGTACCACGTCATCGGGAGTAGCATCAATAGGCACCAAAGTGCGGGCTAAGCTTTCTTCCAGCTTTAGCTTATGGGGATAGGACGAAGTGAGTAGAGACCAGAGGGAAATGTTGGCCTGTGTCTGCTTCAACTGGGTGAGCACGGGATCCTCTTTTTCGGGGTCTGGAGTTTCAGCGGTCTTAGCATAGGGGCGGCGATCTTCTTTCGGTGCTTGATCTGTGGCCTTCTTATCTGTTTTGGGATTTCCTTGGAAGATTTGCCCGGATCGGGTCAACAGGTTAACTTCCTCATCAGTCGCTTCTTGACTGGATTTCTTCAACGCTGCTAAGGTCAACGGGGGAGCCTTTTTGGCTATCGGCCACTGGTTCTGACGGAGTCTAGCAACTGAGGGGCCGAGCCGTACTAGCTCCTTCCGGGCGGCCCTTATAATCGCTTCCCAAGTCACTGTGCTTTGAGTCTGGTGTTGTGTTGTTGCCCCTTGGATGGCCCACAGAGCTAGGGCGTCCTCCAATTCGCTCCCATAGTCTGCCTTGCTCATAGTTATCATGCAACAAGAGTCGCTATTGTCGGGACTCGGCGGCTTTTCAATTTCATTCCCAGTATAGTGCAGCCATTCTGGTTCCTTTCTGTAATACTCAGAGTTGGAGATGATTATAGCATTCTGTGTGGGAGGTGCATTCAGTATCATGCCGGTTTCCAGGACTTCTCTGAAAGCTGACATACATTCGGGGAAGGTGACCTCTTCTTGGGCAACCCTGACAAGGAGTGTTACTTTGTTTTGGGGTGGATTTGATCTAACCATGGTTATTTTCTCATTTGGGCGGATGGGAGTTAGTTTCCCTCTCTCTATCGTATCTTCGACTATCGGCTGGATCGGACGCCCGAAAACCCTTTCCCCAAAGCATGGTAGGCGTGTTGAATTCTAAGACATCCACGTGCTCGCATCCAGGAAACTTCATGGCCTTCATGTCCTCGGTTTCATATTCGTCTCCCGAAGTGTCTTCGTCGTCGCTTGCCGACAACCGCCATCAGGCTCGGCTCCCACGGGCTCATTTCCGCATGATTGTTCCGCATTGTTTCCGGATCCTGGGCCTCAGTTGACTCTTCGCTCTCGTCATCATCATCGTCATCGCTGTCATCGGAATCATCTTCCCATACTACCGGGATTTCGGCGGAGAGGGAACGCCGATCGAACCCGTTAGGGGAATATGGGTGCGTGCAACCGCAGAAATTGTCATATGCTCCCATTCCTGGAAGTGGTAATTGTGATTCGGCTTCTCCTCCCGTAAACCGGGGGAAGAGTGAGAGGGTGGCACGTATTTGACACCGTGTAGAATGTAGAAGGATTCTTCCTCCTCTCGATTCATCGGGTTTCACTGCCCTTGGGATCGTATTCGAGTTCTCCAATAGCCAATTTGCGGAAGTGTACTAGCTCCGCATGTTCTTCGGCTTCTTTGCCGATAAGCCCCAAGACAGCGCCCGTCCGAAGCTTTCTTGTTCAATCTTTCTTGATGCTCTAACCATCTTGTGTAAATGGTTCTCTCATGTTCTCGACCGAATGTACTCAGCTTCTTCAAGTGTCGGCTTTCCCTTCATCCGAGAAATAGCGGGCCTCGTATTCTTGCAAGAAGTCTCTGACATGAGACCAAGATGGGTCGATTCGTTCGATATCCTCAAGGCTGAGGGGGAATCCGAATTCAGGATCCTCGACGAGGTTGGCCACGGGTATTTGGGGACTTTCATCAGCATCTTCCTGGGCATGCGAAGATTCTCCGCATTCAATCATATTCACCTGATTATGGTTCCTTGGCGAGGATTTTTGATCGTATTAGGTCCCTTCGGGGCCTTCCAATTTTCCTTGCTCTATTAGCCCCTGGATTGCCTTTTTCAGAGTAAAGCAGCTTGTCGCCGATGTCCGTGAGCTTGATGAAAAGCGCAATACTTTGTAGTATCCACGGGAGCATTCGGATTCCCCGGGTTGGAAATTTTCCAAAGGCCGCAAAGCAAGCCTTCCTTCACCAAATCCCCTAAAGATGTCATTCGTAGGCATTCGAAAGTTTTCGAGGTTTATGACCCGTGGTCTGGGCTCGGCTGGTTTTCTGGGGGCAAAAGAAGTTGTGTTATTACATTCCTGTCCCGCATAGTTAATCATTTCTTTGCCTTTGGCAGGAGCAGGGCAAGTGTTTGCAGGAGGAGCCCGATATCTCGTAGGCAGTGCAGCCGGCTGTCGATTGTAAGCCTTTTCAAACTTAGCCGCGGAATTAACCATGGCCCGTAAGTCTCGAGTACGGGAAGTGACCGAGGGAGGCTCTCGATGTGGTTTCAGGCATGACCGGAAGATGTCCAGCTTGTTCCTCTTCGGAAGGAGGGATGGCCATTTCACCGAGTTTCGCATTCCACCGCTTGTAGAAGTCCCCAACATTCTCATCAGGACGCTGCACTGTTGTTTGTAGGTCAACCCTATTTGTTTCCCATTCCAAGTTGGCCTTGTATTTTTCTGTGAAGGCATTGGTAATCTGGTCCCACGTAGCCCTGGCTTTGGGTTTCAAACGGAAGAACCACTTTAAGGCACTGGACTTCAAAGATAGACTGAAATAATCAGCCAACTGCTGATTGGTGCATCCTTTGGCCTTCATTGCCAAGGTATATGTGTCCAAATGGGTTTTCGGGCATGCCGTCCCATCAAAGAGATCCAGATTAGGCATCACGAATTTGTGGGGCAGAGGAACAATGGAGTCCGGGTCTGTGGGCCGGAAAGCAGACTTCTTAGCGGTCAGTTCAGCGATCTGCGCTTTCATCTCCTTGTGCTGTTCCATGAACCAGGCCAGATGAGGGTCTTGTGGTGGAACCATGGCATTCAAGCTAGTGGCTGAGCTAGAGAGAGGAGCTACCACTGGCGGCAGACTGGTGGAGGGAACGGCCGATCCGGGGACGTAGGTGAAGACCTGTCCTTGGCCCAAATTGCCCGGGGGAGCATGAGTAGGAGCCTGGGCGAAGGGATAGAACCTTGCGGCCTGCTGTTGATTTTCAACTGGCAAAGTAGGTGGAGGCAGCCCCGATGTAGCCGGATAACTTGGATTTCCAGAGTGGGGCCCGTAAGTAGGCTTGGGTGCGGGCTGCTGTCCCTGACTGTTGAATTGCATGGCCGGCTGAGGCGAGGGTGTATAACCCGGGGGGTACTGCGGTCCTGGTGATTCGGATGACACCGGGATGGAGGCTTGGTAACCCATAGAAGTCTGAGTGAGGAACGGATTTGTGTGAGGAGCAAATTTAACTAGTACTATTCTCGAGGAGGGGCTCCCGATCGTGGCCCGTAACCAAGTTGTGGCGGCATTCCGAACCGTGGCCGTTGCCGTGAAGGTCCGGATTGATCGGTTCCGAACCGTGGCGGGATCCCGATTAGCTGTGGCATTCCGAGATAGCCCCAACCATGAGAAGACATTTCGTATCGATTTTGCCCCCACCGATTCAGGCCGTCGGCCGCATGGATCCGGTGGTCTCGTGGTTGGGGAGCCGCCGACCCGAAAATCGAGGAGCATGGGTTCTGGTAGTGGCACCATAGGAGGTGGGTGGTGGCATCCCGGTGTAGTCAGGGCGACTGAGAGTGGGGTTGGCATCCTCGTCTTCTTCCACGGTGAAGGTGCCATCGGGATTGAGGCTGGCGGCCAAACCGTGGCTCTTAATAGCCTCCATAAGGCTATTTCACCGTGCTTCCTGTCGCACTCTCATCTGTTCAGCTAACTGATTCCATTGTTGTTCTGTCTGAGGGGTCCCGGGAGGTGGAGTGACGTTGTCCCCATCATTACGGGCTGACGCAGACATTCTGAAACCCGGAGTCGGAACAAATGGTGAAGCTGATGACGCGCTTGACTCTTCCCAACTGATCAAACGGTGACCTGGTGTCCGGAACCAACCTTTGTGCGGAGCTGCGGGGGAAAGACACGAGGGTTCAGATGTTTGGGAATTGAAGGTGGGTAGGTGTTTGGGCTTTGGGCTCATGCAACATGCAGTTATTTGTTCACGTTTACTTAAAACATATTTTATTAACCTAATCGGTTGGAAAAGATTTCTCTTCTTTTTCGCAAACTACTCTGGATCCTGGATCGCCGGGCCCCGTCACTACGTCTATAAGCCCCTCGTATTCCACCCGTATTTTGACCTCCCAGGGTGGACAGCCCCGGCGAGGGTCCTATAGGGCAAGCGGGTCCCACCGACCGAAAGAAAACGATCCTAAAAGTCTCAAGCGGGTAATCGAGTCTTAACGAGCATTCGATGTAAATTACGGACAAAGCTGACGTCAAAGTCAAGATCATGTCCGAGAGCTCGACAGTAAAGTCGGCATGATTTGGACTAATAAATGTCCACGGTTGATCTTGACTTGTCGTCAATTAGGCCGTAATTAGGCATGGAATAATCATTAATCCTTGATGACTCAGTGTCAATGCCGGGAGCCGTGTATAATTTGTGCGCCGAGCCGAAGTCAAGGCGCCGGCCAATATCTTGGTCAAAGTCTGCGGCGAAAACCGGCGTAACTTCGACCGATTAGGGTCCCCGAAAGATATTGAGTCGGTATGCCGACAAAGGCTTGAAAGGAAAGGTCTATACACAGACAGGGCATGACACATACCAAACTAAAAACCAACCGGGTCTCGGACAGAGTGTGTCACGGACAAGTGCATGGTCGACACGAGGCTCCATGGGATGTTTGGGTAGTCCTGTGCTTGCACCGAGAGGTGTAATAAGACCAAACGGGCCGCGACAAGGATTTCCCCGGGTTAGGGACGTAGTGTGCAGTGTACGGTCACGTGCGCGTAGTGTGCAAGCAGTCTATCTTCTTTTTCTGAGTAAAATAGAAATTTTTTATGTGTCTTAAAAATATGATGCATGATTTTTTTTTTTTTTGAAAATTTTCTTTCTTTTTTTTTTTTTGAAAATTTTTTTTTTTATTTTTTTTTTGAATCTTTTTTTTAAATGAGCACATAAGCACATAAGCACAAAAATTCCGACAGTTAGGGACATGATTCCGACAGTCAAAATTTTGACTTTTTCCGAGGCGGCCAAAACAACACGAAAAATGTGCAAAAATCAACACACACAACAAATGATTTTTAAAGCCGGGACGGAAGCTTGACCCTCAAAAGCTTTTTCCTTTTTTTTTTGAAAACGGTGATACCGGTACGTGGGATTGTTAAACCACAATTTATCCCCGACTCGTGTTAGGAGGCGATAACGGGAAGTTTAATGGTTTCCACCAATATACCAAATATCATTTTTTTTTAGAAAAAGCTAGTCCCCAGCGGAGTCGCCACTGTGATGATGTGTCGCCATTTCGCGGGAAAAAATTCGATTTTTTGCGTTTCTTTGAAAAAACCAAATAAAACCCGGAAAAAGAACGGAGTCGCCACGCCATTTTTGTTTTAAGGGCCAAAACTTTGAAAAATGCCCGAGATTAGAGATTTGGGTTCGGAGGTCATGTTACACGCCGGGAAGGACGTTAGTGTGCACCCGGAATGCCTCGTAAAACGAGTCTTCCAAGCTGAAAATTATTTGTGTGTGTGTGTGTGTGTTTATGTGTTTTGGCCAAAATAAGTTGAAACTCAGAAAAGTAAAAATTGGGATGTCTTTTTAAGACTTTAAACTGATCCCATGATTTTTTGGAAGATTTTTGGATTGAGATTTGGTACTCAAAAGACCTTTTGAAGTTGAGAGTCACTTCTGCCAGAATGAAAAAGGCAGTGGACCTTTGATTTTGAAATGGATTCAAGGGCCTTAAAACTTCATAATCTGGATAAACTCAGAGAATGAAAGTTTTCCCAGACACCTTAAATAAGATTTGTGCGAAGGAAATTTCCATTTTGGAGAAGATTTGAGGGGTCAAAACCTTCTGGAAATCAAAGATATGAGATCTGGATTTCCAGAAGCTGATGAACTGGCCTCTAAAAGAAAATTTGAAAAGAGGAGTTTTACTCACCCAAAAAATAAAGTAAAAATATTTCTGGAAAGATCTGGATGTTGGCTACAAAAAGTGTTTGTAGTCAACACCAAATTCCAAGTTTATCTGTGTCCAAAAATTAAGACAATGGACTGGGGTCTTGGAAGATTGCTACTGGACAACAACTTCTCAAGAGAGAAAATATGATTTTAAAGGGGATTTTTGCATCCATGCTTGTCCCCATTTCCCTAGGTTTTGGTTAGTGATCACTTGACATTTTAGTGGTGAATCAACTATACCAAACCATCCTTGGGGTACATTAGGACTAAGCACTTCATTTGCTTGGGAAGGGGATTTTTATCCTTTGAAAATGAGATTTGATGCTTGAAAATGTTTTTAGGGTTTTTGAAAATGTGTTTTCTTTGCAAGAAAGTAAGAGAAATTGAAAATAATGTAGATCTTTGTAGAAGATCATCCATGGAGATGAACTTCCATGGTGATCTTCTTGGATCTTAAGACAAGAAGATGAATGAACTACATTTTGTAGTTTGAAAATGCATGCATGGATGAGAGATTTAGGGTAAGAAGAGGGAGGTTATACCTATCTTCTTTGTGCTTTGTGTTTGAAGGCTTGAATGCAAGAGTGTTTGGGTTTGATTTGAGTGAGTGAAAGTTGGGAAGATTCAAGAGAAAAAGGTGACAATTCTTGTAGAATTCTCACTGTTTTCTCAAGTATTTTCGCCAAATGCTGTGAATTGTGTTCTTGTTCCTCCTTATTTTTGTGACTGGAGGGCTCAATTTATAGCCCTCTGAAAATTACAAACCTATCCGCGCGGATGGGATCAGTCGCGTGCACTGTTCATTAAATGCTGCTTCAGGCTTTGGACACAAGGAATAATCTTTTTTAAAATTCAAATTAAACAGCCAGATTATGTTCCAGCCATTTCTATTTTTGGTTTTTGACCATTTCTTTCACTTTTTTGATTCTTTTCCTTGGTTTATCCTTAAATAACAATGCCCATTTTGCCCTCACTTTGTTAGAAATGTTAGGAATGTTAGAAATTGTTAGGAATGTTATAACTTTCGTTAATTTTCTAACGAAAATTCTAACAAGCTCAAATTGGAGCACTTACAGCTCTCCATACTTTCTTTCGACAAGTGATAATCCGGATATGATTCTCACCCATGTCCAATTAAAGGGCGAGAATTATGAAGAATGGGCTAGAGTTTTCAAGGGATCATTGAGGGCTAAGACAAAAACAACCTTCATTGACGGAACAATTGAAAAACCTACCATGGAAGATGAATTGGAACTTTGGCAAAATGTGAACTCTGTTGGGTATTATGGGTCCATACGCAGCGGAATTAGCATCTAAATAACACAAAACCCAAGAGCCCTAAGATCCGTTCTATACAATTAAATTGAATTCCTATGAGATAGAATTAACCAACCTTAATTGCTTTCCGTTCTTAAGCTATCGAACAATCTATCAATGTGATTTTGAATCACAAACTTTGATCTTCAAAAACTTGAAACTTTCAGATTCGAACTCTAGGCCTTGATCGTCGTACGAGCAAAGACCCTCTAGTAGTATCCACACCTTTGAATGAACCAAGAACGGTTCTTGAGGATTGCTAGATCCTTAAACCCTAGGAAGAATATTGAGAAAACTTTTGTTGTGATTTTTCTTAAGAAAATTCGGCTAGCTATTAGGGTTTACAGACCTCATATTTATACTACCTTAGTATTAGTATTTGTTTCCTAATCGTATTAGGAAACAGTCTGTAAACCGCCTCTGGCATGCTCTGTCGCGCGACCACCAACAGCCTATGGGCAAGTTATATCGCGCGATGACTTATGCCTGATGAGGAACTCTCAATTTTCTTTATTTGGTTTAACCAATTCATTCTAGTTGTGTGTAACCCAATAGGATTATATTATGTTGGCAATGAGATCGATCATATCGACCCTCATAAAACATAAGCGGACTCTAGCAAGCCATTATGTCTACCCAATTAATATAACATAAGAGTTCACGTTTCCAATGGTACACTTCCATTTCTCCCTTTGTCTCATGATGTTATATTGAACACAAGTCATGGTCCACGTCAACTTGTATTTGTTCAATGCTTTCTCGATACTGAGTATAATGATAATCCAATCGCATTGGGGTATGGTCATACACTTTCATCATTATCACTCATCGAGGGGCCCAAGCAAAACATCTCTCTTTCGAGGGACAAATTTCATCTTGACTTATCATCCTTCCCATCATGAATCCGATCATGCCAAAGATAGCCTTTATAAATATTGTGTTAAGATATTGTTTGACTAAAATCAAACATAACTTTCATCATATGTAAGGTCATGATAATCTCAGGTCTAGGGACTAAATGAAGTGACCATATGAGATTTAATTATGACATTTGACCATGACATAAATCTCATACGGGTCAAGTCCAGTCACTTGTTCTCTAACAAGTACCCATAATTTCAATGTGCATCTCTATGCATATAATCATCATATGATTATCCATTAACAATTATACTAATTATTCACTTAATAATTAGGGATGGAGATTATTACAAATAAATATGCAAAACATATAATAATCAAATAATAAACTTTTTCATATAATAATAAATAATGTCAACATATAAGTCTATCAACTATAGGCCTAGGGCATAACACTAACAGTCTCCCACTTGCACTAGGCACAATCTCCCATGTATCGAATACCCATGGACCTAACATGAGCATCATGCTTAGCTTACGGGAGAGCCTTAGTTAATGGGTCCGCCACGTTGTCATCAGTGTTTACTCTGCATATCTTTACGTCTTCCCTTTCGCATATCTCTCGGATAATGTGGAAACGTTGAAGTATGTGTTTGGATTTCTGATGTGACCTTGGTTCCTTTGCTTGTGCAATGGCACCATTATTGTCACAGTAAAGTTCATTAGGATCATTGATACTTGGCACGACTTCCAAATCACTAATGAAATTTTTGATCCAAACAGCTTCCTTAGCTGCATCAGATGCTGCTATGTACTCAGCTTCGGTTGTAGAATCAGCGACGGTACTTTGCTTGGAACTTTTCCAACTGACAGTGCCTCCATTCAGCGTAAACAAAAATCCTGTCTGCGATCTATAATCATCTTTGTCGGTTTGGAAGCTAGCATCTGTGTAACCTCTTACAACAAGATCTTCTTCCATTCCTCCAAAGACCAAGAATACATTCTTAGTTCTTCGTAAGTACTTGAGGATATTCTTGACTGCTATCCAATGTGGTTCACCGGGATCCGATTGGTACCTACTCATCATGCTTAGAGCACACGAGACATCGGGTCTAGTACATAACATAGCATACATGATAGACCCAATTGCCGAAGCATATGGAATACCATTCATTCTCTTTCGCTCATCATTAGTCTTAGGACTTTGAGTCTTACTAAGAGATATACCATGCAACATTGGCAAGTTTCCTCTTTTAGAATTTTCCATTTGGAATCTTCTAAGAACCTTGTCAATGTAAGTACTTTGACTTAAACCAATCATCCTTTTAGATCTATCTCTATAGATCTTGATACCAAGGATATATGCAGCTTCGCCCATATCTTTCATTGAAAAGCACTTTCCCAATCAAGACTTGACAGTCTGTAGTGCAGAAATGTCATTTCCAATGAGTAAGATATCATCGACATACAACACTAGAAATAGTGCTACGCTCCCACTAATTTTCTTGTATACACAAGGTTCATCTTCGTTCTTGATAAAGACAAACTCTTTGATTGCTTCATCAAAATGTAGATTCCAACTCCTAGAAGCTTGCTTCAATCCATAAATGGATCTCTGCAACTTATACACCTTATTAGAATTTTCTGGACTGACAAAACCTTCAGGTTGTATCATGTATACCTCCTCAAGTAACTTCCCATTTAGGAAAGCTGTCTTGACATCCATTTGCCATATCTCATAGTCATAATATGCGGCTATGGCAATTAAAATTCTAATAGACTTAAGCATAGCTACAGGCGAAAAGGTTTCATCATAGTCGATACCATGAATCTGCCTATATCCCTTAGCTACAAGCCTAGCCTTATAGGTGTGCACCTTCCCATCCATGTCAGCCTTTTTCTTGAAGACCCATTTGCACCCTATGGTTTTTACACCTTCGGGTGGATCAATCAAGTTTCAAACTTGATTATCAGCCATGGATTGTAATTCAGACTTCATGGCCTCTTGCCATTTTTCCGAATCAGGAGAAGACATCGCTTCTTGATAGCAAGTAGGTTCATCGTTTTCGATTAATTCCACTTCATCACTTTCCGTAACAAGAAATCCATATCTCTCAGGTTCGGATCGTGACCTACCACTTCTGTGAAGGACTTGTGCATCTTGAACCGATTCCACAACTCCTTGTGAACTTGGTTCAGTTTCTACCATTGGTTCAATGTTGTTTTCGGGTTCTCGATTTTTTTCAAGATCTATTTTACTTCCACTGGTTCCTTTGCGAAGAAACTCCTTTTCTAAGAAGGTACCATTTTGAGCAACAAACACTTTGTTCTCGTTTCAGTTGTAGAAATAGTATCCTTTAGTTTCCTTAGGATAACCCACGAAAACACATTTGTCAAACTTAGGTGCTAGCTTGTCAGAAGTTAACTTCTTGGCATATGCATCGCAACCTCAAATCTTCATGAAAGACAAACTGGGTTTTCTTCCATGCCACATCTCATATGGGGTCTTTTGAACTGATTTGGTAGGAACTCTGTTTATAGTGAAAGCAGCAGTTTCTAGTACATGTCCCCAAAAGGATAAAGGAAGCTCAACTTGACTCATCATTGAACGAACCATGTCCAACAAAGTTCTATTCCTCCTTTCAGACACACCATTCCATTGTGGTGTTTCGGGTGGAGAGAGTTCTGAAACAATTCCACAACTCTTAAGATGACTGTCAAATTCTTGGCTCAAATATTTGCCACCTCGATCGGATCGAAGTACTTTAATAGTTTTGTCAAGTTGATTTTGCATCTCATTTTGAAATATTCGAAATATCTCAAACGATTCACTTTTATGTTTCATTAGATAAACATATCCAAATCTACTATAATTATCAGTGAATGTTATGAAGTACTGAAATCCTCCCATAGCATTGCTACTCATAGGTCCACATACATCAGTATGTATGATGCCTAATAAGTCGCCCACCCTTTCACCAATTTTGGTAAATGGGTCCTTGGTCATCTTGCCAAGTAAACAAGATTCGTATGTCTCATATGATTCATAATCACGTGAGTCTAAAAATCCATCTTTATGGAGTTTAGAAATGCGTTTCTCGTTGGGTTTAGATTTCTTGTTAATGTTATAGACATCATTATCACGATTTTCAACATCAAGGATATAAAGGCCATTGAATGAAATAGCAGTACAATAATGCATATCACTCTTGTAAATAGAAAACTTCTTATCACATATAAGAAAATTAAAACCTTCATTATCCAAACTTGAAATCGAAATAATATTCCTACTTAAAGCTGGAACGTAATAACAATTGTTCAAAACAAGTATTAGTCCACTAGGTAAAGTAACTTCATAAGTTCCTACGGCTAATGCAACAACTCTTGCTCCATTCCCCACACGTAGGTCCACTTCACCATCTTCAAGCATCCTTCTGTTCTTTAGACCCTGCACATTTAAACAAATGTGAGATCCACATCCGGTATTCAATACCCAAGAACTAGAAGTAGATAGGAATATATCTATAACAAAGATACCTGAAGTCGAAGCAACACCTTTGCTCTTCTTCAGTGCTTCCTTGTATTTTAAGCAGTTTCTCCTCCAATGTCCAATCTCATTGCAATGGAAGCAGACTGCGTCCTCTTGGGACTTGGGCTTAGCCTCTTTGGGCTTGGCAGCCTCTTTGGGTTTGGCAACACTTGCCTTAGGATTAGCAACTTTTTCCTTTTCTTTACCCTTGAAACCCTTCCCTTTGTTAACCATCAACACTTGATCGATTTTCTTTTTGATGATATTGGTTTCTGCAGTGTTCAACATTTGAATTAGCTCGGAAAGGTTCTTATTCATGCCCCCATGTTATAGTTCATTATGAAATTACTAAAACCTTCGGGCAATGAATTCAATATCATGTCAGTAGCCAACTCTTGGCTAATTGGAAAATCGAGCCTCTCAAGATGCTCGATGTGTCCCTTCATCTTTAGAGCATGGGGACCAACAGCTTGTCCTTCACTCATCTTGCATGAGGTTAGGGCCTTAACTGTGTTATACCTTTCCTGCCTTGCTTGAACTTGGAACATTTCCATCAGTCGATTGTTTAGATCAACTGTCCCCAAGTGCTCAAGATCCTTCTGAAGGCTCTTGCACATGGCGGAGAGCATGAGGCAACCAACATCAGTAGCATCACGCTTATGCTTCAGATATTGATCCTTCACTGCCCTAGTAGCATTGGCAGTAGGTTCAGGTGGAACAGGTTCCTCGAGAACGTACATTTTTTCTTCTTGCCTGAGAACAATTCTCTCACGCTACGGATCGAATCCATATAGTTTGTACCATTCTCTTCCAACTTTTCCTTCTCAAGGATAGATTACAGTGACAAATGATTATTGTTTGATGCCATTTATTCTACAAAAAGATATACATAAAATATGAACACATATAAGTAAACATATTATATGAGAAGTATAATGCATTTACATGAAAATAAATGCTCCCACTAAATTATACACCTTCCAATGCAAATAAGCATAATATACATTTAATGGGCTAAGATCCAACTTTAATTTAATTTCAAGTTTGCTATGGCAAACCGCTCAAAACTAAATTAATTAGGTAGAAACATCAATCATATCACATATATGACTCTTAGATCTTTTATGAGATTTATTTAAGACATCATATGTCTAAGCATATTTTAATCTCATCTTATGCCTTGGGTCCAAAACCATTTTGATAACCCAATTAAGTTCATCCACTTTAAACGTATAGGAATCACCATTTCCTCATCTTGCTCGCAAACGAATAGAATCAAAGTACCTTGCTATGGCAAGCCCACCCAAAAATATTCGAGTGGTCTCAAGTGTTTTAATTATGGATTGGCATAAAGAACTTAAAAGTTAAAAGAAGGTTCTTTAAAGCAGATTATAAGCATATCAACAAAGATAATCATAATCGCGCACCAGGTGAGTTCCCAGGAAGATAGGTGAGCCACAAGGACTACATAAGTACCAAATCTCTCATTCGACAGAACTCTCCTAGACATGAACAATTAGAATACCAACTCTGATCTGCAACATAATCTATACTTTGTATACTGACTTGTTTCTCACAAACAATCAGATTCCTTCAAATTTTGCGTAAACTGACTTGTTTCTCATAAACAATCAGAAAACCAAAACTTTAATGTTTCAATTTAAACATTCAGGAAATTACAATTCAATGTTTCAACTAAACATCTAACAAAACTCTTAACACATAAGAACATATAATTCATGCATCGCAACAATTAATAAAATCACATTTAAATTAATTAAGCATGCATAAGCAATGAATTAATCTAGCATAGCCCTATAAATTTAATTTCCAGAAAATTATAGCAACCAGATTAAGACAGAAACTTATCAGATTATAAACATAATCATAGAATAGCAGGAAAATTATCAAACTGATTCTGCCCAGATCAGGCTAAGTCTGTCGCATGACATAGACCTTCAGAAGGCCTGATCTGTCGCGCGACCAGATGAGGCCATTTGACTGCCCATGGCCAACTCTGTCACGTGACATTGAGTTGCCATGGCCAACTCTGTCGCGTGACAGAAGCCAACTTGCAGATTTTCCAAACTTCAATCAATTCCAATCATAAAGCAATTAAATCATATAAAACAACCTTTTAACAGATTTAATTTAACATAATCAGAAAATGATTTTCACATTGTTTCACATAAACAATCAAAATTCTACCGCATACAATAACATGCAACGAACATATAAACAATTTATATAAACATTCTAGCATGTTAATTCAAACTTAACCATACGAACGGTGCTCTGATACCACTGTTGGGTTTTATGGGTCCATGCGCAGCGGAATTAGCATCTAAATAACACAAAATCCAAGAGCCCTAAGATCCGTTCTATACAATTAAATTGAATTCCTATGAGATAGAATTAACCAACCTTAATTGCTTTCCGTTCTTGAGCTATCGAACAATCTATCGATGTGATTTTGAATCACAAACTTCGATCTTCAAAAACTTGAAACTTTCAGATTCGAACTCTAGGCCTTGATCGTCGGACGAGTGAAGACCCTCTAGTAGTATCCACACCTTTGAATGAACTAAGAACGGTTCTTGAGGATTGCTAGATCCTTAAACCCTAGGAAGAATATTGAGAAAACTTTTGTTGTGATTTTTCTTAAGAAAATTCGGCTAGCTATTAGGGTTTACAGACCTCATATTTATACTACCTTAGTATTAGTATTTGTTTCCTAATCGTATTAAGAAACAGTCTGTAAACCGCCTCTGGCATGCTTTGTCGCGCGACCACCAACAACCTATGGGCAAGTTATGTCGCGCGATGACTTATGCGTGACGAGGAACTCTCAATTTTCTTCCTTTGGTTTAACCAATTCATTCTAGTTGTGTGTGACCCAATATGATTATATTATGTTGGCAATGAGCTCGATCATATCGACCCTCATAAAACATAAGCGAATTCTAGCAAGCCATTATGTCTACCCAATTAATATAACGTAAGAGTTCACGTTTCCAATGGTACACTTCCATTTCTCCCTTTGTCTCATGATGTTATATTGAACACAAGTCATGGTCCACGTCAACTTGTATTTGTTCGATGCTTTCACGATACTGAGTATAATGATAATCCAATCGCATTGGGGTATGGCCATACACTTTCATCATTATCACTCATCGAGGGGCCCAAGCAAAACATCTCTCTTTCGAGGGACAAATTTCATCTTGACTTATCATCCTTCCCATCATGAATCCGATCATGCCAAAGATAGCCTTTATAAATATCATGTTAAGATATCGTTTGACTAAAATCAAACATAACTTTCATCATATGTAAGGTCATGATAATCTCAGGTCTAGGGACCAAATGAAGTGACCATATGAGATTTAATTATGACATTTGACCATGACATAAATCTCATACGGGTCAAGTCCAGTCACTTGTTCTCTAACAAGTACCCATAATTTCAATGTGCATCTCTATGCATATAATCATCATATGATTATCCATTAACAATTATACTAATTATTCACTTAATAATTAGGGACGGAGATTATTACAAATAAATATGCAAAACATATAATAATCAAATAATAAACTTTTTCATATAATAATAAACAATGTCAACATATAAGTCTATCAACTATAGGCCTAAGGCATAACACTAACAAACTCAATGGTGGTTTCATGGATCTTTAACACCATTGAGCCAAGCCTTCGTTCCACAGTGAGCTATTTGGATGATGCAAAGACGTTGTGGGATGATTTGCGGGAAAGATTCTCGATTGGAAACGGACCTAGGGTTCAACAATTGAAGGCGGATCTGGCAAACTACAAACAACAGAAAGGTGAAAGCGTGGAGGCTACTTTGATCGTGTGAAGAAACTATGGGACGATCTAAATGACTTTGACGCACTCCTGACTTGCTCATGTGTGGGGTGCTGGTGCAACATCAGTACGAAGTTAGTCCAACGACGTGAAGACGAGAGGGTTCATCAATTAGTTATGGGCCTTGACACACCGAAGTTTGAAAACACAAAATCTTCTATATTGAATACAGAACCCTTGCCTAATGTTAATAAGGCATATTCCATGGTTGAACAGGAAGAAAGAGTTCGGGGTAGCGTGCATAAAGACTATCCCGCACCAGCCAACTTTGCTGGTAGAACAGTTATGGCTCAGAATCCAGACCATCATGAACGCACGAAGCATATCGAAGTTGACTGTCATCTTGTGCGTGTGAAATTACCCACATTCGCTCGCGAAAGCAGCGAGCGGTTTGAATTTCACGAAAGGAAAAAAAGGAGAGTCGCCACGCCATTTTTATTATGAGCCAAAACTTTGTAAAAGGCTTTTGAACAGAGATTGTTAGGTTCGAAGGTCACGTTACGCCTCGGGAAGAGGTTAATTGTGCTCACCTGAAATGCCTCGTATTAACGAGTCTTTCTACCTTTCTCGAAATTGTGCATGTGTGTGTGTGTGAAGACTTGCTTAAAAAAAGGGGGTTTGAATGGTGGGTTTTCAAAGATGGATATTTTGATAAGAATTGGGCATTATAACGTTACCCTTTTTTTGATAAAATGACAATAAGAAATATGTTTTAAAATGAAAACATTTATAGTAATTTACAGTAATGAAAAGACGATCGACAAGTCAATTTCTTGACTCAGATGTTAAAAGTAAATGCGATCAACAAATAAAACAGTTCAGACGGTAAATGATAGTATTGAAATGATGGTATCAACGAATCAAACGATTCAGACGGTAGAAATGACAATCAATGAATCAAATGATTCAGATGGTAAAGAGCGTTATTTAAATGACAATATCAACGAATCAAAAGATTCAGACGGTAAATGACATATTAAGATAAAGTGATAAATGACGAGTCAAGATCTCCCATTTTAACTCTAAATTACTCTTTTCGAAAGAGAAAAGTAATAGAGATGGGGTCATTTCTTGACTCGTAGACAACGTAGTGTCTACATTTTGAAGAGTTTGATCGGAGCAGAAATAGAGAAAAATACGTAAAAAAGGATGAAAGTTTAGATTGAGAAGGAGAGTTTACCAATCGTTAGGTTTTTTGAATCTATCTTCCGAGGGACCGTATATTGGATAGGAAAAGTGTTTGAAAAGTGTTTGGATTGTGTCTTGTTTGGGAAAAATGAGGCTTTCACGTAAATTGAGATGTTTCCGAGACTTTTGGGGGAAATTGGGATGCTGGAATTGAGGTATGAAGGCAGGAGGGTGAAAATTTTGGGGCCATTTACTGAATGATTGAGGCTGTATTTAGAGGCTGTAAAATTGCAAAACAGGCCGGCCAACCTATCCTTCATGTTGAGGGCATTTTGGGCATTTCAATTTATTGATGTGACCGTTGGACGACTTGCTGGTTAAACCAGTAAAACAGGCCGGCTGGCCTAAGTTTCAGTTTGAGGGTATTTTGGTCATTTCACATCCTGACCTGATTTGACCCTTGGGGAGACTTTTGAGACAAGTTATCATTATTTCGTCCTTTGTCCATTATTTTGACAGTTTTTTTAAATAACTGTCCGAATAAATGTCGGAACAGTCCCGGAAATTGCATATTTTTTGAAAAGTAATATTTTTCACGTGTTTTTAATACACTTTGATTTTGGATGATCCAGATAGTCCCGGAAAATCTCATTAATCCGGAAAGTGCGAATTAACGTATTATTACGAACCAGATTTGGGTACTTACAGTAGCCCCTCGGCGACATCACTTAAGGAGGAAGTGGGGTCGTTGAAACAGATAAGGATCCCAAATCTGGAAAGATGCCTTACGAAGTGACCTGAACGGTCAAATGGCTGGACCCTAAAGCAAGGATTCCTATGTATCCACAGGGGAATAGAGCCGATCGTAGTTCTTGTCCGTTAAGCATAAGGGACTTAACTGACTGACTTTAGGTAATGAGACCTCACGCTGGAGATCTAACGGAGTGACAGGAATGGTTGTGTTAAACAGATGTTATGACAACACGGTCCTAGTTCGAAGAAGAGATTGAAGTTCTAATGACGCGGTTAGAAATAGAATTTAACCTCGGGAGAGGATGGTATATTGCTAGGGAAAAGCGTCCAAAGTTCTAACAAAAGTGGTTAAAAATGGAGAACAAAGTTTGACGTTCTAACGAAAGCAGTTAGAAATGAGGAAAATGTTTTGATGTTCGAACGAAAGCGGTTAGAAACGAAGAGATGATTGAAGTTCTAACAAGGTCGGTTAGAAACTGAAGAGATGATTGATGTTTTAACAAAGTCGATTAGAAACTGGAGAGATTATTACACTCTTGTTAAAAGGGGCGGGCTTATGATGACGGCCGAAGAAGGATTGTTGTATGGGCTTACAATGATTGCCGTTGAGATAAGATGTTCGGGCTTACGATGAGGGCCGAAATTATCCTCGGGAGAGGGTACATTAGTGAAATCTAACAAGAAATTTAACTTCAGAAGAGGGTATATTAGTGAAATCTAACGAGAAATTTAACCTCGGGAGAGGGTACATTAGCAAAATCTAATGGGAAATTTAACCTCGGGAGAGGGTACGTTAGCGAAATCTAATGGGGAATTTAACCTCGGGAGAGGGTACGTTAGCAAAATCTAACGGGAAATTTAACCTCGGGAGAGGGTACGTTAGCGAAATCTAATAAAAAATTTAACCTCAGGAGAGGGTGCGTTAGAGAAAGATAAATATAAACATTTGAGAAAAAAGCATCAAATTTGAAAAGATGAGGGGCTAGATGGTCATTTGGCCCAAAATGGCCCATCTGGTAAAACATGTCGTCCGGCCTTTCTTTCAATTTGGTCTGATTTAAGTCAGCCGACGGGCAGAAAGAAAAAAAACAGAAAATTTGGTTTTCTGGCCGAGAGAGAAGAGAGAAAAGTGAGAAAAATTTGCGATTTTCTCGATTCTTTGTCGAAATTTTGAGAGATTAACGCCATGGAAGGAAGATTAGGACGACGGGGCCGCTATAGGAGGACCGACAATGAGAGGAAGAAGCTTAAGAGGACGGTGCGAGCGACCGAGCTTTCTTTGGATCCGTCTGAGTTCTACAAAGGATGGGATAGCCACAAATCCAAGGAGGGGATTGCGAGGAAGGTAAGCATTCTTGAATTTCTTTGAATGTTTTTGAATTTTGAATTGATTTTTATGAGATTAGGGTTCTTGTTGCCCGATTTGGGGATTTTGATCTTGTCATGCCCTTTTGTTGAAATTAATTGTTGTTTAATGTAATTGAGGGTATGTGTAGACATGATTCCTACGTATCTACAGGGGAATCAAGCCGATCGTAGTTCCTGTTTGTTAAGTGTAAGGGACTTAACAAACTGACACTGGGTCACGAGATCTTCCACTGGGGATCTGACGGAATGGCAGGAATGGTTATGTTAAACTGGCATTTTTTAATAACACGATCTAAGACATGAAGGAAGGATTGACGTTCTAACGACGGGGTTAGGAACGGAATGTAATCTCGGGAGGAGATGGTACATTGCTGGGGAAAGTGTCCAGAGTTCTAACAAAGTCGGTTAGGAATCGAGGAGATTGATTGACGTTCCTTTAGAAGGATGGTCTTTACGATCCTGCTGGGGAGGAATGTTCAGGCTTATGATGGCGGCCGAAGAAGGATTGTTGTACGGGCTTTACAATGATTGCCGTTGAAAATGAGATGGTCGGGCTTACGATTGACGGCCGAAGACGGATTGTTGATTATACCGTGAAAGGTCGCGATTTTGAGATTGGACCGTGAGAGGTCGCGATTTTGAGATTGGACCGTGAGAGGTCGCGATTTTGAGATTGGACCGTGAAAGGTCTAACGGGAATTTTAACCTCGGGAGAGGGGCGTTAGAGATGTCTAACTGAGAAATTTAACCTCGAGAGAGGGGCGTTAGAGATGTCTAACTGAGAAATTTAACCTCGGGAGAGGGGCGCTAGAGATGTCTAACTGAGAAATTTAACCTCGGGAGAGGGGCATTAGAAATGTCTAACTGAGAAATTTAACCTCGGGAGAGGGGCGTTAGAGATGTCTAACTGAGAATTTTGATAACTTTTGAGCAAAAGTATCAAATTTGAAAAGATGAGGGGCTGATTGGTCAATTGGGCCAAAATGGCCCATCCTGTAAAACAGGCCGGACGACCACTTCTTTAGTTTGGACAGATTTAAGGAATCGTCGGCCAGAAGGAAGAAAGGGAGAAAATTTGGAGCTTTTGGGCCGAGAGAAAGAGAGAAAAGAGAGAAAATCTTGTGATTTCTTCCATTCTTTATCAAAACCTTGAGAGATTATTTCTTATGGAAGCAAGATTGGGACGAAGGAGTCGCCATAGGAGGACCGACAACGAGAGGAGAAGGATTAGGAGGATGGTGCGAGCGATCGAGCTTCCTTTGGATCCGACCGAGTTTTACAAAGCTCGGGATACCCATAAATCCAAGGAGGGGCTAGCGAGGAAGGTAATCATTATTTGAATTCCTTTGAATTTTGTATTCTTGAAATTTTGGATTTATTTGAATTGACTTAGGGTTCTTGGTGCCCTATTTGGGGATTTTGACCTTGCGATGCCCTTTTGTTGAAATTGAATTTTGCTTAGTGCAATTGATATTATGGGTAGACAACGTAGAAAATTTGGTAGGAAAATTCCATGTCTAGCTATGTTTTCCAAAATTAAAGTGAGTTAATTCGGGACGGAGTAGTTTTGAAATGTTTTGAAAGTTCCGGATTTGACGGATTTTTCGAAATGGTTTAAAAGTTTCGGATTTGATAGATTTTTCGAGATGTTTTGAAAGTTCCGAATTTGACGGGTTTTTCGAAATGGTTTTAAAATTCTGGGTTTGACGGATTTTTCGAGATGTTTTGAAAGTTCCGGATTTGACGGATTTTTCGAGATGGTTTTGAAAGTTTTGGGATTTGAACCGTTAATATTTCGACTTGGGACGGAGATATCTTAGGAAAATGGACCGTTAATGAAACATAATTTTTGAGTCTTGAACCGTTAATATTCCAACTTGGGACGGAGATATCTTAGGAAAATGATTAAATTATATCTTTGTGTTGATATATTTGTGTGATTTTGACATTGCGTGTGCATTCTGCATACGCTACTTTGTATTAACATACCTTTGCTTTATTTACCTGCAGGGGCGAGGGCCGATTGATTTGTCCACTACTAAGAGTAGGGGAGATATCGAGGCTGTCAGCGCGCTGTGGGAAATGTTCCCGGACGTGGCTCGGGAAGGAGAGAGGAGTCCGTGGCAGCTGGTGATTGATTCCGGCCTGGGGGCTTTATTAGTGTAGTGGCTGCTGTGGCTTTGATGCAGAAGGTCAAGGTTATCCATGTAGCTTTGAGCGAGTATTGGTGGGACACGACCCATACGTTTCACTATAGATGGGGGGAGGCATTGATTACTCCCACTGATTTTGCTACGATCACCGGGTTGTCATTCTGGGGAATCCCATTGGGTGGTTTGATGAGTTCACTCCGCAGCAGCTGACGGATCTATTCCGCTTTGATATCACGGATGCCAGGGGCATTGGTATTCATTATGGACCGATGGAGGGACATCTCAGAAGAGGGATTACTGAGTATCTGGCTGGTTCTGAGAGGATGGCAGCTGATCGGTTGGCTAGGGCATTCTTGTGGTTTGCTCTGTCAGCAACCATTTTTCCCAACGCTTATACGACGTGCCAGTTCGCTCTGCTTGGATCTTTGATTGATCTAGAGGCGGTGAGGGGGTTTGCCTGGGGAGAAGCTGGCTTGGCCTAGCTTTTCTTTGCCTTGGACAAGTATTCCCGGGGGGAGGATAACTCGTTCTGCTGTTTCCAGTTTGTGTTGGATGTGAGTCCCCTTTTTCTCTTCCTTGTCTCGCTTTCATTTGTCTGCATCTGCTTTGTAGCTGACATATCTTTCCTGTCGTCTTTCAGGTGTGGTGCTTTGAGGTGTTCCATCCACATTGGTGGAGCATTAGGGAGGAGTATGCTCCTTTGTTTCCAACTATGTTGACTTGGCAGAAGGTGGCTAGGAAGCCGGTGAAGTCGAGGGAGAGCACCAGGGTGACATATGAGGAGGTGTCCTTGGCTCTGGACTGGGACTTCTCACCGAGGATAAACATGACTTGGTGGAGCCGGTTCGATCAGGCGATTGTGAACGCTGCCAGGGAGGTTATGAGCCAGAGGAAGCTGTTAGTGGGGCTTCATTGTGACATCCTGTATCTGGGCGAGAGAGTGACTTGCCAGTATGCTCCGGGATCGGGTCCCATGGTTTCAAGGGATCCTCCCCTCCATATGCTGTTTCCTTTGTCCATAGTTGGGGAGGAGTTGCAACGGTATAGGCAGGGAGAGCCTTTTACTGAGAATGTCATTGAAGAGGCTGACTATGACATTTTTCGGAGGATGAGGCTGAGGAGCCCACAGGTGCTGGCCAGAGAGGGTGAGGACCCTGCACATTTTAGAGATTATCCGATCCCCCACACTCGCTTTGCATATGAGGGCGTTGGTGGTTCTCGTAGGCAGTTGATGATTCCCATTCCTGAGCAGGCGAGGCCTTAATATAGAGTCGAGCCCAGTGCTTCGGTGAGTATCTTGCTGATTTTCATTACTGTAGTTGCTTTCTGCAAATGTTGCATCTGTGCTGTTCTTTCTGTACTGTAGCTGCTTTCTGCAAATATTGCATCTGTGCTGCTTTTTTCTGTCTTGTAGTTGTGTTTCTGCAAATGTTGCATCTGTGCTACTTTTTTTGTCTTTTGATGGCTTTCCTGATTTCCAGGTTTCTGGCCGTACCCACGATCTGACTGTCAGACGCTTGGATGGGGTGATGGGTTTTGCCCGACGATTTGTTGACTTCTTGCGGTGCAGTTCTCGGAGAAGTACAATTGTTCATGAACCGATGCCTTCCAGACCATTCGTTGCTAGGGACTCATTTGCTTCCATGGCTGGTGGGATAGATGCGGGGCAGGGCTTTGGTCAGTTTTCTGGCGAGACTTCTAGATTTGGGGCCCACCACTCCTCGTATTCGGGGTTTGAGCATGGGGATTCTTCAGGAGCACAGGCGCGGGGCCGTCAATTCTCGTATTCGGGATTCGATGAATTCGTGGATTATCTGTTCGTCACGGATCCAGTTGCTGCGGCGCAGTATGTTGAGTGCTCGGATGATGAGTAAGACTCTGAGTAGCCCTGTTAATATCTTTAGACAACTGTATGTACTTCCTGCAATAGATATTATTTGTACTCGAGAGGCCCTTGTTCTGGGGCAAGACTTTGCACATTTGAACATTTATCATGATTACTTTTCACTTATTCTTGGCATTTAATTGAACCAGTTAAGCAAGTAGGTTGATCAAAAATAAATAATGACATGAAATGCATTGAATAACAAATTTGACGAGGCAAAATGCATAGCTATTATGCACTGTTATGTATTACTTGCACTATCGCACGAGGCCGGAAAGGATTCGGTATTTGCAAAGGGTGAATGAGTCACAGGTGTTTGGTAAATTTAGACAAGGATGAACAGGGTTCATTTTGGAATGGTCAAGGAACATTGGTGCAGCAAGGCTGCACGTTTGACTGAGTCAAACTGAAAGACAGGCCGGCCGGCCAGATCTTTAGTTTTGACTTCTTTAAATTGCAGTCCAGTTTCTGCAGATTTCAAGAGTTTGAAGCTTGTTTCTTAAAGCTGAAATCTGTTCTATCTCAAAACTTTGAAGTTTTCTTCGCTTTCTATGGCCACGTTTCCAAGGTTGTCGTCTCAGATGCAAGAGCAATACCTGGAAAGGTTCAAGACGTGGGTACGGCACCACATGAGGCATAACAAGGAGTTTTTCGAGGGTTGTTATAGGATGAAGTCGGTTTGGGCTTTGAAGGAGCTTTTTTCGAACTGGGATCTTCTGAGAGCTGCGGCTCATTTATGGGATGGGAGGAGGCATGTGTATAGTTTCTCGTATAATGAGATCACGCCCACGCTCGAGGACTTTCGAGCTATCCTTGGAGGACCTGAGGTGGAGCAGGTAGCTCTTCCTTTGAGGGGCGGAATGACCACCGTTGAAAAGTTGATGTCTCTGCTTGGCCTTTTTGCTGAAGAAGCATACAGGATGATGATATCGCATACTAACCATATTCATATTTCGGGGCTGCCAGATAGGTTTACAAGTGCTGACAGAAGCATTGCTGCGTGGAACGCTTTTGCTCTGTGCGTGATCGCTACTCTGTTTATGTTCACGTCCTTGGGAGTGTGCCATCACAGTGTTCTGGACCTCATGAGGCAGTGCCGAAGCGGAGGAGATATCGTGCCTTTGATCTTGGGCGAAACATTCCATGGCATTGATAGGATGGCGACCGGTAGCCGGTACATGTGGGAAAGAAGTTCTGATATGCTCACTTTGTGGTTGAGGGAGAGGTTGAAAGTTATGCCTGAGGTTCCAGTGACGTGTGATCCTTGGTTCTTCTCTCGGCGACCTTTGGTGATAGGAGGCAGTCAGGCTGACTGGGAGCTTTGGATGGCCAAACTCCGCACACATCATCTGCAATGGTGGGTTCCTCACTGGAAGTTGCAGACTTGTCAGACCGTTCAGGAAGGTCTCTTCATTGTCAGAGTTTCGGGGCTGTCCCAGTCTTTTTTCTATATTACGTCTCTGGTGCTGTGGCAGTTTGGGCTGGAGCAGGTTCCGTTGATGGGCTTGAGTGATGCCGCTACCTTTGAGGTAGTGTGAATGTGGTGCCCAAATTTTTGTTTATTGGAATTCACGCGAGTTTGAAGACATCCGAGTTATTTGAAAAACGGAGTCGCCACGCCATTTTGATTACCTCAAAACTTTGAAAAAAAGGTTTTATGGGTTCGGAGGTTAAGTTACCCCTTGGGAAGAACGTTTGGCGTTCACCCAAAGTGCCTTGCCGGAGCAAGTCTCCCGAGATTTCATTAATCGTGTTTGCTTGCGTGCTTTCTTTGTGTGCATGTGTTTGAGAGTAAAAGGGGGGAATGTCCCAAGTTATCTTCCGGACGTACAAACCATTTGTTGGTTGTCGCTCGGGATTTCTTGGAATTTATGTATTTGGGATTATGATCCCGTCCTCATCTTGTGACTTGTGATCATCGCATTTTAAACCTCGGGACCCTCGGGACTTGCGTGATCGAGAGAATGACTCTCTTTTGGTCAAAGATGAGGTTCTTTAGGAAGGAATGTCCTTAGCCCATCAATCCTACGCTTTAAGACGGTCGAGCTCGTATAGAGGCTTCATACTCATTCTTAAGCGATAATCGGAGATATAGGGTTCAAGGTTATCCTTTTCCTAAAGAAATCATGAACCTTTAATGGAAGGAACGATGCAAAGATGAGAACTTTTACACCGGTCCGTTCCAAGGTTGGGGGAAAGGGGAAATGCATGATGAAAAATGACTCTTTAATGAAAAGATGACATTTTGGTTTTAGCAAATGATGCTTTTTTGATTGAAAGAAATGATCTTTATGCAAGTGATGCGTAAAGATAGGATTTTTATGCAAATGATGCATTGAAAAGGGGTTTTGATTGCAAAGGATGCATTTTTATTGGAAAAGACTTGATCTTTATATGCAAATGATGCATAAAGATAACATTTTTATTGGAAAATAGGGGTTTTAGGTGCAAAGGATGCACCTTTATGAAAAAGACTACATTTTTATGACAAATGAGGTCTTAATGCATGCAAAAGGGAAGGGGTGATAAAGAAATGATCTTTATGAATAAATGCCAAGTCCCAAGCAAGATATATGAATGCAATGAGCAAGTATATCAATTAAAATGCAAGGTTAGGGCGTGCGAGGTTACCAATCGTTTCCTTCGCTTCTTCGGACGGAGCTAGGAGGAGAGGTTCGTCTTGGGTCTTCAAGGAAGAGGGAGATGGCTTCTTGAGCTTCTTCTTCGCCTTCTTGAGCCTTCAAGGGTGTTCTTCACGTCTTGATTATATTGCTATGGAGTGAGTGTGTTTTTGTTGTTGTTAATTGTCGTGTGGAAATGGGTAGAGGAGGGCTCTATTTATAGGCAGTCTGGATAAGGCTAATGAAGCCGTGCGGCATGAGGCAGCGAGCTAATGCAGCCGTGCGGGCTTATCCATTGTGACTCAGCATTCTAGAACCATGCAAGGTGGCATTATTCTAGAACCTTCTCCCTAATTAAGAAAAACGTGTTTTCTTAATTAGGAAGGCTTCCTTCAGCCCTAATTTTAATTTGGGACTGCTCTAGGACATTTCCGGAACACTAGGAAGGTCCGGGGAATTACCGGGAAACTTACCGAAATTGCCGGGAAATTTAACCGGAAGGCATGAGCCAGATTTGGGTACTTACAGAAGCCCCTCGGCAACGTCACTTGCAAGGCGAGTGGGGTTGTCGATAGAAAAGGATCCGATCCGGCGAATGCCGAGAAGGATTGGGTGACCAAGGCGGTCGAGTGGCTGAACCTTTTGGAAGGCTACCTACGTATCCGGAGGAATCAAGCCGGGCCGTAGTTCGGAATTAGGATCCGGGGGAAGGAAGAAGAGAAACTGGTCTCTTGCCGGGGAAAAAGAAGAGAAAATGACCTAGGAGGTCAAGCAATTGATCCTCTTTGGGGATATGCTAGGAGTGACCCAGGTGGTCGGATATACGAACTTCTATGAGGGGCGCTTTATCACCGAGGAGTGACAAAGAAACGGGGTGACCAAAGTGGTCGAATGGCTGAACCTTTTATAAAAGGCTACCTACGTATCCCGGAGGAATCAAGCCTTGATCGTAGTTCAAGCATCACTAGATAGTTAGGAACGATGTCTAGGATCCTTGAGATTTTGACAATTCGGAGGCTGTCACCTGATGAAGCTAGAGCTTATGGCGCTATCTCTTTATGATGGAGATAGAGGTAACTTAAGTTGGGAAACTTGAGCGTACGTCACTATTCGCGGATAGAGGTAGCACAAGTTGAAATGACTTGGGCATACGTCACTATTCGCGGATAGAGGTAGCACAAGTTGAAATGACTTAGGCATACGTCACTATTCGCGGATAGAGGTAGCACAAGTTGGAATGACTTGGGCATACGTCACTATTCGCGGATAGAGGTAGCACAAGTTGAAATGACTTGGGCATACGTCACTATTCGCGGATAGAGGTAGCACAAGTTGGAATGACTTGGGCATATGTCACTATTCGCGGATAGAGGTAGCACAAGTTTAGAGTTCTGACAATTCGGAGGTTGTCACCTAGTGTTAGCCCGTTATAACGGAATTAACGGAGCGGCGGGAATAAAGCTTGATTGCTAAAGAGATAAGGGATATTTTATGAAAAGATGTTATCTTGGTTAAAAGATAACGGAAATTGCATGCCCAAGTGGAAGGTCCAGGGGCAGGATTGTAATTTCTGCTCAGAGCGAATGAGGCCGCCCGGCATGAGATGGAGAAAAAGGAGCCGTACGGTTAGAGACCTGTTTTTTCCAGATTATTTAAAATCAGATTTGAACGGGCCATTGGCATTATTGCCGCCCAAGAACTGCCGAGGAAGAGAGAGAGAAAAGAGAGAATTTCTTCAAAATTCTTCAATTCCCTTTGCTTCTATCGATTGGAATGGATTCGGAGGGCAATCCCATACCGAGGCAAGCAAGAAGGAACATCTCCGCGGCTGCGAGAAGGAGGAGAAAGGAGCTCGTTCGGACGGAGAGGAAGTATGACTTCCTTACGCCTCCATCGGAGCTTTACCCGGGAAGAAGGGAGCATAAATCAATGAACCCGCGATCGGTTGGGGTAAGCATTCTCATTTTGCTCAAATCCGATGATTTTGCTTGAATTTTGAATGATTTAGGGCTTGACCCGAATTTTAGGATTTTTGAATGATTTTTTGAATGATTTTGAGATGCATGAACAACCTATGAGGCTAAGAATATGCATGTGCAATTTTATTTGATGAAAAATATAAGAATGACTCACTTTTTTCTCGCAAAATGAAGTAAGAATGAGATTTGTCTAAATGAGACGAAGTTCTTGCCTTGTGCTAGAACTAGGTCAAAATTCTG
This sequence comes from Adenophora triphylla var. japonica, assembly GCA_022495995.1. Classification (NCBI taxonomy): domain Eukaryota; kingdom Viridiplantae; phylum Streptophyta; class Magnoliopsida; order Asterales; family Campanulaceae; genus Adenophora; species Adenophora triphylla. Next base: position 319,339 of record JAFEMH010000848.1, read on the forward strand.
ATTTTCAATGAGAAAACATGATTTTGGAAGATGAAAATGATTCATGCATGCCGTTTTATTTGAAAAATAATGCTTATGTGCAAAGAATTGTGATTTTGTGCTTTAGGAAAGCAACGTGCTTAAAATGACGTGTTTCAAATGATGAAAGACACGTTTTTGATGCAAAAGATGCTAGAAAAACTTTTGTGAATGCTTTTCTTTTGAAAAATATGTGCACTTTTGAATATACGCATGATTTTGAAATGATACGAAGGACTGACACTTCTTTTTTGTTGTGCTTGTCTACAGGAGAACAAGTCTAGAGGACCGTCCGAGATTGCAGTGAAGCTTTGGCAGAGGATGCCGGATTTTGAGAAGAATGGGGTAAATCCCAAGCGGTGGTGAGGACTACGCTTTGGATGCATTTTGTAGAGGCTATCGGCGGTGTTCACATCACCTCTAAGAGCAAGGGCTTGGTCCGGGCCCTTTCGAGTTACGGTGGGACGGTACACATAGCTTTCACCGAGGCCGGGAGAGGCGACAGGTGACTCCCGCCGATTTCACGGCTATTGCGGCCTACAGTTCACCGGGAGGCCCGTGACTTGGAGAGACCACATTACAGCCGAGGAGTTCCAGGCTTTGGTTGGATTTGAGTTGATTCCCAAGGGGCTGGGGATGGAGACGCGGAACGTCGAGGTGGCGATCCGAGCGCATGCGAGAATTTTCTTGCTAATGATGTGGCCTTGCCATTGGCTAGAGCATTCATATGGTTGATGCTATCAGTCACTATCTTCGCCAATTCTGGGACGCTAGCTATGACTTGCCTCCTCGACTCTATGGAGGATGTGGATGGGATAGGGACGGTCTCTTGGGGCGAGGCCGGATTGGCGGAGTTGTACTTCTCATTGGACATGTACAGTCGGAACAAAGCTGCTTCCATGGGCTGCTTCTCATTTGCCCTTGAGGTAGTCTCCTCTTTTTTTTCTTTTCTCTTTTCCTGTCTTGAGACTTTTATGAGAGAAAGAATGACCTTTTGATGTTTTGAACATGCGGGCTGGTTTTGTGAGGTGATCGGGTTCTTCCCTTGGAACCGGCGAGTGATGTCACCATCTTCCCTGCTATGGTTATTTGGAGGGAGATGCGAGAGATAAATTCACGGGGAAGACCCGGATTACCTTTGATTACAAAATGGTGAGGCCGGTCATCAACGAGGATGGGCACGACGGAGTGGACTTCTACCCCAGGGCGAGGTATCAGGAGATTTTGCTTTGGGAGATGCTATCGAGGTGACGAGGCGAGAGGAGGTGGCTCAGCTGGGGCGACATGTGATGTCATTTACTTGGGGACCGCTTCTCGAGCGGCATGGTCATGTCCCTCCATTGGACGCCTTTACTCCTTCGATCCTCCGGCACGGATGCTACGGCCCGGGGATTGGCCGGAGGATGAGATTGCCGGAGTACCGGGCGGCGTGGGCTGCAGAGGAGTACTTGACATGGACACCCCCTACGCTGTGTTTGTGGAGCGGCGCTGAGGACGCCACGAAGCTAGTGAAGGCTGGCGGTTACTCGAGGATATGGGGAGGATGAGCCTCTTGACCCGCCGATCCCTCCTGCACATTTGTCCTACGTGGTCCATGGAGTGCCGAGGAGGATGAGGATACCTGTCCCCGATGCTAGGGAGCCCCGGTACACCTTGCCGCCCGATAGCACTTGTAAGTGTACTCTTAGGGTCTTATTCCCTTTTTAGCTTTCGATTTTCTGCTTTTGCAATTTTACGAGATTTTCTGAGATTTTTCTCTTCTTTTTCTCGGGTTCCGGCTCGCACTTATGATAGGTGCAGTCGGGCGGAATAGGGCTGGAAGGACATGTGCCGGTCTCTTTTGAGGAAGGCGCTGCGCTTCGAAGGCGGCGGCGGATGCACAGGAGCACAGGCGCAAGAGACGGCACGTCGGGGCACGGCGTCTACCTCATCGGCCTCGGAGTACTCTTCCCGGTGCCATGCCTCGGGGCGGGGACCCAACGCCGACATTCTCGGGAGCACTGGGCCGAGTACGGGCACGATAATGTCCATTTGTCGACGTGAGCGACCGGGAGGACTTGATGAGGGAGGCTAGCATTTATGAGCTGAGTAGCGATGAGGAGGAAGAAGAATCGGAGGCCTAGGAGGTCTCTAGAATAGATTTGGAATGAAAACAAACAGTGAACAATTTTTATGCACAACTTGTTTATTTTTTGCTTTATTTGGGCGCCGATGGGGCGAAAACATTGTATTTACATTTTATTTACTTTTCTAATTTATGCTTTCTCAATTTGCATATTATCTGAGCCTTGGGGCGGCTTTTTTGCTTGGAATTGGGGCTGAAATGGGCCAAAATGATTTATAATGGTGTATAAATGCTTGAATGGCTTCTGGATATGTTTTTGTATAGGTTTTGGTTGAAAAAGTGGGGTGAAAACTCCCTTGGGCAGCAACTTTGGTTGTCGCAGAATTTTTTTCTGCAGAGGGCTAATGTAGCCGTGCGGCATGGCCTTGAGGGCAAATGAAGCTGTGCGGCTAACGTTACTGTCTGACCGGTTATTTTCTGAATAAAAGCAAGGCTTGGCCATTTCATTTCATTTTCACTCTAGACTTGTCCCAATTGTTCCCGAGCATATTTTGGACCTAAAAGCACCATCTTTGAACACTTTGCGATGGAGAAGCCCGTCAAATTGCAAAGGGGAAGCGAGACCATTTTCTATCCGGTCTTCAATCTTGGGCGAGATATAACTTCCAAAATCACAAGGGACTAGCTTGATTCTTCCTTCAAGATTAAATCTTTATGGCATTTGAGGGATCTCCCGCCCGATTGGGACCTGTTGAGAGCCGCAGCAAAGTTACGGGACGTCAGGAGACATGTTTACTTGCTTCTCTTACAACGAAATTGTCCCAACGCATGAAGACTTGAGCCTTGATTGGGGTCCCGAGGCGGGGCTATATCTATTCCGCTGATCGGAGACGTGCCGATGACGGTAAAGCTTGCATCTTTTCTGCAGATTCCTTTGGGAGAGGCCGAGAGGATGATGGTAGCCCCGGATAGGATTGACCTTTCGATATCCGGGCAGGTTTGGGTCTCCGAGATATGGCTGCGACCACGGTGGCTATGGATGCTTTCATTCTCTGCGTATTCTCTGTTTTGTTCAACTGTTGAGTCCGTGGGGATTTGTCATAGTGGCCTCTTGGACATGGTCGAGAGGCTGCGGGTGGGAAGGATATTGTCCCGCTGGTTTTGGGAGAGACATTTCATGGGATCGACAGGATGGCTCAGGGAGACCGTTTCATGAGGTCCGGGAGTCCGGCTATGTTGACTCTGTGGCTACAGGAGAGGCTCGGGGCTTTGCACAGGGCTTTGCCGACTCGGTGCCCTTGGGTGATTTCTCGAGAGAGGTGCGCCTAGGCGGCGGGAACGGGGTAGCTGGGAGGCGATGATGGCTAGGCTATCCACTTCGGACATCCGTTGGTGGATACCACATTGGAGGTTGCGGACCGAGGAGGATATTTCAGGAGTCTTATGTTGTGAGGGTTCCGGGATTACAGCGGTCGTCCTTCTACATACCACAGCTTGGTATCCGGGCGGTTTGGGGCTTTACGGGAGCCATTGAGTGATTGGGAGGACATCCAGGACCATGGAGGTGGTGTCATTGGACATGAGTGATCCAGTCGGCTTCTCTTTCTTCTCGAGGGCTTGGACATATACTGCTTTCCCACCCAGGGCTATCTTCGGGAGGCAGGAAGAGCACCATCTTGACCACCTGTCTACTTGGGCTGGTACGAGAGGGAGATGGGAGCTACTCGGGTTATCTTGGAGGATAGACGTCGAGCTTTATTGGGAGGCGCGCGTGACTCGAGTAGGGCTCGAGGGAGACCGAGGCTAAGGCGAGTTGCCATAACCGGTCGAGTGACTTGGTCGGAGATATGGAGGATCGGTACAAGAGATTGTCCGAGGTTGCTCCTTTGGCGAGTCTCGAGAGGGAGGAGGTGCGGACTCGTGCTCGTATAGAGAGCGCTCATTGACATGGGGTTGGTAGAGGCTCCGGTGAGGATACCGAGAGGTCGGGATGAGGGATACCGACATTATTGAGAAGAAAAGGAAGAAGACTCGACGAGGCCGAGGAAAAGGGAAGAAGAGCGAAGAAGACTCGGCGAATGACGGCGACAAGTCTTTTCTCAAGATCCTCTTATTGCCATTTGCAAACACATTAGTTTATTTAGGCATTTTATTGTATTTTAGATCTTTTTAGCGAGGTTAGCGAGTTAAGAGGTAGACCGTGCTTGAACTCATCAAGAAGTTTTTAACTTGTAAAGAACAAGGCATATTATCTTAAAAATTAATCAAGACACATTTCATGGAAATTCAAATGTCTTTATTGATTGGGACCCGTTTTATGAAAACTGAAATACCCTTTATTATTTAGGACGCACTTCATGGAAGCTTGATTGTCCTTTTTATTGTTTAGACCGAACCATATATGGCTGCCTACGTTCCCCTTTTACAAGAAAGGCTAAGGGGCTCAGGTCTACGTAGTTCATTACAGTGAACCAAAAAAAAATTTTTTTATATGCGGCCTGTCTTTTGCCTAGACCGCCCTTTTTGGGGTTTCGGCCTAATTTGGGCATTACTTTTTTTTTGCACTAAGATTTTTCTTTTTTTTTTTTTATATGTGCAACCCTGTCTTTTGCCTAGACCGCCCTTTTTGGGGTTTTCAGCCTAGCTGGGTATTACTCTTTTTGCACTCTTTTTTTTTTATTAGACATAGTATCTTCGGAGTTTATCACCGTTGACTGGGTGGACAAAGGGATTGCCATCCAAGTCTGCAAGCTTCATGGCTCCTCCTGACGGTATTTTACGCACCACATAAGGGCCGATCCGGACGGGTTCCCATTTTCCCGGGGTTGTCTGCGGTAGGGGCTTTACTTTCGGCACTAAGTCGCCCTCTTTGATGTCTCGGCCTTGACCTTTTTATCAAACGCTCTGGCCATTCGCCTCTGGTAGGCTCGGGTGTGTTCCATGGCTTTTAGCCTTCTCTCATCAAGCAAGGCTAACTCATTATGCCGGCGGCATAACCATTCCACTTCATTGACACTTTGTTTTCCGAGAGGACCCTTAATGACGGGATTTCCAACTCCACCGGTAACACTGCTTCCATCCCGTAAGTTAGGGTAAAAGGAGTTTCTCCTGTGGCTATTCGACGGACGTTACGTAGCCCCGAGTGCTAGGTGCGGCTTTTCGGGCCAATCACGACCACGGGTGGCCATCTTCCGGATGATCCGCTCGAGTGTCTTATTAGCGGCTTCCACGCTCCATTGGTGCGAGGTGCATGCGGGGACGACTTGTGGCGAGTAACTACGAATTCGACGGCGATCTATCGCAGTCTCCTTCGAAGTGTGACCCATTATCGAAATGATCTCGTTGGGCACCCCATATCTACACATTATGTTTTCTTTGATGAACTGGGCCACTTTTCTGGAAGTGAGGACCTTGTAGGACTTGGCCTCTACCCACTTGGTGAAGTAGTCGATGGCTACCAACACGAACTCGTGCCCATTGGTCCCGGTCGGGGATATTTTCCCTATCACGTCAATGCCCCAAGTTGCAAACGGCCAAGGAGTCGTCATGCAGTACAGGTCATGAGGTGGGAGATGGTTGAGGTTGGCCAACCGGCGGCATTTGTCGCAGAGTTCGGACGTCTTGAATGCGGTCTGTCTCCATGGAGATCCGGTAGTAACCCATTCGAGGATCACTTGCATCGGGGCTCACGGCATTCATGTGAGGACCGCAGGGACCATTGTGGACTTCGGTCATCAACTCTCTGGCTCTTTCTTGGGTGACACATAAGAGGAGTGGTCCTTGATACCGCTTCTTATACAGGTTGCCTCCTAGAATGACATAATGGGAAGCCAACCTTTTCAGGGCTCGCAAGCTTTTGGCTCTGACACCTTCTTTTGGTCTACCTTCTTCGTCTCTGAAAGCTGACTCTCCGTCTTTGAGGAATTGGTAAATCTGATTGTACCAAGGTTCCTTTATAGGCTCGGGTCCCAGGTCCACTTCACAACAGAAGGCTGGGGCTTCTCTTCTACCCACTCTGAAGGGATTTATGGCTTTTCCCTCGGGGATCTCTACCAATGAGGCTAGAGTAGCTAGGGCATCTGCGAATCTGTTCTTTTCCCTCGGCAAGTAGTGGAAAGTCACTTCTCTGAACTGTCCAGTCAACTCCTCCATATGGGCATGATATCGTTGTAGATTAGGGTCTACGTCTTCCACTTGTTGAAGACTTGGTTGATGATCGTGGTGAGTCTCCGTAAACTTCGAGCTCCTTGACATTTCTTTCTAAGGCGGCCTCCAAACCGGCAATGCGAGGCTTCATACTCGGCGACATTGTTCGTGGCGGAAAGTTCAACTTGAGGGCTATGGGGGTATGCTCATCTTTCGGATCGACCAATAGCATTCCTACACCATTTCCTCTTTTGTTAGCGGCTCCGTCAAAGAACAATTGCCATCTATTTTCGAGCTCAGTTGCAAAGATCCCTTCATCGGAAATTGGGGTTCGGGCCCTCTGTCTTCATTCTGGGGAAATTCGCCGGGTGGTCGACAATGCTTGACCCTTGATGGCCTTTACGGTCACATAGTTGATGTCGTATTACGCTAAGAAGAAGGACCACTTCGCTAGACGCATCGAGAGGGAAGGCTTGTCAAAGATGTACTTGATGGGGTCTATTTTCGAGACCAAGTTCACGGGGTGGGCTTGCATATAATGCTTCAACTTGCCGACTACCCGGACCAATCCTGCCTGAAGTCTTTTCACATGCTGAGTAATTGAGCTCGCTCCCTTGTAGCTTCCAGGTGACAAAGTAAATGGCGTTTTCCACCCGAGAGTCTTTCTTTTCTGAGCAAGCATAGCCCCACTGCCGTGTACGTGGACGGTGAGATAGAGCAGAAGAGGCTTACGTCTATGTGGGGGCATAGTGCCGGGGATGTACTAAGTATGCCTTGATCTGGTCAAAGGCATCTTGGCATTCTTCGGTCCATTACGTGTCCACATTCTTCTTCATGAGCTTGAAGATGGGCTCGCACATAGTGGTCAACCGATTGACGAAACGGCCGATGTACCTGCAATTTACCCATGAAGCTCTTGACTTGTGCAGGTTTGAGGTGGCCTCATATCCATGATGGCTTTGATCTTTCGGGGTCAACTTCTATACCTCGCTCCGTGACCATGTACCCAAGCACTTTTCCCCTTGTCACTCCGAAGGTGCATTTGGCGGGGTTTAGTCTCATGGAATGTTGTCTCGGCCTCTCAAAAAAGAATTTTCGTAGGTCAACAAAGTGCTGTCCACCTTCTCCTTTGGAGTGGATTATCATGTCATCTACGTAGACCTCAATCTCCTTGTGGATCATGTCATGAAAAAGCGCGGTCGCTGCCCTTTGGTAAGTAGCCCCGGCATTCTTGAGTCCGAATGGCATTGCTATAACGCATAGGTTCCCCATGGTGTGGTGAAGGCTGTCTTTTCTTGGTCTTCCTCGGCCATCTTGATCTGGTTGTAGCCTGCAAAACCATCAACGAGGGATTTGACTTCGTAGTTGGCGGTGGAGTCCACCAGTATGTCTATGTTTGGCAGAGGGTAGTCGTCTTTGGGGCTGGCCTTGTTTAGATCTCGGAAATCCACACAGCAGCGCACCTTCCCATTGGCCTTGGTTACGGTCACGATGTTGGACAACCATGTCGGGTATTCAATGACTCGATGAACCCTACCCGCAGTAGCTTCTCAATTTCTTCTTTGACCTGTAGAGACCATTCCGGCTTAATCTTTCTCAGTTTCATTTCTTGGCTTAGCATGCGGTGCTAGAGGGATTCTGTGTTCTACTATCGAACTGTCTAGCCCCGGCATATCTTTGTATGACCATGCAAACACGTCGACGTATTCTACGAGCGGCTCGATCAATCTGTCCCTTTCAACCCCCTGGAAGAAGCTTCCAATCTGTGTCTCTTTAGGTTCCTCAATAGTACCCAAGTTCACACTTATCAAAACCTCCTCGGCGGCTTGGGCCCGGTTTTCCTCTTTTGAAACACCTTAAAGATTTCTTTAATGTATTGTTCGTTTAGTGTGTTTGCATCTTGTTCAAATGATTCATTATTAACTGTTATTAAGTTTTGAGTTAATTTATCATTTGTTAAGTTGGCAATAAGAGGATAATCGAAAGATTTGTCATTTCATTCAAGATAAGGGGAAAGATGACATTGATTACATTTTCATAATCCTCGGGCGTGAGGCCTTCGGATGACTACGAGGGGCTGGAATTCGAAGATTCCCGACTCAACCGAATAGACAACACCGACTCTGGACCCTACACTACTTATTGACTCGAGGGGACTTGACAAGGGTCGGACCGGGATCTCACTCCTTCTTGCTTTGTTGCCACTGGGGAGTAGCGGTCTTGCCAGCGTTCTTCAGAAAGTTGGAGACTTCGAACCGATCAAAAGCTTGCCGGAAATCATTAACGTGCCGGATCGTGGAAAGATGGTGAGGGGAACTAAAGTAACTTGTTGCAATCTTTCGGCTAGCTCTTCCGTAGCGACCGGACTCATTGGCTGAAGGGTCGGCTCATCTTATCAATGCCTAGCGATAACTCATTTTCTCTTTGCGATCTTGGACACCACGACCTTGTCGGTGTAGCCAATGAAGGGTTGGCCTGGATAATGCCTGATGAAGTCTTCTTCGTAGGGGATCTTAATTCTTCCTTGGCGGCTAGGTATTCAATAGGCTTTACGTGTTCTGCTTCTAGATCTCGCTAGCTTCTCATTGAACTTCACGATGGCCACAAATTCAGCACTTTACCTTCAAGAGGATCATTGTACATGGGGGTATCAGTGGACTGTGCTTGGGGTGACGGGTTCTTTGACAGGTTCCTTGGCATAAGCGACATAGTAGTCGAACTTGCCCGAAGGCTCTCCCAAAGTTCCTACGCTCTTGTCCCCGGCTTCGTATCTTTCCTTAAGCTTCTGTGTGGACTTTCTCTTCTTCTTCTTCCTTGAAGGAGCGTCCTCATTGATCCATTCTTGATACTCATACTCTGGCGGTCTTCACAATCACATACATCATACCAGATGTGAGGCTTGGATTGAACTGGGATAGACCCTCCAACTGCTTGGTCATTACCGTTGTGGATTACCATGTTGGCCATTTTGACACTGAAAAGCCGACAAAGCGAGGATTCTCGCGAATTGTCTCGAGGATTCTCGCGCTAACAAGTCGGCTGACCCGGTGTTCTCACCCACTTCTTTCTCGGCTGCGGGAAAGGGATAGGAAAGGTTTAGACTCGGGGTAGGTGTTTAGAAATTTGAAGGCTCGGGTAATATGCAAATTAGAATCTTCAAGTTTACTTAAAACGAGTGTCTTTTATTAATATCTATTTGGTTGGAAAAGGGGTTACGCCCTTCTTTTCGTAACTACACTAGATCTGGATCGGTGGGTTCCGTCACTACATCTATAAGCCCCTCGTATTCCACCTGTATTTCGACCTCCCGGGGTGGACGGCCTGGGCGAGGGTCCTATAGGGCACGCGGATCCCACCGACCGAGAGTAAAGAACGCTCCTATCGGGTCTAGCGGGTCATAGGACCTTTCAACGCACGAGCGATGCGGATTATGGTCAAGGCAATACCGGGAAAGTCTCGTCTCTCTGCCTTGACGGATCTTTGACAGAGTTTCGCTTGAGCGAATGACGGTTTTTGACTTTCGGTAATGTCCGAGAGAATAATAGGCATGGGTCGGGCGGTAAAAAGCCGGATGACACAGTGTCACATTGAACTTCGTTGCATACGCAGTGCGTGAGTCAGAATCGAAGTCAATGCCGGTCAAGATCTTGCCAATTTTTCCTTGTCGGAATTTTGGCAGAGCTTCGCTTGAGCGAAAGATCTTTTGATTTTTGGCAAAGACTCGGTCTTGACTCTTACGCATTCCGTGTGGGTCAAGGTCAATAGTCAATGTCGGAGTCAAGATCCCACCGATTTTTTTCCTTGTCGGAATTTCGGCAGAATTTCGCTTGAGCGAAAATCTTGGCTTCCGTTATGAGCTAAGGCTTGACCTTTACGTGGGTATGCAACTGGGCTATATGACACGGACTAGACCAAAAACCAACCAAAAGTCACGGTTTTTTGAAACGTGTGACACGGGACCTGTGCATTGGTCGACACCGGCCGCCATGGGGAGGTTGGGATGATTCCGTGCGCGCCCGGGAGCATCGTAAGGCTGTCCGTGACTGCAGCTGGAACCACCCTCGGGTTTGAAGGACGTGCGTGCAAAAGTGTACAGGATATATCAGGTGCGCGTAGTGTGCGGTCTCCTAAAATTGTTCTTTTTTGAGTTAAAACAGTGATTTTCATAAATGTGTTTTAAAGGAATGATTTTCGGGACGGGGGAAAATGCAACACATAAGCACGTAAATTTTCGGGAGCCCCGGTCGATCATGGAGCCGAATAGCCCCAAGCTGCTAGGACTGCCAGATTAACCATGATTTTTCCTGGTGGAATTGCCACTGAGGTCGCCCGGTCAGAATCCAATGAGGATTGAGCCGTACGACTGCATGGATCAATTTTCCAGGTTCCACTCCTTTTGCTATTTTTCGGGTTGTTTCCCGTTCGAAGTATGCACAGATTCCAAGATGCAAATGATGCAATGCATGGTAAAGAAAGCAAGCACGATTAATGAAATCGGCGATGGGAGTCTAACCCGCTCAAAGGGAAAAGCTTTCTTCTATTTTTCAAAATTATATATTTTTTTTTTGAAAAAGGGATACTGGTACGTGGGATTGTTAAACCACCTTGTTATCCCAAGCCCCGGGTTAGGGAGCGATACAGGAAGGGTAAGTGGGGTCCACCTATATACCAAGTATCAACTTTTGTTTTGAAAACAAAGCTTTTCTCCTTTGGGATTATCCCCAGCAGAGTCGCCAAACTGTGAATGTGGTGCCCAAATTTTTGTTTATTGGAATTCACGCGAGTTTGAAGACATCCGAGTTATTTGAAAAACGGAGTCGCCACGCCATTTTGATTACCTCAAAACTTTGAAAAAAAGGTTTTATGGGTTCGGAGGTTAAGTTACCCCTTGGGAAGAACGTTTGGCGTTCACCCAAAGTGCCTTGCCGGAGCAAGTCTCCCGAGATTTCATTAATCGTGTTTGCTTGCGTGCTTTCTTTGTGTGCATGTGTTTGAGAGTAAAAGGGGGAATGTCCCAAGTTATCTTCCGGACGTACAAACCATTTGTTGGTTGTCGCTCGGGATTTCTTGGAATTTATGTATTTGGGATTATGATCCCGTCCTCATCTTGTGACTTGTGATCATCGCATTTTAAACCTCGGGACCCTCGGGACTTGCGTGATCGAGAGAATGACTCTCTTTTGGTCAAAGATGAGGTTCTTTAGGAAGGAATGTCCTTAGCCCATCAATCCCACGCTTTAAGACGGTCGAGCTCGTATAGAGGCTTCATACTCATTCTTAAGCGATAATCGGAGATATAGGGTTCAAGGTTATCCTTTTCCTAAAGAAATCATGAACCTTTAATGGAAGGAACGATGCAAAGATGAGAACTTTTACACCGGTCCGTTCCAAGGTTGGGGGAAAGGGGAAATGCATGATGAAAAATGACTCTTTAATGAAAAGATGACATTTTGGTTTTAGCAAATGATGCTTTTTTGATTGAAAGAAATGATCTTTATGCAAGTGATGCGTAAAGATAGGATTTTTATGCAAATGATGCATTGAAAAGGGGTTTTGATTGCAAAGGATGCATTTTTATTGGAAAAGACTTGATCTTTATATGCAAATGATGCATAAAGATAACATTTTTATTGGAAAATAGGGGTTTTAGGTGCAAAGGATGCACCTTTATGAAAAAGACTACATTTTTATGACAAATGAGGTCTTAAAGCATGCAAAAGGGGAAGGGGGTGATAAAGAAATGATCTTTATGAATAAATGCCAAGTCCCAAGCAAGATATATGAATGCAATGAGCAAGTATATCAATTAAAATGCAAGGTTAGGGCGTGCGAGGTTACCAATCGTTTCCTTCGCTTCTTCGGACGGAGCTAGGAGGAGAGGTTCGTCTTGGGTCTTCAAGGAGGAGGGAGATGGCTTCTTGAGCTTCTTCTTCGCCTTCTTGAGCCTTCAAGGGTGTTCTTCACGTCTTGATTATATTGCTATGGAGTGAGTGTGTTTTTGTTGTTGTTAATTGTCGTGTGGAAATGGGTAGAGGAGGGCTCTATTTATAGGCAGTCTGGATAAGGCTAATGAAGCCGTGCGGCATGAGGCAGCGAGCTAATGCAGCCGTGCGGGCTTATCCATTGTGACTCAGCATTCTAGAACCATGCAAGGTGGCATTATTCTAGAACCTTCTCCCTAATTAAGAAAAACGTGTTTTCTTAATTAGGAAGGCTTCCTTCAGCCCTAATTTTAATTTGGGACTGCTCTAGGACATTTCCGGAACACTAGGAAGGTCCGGGGAATTACCGGGAAACTTACCGAAATTGCCGGGAAATTTAACTGGAAGGCATGAGCCAGATTTGGGTACTTACAGGTAGGATCGCTTTCCATGGATGATCCTTCGACGTTATTGCTTTTTATGTGGTTGTGGCAATATGCGTCTTTTCCTGCCAGGGTTCTCTTTCATCGGAGAGGGGACACTGTTCTGTCTACTGGATATTTGAACTGGTATGAAGAGTATATAGGGGAGACATAAATGCCTCTTCTATGGAGACGAAGTGAGCAATTAGGCCTTAACTGCCATGACAGATCGACTTTGAGGAGGTCCGAAGCGATGGCTAACCCTCAGAATAGTACTGGGATGATATGGATGACTATGAGGTCAATGCTAGTCGGTTGGCCGATCAAAGCACGGATATGGTGGCTCGAAGAGAGGCAGATTGTAATAGAGCTAGGGAAAGGGTTGCATTGGCGGCCATGGGTTTGACAGAGGCATCGGGAAGGGTCCCAGAGCCAGGTAGGAGGGCTATGGGGATATTTCCTGTGAAGACAAAGAATACTCGCCGCGGGAAAGGGAAGGGGAGGAAAGATGAAGAACCGAGCACGAGTGGCTAGATTGACCTTGCCATTCGGAATATCCACCCACTGTCATTGCAGACATATTAGGTTTAATTAAGTGTTTTATGTTGTTTTGCCAGCGTGTAGTGAGTCAAGAGTAGACAGTGCTTGAACTCATTAAAGATTGTTTTAACCGTAATGAATTTATGGGTTAAATTTAAGAGTTTTTCGAAACACAAGTGATTGGTGTTGTATTTGAAATTTTATTTGTTTTTGAGACCGAACCAATGATGGCTGCGTGCGTTCCCCTTTTACAAATGGACTAAGGGGCTCAGGTCACCGTAGTTCGACACTTTTGAGAAAATTTAAGTAGGATGAAAAAAATGACCCTGTTTTTTACCTGGATCATTTGAGGATGTATCTAGCTGGGTATTACTCTTTTAGCACTTTGATTTTACTGATTAGGGATGTATGGGGAGAGAGTGTTGACTCGAGTTCTTCCTCAAATGAAGTATCTGCGGAGCTTGCTTCTGTTCATTGGGTTGACGAAAGGGTTCCCATCCAAATCTGCTAGTTGCATTGCTCCTCCGGAGAAGATTTTCTGTACCACAAATGGGCCTATCCAGGTAGGTTCCCACTTTTCGAGGGGATTGGTCTGTGTAGGAGGCTTTTCCTTAAGCACCAAGTCTCCTTCTCTGATGTCTCAGATCTTGATTTTCTTATCAAATGCTTTGGCCATTCTGCTTTGGTAGGCACGAGTATGATCCATGGATTTCAATCCTCGCTCGTTGAGTAGAGCCAGTTCGTCATGACGTCTTTGGAGCCATTCGACTTCATTGATACCGTTTTCCAAGAGAGCTCGCAAGGAGGGGATTTCTAGCTCAAATGGTAACATTACTTCCATTCCGTATATCAGTGCGAAAGGAGTCTCCCCTGTGGCAGTTCTGACTGATGTTCTGTATCCCCAAAGTGCTAGATGTAGCTTTTTGGGCCAATCCCGACCTCGTACGGCCATCTTTTTTATTATTCCTGCAAGAGTATTGTTTGCTGCCTCTACTGTACCATTAGTCTGTGGTCTGTAGGGAGAAGACTTGTGGCATGTAACTTTGACCTCAGTCAACAGCTGGTCACAATCTCCTTTGAAGTGGGTCCCATTGTCGAATATGATCTCGTTGGGCACTTCGTATCTGCACATGATGTTCTCTTTGATGAACTATGCCACCTTCTTGGAATTCAGTACTTTCTATGATCTGGCTTTCACCCATTTGGTGAAGTAGTGGACAGCGACTAATATGAACTCGTGACCATTGCTCCCGGGTGGAGTGATTTTGTCGATGACGTCAATTCCCCATGTGGCGAAAGGCCATGGTGTAGTCATGCAGTAGAGCTTATGAGGAGGAACATGGTTGAGTTGGAGAACCGTTGACATTTGTCACAGCTTCTGACGAACTGGATGCAGTCTGTTTCCATTGATACCCAGTAATAGCCCATACGGAGGATGATCTGTGTCAATGCTCGGGCGTTCATGTGCGGACCGCATGGTCCATTGTGAATTTCGTTCATCAATTCCCTGGCCTTTTCTTTGCTTACACACCGGAGGAGTGGTCCTTAGTGGCGCTTCTCGTATAACATACCCCCCAGAATGAGGAAGTGGGATGCCAGGCATTTCAGAGCCATCATGCTTTTGGCCTTTATACCTTCTTTGTACTGTCCATCTTCATTTGTGAAGGAGGTTTCTCCACTTTTGAGGTACTGGTAGATTTGTTTGTACCAGGGTTCGTCGATCGGTTCATGTTTAACTTCGATCTCACAACAGTAGGCTGGGGTTTCCCGTCTGCCTATTTTGAATGGCTTTACTGATTTCCCCTCGGGAATTTCAACAAGAGATGCTAGAGTGGCCAAGGCATCGGCGAAGCGGTTCCTGTCTCTTGGTAAGTAGTGGATTTCCTTGAACTGAGCGATGAGCTCTTCCATATATGCATGGTACTTATGGAGGCCAGAGTCTATTGTCTTCCATCTGTCAGATACTTGATTGATGATCAATGCTGAGTCTCCGTACACTTCCAGTTCTTTGATGTTGCGTTCAAGAGGGGCTTCCAAATCGGATACGCGTGCTTCATATTCTGCTGCATTGTTGGTTGCTTCAAAATTCGATTTGATGGCTATGGGAGTGCGCTCGTCTTTAGGATTGACTAGGAGCATTCCGATACCATTTCCATTCTTGTTAGCTGCCCCATCGAAGAAGAGTTGCCAACGATTTTCACTGTCGAGTGAAAAGATTTCGTCATATGGAAACTGCGGATCAAGATCTTTGAGTTCACTGCTTGGGAAGTCTGCCAGTTGATCTGCCATTACTCAACCCTTTGTTGATTTTCTGGTCATGTACTTGATGTCGAACTCAGCCAGGAAGAATGAAAATTTGGCTAATCTCATTGATAGCGATGGCTTGTCGAAGAGATATCTGACGGGGTCCATCTTGGAGACCAGGAGCACTGAGTGGGACTGCATGTAGTATTTCAGTTTCCCGACTACCCATACCAAGGCGGTACAAGTTTTCTCTAATGCTGAGTAGTTGAGTTAACTTCCTTGAAGCTTTCGACTCACGAAGTAGATTGCATTCTCAATTTTTGAATCTTTCTGTTCTTGCGCTAGCATAGCACCAATTAACGTATCAGTCACAGTCAGGTACTGGAGGAGTGGCTTATCTTCATGTGGCGGGCACAGGATTGGGGGATTCACCAAGTATGTCTTGATTTTCTCGAAGGATTTTTGGCATTCGAAGTCCCATTCGATGTCGGCATTTTTCCTTATTAGCTTGAATATTGGCTCGCAGAGAGATGTCAGCTGGTTGATGAAGCGGCTGATGTATTGAAGTCTTCCCATGAAACTTTTTACTTCTGTCAGTGTCTGCAGTGGCTTCATGTCGATGATGGCCTTGATTTTCTTGGGATCTGCTTCGATGCCTCTTTCTGTGACCATGTACCCCAGTACTTTGCCTCATTTTACGCTGAAGGTGCACTTTACAGGGTTCAATCTCATGGAGTGCTTTCTGAGTCTGTTGAAGAACTTTCTCAAATCTGTCATGTGCTGCATGTCTGATCCTTTGGAGTGGATGATCATGTCGTCGACGTACACTTCAATTTCTTTGTGAATCATGTCATGGAAAAGGACAGTTACAGCCCTTTGATAAGTAGCCCCAGTGTTATTTAAACCAAATGGCATGACCTTATAATAGTATGTCCCCCATGGAGTAGTGAAAGCAGTCTTGGTCTGATCTTCTTCGGACATCTTGATCTGATTGTATCCGGTGAAACCGTTCACAAAGGATTTTACTTCAAAATTTGTCGTGGTGTCGACAAGCATGTCGATGTTGGGCAGCAGGAAATCTTCTTTCAGGCTGGCTTTGTTGAGATCTTGGAAGTCTACACAGCATCTGACCTTTCCATTGGCTTTGGTGACCGTTACAATGTTGGAGAGCCAAGTTGGGCACTCAATTACTCTGATGAAGCCGACGCGGAGCATTTTTCCAATTTCTTCTTTCACTTGTAGGGACCATTCTGGCTTGATCTTGTGCAGTTTTTGTTTGACGGGCTTGGACTCAGGATCCAGAGGGATTTGGTGCTCCACGATTGAGGGGTCAAGCCCTGGCATGTCTTGGTATGACCAGGCGAACACGTCAACATACTCTTTGAGGAGATTTATCAGGGCTTCTTTTTCTGCACCGACGAAGAAACTGCCCACCTGTGTCTCTTTAGGCTCTTACACTGACCCCAAATTCACTTTAGTCATAACCTCTTCGGCAGCTTGGGCCCGATTTTCATCTCGATCAACTACACGCCGGAGAACGTCATTAATGTATTGTTCGTTTAGTGTGTCTGCTTCTTTCTCAAGTGAATCATTATTAACTTCTTTTAAGTTGTTAGTTAACTTATCAGTTGTTAAAGTGGCATGAGGGGATAATCTGAAAGGTCAAAATTTTCATTTAAGACGAAGAGAAATACATTGTTGGCTACACAATCATAGTCTTCTGGCGTGAGGCCGTCAGACTACTCAGAGGACTTAAATTTGACAACGAGAGACTCAGAGGGTTCGAGATTAGGTTTAGGGAGATATGGGAGTAGCCCCAGTTTGTCTTCCATCTGTTTCTTGCTTGCCCTTGGTCCGGTGAAAGTCACCCAGTTTTTCAGTTGCATTGAAGGATGCTTGGTGAGGGTTCGGGGGTCAAAAGGCTTGGCTTCTGCTGTCCCGATCATGGCGATCATGTTGTCCTCGGAGTCCAGATAAATCAGGTTTGGAACCTCCATGACTTCTTCAAAAAGATTCTACAGAGCAGGTCCACTTAGAGCATCTTCCACGAATTCTGGTTCTTTCTGCTTTGGAGTCACTATTTTGAATGTGGCTTTGTAGGCTCGACTGAACAACCTGTCTCCCAAGAAGAGTGTCTCGAGCTGTTCTTCTATGTCTGGGATCCCTCTGAATGAGTACTCATGCTGAACTGTGTTGGCAACTGGTCCACTAGTGTAGTGATGTTGAGGAATGCTCCTCCTATCGGATTAGCCTTGAGTCATCTGAAATGCTTGAGGTTCTGTGCCAGCTTTCTCATCTTTTTTGTAGTCTCTGTACTGACATTTCCTGTTCCTTTCTCATCTTCATCAGTTCCACTGTCGGTCCCCTCAGCTCTGCTGTCGGTTCCCTCAGTTCCTTACTCATCTTCATCAGTTCCACTGTCGGTCCCCCCAGTTCTGCTTTGGGTTCCCTTAGTTCCTTTCTCATCTTTATCAATTCCACTGTCGGTCCCTTTGACGAAGTAGCGAGCGAGGTCGAAGCTGTAAGGTCGGAGGTTGGGTGTGCCGTAGGAGGTTCACCTTTTGCGAACTGCTGCTTTGGTGCTGGCGAGCCTCTTGTCTTCACTGATATCAGCTGGTGTAGGCACATAACCGATCCCCTGGACTTTATTGTGGTCCTTGACTTTGATGACTTGGTGTTGGCCTTGTAACCTTTTGCCGAGCCCCAGTCCTGGGATGAAGTTCATGAGTTTTATCATCTTCATGGCAGGAGGGATTTTGTCCCAGAATAGTGGAAGGTCCACGCTGCATATTTGGATTTTGGAAGTTTCCATTGTGAATCCAGTTAATGCCATATCGTCGTCATGCTTGATTTCTAACACTGGAATGCCGTTGGTGCAGGTCCCTTCGGTTGTGACTGTAAGTACCCAAATCTGGCTCATGCCTTCCGGTTAAATTTCCCGACAATTTCGGTAAGTTTCCCGGTAATTCCCCGGACCTTCCTAGTGTTCCGAAAATATTCCGGAACTGTTCCAAAACAATTAAGGGCTGAAGGGGAAGCTTCCTAATTAAGAAACACGTTTTTTATTAATTAGGAAATGTTCTAGAATTTGCCACCTTGCATGATTCTAGAAACATGCTGAGTCACAAGGGATAATGCCGCACGGCTGCATTAGCCAAGGACCTCCAGCCGCACGGCTTCATTCGCTCTTCCCAGACTGCCTATAAATAGAGCCCTCCTCTACCCATTTTAAGAACAACAAGATCATCAACCACTACACAATACACTATACTCAAGCAAATGCTGCGAAGTTAGGAAGCCAAAAGGGTGCCAAGAAGCCTCCTCCCTCCTCCTTGAAGATCTAGAAGTTGGTCCTTCCACCTAGCTCCACCCAAAGAAGAAGAGGCCACCATTGGTAACCTCTCACTCCCTAAACTCGCATCCTAATTGCTCTATATGATTTAATTGCTCATTGCATTTCATATCTTGTTATTATCTTTGCTTAGGACTTGGCATTCATAGTTAAAGATCATATCTTTATACCCCCTTTCCCCCTTTTGTATGCATTAGGCATCCCTTGCCATTAAAGATGTAATCTTTTGAATCAAAGGTGCATCCTTTGCACCTAAAAACCCTATTTTTACATAAAAATGCCACCTTCATGCATCATTTGCATATAAAAATCCAATCTTTATGATAAAAATACATCCTTTGCACATGAAATCTTTTTTCAAGCATCCTTTGCATTAAAGATCATATCTTTATCCTAAATTAGCATCCCTTGCTTCTTAAAATGCAATCTTCATGCATTCTTTGCATATTTAAATCCCAATTTCTTCATAAAAATGCATCCTTTGCATAAAAATCATGTCTTATTGCATCCTTCGCAAATAAATATCATTTCTTTAAATCAAATGCATCCTTTGCAACCCAAAAATGTCATCTTTTCACTAAAAATGTCATTTTTACATGCTTTCCCCCATGTCCCCATTAGCAACCTTGGAACGAACCGGTGTAAAAGATCCTATCTTTACATCGTTTCTTCCATAAAAGGTTTCATAATTTCTTTAGAAAGGGACAACCTTGAACCCTATATCTCCGATTATCACTTAAGACGAGTATGAAGCATCTATATGAGCTCGACCGTCTTAAAGTGTAGGATTGATGGGCTAAGGACATTCCTTCCTAAAGAACCTCATTTTGTGACTATAAAAGGGAGTCATTCTCTCGATCACGCAAGTCCCGAGGTTAAAAAGCGATGATCACAAGTCCAAGATGAGGACGGGATCAAAATCCCGAATACATAAAATTCCAAGGAATCCCGAGCGACAACCAATAAATGGTTTGTACGTCCGGAAGACAACTTGGGACATTCCCTCCCCCTATTTTCAAACACATGCACACAAGAAAGCACGCAAGCAAGCACGATTAATGAAATCTTGGGAGACTTGCTCCGGCAAGGCACCTTGGGTGAACGACGATCCGTTCTTCCCAAGGGGTAACTTAACCTCCGAACCCATAAAACCTTTTTTTCAAAGTTTTGAGGTAATCAAAATGGCGTGGCGACTCCATTTTTCAAATTAAACCGGATGTCTTCAAACTCGCGTGAATTTCCAATACACAAAATTTGGGGCACACATTCACAGTTTGGCGACTCCGCTGGGGATAACCCAAAGGAGAAAAGCTTTTATTTTCAAAACAAAAATCGATACTAGGTATATAGGTGGAAACCACTTAACCTTCCTGTATCGCTCCCTAACCCGGGGCTTGGGATAACCGGTGGTTTAACAATCCCACGTACCAGTATCCCTTTTCGAAAAAAAAAAAATTTGAAAAAAATAAAAGAAAGCTTTTCCCTTTGAGCGGGTTAGACTCCCGTCGCTGATTTCATTAATCGTGCTTGCTTTCTTTACCTTGCATTGCATCATTTGCATCTTGGGATTTGTGCATACTTTGAACGGGAAACAACCCGAAAAATAGCAAAGGAGTGGAACCTGGAAAATTGATCCATGCAGTCGTACGGCTCAATCCTCCCTGGATTCCCGACCGGGCGACCTCAGCGGCAATTCCACCAGAAAATTATGGTTAATCTGGCAAGTCCTAGCAGTTGGGGCTACTCGGCCCAAGACCGACCGGGGCTCCTTAAAATTTACGTGCTTATCTTCTGCATTTTCCCCGTCCCGAAAAATCATTCCTTTAAAACACATTTATGAAAATCTCTGTTTTAACTCAAAAAGGAACATTTTTAGGAGACCGCACACTACGCGCACCTGATATATCCTGTACACTTTGCACGCACGTCCTTCAAACCCGGGGTGGTTCCACTGCAGCCACGGACAGCCTTACGATGCTCCCGGCGCGCACGGAATCATTCCAACCTCCCCATGGCAAAGCCAGGTCGACCAATGCACAGTCCGTGTCACACGTTTCAAAAAAACCGTGACTTTTGGTTGGTTTTTGGTCTAGTCCGTGTCATATAGCCCAGTTGCATACCCTCGTAAAGGTCAAGCCTTAGTTCATAACGGAAGCCAAGATTTTCGCTCAAGCGGAACTCTGCCAAAATTCCGACAAGGAAAAATTGGTAGGATCTTGACTCCGACATTGACTTTGACCTTGACCCGCACGGAATGCGTAAGAGTCGAGACCGAGTCTTTGCCAACAAATCAAAAGATCTTTCGCTCAAGCGAAGCTCTGCCAAAATTCCGACAAGGAAAAATTGGCAAGATCTTGACCCGGCATTGACTTCGATTCTGACTCACGCCCGGCGTATGCAACGAAGTTCAATGTGACATCGCGTCATCCGGCTTTTACCGCCCGACCCATGCCTATTATCTTCTCGGACATTACCGAAAGTCAAAATGTCATTCGCTCAAGCGAAACTCTGCCAAAATTTCGTTAAGGCAGAAAGACGAGACTTTCCCGGTATTGCCTTGACCATAATTCGCATCGCTCGTGCGTTGAAAGTCCCATGACCCGCTAGACCCGTTAGGAGCGTTCTTTACTCTCGGTCGGTGGGATCCGCGTGCCCTATAGGACCCTCGCCCGGGGCTGTCCACCCTGGGAGGTCGAAATACAGGTGGAATACGAGGGGCTTATAGACGTAGTGACGGAACCCACTGATCCAGGATCTAGAGTAGTTGCGAAAAAGAAGGGCAAATTCCCTTTTCCAACCAAATAGATATTAATAAAAGACATTGTTTTAAGTAAACTGGAAGATTCTAATTTGCATATTGCTTGAGCCTTCAGCCTAAACACCTACCCCGAGTCTAAACCTCTCCTATCCCTTTCCCGCAGCGAGAAAGAAGTGGGTGAGAACACCGGGTCAGCGACTTGTTAGCGCAGAATTCTCGCGCTCGCCGTAATCCTCGCCTTTGGTCACCCAGAGTCGAATGTCCGATTCGACAGAGAACAAGATCGGGTTTGGGTAACCAGATGACTAGGGAAGAAGAGCTAGCCTTAGCCTTGGAAAACAAATGTAAGGCCCATGAGGAACAGCAGGCCATGCTCATTGATGCGCTCCGCCGTCCTGGGGTACAGAGAGTGGTAGAGCCCAACGGTTCCTTGGTTATGGTAGAAGATGAAACTCCGTAAGTAACCATCTCAAATTTCCTAGCCTATAACCAATGCCCTCCTCCATCCACATATGATCCTTTGCCAAAGACTGTCCCTTTTCGCCTTTTCCAAGATCCCAAGCCATCGTGGTCCCGACACCCTCTCCTCCTCGTATAAGACCCAGCTTTGTTCCCTACCAACAGAGAACAAACGCCACAGCCTATCCCCGCAACGCAGCCTCTCGCACTACCCTACGGGATTCGCTCCTCTCCCCGCATGGGCCATCCTGCATAACTTCTAGGCCTCGTAATCAATCAAGTGACCTTTTCAATCTATGCCCTTCCACAAAGCAGATCTTCCACCCCCAACCTTGCCAATAGGATCCCACGAGGCTCCTTTTTCCTACTTCGCAACTACGAGCCTAATTCCTATGCCTCCGGTCGCCTCAAGGAAACACAGACCATGCCAAGTTTACACCTACTTCCCTTCCAAAGACCCCCAAGCCATAGTACCAGCCTACCACCGTGCCACCCACAGCCCCGCCACTCAAATCTCGACAAGCTCGCTTCGTAATCGAAACCGTCCCCGACCCCAACATGACTTGGTTGATGGAACAAGTTAAGTCCATGCAAGAGAAGTTCGGAGAACCGAACACCAAAAAGGCGGCATACTATTACACGATCCCAAAGAAAATTGTCCCTCTTCCTCCAAAATTCCGAATGCCGTAGATTGAAAAGTTCAACGGCACCGATTGTCCCCTGACTCATATTGAAAGCTACCTTCTTGCCATGAGAGCCAAGGATTGTACACATCAACAAATGGCCGACCATTTTCAGCCGTCATTAAAGGGTTCAAATTTCTTAGATGGTTCCCGCATGTAAAACCAGAGGCCCGAGCCACCTGGGACCAAATTAAGGAAGCATTTCGGAGAAGTATAAGGCCAACTTGAATTGGGAAACCAGCAGAATGACCTACAAGGCACTCTACAACGCCCGATGAGCCAAAGAAGTGAATTTTACAGAGATGGAATTGGAAGCTTAGTGAAATGATGACTCCACCGAATGAAGAGGAACAGATGGAGATCTTCCAATCTTGCTTAAAGCCTCAACTAAGGGTCCAAATTGGCAATTACTATTATCCTGACCTTCGGGCAATGGTAAATGCTGGTACCAAGTTTGAAAATGCCTTCAACATGGCCCCGGCCGCAGAATGCCCAATTCCCACCGCTACAAAGCACCAGGCCCAAATGCCACAAATGTCACTATAAAAGGAAAAGAAACGGTCGGCGCCGTCAATTATATTCGTAATGAGAGGGTTGGACAAAATTCAAGCCAAGTAGCCGCAAAGCCAAGACCTCGCTTCTATACCGCAAGATTTTGGAATGCCACTAGAGAAGGTCTTTGACGGTTTGGTAGCCGAAGGACTCATCGACCTTTGGAAAATTGGAAACCCAAAAACCCTAGTGTCAGAATGGACGAAACCAAGCATTGCCGTTTTCACAAATATCATGGGCATAACACCAATGATTGCACCTATCTGAAGTTCCTAATCTCTTGCTTGATTGAAGAAGGAAAGCCGGAGCCGCCTCGGGGTCCCAATGTGGTCAAGAACCCTCTTCCCGCTAACAATCGTGTCAACATGATCGAGTTCGGGAGACGAATGCAGCCAATTTTGGAAATCCGGAGATCATAGACATTCTCAAATTCAATGTTCCTTATGTTGAATTACAAGGAAAGTGGAAAGATTTGATTAATGCCGCCGCCATGGAAGGACAAGCTGGGGCCCATAGTCGGAACCGATTTCGTTAATGTTGTCGAGCTCGGCCTCTTTTCTATGATATCGAACCAAGAACTATGGTCAAGATTACGTAAGAAAGGCTCACTTATGAAGATTGCGAGTTTGAAGTGAAACAAGCCATGTTAATGAAAGTTTCTTCGTAGCCCTTCATCACCCATGATGAGCATAATGTATTTGTAATGGCTCTTACCGCTCCCGAGGATCGCCCCACTGCTTTGGGAAAAGGTGGAAAGAAGAGTGAACAAGCCGGAAGACTTTTGGGATGAAGAAAGCCGTATCTCGTATGCCGAAAGCACAATCGGTCCTACCGCCCGGAGGTACAGTATGGATAAAGTTAAGTTCGTAAAGGAGATTCCGCCGTATCGCCGTATTCCCCATGGAAATGGTGTCAACAAAGGCAATTATGATCCACAGATGCACAACCAAATGAGAACGCCGACAAGACCGCTACTCCCTGTGGCAACAAAGAAGAAGGAGTGAGATCCCGGTCCAACCCTTGTCAAACACCCTCGAGTCAATAAGTAGTGTAGGGTCCAGAGTCGGGCGTCTATACGCCGAGTCAGAATCTTTGAATTCCAGTCCTCCGAGTCATCCGAAGGCCTCACGCCCGAGGACTATCAAAATGTAATCGATGTCATCTTTCCCCTTATTTTGAATGAAATGACAGATCTTTCGAGTATCCTCTTATTGCCAACTTAACAAATGATAAATTAACTCAAAACTTAACAACAAGCTAATAATGAATCATTTGAACAAGATGCAAACACACTAAATGAACAATACATTAAAGAAATCTTTAAGCAGTGTTTCGTAAAAGAGGAAAACCGGGCCCAAGCCGCCGAGGAGGTTTTGACAAGTGTGAACTTGGGTACCGTCGAGGAACCTAAAGAGACACAGATTGGAAACTTCTTCCAGGGGGTTGAACGGGACAGACCGATCGATCCGCTCGTAGAATACGTCGACGTGTTTGCATGGTCATACAGGATATGCCGGGCTAGACAGCTTCAATAGTGGAGCACAGATCCCTCTAGCACCGCATGCTAAGCCGCAGGCGTAAATTGAGGAAGATCAAGCCGTAATGGTCTCTACAGTCAAAGAAGAAATTGAGAAGCTACTGCGGTAGGATTCATCGTAGTCATCGAATATCCGACATGGTTGTCCAATATTGTGACCGTAACCAAAGCCAATGTGAAGTTGCACTGCCGTGTGGATTTCCGAGAGCTACACCATGCCAGCCCCAAGGACGATTACCCTTTGCCAAACATAGACATCCTGGTGGACTCCACCGCCAACTACGAGGTCAAATCCTTCGTTGACGGCTTTGCAGGCTACAACCAGATCAAGATGGCCGAAGAAGACCAAGAAAAGATGCCCTTCACCACACCGTGGGGAACTTATCAAGCTATACAAAGGATGCCATTTGGGCTTAAGAACGCCGGCTACTTACCAAAGGGCAACGACCGCGCTTTTTCATGACATGATCCACAAGGAGAGTGAGGGCGATGTAGACGACATGATAATCCGCTCCAAAGGCAAGGACGGGCAAGACTTTGTTGACCTCGCGAAAGTTCTTTGAGAGGCCGAGACAACATTCCATGAGACTAAACCCCGCTAAATGCACCTTCGGAGTGACAAGGGGAAAAGTGCTTGGGTATATGGTCACGGAGCGAGGTATCGAAGTTGACCCCGAAAGATCAAAGCCATTATGGACATGAGGCCACCTCAAACCTGCATGTAAGTCAAGAGCTTTATGGGAAAACCGCAGACATCACCCGTTTCCACAATCGCTGACCACTATGTGCGAGCCCATCTTCAAGCTCATGAAGAAGAATGTAGACACAGAATGGACCGAAGAATGCCAGATGCTTTCGATCGTATCAAGGCATACTTAGTACATCCTCCTAAGCTATGCCCCCACATAGACAGAAACCTCTTCGCTCTATCTCACCGTCACCGATACGGCAATGGGGCTATGCTTGCTCAGAGAAGAAAGACTCTCGGGTAGAATGCCATTTACTTTGTCACCGGAAGTCCGGCAGGAAGTGAGCTCAATTACTCAAAGATGTGAAAAGACTCGTGCAGATCGGGTCCGGGTAGTCGGCAAGTCAAGCATTATATGCAAGCCCACCCCGTGAATTTGGTCTCAAAATGGACCCCATCAAATACATCTTTGATAAGCCTTCCCTCTCGATGCGTCTAGCAAAGTGGTCCTTCTTCTTAGCAGAGTACGACATCAACTATGTGACCGTAAAGGCCATCAAGGGTCAAGCGTTGTCGACCACCTCGGCAAATTTTCCCAAGCAATGAGGACCGTGGGCCCGAACCCCAATTCCTGCATGAAGGGATCTTTGCAGCTGAGCCCGAAAACCGATGGCAATTATTCTTTGACGGAGCCGCTAACAAAAGAGGAAACGGCGTCGGGATGCTACTGGTCGATCCGAAAGATGAGCACACGCCAATAGCCCTCAAGTTGAACTTCCCTGCCACGAACAATGTCGCCGAGTATGAAGCTTGCATTGCTGGTTTGGAGGCTGCCTTAGAAAGGAATGTCAAGGAGCTCGAAGTTTACGAAGACTCACTTCGATCATCAACCAGGTTTCCAACAAATGGAAGACTGTGGACCCTAATCTCAGCCGGTATCATGCCCATATAGAGGAGTTGATGGGACAGCTCAGAGAAGTAACTTTCTACTACTTGCCAAGGGAAAAGAACAGATTCGCAGATGCCCTAGCTACTCTAGCCTCATTGGTAGAGATCCCCGAGGGAAAAGCCATAAAACCCTTCCGAGTGGGTAAAAGAGAAGCCCCACTCTTCCGTCAGGAAGTAGCACTGGGACCCGAGCCTATAAAGGAACCCCGGTACAATCAAATTTACCAGCTCCTCAAAGATGGAGAGTCACTTTCGTAGACGAAGAAGGTAGACCAAAAGAAGGTGTCAGAGCCAAGAGCTTACAAGCCCTGAAAAGGTTGGCCTCCCATTATGTCATTCTAGGAGGCAACCTGTACAAGAAGCGGTACCAAGGACCACTCCTCTTGTGCGTCACTCAAGAAAGGGCCAAAGAGTTGATGACCGAAGTCTACAATGGTCCCTGCGGTCCTCATATGAATGCCAGAGCCCTGATGCAAGTCATCCTCAGAATGGGTTACTACCGGATTTCCATGGAAACAGACTGTGTCCAAAGCACGTCCGAGCATGCGACAAGTGCGCCGGTTTGCCAACCTCAACCATCTCCCGCCTCATGACCTGCACGCATGACGACTCCTTGGCCGTTTGCAACTTGGGGTATTGACGTGATAGGGAAGATAGCCCCGGCAGGAAGCAATGGACACGAATTTGTGCTAGTAGCCATCGACTACTTCACCAAGTGGGTAGAGGCCAAGTCCTACAAGGTCCTCACTTCCAAGAAGGTTGCCCAGTTCATCAAAGAAAACATAATGTGTAGATATGGGGTGCCCAATGAGGTCATTTCGATAATGGGTCGCACTTTGAAGGAGACTGCGATAGGTTACCGTCGAGTTCGTAATCACTCGCCACAAGTCGTCCCCGCATGCACCTCGACTAATGGAGCCGTGGAAGCCGCTAATAAGACGCTCGAACGGATCATCCGGAAAATGGCCACCCGTGGTCGTGATTGGCCCGAAAAGCCGCACTTGGCACTCGGGGCTACGTAACGTCTGTCGAATAGCCACAGAGAAACTCCTTTCGCCCTAACCTACGGATGGAAGCAAAGTGTTACCAGCTGAGTTGGAAATCCCGTCATTAAGGGTCCTCCTGGAAAACAAATGTCAATGAAGTAGAATGGTTGCGTAGCCGGCATGATGAGTTGGCCCCGCTTGATGAGAGAAGGCTAAAAGCCATGGAGCACACCCGAGCCTATCGAGGCGAATGGCCAAGCATTTGACAAAAAGGTCAAGGCCGTAGACATCAAAGAGGGTGACTTAGTGTTGAAAGTGAAGCCCCTACCGTAGACAACCCCCGGGAAAATGGGAACCCGTTTGGATCGGCCCGTATGTGGTGCAGAAGATACTATCGGGAGGAGCCATGAAGCTTGCAGACCTGGACGGCAATCCCTTTGTCCACCCAGTCAACGGTGATAAGCTCAGAAGGTACTATGTCTAAAAGAAAAATAAAAAAAAATAAAAAAATCTTAGTGCAAAAAGAGTAATGCCCAGCTAGGCTGAAAACCCAAAAAGGGCGGTCTAGGCAAAAGACAGGGTTGCACATATATAAAAAAAAATCTTAGTGCAAAAAAAGTAATGCCCAAATAGGCTGAAAACCCTAAAAATGGCGGTCTAGGCAAAAAACAGGGCTGCACATAAAAAAAATAGTTCACCAGAATGAACTACGAAGACCTGAGCCCCTTAGTCTTTCTTGTAAAAGGGGAACGTAGGCAGCCATTTATGGTTCGGTCTAAACAATAAAAAAGGGCAATCAAGCTTCCATGAAGTGCGTCCTAAACAATAAATAAAAATAAAGGGCATTTCAGTTTTCATAAAACGGGTCCCAAGCAATAAGACATTTGAATTTCCATGAAATGTGTCTTGATTAATTTCTAAGATAATATTTCTTGTTCATTACAAGTTAAAAACTTCTTGATGAGTTCAAGCACGGTCTACTCTTGACTCGCTAACCTCGCTACAAAGATCTAAAATACAAAAAATGCCTAAATAAACTAATGTGTTTGCAAAATGGCAATAAGGGAATCCTAAGAAAAGATCCGTCGCCGTCATTCGCCGAGTCTTCTTTGGTCTTCTTCCCTTTACCTCGACCCCGTCGAGTTTTCTTTCTCTTCTTCTCTATAATGCTCGGTATCCCTCATTCCGATCTCCGGTATCCTCACCGGAGCCTCTACCAAACCCGTGTCAATAAGTGCCCTTTCTACACGAGCACGAATCCGCACTTCCTCCCTCTCGAGCCTCGCCAAAGGAGCGACCTCGGACAATCTCTTGTATCGAGCCTCCATATCTCCGATCGTGTCACCCGACCGGTTATGGCGACTCGCCTTAGCCTCGCCTCCTCGTAGTCCTACTCGAGTCGCAGCCGCCCCCAATAAAGCCTCGACGTCTCTCCCCTGCACGACCTCGAGTCGCTCCCATTTCCCTCTCGTACTACCCAAGTAGACAAGTGGTCAAGATGGTGCTCTTCCCGCTCCCGAAGATAGCCCCGGGTGGGAAAGCAAGGTATGTCCAAGCCCTCGAGAAGAATGAGAAGCCGGGCCGGATCTCTCATATCCAATGGCATCACCTCCATGGTCCTGATGTCCTCCCAATCGCTCAATGGCTCCCGTAAGGCCCCGAACCGCCCTCGGATACCAAGCAGGAATGTAAAAGGATGACCAAAGAAACCCCGGAACCCTCACTATATAGGACTCCCGAAATATCCTCCCGGGTCCGCAACCTCCAATGAGGTATCCACCAACGGATGTCCGAAGTGGATATCCTAGCCATCATCGCCTCCCAGCCTACCCCCGGGTCCCGTTGCCTTGGTGCACCTCTCCGAGAAATCACCCAAGGGCACCGAGTCGGCAAAGCCCCCGGCAAAGCCCCGAGCCTCTCCCCGCAGCCCATAAAGTCAGCACAAACTGACTCCTGCACTCATGAAATGGTCTCCCTAGCCATCCCGTCAATGCCATGCAATGTCTCTCCCAAAACCAAGTGGGACGATGTCCTTCCCACTCAGCCTCTCGACCATGTCCAAGAGACCACCATGACAGATCCCCACGGACTCAGCAAAGGAACAGAGCGTAAAATATGCAGAGAATAAAGGCATCCATAGCTACCGTGGTCGCAGCCCATAGCCGGAGACCCAAACCTCGCCCGGATATCGTAAAGGTCAATCCCGTCCGGGCTATCATCATCCCCTCGCCTCTTCCAAAGAAATCGCAAAAAGATGCAAGCTTTGCCGCCACCGGCACGTCTTCGATCGTAGGAATCGATATAGCCTCAATTTCGGGACCCCCAATCAAGGCTCGGAAGTCTTCATGCGTTGGGACAATCTCGTTGTAAGAAAAGCAAGAACGTGTCTCCTGACGTCCCAAAACCTTGCCGCCGCTTCCTCAAAAGGTCCCAATCGGGCGGGAGATCCCTCAAATGCCATAAAGACTTGATCTTGAAAGAAGAATCAAGCAGCCCCTTGTGAAATTGGAAGTTGTGTTTCACCCAAGATTGAAGATCGGATGTAAAACGGTCTCGCTTCCCTTTGCAATCCGACGGGCTTCTCCATTGCAAAATGACCAAAGATGGTGTCTTTAAGTCCAATATGTGCTCGGGAACAATTGGGACAAGTCTAGAGTGGAAAATGAAATGAAATGGCCAAGCCTTGCTTTTATTCGTAAAATAACCACCAGCAGAACCGTGAGCCGCACGGCCTCATTTGCCCTCAGTCCATGCCGCACGGCTACATTTGCCATCTCGCAGAAAATCTGCAAAGAACCAAAGTTGCTGCCCAAGGGAGTTTTCACCCCACTTTCTCAACCAAGACCTCGTACAAAAACATGTTCAAAGGTCACCCAAGCATTTATATACCATTATAAATCATTTTGGCCCCGTTTCAGCCCCAATTCCAAGCAAAAAACTGCCCCGAGGCTCAAGTAATATGCAAATTAATAAAAGCATAAATAGAAAAGCAAATAAATTGTTAATACATTGTTTTCGCCCCATCGGCGCCCAAATAAAGCAAAAAATAAACAAAATGTGCATAAAAACATGTTCATTGTTTGTTTTTGTTCCTAATCCACTCTAGAGACCTCCTAGGCCTCCGATTCTTCTTCTTCTTCATCGCTACTCGCCTCGTAGACGCTAGCCTCCTCATCAAGTCCTCCGGTCGCTCACATCGTACATGGACATTATCGTGCCCGTACTCGCCCACCGCTCCAAGATGTCGCATTGGGTCCCCGTCCCCGAGGCATGGCACTGGAAGAGTACTCCGAGGCCGATGAGGTAGACGCCGTGCCCCCCGACATGCCTTCTCTTGCGCCCGGGCTCCCGTGCGTCCGCCGCCGCTTTGAAGTGCAGCCTTCCTCGTAAGGGACCGGCACATGTCCTTTCCACCCTGTTCGCCTAACCAATTGTCATAGGTGCGAGCCGGAACTCCGAGAAAAGAGGAGAAAAATCTCAAAATCTCGTAAAATCTCGTAATTGCAAAGAGCAAAGAAATCTAAAAGCCGAAAAGGGAAAGACCCTAAAAGTATACTTACAAAGGTGCCGGCGGCAAGGTATACCGGGGCTCCCTAGTGTCGGGGACAGAATCCTCATCCTCCTTGGAACTCCGTGGACCACGTATGAAATGTGCGCAGGAGGGATCGGCGGGTCGAAGGCTCGCCCTCCCCATATCCCCGAGTGACCGCCAGCCTTCACGCCTTCTCGTGGCGTCCTCAGCGCCGCTCCACAAACACAAACAGTAGGGGGTATCCATGTCAAAATACTCCTCGCGGCCACGCCCGCTCGGTACCTAGCAATCTCATCCGCCCGCTAATCCCTCGGGCCGTAGCATCCGTGGCCGGAGGATCATGGGGAGTAATGGCGTCCAATGGAGGGACATGGCCATGCCGCTAGAAAATCGGTCCCCCAAATAGATGACATCACATGTCGCCCCGGCCGCCCATCTCCTCTCGCCTCGTCGCCTCAATGGCCTCTCCTAGCAAAATCTCCTGATACCGCCCTGTGGGTAGAAGTCCACTCCATCATGTCCATCCCCGTTGATGACCGGCCTCACCATCTTATAGTCAAAGGTGATCCGGGTCTTCCCGTGAACTTATCTCTCGCATCTCCTCTCCAAATAACCATAGCAGGAAGATGGTGATATCGCTCCGTTGGTTCCACTGAAAGAACCCGATCACCTCACGTAACTGCACTCCGCATGTTCAAAACATCAAAAGGGTCATTTCTCTCTCATAAAAGTCTCAAGACAGAAGAGAAAAGAGAAAGAGAAGAGGGACTACCTCAAGAGCAAATGAAAAGCAATCCACGGAGGCAAACTTTGTTCCTACTGCATATCCGTAGAGAAATATAGCTCTGCTAATCCGGCCTCTCCCCACGAGACCGTCCCAATCCCATCTACATCCTCCAAAGAGCCGAGAAGGCAAGTCATGGCCGTGAGTCCTGCACTTGCGAAGATGGTGACCGACAAGATCAACCACACAAAGGCTCTAGCAAGCCGCGGGCAATCACCTCACTAACGGCAAAGTCCCGTATGCGCTTCCGGGATCGCCACCTCGACGTTCCGTCTCCATCCCTAGCCCCTGGGAATCAACTCAAACCCGACCAAAGCTCGGAACTCCTCCGCCGTGATGTGGTCCCTCCAAGTCACAGCCTCCCAGAAACTCGTAGGCCGCTGATAGCCGTGAAATCGCCGGAGTCACCGTCAACTCTCCCAGCCTAAGATGGAAGCCGAGTGGTGTCCCACCAAAACTCAAAAGGGCCCGGACCAAGCCCTTGCTCTTAGAAGGTGATATGGATCCCCGCCGATCGCCTCAATGAATAGATCTAGGCCGGTAGCCCGCACCCAACTCCTTGGGGTTCGCCCCATTCTTCTCGAAATCCGGCATCCTCTCGCCAAAGCCTCGATCGCGATCTCGTAAGGTCCCCCGGATTTGTTCTCCTGTTGGAAGAACGCAAAAGAAATGTGTCAGTCCTTCATCATTTTCAAAAGCATGCATATCTTCAAAAAGTGCACATGTTTTCAAAAGAAAAGCATTTATAAAGTTTTTCTAGCATCCTTTGCATCAAAAAGCATTTTTCATCACTTGAAACACGTCATGTCAAATCATATTGCTTTCCTAAAGCACAAAATCACAATTTTCAAAATTCTTTGCACATAAGCATTATTTTTCAACAAAGTGGCATGCATGAATCCTTTTCATCTTCCAAAATCCTGTTTTCTCATTGATAATCAAAATTTTGACCTAGTTCTAGCACATGCAAGGGCTTCGTCTCACTTTAGACAATTATCATTCTTACTTTATTATCGAGAAAAAAGTGGGTCATTCTCATTATTTTTGTCAAATAAATTGCACATGCATGTTCTTAGCCTCATAGGTTAATCATCAATGTCTCAAAATCATTCAAAAATCCTAGGAAAATCCTAGAAAATTCTTAAAATTCGGGTCAAGCCCTAAATCAATCAATACTCAATCAAAATCGACGGAATTGAGCCAAATAAGAATGCTTACCCCAACCGATCGCGGGTTCGTCGATTTGTGCTCTCTTCTCCCCGGATAGAGCTCCGATGGAGGCGTAAGAAAGTCATACTTTCTCTCCGTTCGAACAATCTCCTTCCTCCTCCTTTGAGCGGCCGCGGAGATGTTTCTTCTAGCTTGTCTAGGCATAGGATTACCCTCCGGATCCATTCTTGACCAAAGGAAGCAAGGGAATTGAAGGATTTTCGAATTTTCTCTCCTCTCTCTCTCTTCCTCGGCGTGTTCTTGGGCGGCAACAATGCCAAATGCCCGTTCAAATCAGATTTTAAATAATCTGGAAAAATTAATCTTCTAGCCGTACGGCTTCTTTTTCCTCCCTCTCATGCCGGGCGGCCTCATTCGCTCTGAGCAGAAATTACAATTTTGCCCCTAGACTTTCCACTTGGGCCTACAATTCCCGTTATCCTTTAACTAAGATAACACCCTTTTCAGAAGATATCCCTTATCTCCTAAGCAATTAAGTTTTCTTCCCAGTCGCCTCCGTTAATTCCGTTATAACGGGATAACGCTAGGTGACAACCTCCGAATTGTCAGAACTCTAAACTTAAGCTACCTCTATCACGAATAGTGAAGTATGCTCAAGTTCTTCTAAACTTCAGCTACCTCTATCACGAATAGTGAAGTATGCTCAAGTCTTCTAAACTTAAGCTACCTCTATCACGAATAGTGAAGTATGCTCAAGTCTTCTAAACTTAAGCTACCTCTATCACGAATAGTGAAGTATGCTCAAGTTATCCCAAACTTCAGCTACCTCTATCACGAATAGTGAAGTATGCTCAAGTTCTTCTAAACTTCAGCTACCTCTATCACGAATAGTGAAGTATGCTCAAGTTCTTCCAAACTTTAGCTACCTCTATCTCCTCGATAGTGACGTAAGCTCTAGTTTCTTCAGGTGACAACCTCCATTAATTGTCAATCAGGTGACAACCTCCATTAATTGTCAATCAGGTGACAACCTCCATTAATTTTCAATCAGGTGACAACCTCCATTAATTGTCAATCAGGTGACAACCTCCATTAATTGTCAAAACCTCAAGGATCCTAGACATCGTTCCTAACTATCTAGTGATGCTTGAACTACGATCAAGGCTTGATTCCTCCGGGATACGTAGGTAGCCTTTCATAAAAGGTCCAGCCATCCGACCACTTTGGTCACCCTGTTCCTTCGTCACTCATCAGTGATGAAGTAGCCCCTCATAGAGGTCTAGATATCTGACCACATCGGTCACTTCTAGCATATCCCCAAAGAGGATCAATTGCTTGACCTCTTAGGTCATTTTCTCTTCTACTTCCCCAAAGAAGAGACCGCTTTCTCTTCTCCATTCCTCGCCGGACCCTATTCCGAACTACGGCCCGGCTTGATTCCCACTCGATACGTAGGTAGCCTTCCAGAGGTTCACCACTCGACCACCTCGGTCTTCTCAATCCGTCTCGCATTCGCCGTATCGGATCCTTTTCTATCGACAACCCCACTCGCCCGCAAGTGACGTTGCCGAGGGCTTCGTAAGTACCCAAATCCGCTCATGCCTTCCGCTAAATTTCCCGACAATTTCGGTAAGTTTCCTAATTCCCTGACCTTCCTAGTGTTCCGGAAATATTCCTAACTGTTCCAAAACAATTAAGGGCTGAAGGGGAAGCTTCCTAATTAAGAAACACGTTTTTCTTAATTAGGAAATGTTCTAGAATTTGCCACCTTGCATGATTCTAGAAACATGCTGAGTCACAAGGGATAATGCCGCACGGCTGCATTAGCCAAGGACCTCTAGCACGCACGGCCTCATTAGCTATTTTCCTGCATCGCCTATAAATAGAGCCCTCCTCTACCCATTTTTATACACAACAAGATCATCAACCACTACACAATACACTATACTCAAGCAAATGCTGCGAAGTTAGGAAGCCAAAAGGGTGCCAAGAAGCCTCCTCCCTCCTCCTTGAAGATCTAGAAGTTGGTCCTTCCACCTAGCTCCACCCAAAGAAGAAGAGGCCACCATTGGTAACCTCTCACTCCCTAAACTTGCATCCTAATTGCTCTATATGATTTAATTGCTCATTGCATTTCATATCTTGTTATTATCTTTGCTTGGGACTTGGCATTCATAGTTAAAGATCATATCTTTATACCCCCTTTCCCTTTTTGCATGCATTAGGCATCCCTTGCCATTAAAGATGTAATCTTTTGAATCAAAGGTGCATCCTTTGCACCTAAAAACCCTATTTTTACATAAAAATGCCACCTTCATGCATCCTTTGCATATAAAAATCCAATCTTTATGATAAAAATGCATCCTTTGCACATGAAATCCTTTTTCAAGCATCCTTTGCATTAAAGATCATATCTTTATCCTAAATTAGCATCCCTTGCTTCTTAAAAATGCAATCTTCATGCATCCTTTGCATATTTAAATCCCAATTTCTTCATAAAAATGCATCCTTTGCATAAAAATCATGTCTTTATGCATCCTTTGCAAATAAAGATCATTTCTTTAAATCAAATGCATCCTTTGCAACCCAAAATGTCATCTTTTCACTAAAAATGTCATTTTTACATGCATTCCCCCATGTCCCCATTAGCAACCTTGGAACGGACCTGTAAAAGATCCTATCTTTACATCGTTTCTTCCATAAAAGGTTTCATAATTTCTTTAGAAAGGGACAACCTTGAACCCTATATCTCCGATTATCACTTAAGACGAGTATGAAGCATCTATATGAGCTCGACCGTCTTAAAGTGTAGGATTGATGGGCTAAGGACATTCCTTCCTAAAGAACCTCATTTTGTGACTATAAAAGGGAGTCATTCTCTCGATCACGCAAGTCCCGAGGTTAAAAATGCGATGATCACAAGTCCAAGATGAGGACGGGATCATAATCCCGAATACATAAAATTCCAAGGAATCCCGAGCGACAACCAATAAATGGTTTGTACGTCCGAAAGACAACTTGGGACATTCCCCCCCTATTTTCAAACACATGCACACAAGAAAGCACGCAAGCAAGCACGATTAATGAAATCTTGGGAGACTTGCTCCGGCAAGGCACCTTGGGTGAACGACGATCCGTTCTTCCCAAGGGGTAACTTAACCTCCGAACCCATAAAACCTTTTTTTCAAAGTTTTGAGGTAATCAAAATGGCGTGGCGACTCCGTTTTTCAAATTAAACCGGATGTCTTCAAACTCGCGTGAATTTCCAATACACAAAATTTGGGGCACACATTCACAGTGACGCTATCCCCGTAGACAATTGTCAGCTCATCGCCTTGCATGAATTTGATTCATTGTTGAAGGGTAGATGCCACGCCGTTTATCTGATGCAGCCATGGTCTTCCTAGAATAGCTGTGAAAGTGATAGGAATGTCCAACACTTGAAATTCGGTAGGCATCATCCGTTTGCCAAACCAAATGTTTAAGGTAGCAACCTTGAGAACTGTGCGGGAAGTGGAATCGTAAGCTTTGACAAAGGTGGGATTGGAAGGCTTCAACCCGAACAAATGATGTAGAGCGGCTCATTGTGATCAGCCCAAATTTTGGCAGGTCTAAATCTGTGAAGGTGATGATGTTACCATAGTGGATGTTATCGATTATCTGGATTACTTCTTCTGGAGTTGCGTCTACGGGGACCATGGTACGGGCCAAACTTTCCTCTAGATTGAGCTTATGAGGGTATGAAGATGTGAGCAGAGACCAAAGGGAAATGTTCGCCTGGGTCTGCTTGAGTTGAGTTAGGATCGGGTCATCCTTTTCGAAACTTGTTTCTTCGAGCACGGGATGACCGAGTAGTGGCTCTGGCTCTGTTGGCTTTTTGCTGGCCTTGAACGGTAGCACATGGATTTGACCGGATCGGGCCCTGTCCTCTCTTAATTCGTTGACTGTTGATGTCTTCCCGGGGGCCTCAGCAGTTCTTCGAATTCTGTCCCAGGATACTGGTTCAGGTGCCTCTACAGGGAGGGAGCCTATTGTTCGATGTAGTTGTTCTAATGTCAGTGCACAGCAGTGGTTGCTAGGACTGAGCTTTGTCTCGTTCACTCTTTGTGGGAGGCTAGAGAGTTCTTGATTCATGCGAACTGTTTCTTTGATCTCTTCGCGGTATACTGCATTTTTCTTTTTCTTGCTGAGTAGGCTCATGGCATTTTTGAGTTGAGACAAGCAGTAATCATGGTTTGTTAAATTTCCTCCGCTCCTAGTCCAAATCTGCTCTCTTGTAGTTGAGCTTTCGTCGAGAGCTAGGGCTTGCATTTCTTCCCAGGTCAAAATATCCAATGCTTCTTTGAACCGTATGTGGCAATCTAGGTAAACTTCCATTGGGGAGAGTTTTCTTTGTTGCTTTGGCTGAGTGGCAGGCATGTTGGAAGGTGAGTATACTGCTTCCCGGACGTCTGCCCATGTGACTGGCTTTTGTCCCAGTTGATCTTTCTGCAAATGAACGTTGTAGCCTGTGGAATCTCCTTAAGCATTTATTGTATGTGTATTTCCATCTTTCTCTTCTTTTTGAATAGAACTTCCTTCTCCAGTTGGCCTTTTAGTTTGAGAACGAAAATGATCCGTTCCCATCTTCCCAGGACCCTTGGGATTTCGGTTTTGTTGATGTTGTGAGTGGCTTGGAAGAGTATGATTTCATTGTCTTCATCGTCGCTTTCACAAAGGGCTTACTTCTCTCAGGGAGATAAGCGCTTGTATTCTTCATGCTGATGGGCCATATATTCCTCGTGTTGTGCCATTCCATCTCCTAGGTCATTTGGACCGTTGACCGCCCTCCCTTGCCAGAGGGGGTTTGCTGAGAAGTGATGGTAATCCAGGAAATTGCCGTGGGCAAAACCTTTGAGGTTAAACTGATCCAGAGTAGCCTCTAGTTGTCTGTTTGAAGTGGCTTGTGAAGCTTTAAGGGCTTGGTCCCTGTGAGTCATCCGAGCTTTGTCTTCATCCCAGAGGTAAGTTTCTTGCATAACTAGTTCCAGGAGGGCTCTCCTTGCGAGAATCAAGCAGTCTCCATAGGTGCGCGTTGTCTGGCTTGTGTCTAGAACTGTTATCACATCCAAATCTCCGAATGGCGGAAATACTTGGATTACGTTCACGAAGGAAGTCATATTCGGACATTCCATGTGGCCTTCTTTGATCTCGACCATCAAGAAGTCTGCCCACATCTGTTTGATCAAACTGACGAGCGTGTTGAATTCTGCGATGCTGATAGTCTCGTAATCTCGGTCAAGAGCCAAATCGATCAGTGCTAGTAGCTCGGTGGTAGGCTGCTCGGATTCGTTGCTGTGATGTCTAGGAATAGGGTCGAATTTGAGCATATTGATGCTGAGGTTATCGTTCCTTTCTTCGGAAGTCTGAACTATCTCATCAGGAGCACTTTTGTAGATGTTCTCAGGGTTGCTGCTGGATGCGTTCCTGAGGTTGATCTGGCTTATAGTCACATGAGGAGTTTTGTCTCCTTCGTTGATGCCTACGGCCTTGGCGGCGTTTTTGGCTGCGATTTTGACTGACAGCACGGGCCGGTTGCCACCGGGGCAGATAGTTGGAGATGATGATGAGCCTTGAGCTCTCTTGGCAAGGGCCTCATTTACCATGATAAGGCAGTCGTCGAGGGTAACTTTCACATCGCAAAATATGACAATAAGGACTGGATCCCTGGTATCTGGAGAAGATGATGTTGACTAAATCATCGTCGGTTACATGATCAGAAGGGTTCTTTGTCATGTCCACCATTTGTTTCCACTCGCCGAATAACTGTCTGTACTGGACATTAAGTTTGACGATTTCCATGGTATTTGACCCTTCATCATAGGTGACCTCATCTGAACTAGTGCCATCCTCGAATCTGAGCATGTTCACGCCAAAGTCTTCCTGCTGATCTGTCGCGTCTTCTACCCAGAGAGTTCTGACTCATCTCTGCCTGATGGTTCAACCCAAATTAAAGGATGTCGCGTGACTTGTTGTGAAGCTGGTACTGCAAGAAAAACTTCATGTCCTCTGCTTGAGCAGAGGGGCTCGATGGGAAATTCCATGTGTAAAATGTCCTAGACGACTGCCATGCATTCTTCACGAGTGTGCCGGTGTCTGTTAACCTTTATTGTGAAGATTTCTTCGTCTGGTCGGGCCAGAGAGTTTGCTCGAAGGATGCTTATGAACTTTTGACCGGAGATGAGGGGTTTGTGTCCCTGTGTCATTGCGGTGTCCAAGGTTTCTTTCCATTCTGGATTCAAGTCTCGGAAACGACAATTGAACCTGATGAATCTGATTGCTCCAGGCTCCTCCTGCTCGAGGGTGTTGACGTAGTTGTCACCTCCGAACTCGGAGGGATTCTGATGAGATTTGCCCCAATTGTCCTTTTATCGGTTTGCAGGGGGTAGCACATGTGCTTAGCTGCGGGCGCGCTTGGTTGGCACTTCGGCTTCGTTGCCTATGAGAAAACTGTCTCCTCTGATGACCTCGAGGTCTCCCTGGCGATTTATGAACTTGACACACTGATGGAGAGTGGAGGCTATGGCCTTCATGTGGTGTAGCCATGGGTGTCCCAGCAGAGCTGTAAATTCAGACGGAATGTCCATCACTTGGAACTTCACCGGCACCATTTGGGCTTCGAACTAGAGTTCCAGAGTCATAGTGCCTAGTATAGGATGATATGTGTTATCGTATGCTTTGATAGTTCGGGCCGATGGGATCATATGGCCTTCATCGACGCGTAAGGCTCGCATCATGCTGAGGGGAAGGACGTTGACTGCTGATTCGTTGTCTACCAGGACTCCAGGAAGGGAGACAGTGTTGAGCCGAACGGTGATGTGCAAAGCTTCGTTGTCTTCTGCAACCCCTTTTGGAAAATCTTCATCACAGAAGGTGAGCATGCTGCCGTATAGTCTGGAATCATAGATTTGATCTCTTTCTGGAGAGGTGGAGTCATCGAGCCATCCATTTCCTGTCTTGCTCTTGAGAGGTAAAGGTTTTGGTGGTGCCTCCAGTTTGCTTTGAGGTATCTTGTGGCGGTGGCCTCCCTTTGTCAGCACGTTGATTGAGTGCGAGTGCCCGGTTGACTTTGACTTTCCTTTGCCGTCCCGTGCTTTGAAGTTTGATAAGTTGAACTTTGGCTGATCCTTCTGGGGATTATGCTTCTTGCTGACAGAAGGGTTGTCGGGATTTGAGACCTTGTGTCTGAGGCCTGAACTTTGGTGTCAGCAGGATATTTTGGCTTTCCCACCCCTGTATGTTCTGAAAATGTTCTACTTGAAGGAAGGGAAGACTTGCTGGAGTAGAGTACGTAGTAGTCGAACTTTCCACGCTGGTGTACCCACGCTGGTGTCTCCGGCTTCGAATCTCTCCTTAAGTTTCTGCTGAGAGGACTGTTTCTTCTTCTTCTTTCTGAGAGAATCACCCCTGATCATGTCTTGGAACTCGTATTCAAGGCATTTTGAGCAGTCACATATGTCGTACCAGATGTGGACGTCTGATGAGGGCTTGACTGGACGAGGCAGAGGAACTGGCTCTGCAGCAATCTTCTTAGGCACCCACTCGATGGAGTTTACACTATTTTTGTTCGGAAAAGGGTTCCCGACTGTATTAGGTCCACGCAGACGCTCCAAATTTCCTTCTTCTATCAGTTTCTGTATCTCATAACGTAACCCGAGGCAGTTGTCAGTTGTGTGCCCATGGTATTGGTGGAAGGTGCTGTACTTGCTTCTGTCGGCATTGGCTGCAGGATTCTTTGGTTTGTAGTTTTCAACAGGCTTGAGTAGGCCTTCTTTGACTAGCCCCTCCAGCATTTTTCTCAGAGGCATATCTAGCTTGTCGAGGTGCATGGAGGTTGCTTCTTGGAAGAGTCATTGCTTTGCAGGGATGTGCTCTCGTTGCTTTACTGATGTCCCTGATGGATGTAGTTAACAGTAGTGTCTTTTCCTTTGCCGGGGGCCGGTGCAGGGTTGAATGCAATTGTTGCTCTGTATCTGTAAGACGGAACTGTAGCCAACTTCTCTTTTAGGTCCTTCTCGAATTGGGAACCCGTATTGACCATGGCTCGGAGATCAGGGAAGAAGTGATGGCTGATGAGCGTTCTGATGGATGGCCTCAAGTAGGACTTGAAGATCCGCATTTGTTCGTCTTTGGAGAGTGGCTCCATGATTTCTGAGAGTTTCCAGCTCCACCTTTTGTAGAACTCCCCAACACTTTCGGCTGCCTTCTGTTCGGTGGTGATTAAGTTTTCACGACTTGTTTCCCATTCCAGGTTGGACCGGTACCGTTCAAGGAAGATGTTGCTGATCTGATCCCAAGTATGGCGATCTTCGGGCTTGACCCTTAGGAACCACCGTAATGCTGAACTCTTGAGAGTATGCTGGAAATGGTCAGCTATTTATTGGAGGGTTGCCCCTTTTGCTCTCATGTCGAGAACGTAAGTGTCAACATGTGTCTGAGGGCATTCAGTCCCGTCGAATCTGTCCATTTCTGGCATTCTGAACTTGGCAGGGAAACATGTGACCATTCCCGGATCTGTAGATTTGAGTGTTTCTTTCTTTGAGCTGCCCATGCTGGCTTTCAGATCTTTCATTTGTTCGACCATCCATGCCAGGGTTGGGTCCAATGGTGGACTTGGAGGCTCCGGTCCGGGTGCTGCTGTCAGAGAGGCAATAATTGAAGGTGGAAGGCTTGAGATATGTGGATATATGGTGGCCTTTTCTGGGTTATATCGGGGTTTTGTCCCGTTGTTTTGAGGTTCGTATATAGGCAATGGGTTGAACCCGGGAGGATACTAGAGGACGTTAGGATCTGTTTGAGATGGTCCAGTGCTGCGCTGGTTGTATTGAGTGATGGGGGTAGAACCGGCTTGGTCGTATATGATAGGGGCACCTTGAGAAGTGGCAATATGAAGCCTCGATCGGCTGCTTCCTTGGTTTGAAGGATTCTCGTAATTTGACCGTGGAGGTACCTGGTTGAAGGTTTGGGGAGCTGATCGGGGAGGATCGTCGTCCTCGATTAGAACAAAAGTACCATCTGGCTGGGGGGATAGCTGATATACCTCCCTCATTCAAAAGCTGTACCACAAAATTCTGCTGATCCTCTTTCTGTTTCTTTTGAACCTCACAGGCCTGGATGGCTTCTTCCAGTGTCATGTCATTTACCGGTGGTGGGGTTCCGTTCCCGTCACGATTTCTCGGTGAGTCTGACATATCGGAGAGTCTGGCTGTAGGGACTGAGGGAACTGAGGAACTGTCTGACGCTGCCGTAACTGTAACTCTGACGAGGCGCTGACCCAAAATTCTGAACCACTCTTTGTTCGCTGCAGGGAACGAAAGGTAGGGCTTAGGTTTTGGAAGGGGTATTTGGCTCAAGGCTTTGGGCTTGTGTAACGTGCAGTTACCGCTTAAGTTTACTTAAAACGCGTTTTCTCAGAGTCCTAATTGGTTGGAAAAGATTGCTCTTCTTTTTCGCAACTAACCTAGGTCTTAGATCAGTGGATCCCGACACTACGTCTATAGGCCCCTCGTTTTTCACCTGTAAATCGTCTTCCCAGGACGGACAATCCTGAGCGAAGGTCCTATAGGGAAAGTGGATTCCACCAACAAAGGAAAAAGTAAACTTAAGGCTAGCCGGTCATGTAAATGTTCAACGCATATGACATACGGGTCACGGTCAAAGTCAACAT
The DNA here is from genome assembly GCA_022495995.1 of Adenophora triphylla var. japonica. Taxonomy (NCBI): domain Eukaryota; kingdom Viridiplantae; phylum Streptophyta; class Magnoliopsida; order Asterales; family Campanulaceae; genus Adenophora; species Adenophora triphylla. The sequence continues at coordinate 361,850 of JAFEMH010000848.1, forward strand.
CCTTAAGTTAAGGCAGGAATCATGCCGAAATTTCGGCATGACCTCTCTTGACTCGCTTTCGCGAGGGGCCTTAGCTTTTGGCATTGGCCAAGTCGTGGTTGGTATGGTTTATACGTTGAGGGTTTGATGACACTGTGTTACATTGAACCTTCGGGTATGTTTTTAACACGGTTCTGCGTCAAAGTCAAAGCTGAAAAGCTAAGAGTTCGGGTCAAGAAACGACCTTCGATCTCAAATTTTTAAGTTTGAATTGTAAGGGAGATCGGTGTAAAAGCATACACTCAGGCTTTATGACACGAACTAAGCCAAAAACCAACCAAGGTCTTGGACGAAGTGTGACACAAAGGGTGCATGGTTACACGGGCTAGGATGGGCTGTTTGGAATGAGCCCGTGCGTGCTCGAAAGGCATAGGAAGGCCAATCAAACTGTAGCTGAACGGTCAACCCGGGTTAAGGGTTGTAGTGTGCAGTGTACCGAGGCAGCAGTGTGCGATGTACCGAGGCAGCATTGCGTGTAGTGTGCGGTCACTAAATTCTTTTTCTGAGTAAAATAGAGATTTTTAGAATGAGTTTTAAAGAATTTATGAGCAGTTCAAAATATTGCACAAAAAACAAATATGAACGAATATGCACAAACATGTTATGATTTTGAAAGAGATGAAAAAGCAGCATCTTTTTTTTTTTTTGAAATCAGTCCAATGTTTTGAAAACCGGAGCTGTTTGAAATTTCTTTTTTTTTTTTTGAAAAGAAAAGCGAGTAACACGAGATAGCCAGAAAACACACACGCACAAACGAGGAAGGGTAAACGAAAGTTTGACCCACAGAATGTTTTTAAAACAAAGGTAGTTTTGAAAAAACATGTTAAGTCCCCAGCGGAGTCGCCAACTGAAATTACCCGGATTGCGCGGATGCGACGAGCGGTTTTTGATTTCACAGAAAAAGAGAGTCGCCACTCGCCACGCTGTTTTGTATTATGAGCCAAAACTTTGAAAAAGGCTAGTTTGAAGAGGAGATCGTTTTGATTGAGAGCCAAAACTTAGGAAAAGGCTGTTCGAAAAGGAGGTCGTTTTGATTGGGAGCCAAAACTTAGGAAAAGGCTATTTTGAACAGAGATTGTTAGGTTCGGAGGTCAGGTTACGTTTCGGGAAGATTATCTTGAGATCACCCGAAATGCCTCTCATGATGAGTCTTTCTACCTTTCTCGAAAAGTGTGCGTGTGTGTGTTCGTGTTACTTTTGAAAATGAGTTTGAGTGACAAACTTTAATCTTGGTTTGAATGACAAACGTTGATTTTGAAAAGGAGTTTTGCGTGGCAAACCTTTGATTTTGAGGGAGTTTGAAAAGGGAGTTTGAATGACAAACTTTGGTTTTGAACCGGGCATTATGATGTTACCCTTTTTTGATGAAAACGATGGCAAGTAAGAAGCGATCGACAAGTCATTTTGTGACTCGGACGTTTGAATGTAAATACTATCAACAAACCAAATGGTTTGGACTTGTAAATGACAGTATTGAAATTGACGGTATCAACGGATCGAACGATCCGGACGGTAAAAGTGCGAATCGATGAACCTAACGGTTCGGACTGTAAAGAGCGTAAAGTAAATGGCAATATCAACGGATCAAATGATTCGGAAGATAAATAGCAATCAATGAACCAAACGGTTTGGGCGATGAAAATGACGGTCGACGAACCAAACGGTTCGAACGGTAAATGACATAAAAGTAAAAACGGGACTCGATCTCCGTTTTAACCCTAAATTACTTTTCTCGAGGGAGAAAAGATGATAGAGGACTAAAACATCTCGAGACCCATAGACGGCGTTTCGTCTACATTTTGGAAACTTTGATCGGATCGAAAGTAGCGTATGATGCATAAAACGAGGCAAGGCAGAGTTTGAGAGTGAGAGTGTTACCAATGGCTAGATGTTTGACTCTTTTGCTCGTGAGGACGTATACGGGATACAAAAAGGTGTTTGAAAGGTAGGGCTGTAAACGAGTCCAGTTCGAACGAGTTTTCTGTGTTCGAGCTCGAGCGCGTTTGATAATTATCGAGTTCGAGTTTTTCTCGAGTTCGAGTTCAATTGGTGGTTCGAACTCGAGCTCAATCAAGTTCGAGTTGTTCACGAGCTACTCGCGAGCTTCTCGAGTCGATCTCAATTTCGAGCTTAAACAATCCGAGTTCGAGTTTGAGATTTTTTTGGAAACAAATTTTCGGGCTTAATGATTTTGAGTTCGAGTGTTATCAAACTCAAGTTTGGATTTATTTTACCCAAGCCCAATTGCATTAAGCCAAGCCCATTCGCCCAAGCCCAAAATGCATGCCAAGCCATGACTTGAGCCTCCTTATATAGCCACTAGAACATAAGTGTTTCATTTTTTTTCGATGTGGGAATTGTTGTCCAAGGCAAGGCCAAGGCGGCCAAGGCCGGCCGAGCCAAGGCCAAGGCCAAGGCCGGCCGAGCCAAGGCCGGCCGAGCCAAGGCCTAGATGTTTTAGATGTGGGATTTGTCCAAGGCAAGGCCAAGGCGGCCAAGGCCAGCCGATCCAAGGCAGCCAAGGCTAAGGCCAAGCCAAGGCCAAGGCCAAGGCAAGGCCAAGGAAGCCAAGGCCGGCCGAACCAAGGTAAGGTCAAGGCCGGCCGAGCCAAGGCCAAGGCAGGCCGAGCCAAGGCCAAGGCAGGTCAAGCCAAGGCTAATTTTATTATTTTTGACAAATTAATATTTCATAAATTTCAGTGTTCTAAAAGACCCCGCCTAAGGGCGCCTAGGCCCCGCCTAGGCCCCGCCTAGGCCCCGCCTAGGCGCTAGGCCCCTCTCCAACGCCTAGTTCTAAGCCCCGCCTAGGTCCCGACTAATCCCGACTAGTCCCCGCCTAGGCGCTAGGCCTGGCTCCACCGCCTAGCATCCGCCTAGCGCTTTTTAGAACCTTGATAAATTTATATATATATATATATATATATATATATATTTTAGATATATATATAAATTTATGAAATATATTTAAATTTTGTCTAATTTCTCGGCCCCGCCTATTATTAATAATAATATTGATGCTGCAAGAATCGTGCTTATCAATCTCCGTCCAATCAGCAGGATCGATCACTTGGCTCCTTGACCTGAAACACAAAACCCACGACTAGCCGGATGGTCTCCGGCTTAGACCCTCGGGCGTGAGAGTAAGTATGGTGATATGGAGAGCTAAATATTATAATGAACAAGGTGTATTCAAAATAACAAAAAGCAATTACCTTGGAATGGATGATGCTGCTTTGTATTTATAGTTGTTGATGAGAGTTCTATTTGTGGTAGAATTGCATGAAATCCCTTAAATTACGGAACAGATATGTGATTAGAGATCTTATCCATAAATAACTCCTGATTCGTAGGGAGTCTTGTTACGTAAATAATTGTAGATACGTCAGGACTTTGTAGGTCGACATAATGATATAGGTCGAGGTCGCCTATTGGGTCTTGTTGACCTAACTGATGGATAGGTCTGAACCGTACCCAAATAGCATTTGGATCGTAAGGTCGGACCAAGCTAGGTCGTGACCAAGTAGGTCGGACAATGAGCTTAGGACGACTGATCATGTTGATGGGCCTTGGACCTGGTAATAATTGGGCTTAGCCCACTGAGAACGTGGTGGCAATAACTGGTAAATGATTGGGCTTACTCGCTGGGCCTAGCTCGTCACTTTTATTCTGTTCAGTGGCCCCCAACTTTTTGAGTAGACTTTGTCGACCAGGAAGTTAAGAAATTGTTGATGTAGTTTGATGGAGATCGTAGGTAGATGTTCAAAAGTTTGTTTGGTCGTCCCATGGCGACGTGGCTCAATCTTGAACGTTTACAGCGAATGGTTAGATCTAAAAGAGCGCCGTTTTTCCGTAATGATTGCCTATTCTGACGCTTGGACAACTGCCTTCGGAACTGTTTTTGACATTAATTGTGAATTAACCTTTGGAAATTAAATATTTTCCACTTCAGGAACGGATTAAGAAGAGTATATAAGAGAAAATCCTTTTCCTTTTTGGTTTTTTACGAATTCCGAATCTTTGAGCTTTCCAGCAAGAACGAAGAGGAATATAAACCTTCCATCACTCCGGTGTCCTCGAGCTTTTACGCTTCCCTTTCGGTTCTCGTCTTCACTATTTCAAGTAAGGTACTCCTCTAATTCTTTACATTAGGGTTTAATTTTTGCCTTCCCCCCTTTGATTCTGCCATGGCAAGGACCTTTAGCTGTGAGTCAGGAGCTTGGTATGGTTACTGCGTTCCTAACCGTAGAGTGTATAAGTGTTTAGAGAGAGTATGGAAAGAGATGTCCATGGAGGAATGTGCCCTAGTTTTAACCAGGTGGGGTTTGAAATTCGACGAGCTGAGCTTGCCTGCAGGAGATGACCTAGGTGACTTAGAAGTAGACGATCAGAGGGTAGTTAATTTTCATCTTTTTCACGAATTGCTAGATGACATAGCTCTGTTCTATGTTAGGGGTCCCAATAAACTGTCATTCTTCAGAAATAACCAAGGGTTTCCATGGCTCTAGGTCGCCCATAGGTAGGTCACCTGTTTCAATTGCTAGGATTGATTCCCCTTCTTCTTCTTCTTCTTCTTCTTCTTCTTCTTCTTCTTCTTCTTCTTCTTCTTCTTCTTCTTCTTCTTCTTCTTCTTCTTCTTCTTCTTCTTCTTCTTCTTCTTCTTCAGATATATCGACCCAGGACTCAGTGGGCTTTCCCTCGGGCAACATTGAGGATGCTTTTGGCTCGGCTGCTGTACCAGGTCGGAATGAGAGGGAATATGTGGCCACCAAGCCAAAGAGGGGGAAAAAGGGGCCAAATTCCAGGTTGGAACTTTTTTACAATTTCTTTGAGATCAACCGGGAGGAGTTCCACCTTTCCCATTTTTCTAAGAAGGAGAGAAAAGCATGAGCATGGATCCACTGGGCCCGTGATCCCTGCAAAGTCTCCTTCTTCTATGGCCAATTTGAGGCCGGGCTGCATCTTCCCCTGGACCCCTTCATTTGTGAGTTTTTAGAATGCATGAACGCCGTCCCGATGCATATAGGAGCTAACACAGTGAGGATCCTAGTTTGTTTTGCCATGGTCTGCAGGTTCTTGGGATATGAACCTTGTATGCATGTCTTCAAAAAAAATTTCAAGGCTTCCTTTGACAAGAGGACCTTGGGTTACAGTACTCCTACTCGAACCAATTCCCCCTAACTATTTGTAGATCTACCTGATAAAGTGACTGGGTGGAACTCGCATTTGATCTTAGTTGAGAGTAGGAGAGGTTGGGAATTTCCCCTACCCAATGAGGAGTCCAAAGTTTTAAAGAGGCTGATTACTGGGTACCCGTATGGGAGGTTGAGCTGACCAACAAGCTGAATGAGGTAGCTAGCAGGGGACCAATAAATTGGGAGTTGCTGGGGTCGAATAGAAATAACTTTATCCAAGCTGAGATGCTCCTGGGTAATGATGAGGTCGCCCCCTTGGCTTTGATAGTTAGGGGTCAAAGATACCCTGATTGGGTCACCCATGAGGGAAATCGATATAGGTTTGAGAGTCAATGTCATGAGTGCAAGGGTACCCCAAGCTCTTGTCGTCTGACCAAAGAACATTATGGCAGTGAGTTTTTGCTCGACTTTTATTTCAGCTCGTTACTTTCTCTTATTACTATCACGACTGACTTTTTCCCTTTGTTGGTGCAGTTCTTACCCCTGACCAAGAAGCAAATATGGTTTGCATAGTTGGAGTGTCTGATAAGAAGAAGGCCAAGAAGGCTCATGGTGCTGCCAATGCCCGAGCTAGCAGAGAGAGAAGCTGAGAAAAGGAACAACTTGCTACCTAAGGAAAATGCCGGAATGGTACCAGTATATGAGTTTGGATCCGAGGACCCCTTCGAAAGTGGCAGCCAGGCTCGAGGGATAGCTGAGGAAGGTGATGAGGCCAACAGGTCGGTTAGGCCGAGCTCGAGCTCTGATCCAGCCCCTGAGATAACTGCAGTGACCTCCGGGCCTGGGACCACTGGGGCTAGTCCTTTGAATGTTGTGAATGTTGATGATGACGCCCTTGATGAAGAGGATGATCGCCCTTTGAACTCAAAGAAAAGGTCGAGGGTTGAGAAAGGCAAAGCTGTCTCCCCAAGCCATCTTCCTCCCCCAGTCTCTTCTCTTACGAGCCAAGAATCGATTGAGGCTCAGATAAGGAAGTTGAATGATGTCCCCCCTCTCAGTGGTTTTAATAGCTTGAGTCGTCGGTATCCTGATTTGGGATTTGGACAAGTCATTTTTAGAAGGGAGACTGATGCCGATCTGCTTGTACACTTTACGGACAAGGGGTTAACCCCTGAGGAATTTTCTGATCGATCTGGCTTGGCTCATAGTGAGGTAAACCTTTGCTTCCTTTCTTCATTTGATCATTTATTTTTTTGGTCGCCACTTTATTTCTAGTATGTTTGCCGAGCTAACCCTTTTTCGTTTCTTAATGTGTAGTCTCTTACTATGGTCGAATAGGCGAAGAGCTCTTGGAGGGCATCTATTGAGAGGGAGAAGCTGGATATGTCCCAATATACCCGCAAATCTCATGAGTTGACTGAGCTGAGGGAGAAGTATAATGACTTAGATTCATCCTATGATGCTCTGGAGGCTCTGAAGAATGACACTCTAGCGGCCAAGAACAAGGCGTTGGTCGACCTTAAAGCTGCTGAGGCCAAGTTTGAAGAGATGAAGATCGAGAGGGATGCTGAACGCCAAAGGCATGAATCTACGAAGAAAGAGCTTACAACGGTCTCGAAGATTCTACATGATAGGGATGAATTTCTGACTAAATTCAATAAGGAGCACAATGCAGCTAGGGCCAAGTGGAAGGAGGAGCTCCAGTCTACCTCGCAGGCCGCTGTGAATGCATTCAAGGAAGGGGATGATTACGACAATTCCATTGTCGATAAGGCGAAGGATTTCCTTGATGTAGGTCGGCGCCACATGGCCCGCCGGGCCCTAGTGGATCCGACAGCCGAGGTCTCCCTTGAACAGTTAGCCCGATGGGCGTCAGAAGCTCAGTATGATATGGTTGCTCGGGGTGGTCATTCTGTAGTTCCTTACACGAACAACGACTTAGCCTTCATTGCCCAGCAGGTTTAGGAGGATGGTTGTGAACTGTGGGTCGCTCCTCCTTTAACCTAAAGAAATTTTAACGTGCTCTTCCAGGAGATTGAAGATGCAGAAGATATGGAGGAGGACACAGAAGAGGGGATCGCCCATGATCAGCCCGACCAAGCCAATGATGGTCCAGCCGTCTAATTTTTGTTTGATGTAATGAGAACAAGCTCCAAAAAAAATAATTCTTTTTTGCTTTGTGAATGTAATGATGCCTTGGCCCGACTTTTTGGGAGGCATACTAACTCGTAATTTTTTGTTAGCTCTAGTCCTGGCCCATTTTGGGGGACTGGGTTTTTATTTAATCGTAGCTGACCCTTGACACTTTGAATCTTGTTCTTTTGATTTTAGCATGAACATATGTCGAGCTAGATTTAATAGGATAAATAAGCCGCTATAAGATTTTGATCGGACTGGTTTTTTGATAACACCGTCGACCTTATACTTGTATAGTTTTTGAAAACGAGATTGACTAAAAGTCGAATCTGTTTATGGGAACGAAGCTGACCAAGGGTCGAACTCATTAGAGCGAGGTTGACTTTGATGTCGGGCCTGTTAAAGGAACGAAGCTGATTAAGAATTGATCTTATTAGAACGAGGTCGACTTAGATGTCGGACCTGTTAAAGGAACGAAGCTGATTAGGAATCGAGCTTGTTAGAACGAGGTCGACTTAGATGTCGGACCTGTTTAAAGAACGAAGCTGATTAAGAATAGAGCTTGTTAGAACGAGGTTGACTTAGATGTCGGACCTGTTTAAAGAACGAAGCTGATTAAGAATCGAGCTTGTTAGAACGAGGTCGACTTAGATATCGGACCTGTTTAAAGAACGAAGCTGATTAAGAATCGAGCTTGTTAGAACGATGTAAAAACGTAACACAATGTTTGGTTGAATGGAACTGCAACTTTTATTGAAGTAGAAACACGCTTACATCGAAAATGGAGAGCTAGAACTATAACAAACTCAAATTTGAAACTGAACTAACTTTGAAGCTGAATTAAAAAACTGAACTAGAACTAATATTTGATAAGGTGGGTAGCATGCCACGGGTGTTTTAATTCCTCACCTCCTGGATGGGAGATCATGTGAGTTCCTTCCTTGATAATTCGAGTGACAATGTAGGGACCTTCCCAGTTGGGAGATAACTTGTTCTGCTGAGTTCTCCTTCCTGTTGCCTCGATTTTCCTCAGCACGTCGTCGCCTACTTGGAAGGATCTAGTCTTTACTTTCTTATCATGATAACTCTTGGTCCTCTGCTTGTAATTGACCATTCGTAAATAAGCTGTATCTCGCTTCTCGTCAATCAAATCCAAGTCGATCAATCTGTTGGTGTCGTTCTGCTCTTGGTCGAAGAAAACTACCTTGGCCATAGGAAATAGCAACTCGGCCAGTGCCATGGCCTCTGATCCATATGTAAGAGCGAATGGAGTTTCCCCCGTAGGCCCCCGAATGGTTGTGCAAACTGCCCAAAGAGCAAGGGGGAGTTCGTCCAACCAGTTGCTACGTCGACCAACCAAACCTGTTTTGAGTGCCGATAGGACGAGCTTGTTCGCAGCTTCGTCTTGCTCGTTGCCTTGAGGATAAGCTACAGATGATTGCCAATGCTTGACCCCTACTCGATTCATTTCTTCTTCGAAAGCCCGAGAGAATTGTAGCCTGTTGTCCGCCACAATAGCTCGAGGTATCCCAAAACGGCACCAAATGAAGTCATGAATGAAGTTGATGGCGTTTTCCTCTGTAATTCTAACTAACGGCTTGGCTTTAACCCACTTCGTAAAATAATCAATAGCCACGATCACATACTTGCAATTTCCTTGGACGGGTGGGAAGGGTCCAATCAAATCGAAGCCCCACATATCAAAAGGCCAAGTGGCGATCACCGGAGTTTGCTCAGTCGTAGGCAAATGAGGTAGGTTGGCAAATCTCTGACACTGGTCACATTGTTGAACGAAGTCATGAGCGTCAGCTCTCATGTGTGGCCAGTAATAACCCAATGTGATCAACTTGTCGGCCAAAGTTCTGGCCCCCGGGTATCCTCCACAAACCCCACTATGCACATAGTGCATTAATTGAGTGATTTCTTGGGGGTGAATGCATCTTAATAATGGATTGGTGTAGGACCTTCTGAATATCATATTTCCTTGAATAACGTATCTCCGAGCCTTCTTCTTGATTGCTCGAGCTGCTTTCTCATCCTCAGGGAGCTCGCCTGTCTCCAAGTAAGCTCTCATTTCCTCGATCCAGCACTTGTCGTAAACCCAATCTCTCATAGTATCCTCCACGCACTGAATTTGAACCCTTTCATATGCTGGATGCTCAAGGTAGGAGATAGGTTCCTCATGCGGTTCGTCTGAAGTATCTAGCATTGAGAGTAGGTCGGCCAATTAGTTGTCCTCTCGACCAATCCTCTGAATTTCCCTGAACTCCAAGTCCTTTATCAATTCCTTCACCAGGTCGCAGTATTTGATCAAAGTGTTATTCATCACCTTGTACTCTCCTCTGACTTGGTTGACTATCAGCTGGGAATCACAATATGCCATAATCTTGGTCGCCCCAAAACATTTGGCGTACTCGATGGCTGCGACCAAAGCTTCGTACTCTGCCTGATTACTAGAAGCTTCGAATTTGAATCTCAATGCTTCCTCGTATACCGTCCCTGATTCTGGCTCGATCAATACAATCCCATCTCCACTAACACTCTTTGTTGTTAACCCATCGGAGTACCCTTTCTAGCAATCGTCGGGTAGACTAGTGATGGGCTGGGCCTCAGGCTCCTTTCCTTTAGCTTTTTCCTTCTGAACTCGTACCTCGCTATCTTCCTTGGTGAACGTCAGCTCGACCAAGAAGTCTGCCAAGGCTTGAGATTTCAATGCCTTTCGAGGTCGATACTCGATGTCGAATTCTGTAAGAGTAATTGACCTGTTGAGTAAGCGACCTGAACTTTCCGGCTTATGTAGGATCTTTCTTAGGGGTGTATTAGTGAGCACGACAATGGGGTGAGCTAGAAAATAAGCTCGTAGCTTTCTGGAGGCTACGACCAAAGTATATGCAACCTTCTATGCATTGTAGTATCTGCCTTCAACGTCGGATAAAGCATTGCTAACATAATATACGGGCTTCTGAAGCCCTTCTTCCTCTCGAACTAGCACAGCAGCCACAGATTGGCGCCCACAGACAAATACACGAACAAAGTTTCCCCAATAGTCGGGTTGCTCAATAAAGGTGGAGTAGCGAGGTACTCCTTGAGTTGTTGGAACGACGAATGACATTCGGCCGTCCACTCAAAATTTTTTGTCCCCCTCAATGATTTGAAGAAGGGGAGAGATCTTTCCGCCAATTTAGCTATAAAGCGACCTAGGGTTGCCACCCTACCATTAAGTCACTGCATCTCCTTGATATTTATGGGCTCCTGCATGTCAACCAAAGCTTTGATCTTCTCCGTATTTTCCTCAATACCTCACTATGACACCATAAAACCAAGGGATTTACCAGCTGCTACTCCAAATACACATTTGCTCGGGTTAAGCTTCATGTAGTTTGCTCGTAAATTGGCGAACGTTTCCTTTAGGTCGACCACGTGATGTCCGGTCTTTGTTTTTGATGACCATATTGTCGACGTAGGCCTCCATGTTTTGGCCAATTTGTGAAGCAAAGACCTTGTTCACCATCCTCTGGTAGGTCGCTCCTGCATTCTTCAACCCGAACGGCATCACGTTGTAGAAGTAAATACCCCCAGCAGCTTGAAAAGCTGTCTTCACAACATCGTCCTTATGCATCTTGATCTGATGATAACGTGAATAGGCATCGAGGAAACTCAAAGTGGAGTTCCCAGCTATAGAGTCTACTAGCTTGTCAATCTGAGGCAAGGGGTAGCTGTCCTTGGGGTAGGCCAAATTTAAGTTGGTGAAGTCGACACACATCCTCCACTTGCCATTAGATTTCTTCACCATGACCACATTAGCTAGCCAGGTGGTATGAGTAGCTTCCTTGATGATACTTGCACTCAAAAGTTTTTGTACCTCAAGTTTTATTGCTTCCTGAATGTGCGCTCGCCCGAAAAAATAATAAACAGGAGTCGCCACGCCATTTTTAAGAGGAAACATTGAAAACCTTTTTGTAAGAGAAAATGGGTTCGGGGGTCAAGTTACGTGTTGGGAAGAACCGAGAGTTCACCCAACACGCCTCGTCCGTAGAGGAGTCTTTCTAACGTTCAACATTCAAGACATTCAATGTGCGTGCAAAGTGTGTATGACAATATATGTATAAAAATGCATAAGAGTGCTTTGTTTTATTACGCAACAAGGGAAAGTACAATTTATAAGCCATTTACCATGGGAGGCCACATCCCATTTACTACTAAGAGGAACAATACTTACAACTGAAAGTAGTTTCTGCAGAGGCACGTTATGTCGCGTGACACAGGATCTGAAGGATCAATGGTGTCGCGTGACACAACAAGGCGCTTTGCAGAGACTTTACAATTTGAGCACAGATCTAACAAAAATCAATCCAAATTCCAACACAATACCAAAACAACTCAGAAACAGTGAATTTACAATGAATTGACCAAGGGGACGTGGATATAGGGAGATCCAAACTCCCTTGGCCAATAGACAACAAATACCACAATATCACATTATGAATATCAACAATACCAAGCAAAGCTAATTAAACAGAGAGATCGGCAGTTGGGACTTGATAATTGGGGACAGATAGAGTCTAATTATCAAGTCCGGGGAATAGATTGCAACGAGACAAATAAACAGTAAATAAGAGATGAAAGTGAGGAAATCGTTACCCTCGTAGTCCACAAATTCGATACCAAGTTAGGTATCAAATTCTTCAATTCAGCTTCCCGGGACAAGTTCGGGTCCCAGATCAGGTTACTTCGCAATTCCCAGTAGTGCGTGTGTTGGAGCGAAATTGGCCTAGGAAGCAGGGGAAGGGAGAAGGCAATCGGTTTTAGGTATTGGCTCAGGGTAGAGGGAGAACGACGGTGGAAGAGAGAACGGTGGGGTTTGGTTGAGTTTTCCGGTGAGGAAGAGGTTCGGTCCAGAGAGAGATCGTGGGAGAGTAGATCGGGGAAGGAGGACGTTAACCTGGAATTGGTTTGCCGGTTGATTATAGGGAGGGGTTAGGTAAAGGTTTGGCCGGTGAGAAGTAGTTGGAGAGGTCGGAGATGGTGTGGGTCTTGAGCTTGCCGGCAATTGGAATCTGAGGTGAGGGGGCTTTAACGGTGTTGAGGTGAGGTTGATTGGGTCGGGTGGAGGTTGGGCTTGATGGTGAGGTTGCCGATGAGGGAGGAAGCTTGGTTGAAGGATTTGGTGAAGAAGGTGAGGATTGGTGAGGAAGAAGACGATGCAAGGAGAGCTGCAATGGCCAAACGCGTTTAGTGAGAGAGAGGAGAGAGAGAGAGAGAGAGAGTGAATCTGGTGTGTGAACTGTGTGTGTGAATTGTGAGAGCTCCCCCTTTACAAATGAAATGGAATTTGGCTTTTATACGTAAATTGGGAATGGGATTAATTGGTCGCACGACCTCCTGCTCCCAATTTCCATGCCTCAAGCTGTCGCACGACGGGCCACAACCATAACCGATTCTGGCACCAAAACCAGATTCTGGAACATTCCGGGTTAATTCCCAAGAGGTCCAAACTGATTAATTCCTTTTAGGTCCTTTTGTTCGGGAAAAATATTAAAATACACTCCCTTCGCGAGAAACTTATAAAAAGTTCCCAGAAGTCTCGGAACGGACCGGAAATTTACCAAAACGCCCCTTAGTGCAATTTTATCATTTAAAATGCACCTAAAAAGGGATCGCGAATTGGATTGGTGTACTTACAGAGCCCCTCGGCAACGTCACTTTTGGAAAAAGTGGGGTTGTCGATAAAATAAGGCCCAATCCCAATGAGCATCTGGGGGATAAGGCGACGGGCTAGAAGGTGATCTGGGGAATCGGATGGCTGGACCTTTTGAGAAAGGATTCCTACGTATCCCTTGAAAGGGAATCAAGCTGGTCTTAGTTCGAGAGAAACTAATTGAGGGGGGCTGAACATAGGGGAAAACTATTTGAAGGTCTCTTGACCTAAACGGGATTATTTGAAGGTCTCTTGACCTAAAAGGGGTTATTTTAAGGTCTTTTGACCTAAACGAGATCATTTGAAGGTCTCTTGACCTAAAAGGGGTTATTTTAAGGTCTTTTGACCTATACGAGATCATTTGAAGGCATCTCAACCTGACAGGAATTATTTGAAGGTCTCTTGACCTAAAAGGGGTTATTTTAAGGTCTTTTGACCTAAACGAGATCATTTGAAGGCATCTCAACCTGACAGGGATTATTTGAAGGTCTCTTGACCTAAAAGGGGTTATTTTAAGGTCTTTTGACCTAAACAAGATTATTTGAAGGCATCACAACCTGAAAGGAATTATTTGAAGGTCTCTTGACCTAAAAGGATCATTTGAAGGTCTTTCGACCTATACGAGATTATTGGAAGGTATCTCAACCTGACAGGGATTATTTGAAGGTCTCTTGACCTAAAAGGGATTATTTGAAGGTCTCTTGACCTAAACGAGATTATTTGAAGGCGTCTCAACCTAACAGGGATTATTTGAAGGTCTCTTGACCTAAACGAGATTATTTGAAGGCATCTCAACCTGACAGGGATTATTTGAAGGTCTCTTGACCTAAACGAGATTATTTGAAGGCATCTCAACCTGAAAGGGATTATTTGAAGGTCTCTTGACCTAAAAGGATCATTTGAAGGTCTCTTGACCTAAACGAGATTATTTGAAGGCATCTCAACCTGAAAGGGATTATTTGAAGGTCTCTTGACCTAAACGAGATCATTTGAAGGCGTCTCAACCTAAAAGGGATTATTTGAAGGTCTCTTGACCTAACAGGGATTATTTTAAGGTCTCTTGACCTAAACGAGATCATTTGAAGGCGTCTCAACCTAACAAGGATTATTTGAAGGTCTCTTGACCTAACAGGGATTATTTTAAGGTCTCTTGACCTAAACGAGATCATTTGAAGGCGTCTCAACCTAAAAGGGATTATTTGAAGGTCTCTTGACCTAACAGGGATTAATGCTTCTAGCAAAGTAATTGACTGAGACATGCTTTCATACCTGTGCTGTGCTCACCTGTAGCTGCCGGAAGGTCTTAGACTACCGTTGTTGTTGGGAGATAGCTGTCGAGGGTCTCATGCTACCATTGGTTCTGCTGGGGATAAGTGTAGCTGCTGAGGGATTCACGCTACTGCTTTCCTGTTCTTTTGTTCTTCTCTTTTCGATTTTGTTGCTGGACTGTCCTTGCTGATTGTTTGTCTTTTCTTCTGTGCCCTTAGCTTTGCTTGGGAAGTTGGGGACTCTGCTCTTATCTAGGGAGATTGCTTCTTTCTCACTTGGGGCCGAGGACTCAGCATTTCTGGGGAGTCAGCTTTCTTTCTTTCTCTTTTTGGGGCCGTGGACTCTGCATTTCTGGGGAGTCGGCTTTCTTTCTTTCTCTTTTTGGGGCCGTGGACTCTGCATTTCTGGGGAGTCGGCTTCTTTCTTTTTCTTTCTTTTGGGGTGCTCTGCTTTGGAGGCTATTCTTTCTCTTCTTTCTTTTGGGGTGCTCTGCTTTGGAGGCTATTCTTTCTCTTCTTTCTTTGACAAGCACTGTTTGAAGACTAGGGCTGCTGGGGCTCTTCTTTCTTTTCTTTCTTTGACAAGCACTGTTTGGGGGCTGAGGCAACTAGGGCTCTTTCAGATGATGCTGGTGAGATCAGATGGCTGGACCTTTGGAGAAAGGATTCCTACGTATCCCTTAAAAAGGGAATCAAGCAGGTCGTAGTTCTGGGCCTTATGAAGATAATAGAGGCGGGGTCTGCCACCTGCGGGGTTTGGAATTTCTATCCAAGATTGTGATTCGAGGGGCAGTCCTCACGATCACATTACAATCACCTGCTTATTATACTCTGCGGGGGGAGACACAACACTCTAGACACTTTGCAATTATTTGACTCTTTGCTTATGCATTATTAATCTTTGTTGCACAAGTCCATCTCAGCTGGGGAGAATAGGAAGTAGGGAGGTTTCTTTCTTTTGCACGGCTTGGTGAGCAGATGTGTCTGTATCAGTTGCTCTCTGAGGGATCGTGTATGGGATGAAAGGTGTTTATAACGGGGCGGACCCTCTCCCATGAGGTGGGAAAATGATATGGCGCAGCTAGGCAAGTCAGGGACGCTCCCAAGAGTACAGATTGCAGCAGGTCCATTGCTGGTGAGGACAAAGTGTATCGCGCGTCTGAGACAGTAAGCAGCAGAGGGGGCAGAGAGTAATCCCGGCTTGGCGAAGCCCCAGTTGACAGTGCAAAGAAAATCTTGGAGGGAATTTGGTAAGGAGATCCGGAGGGATACCTTAACCAAAGCCCCAGCTTGAGGCAATTCCATGCAGCTTCATCGCAGACATTCATCTTGTGGCCGAGGAGGCAACTCATCATTTCAAACCGTAGTCAATCAGTCGCTGGACAAGACTCGGAAGTGTTTACGTGCAGGGGCCCATCCTTCGAGGGTGGGAAATGAATCCCGAGTTCTGTGTATGACACTCTCGCTTTAGGTTTGACTCTTTTGGGAGAGTATAAGCATCACAAGGTGTGGAAAAGTGTATGGAAGCCCCTGCTGACCGAAACGGTGTTTAGCTCTATCTTCCTATGATGTAGAAATAGAAGACTTGTCGAGACACTTGAAAACTTGTTTTATTCGTGATGATCACAAAGCTGCTTAAAACCCTTTATTGATGTTCGGGTTATTCAACCGCCAAAATCGATATGAGCGAATATTTTTATCAATCCTGAGGAGAAAGCCCAACTGATATCGAGGATCAAATTCAGAAGGATGGAAAGTGTATCGGAACGGCCCTTGCTGAGACCGGATTCTGAGATTTGTTTGTTATTTCGACCGGACCAGTTGAGGTTGCCTACGTTCCCCTCCATAGGAGGAGCTCAGGACGTCGTAGTTCGGGCTTATCCCGAATAAAAAGAATGAACGTTGGAATTCGAGGACCTGAGGACCTTTTGAGGATTTTAAGAATTGAAAGAACATGTCCTCTTAGAGTGTCGATGGGAGACACGGATGTGAAGCCCCAGTGGGACATTCGCGGCAGGTGTTTACAGAGGAGGAAAGAAATATGCTCACATGAAACGTCGAATGAACGGATGGAATTTGCAAAATCTTCGCTTGACGGTCCTTTGAGCCGGGATAGACTTGGCTCTGCTTTAAGCAATAATCTGTTTTAGATCTCGACGATATTGGGTTGAAACTGTTATCCGGTAGGAACTGCGACTGGGCTTCAGGGTTTCGATCGGTCTTCGGGTGATTTAGGATATCATGACCTCTTAAAACGAGAGGTCGACTAAGCTTTTTGCTGACTGTACCTCTAAAAATGAGAGGTTGGCTCTTGGGTATGTGTTTAGGAATTCTAAGGCAAGGGAATCCATGATCGTATCTTCAATGCCTCTAAGAATGAGAGGTCAATCTTGGCTTTGGCTAAAGGCAAAGGTAAGGGTAATGGTAATGGGAATGTCCTCTAAAATCGAGAGGACGTCTTGGGATTGGTTAGCGGTACTGGTGAGGGACATCCGCGCTGTCTCTTTACTCACTTTGAGACTCCTCTTTGAGTAACGACCGGATCCTTTGACTTTCGCTTCTGAGAGAATCGCTGGGGACTAGGCTCTCTTTTTCTTGTCTCTTTTTTTTATTCTTCTTCTTTTTTTTTTCGTCTCTCTCTTTTTTCTTTTTTTTTTCATTTTGAGAGGAGAATTTCAGCTAGTCCCCAGGATGGATCATTGCTTTACGTTCTTGAGCTTGGACACGGTCGCTCTTCTTTTGACTTGTGGGAGTCTCAAGGATAGTCCCTCTTCTTCTGGTGATGGGTAAAGGGGTTTCAAATATGCCGATCTTGAAATGAAGAGATATCGTTTAGTGAGGGGGAGGTAATGGTTTTCCTATGGGTGAAAGGTTTCAACCGCAGTCCCTACCGGATAGTCTGAACGAGATTGAGTCTTCCTTGCTTCCTTTAGGCTTACTTCGAGGAAGATTTGTGCAAATTCATCGAGTCAACAAAGTGGTGAGGATGAAAGAAGATATGTGAGCACAGGAGATGCAAGCTGGGGATTTGACAAGCCCCAAATAGAGGATGATATCAGTTGATTTTCCCATTTCGATTAATTCAAATATTAGCCATGTCAAAGTGTTAATCGGTGAGCAGCACAAGCGATCATTTGGAATAAGACCATTTCAATTACATGTAACGTGGGTAAGCAAATAATGTCTCGAGTCTAGCAAGAAGAGAAACAAAGATTTTATCACTGCAAAGCAAAATTGATCCGACTTGGACTCGACAGACTCATGTCCGACAGTGGACATTCTAGACCCTACGAGAACTGATTGACTTCTTCAACAACGGACGGGAGGAAGGATATCGTTGCCATCGGTGAGGTGAGGACTCTTCTCAATCTTTCTGTCCTTTACAAGCTGTCTCTCCTTATCTTTAGTAATCTGAGCAAGCAACCGGGCCTCTCGCTTGTGAGGAAGAATATCTTCAAGTGTAGCTCGCTACTCTTTGATGGACGCACCATTTGCACTCTGCTGACCCCTGGGATATGAACTTCTAGGCTGGTGGACCATAATCTTCTCTGCACCGAGCGTTTTGGATTCTGAATCAGATGGACAACATCTCGGGCACTTGAACTGCTTCTGCCTCAGGAATATGGACCAATGAGCGCCGGGAACAGGAGCACGCACCCAACTTGCCGTAGTCTTGCATAGGTGAAGAGGTGAGAGCGCGTATAAGGCGGAGGATAGGAAATCTTGAGGAGGTACGGGAGAGGGAAGAACGGGAAGGAGATGGACTCATGAAACACTTTATTAATCTTCAAGTAGGAATCGGTGTCTTTTAAGTCCTAGAGCCGGTTGGGAAAGGCTAATCCTTTATTTCACGCAAATCTAGACCTCGGGGGAACCTATGGACACATCATCCACAAATACACCAAATGCGTTGTTTCAAAATTAATAATAGGCGACAGTACCTAAACAAAACCAAAGCATTTAAGGGACGGACGAGCAGCCCCAATTTCTGAAGAAATTTGGGCAGCATAACGGGTATTCCCGAAGAATTTCAAGGAAAAATCCGGCATGACCTCTCGTCGGTGCACGTTGACAAAGTGACATGATCTCTCGTTAGAACATGCCGTGGGAACGACATGTCCTCTCGTGAAACCATGTTGCGTTGGCAACATGCCCACACGTGCTAGGTTTTGGGGATAGGTACGAAAGTCCATTAGAATTTTTTTAAAAAATTCATTTTAGTGTATTTGAAAATGTCGTGTCAAAAACCAACTGTTTTGGGTGAGGTTTAAATGTGTGGCGCCACCTATAACGCACTAGGGGGTTAGGTTTGATTTCAGGCGCTCAAGCGTAGGCAAATTTCATGGCCGTCCGCGATGCCGTCAATCGTACCCGAGGGTTCTAGATCTACGTGATGTAGTGTGCGGGATGGCTATGTTCCTTTATTTGCGAAAATGATTTTTTTTTTTACTTTTTTTTATTTTATTTTATTTGAAAAGGGGGTGATAAAAGAAAAACAACACACACACATTCCCGCAGAGCATAATAGTCAAGGATCAGAAATTTGATCATGGGGGACTGCCCCACAATCACAACCTGTATCAGAAAAATCAAATCCTGCAGAATGACCACCTTCTGTCGCGTGACACAGGACAACCAAGGCACTCTTTGTCGCGTGACAGAAGGAATCCCCTATCCAGAATCTGATCAAAAGCCAAAACAGCCCCAGCCTCCAAGCACAATGTAATCATTCAACACTAAGCCCCAGCACAAGCACAACATAAAATCTCAGCCCCAAGCAACAGCAACACAGACAACAAAGATGGGACACAAGGAGGAAACAGAATAAAACAAAGCACATAAGATGCATTTAAGCACATAAAATGTCACACAATCAAATCACACATAAATGAATGAAATGGACGTTGAACAAGGACGAAAGTTTGACCCACTTTTGAAAAACAAGTTTCAATATCCCCAGCGAAGTCGCCACTGAATGTGTGCTCGCCCGAAAAAAATAATAAAAAGGAGTCGCCACGCCGTTTTTAAGAGGAAACATTGAAAACCTTTTTGTAAGAGAAAATGGGTTCGGGGGTCAAGTTACGTGTTGGGAAGAACCGAGAGTTCACCCAACACGCCTCGTCCGTAGACGAGTCTTTCTAACGTTCAACATTCAAGACATTCAATGTGCGTGCAAAGTGTGTATGACAATATATGTATAAAAATGCATAAGAGTGCTTTGTTTTATTACTCAACAAGGGAAAGTACAATTTGTAAGCCATTTGCCATGGGAGGCCACATCCCATTTACAACTAAGAGGAACAATACTTACAACTGAAAGTAGTTTCTGCAGAGGCACGTTATGTCGCGTGACACAGGATCTAAAGGATCAATGGTGTCGCATGACACAACAAGGCGCTTTGTAGAGACTTTACAATTTGAGCACAGATCTAACAGAAATCAATCCAAATTCCAACATAATACCAAAACAACTCAGAAACAGTGAATTTACAATGAATTGACCAAGGGGCGTGGATATAGGGAGATCCACACTCCCTTGTCCAATAGACAACAAATACCACAATATCACATTATGAATATCAGCAATACCAAGCAAAGCTAATTAAACAGAGAGATCGGCAGTTGGGACTTGATAATTGGGGACAGATAGAGTCTAATTATCAAGTCCGGGGAATAGATTGCAACGAGACAAATAAACAGTAAATAAGAGATGAAAGTGAGGAAATCATTACCCTCGTAGTCCACAAATTTGATACCAAGTTAGGTATCAAATTCTTCAATTCAGCTTCCCGGGACAAGTTCGGGTCCCAGATCAGGTTACTTCGCAATTCCCAGTAGTGCGTGTGTTGGAGCGAAATTGGCCTAGGAAGCAGGGGAAGGGAGAAGGCAATCGGTTTTAGGTATTGGCTCAGGGTAGAGGCAGAATGACGGTGGAAGAGAGAACGGTGGGGTTTGGTTGAGTTTTCCGGTGAGGAAGAGGTTCGGTCCAGAGAGAGATCATGGGAGAGAGTAGATCGGGGAAGGAGGACGTTAACCTGGAATTGGTTTGCCGGTTGATTATAGGGAGGGGTTAGGTGAAGGTTTGGCCGGTTAGAAGTAGTTGGAGAGGTCGGAGATGGTGTGGGTCTTGAGCTTGCCGGCAATTGGAATCTGAGGTGAGGGGGCTTTAACGGTGTTGAGGTCTTCGGCTGATTGGGGTTGAGATTGGAGGTTGGGCTTGATGGTGAGGTCGCCGGTGAGGGAGGAAGCTTGGTTGAAGGATTTGGTGAAGAAGGTGAGGATTGGTGAGGAAGAAGACGACGCAAGGAGAGCTGCAATGGCCAAACGCGTTTAGTGAGAGAGAGGAGAGAGAGAGAGTGAATCTGGTGTGTGAACTGTGTGTGTGAATTGTGAGAGCTCCCCCTTTACAAATGAAATGGAATTTGGCTTTTATGCGTAAATTGGGAATGGGATTAATTGGTCGCACGACCTCCTGCTCCCAATTTCCATGCCTCAAGCTGTCGCACGACGGGCCACGTCCATAACCGATTCTGGCGCCAAAACCAGATTCTGGAACATTCCGGGTTAATTCCCAAGAGGTCCAAACTGATTAATTCCTTTTAGGTCCTTTTGTTCGGGAAAAATATTAAAATACACTTCCTTCGCGAGAAACTTATAAAAAGTTCTCGGAAGTCTCGGAACGGATCGAAAATTTACCAAAACGCCCCTTAGTGCAATTTTATCATTTAAAATGCACCTAAAAAGGGATCGCGAATTGGATTGGCGTACTTACACTTCCTCTTTGTCACGAGCCAAGTTTCTCAGTTTCTGTGCTTTGTACTTCATGGTTGGGTTGACTTCCAACCTGTGAACAATGACCTATTCCTTTATCCCTTTCATGTCCTCTATTTACCAAGCAAAGACATCAGTACTCTCCTTTAGTAGCTCGATGATCTCTGTTCTTTCCTCAACTGACAACTGCTTACCAATCTGAATTTTTTGCTCGGGATAAGAAGGATTTGTTATCACTGCTTCCAGCTCGTCCACAGCTTCCAGCTCTGGACCATCTCTGAATTGTAGGGTCTCGATAATGATCTCTCGAACCCTCTATCTTTCCTCGGCCCCCAAGTGTGGAGCTTCTTCAACGATCATGTCATCTAGCTCAGTTGCGATCTCACTGGTGGTGGCCCCTGAGTTATTGTCGATCTGTAGACATAGCTCGCCTATGAAGACTTGGTCGACCATAACTGCATCTGAATCAACCATAGTGATTTCGGAGGGACGTGTCGACTCTATCATGACTTCGTCATGTGTGAGCGATAGGTCACCTCTTCCACGCAGGTGATTGTAGATAGTCGAGAAGTTATGGTGACTGACTTTGACATCTTTAAGTACCCTTCAGTAGTTTCAATCTCTAGCTCCCTCTTCTTTATCATTCGAAGGACATGATCAAGGTATTCTCGAGCTGTACTTTACACACAGCTGATTCCAGCTAGGGTGGGAAACTTAACTCGTTGATGGGGGATTGAGACCATCATTCCAAGTGCGACCTGGCCAGGGATACCCAAAATAGCAGCATAGTCACTATTCAAATCAATAACAATAAATGTTACCTTGGAGACTACCCTATAAGGATGTTGGCCTATGTCGACATCCAACTCGATCTGTTCCTTGGCATCGACCCTGTGGCGGGTGAAGCCTTCCAATCTACCATCATAACGTGAGAGCTGCTCCTTTGAGAGTTTCATCTCCTTGAACGTCTTGTAAAACAGAATATCTTTGCATGCCCTAGTATCTACCAAGAGTTTGCTCGTCGTATACCCATCAACTAACCCTGGGATAACGAGAACTTACTCTCTTGCCGCTACATTGGTTGCTAGCTCGTCTGGGTAGAAACTGATCACCTCGTCTCTGATGTAGCTTCTAGGTGGCATATGAGGGGCCTTGTTGAGCTGGAATATCTTGCTTTTCAAGGCAGTGTTGCTAGCCTGCTCAGTAATAACTCCCAAGTTCAATCTTGGCTGTCTCGGCTCTTGCTGTCCACCAGCAGCTCGCTCATCGCCTCCAGGCTGAGCTCTTTTCACATACATGTCGAGCCTCCCACTGTCGACCCACTTTTGAATGATGTGCTTCAGGCTCATACAATCTTCCTTAGTGTGGCCTGTATCTTTGTGATAGTCACAGTACTTGCTATTATTCCTTCTAAACTTGTTTGTTGGATTCATAGGGGTAGGTGGGTCTAGCTCGACAGTGTTGAGGATATCAGTACGACTCACTGTCAAAGGGGTGAAAGCTTCGGACACTTTCTTAGTTGCCCTAGTTCTGTTCTTACCATTCTTGTTACTCCCCCCAATCTTGGCTGGGTCTTTCTTGTCAGAATCAACGACCTCATACTTGGGGCCTTTTCCACTCTTCTTTTCCTTTCTCTCTTCAGCCAGTGCCACGTTGTAGGCCTTCTCAAATAGTTCTTGTCAGGTAGTCATGGTCCGAACTGTCAGCTCGTAGTCCAAATCTGCAGAGGCTATCCCATTTTTGAAACAATTGATTACCTCCCTGTCCGTCAGGTCCTCCTCAATCTGGTCGACCATCTCCTTGAATTTGGTATAATAGCTCATTGAGCTTTCGTTCTTTCCCTGTACCAAGTTATTCAAGTCGGTGACTGTCATCTTTCGAGCTCCAGCTGTCGAGAAGCGATCTAAAAATTTCTTTCTCATATAATACCACGTCGAAATGCAACCTGGTGCTAAGCCATTAAACCAAGTAAGAGTTGCCCCGGTGAGAGTGCTAGTAAGTGCCTTACACATCATGTCGTCCTCGTTGGAGACAAAACACATGGTAGCCTCCAAATGCTGTATATGACTCTTGGCATTGGTTGCACCCAAATATTTTTCTAGGATGGGCAATCTGAAGCCTTGAGGAGGTCGACGGTCAAGCAACTCCTTGGACAAGGGTCGAAGAGCAAAGTCATTTCGTTCGCCCTTTCCGGCATCCTCTTTCTTGTCGGCTTCCCACTGTTCAAACTTTTTCTTCCACTGTAGCCATTCCCTAGCATCTGGCCTGTCGTCCCTAGCATGGGAGACATCATTGGATCTTTGTCTTTCCTCACGGTGAGGTTCCCTCCTCGAGTTGGCTCTGTGCCTGTCACTCCTAGGGGGAGTTATCTCTCTGCTCCTTCTATCCCTGTGAGAGGGCGACCTTACAGAATTAACTGGCGACCTGCGCCTTTCCCCTCTGACTAGCGACCTGCGCCTTTCTTCTCTGACTGGCGACCTGCGCCCATTCCTATCTCTGTGAGACTGCGACCTCTCAGTTCTGGCAGGCGACCTAGGCCTGTTTCTCTCAGCTTCCCTTTGTCGCTTCAGTTCCGACTCCGCCTCCTGCTCTCTGTTTGTATTGAGATGACTTCTCAAGTCGTTAGGTGGAACTGGAATGTGGGTGCGAATATGAGGCACAATCTGTCGATTGTCATTCTGTCTGGCGCTTTCGCTTTGCCTAACGCTTCCGTCGGGCTGCCTGTTAGAAACTAGTGAGGGAGCTGCCCTCTTCGATCTCATTTCCTCTTGTTCGGGCTCTTCCTCCATAGCCAACAACTCTGCGAGAATTCTAGCTCGCTCTATCAGCATCTCCTTTCTGCTGAGGGGATTGGTTGAGGGACCTGGTCTGTCGCCTGCAGCCATTCGCCCTGCTTGGGGACGCTTTGGAGGAGGTTGTACTACTTGGTCGGCTATGGGCCATTTCTCCCTCCTATTATCAGGTAGGCCTCTTCCATCAGCAACGCTATTTGATCATGTCACCCTTGCGTGCGGACGAGGCGGAGGAGGGGGAGGCATGTTCACGTTGCGATTTCCAGCATTTGTATTGGCACCGGTGTTTCCCTCGTTGTGTTCGTCGGAGGCTTCAGAAATGTGTCCATCAGAAGTTACCATGATTTTGGGTTATGAAAGATTTCGAGGTCAAGTACGCACGATTCCCAGCAATGGAACCAAACTAATGCTGCAAGAATCGTGCTTATCGATCTCCGTCCAATCAGCAGGATCGATCACTTGGCTCCTTGACCTGAAACACAGAACCCACGCCTAGCCGGATGGTCTCCGGCTTAGACCCTAGAGCGTGAGAGTAAGTATGGTGATATGGAGAGCTAAATATTATAATGAACAAGGTGTATTCAAAATAACAAAAAGCAATTACCTTGGAACGGATGATGCTGCTTTGCATTTATAGTTGTTGATGAGAGTTGTATTTGTGGTAGGATTGCATGAAATCCCTTAAATTACGGAACATATATGTGATTAGAGATCTTATCCATAAATAACTCCTGATTTGTAGGGAGTCTTGTTACGTAAAGAATTGTAGATACGTCAGGACTTTGTAGGTCGACGTAATGATATAGGTCGAGGTCGCCTGTTGGGTCTTGGTCGACCTGACTGATGGATAGGGCTGAACCGTACCCGAATAGCATTTGGATCGTAAGGTCGGACCAAGCTAGGTCGGGACCAAGTAGGTCGGACAATGAGCTTAGGTTGACTGATCATGTTGATGGGCCTTGGGCCTGGTAATAATTGGGCTTAGCCCACTGAGAACGTGGTGGCAATAACTGGTAAATGATTGGGCTTGCTCGCTGGGCCTAGCTCGTCACTTTTATTCTGTTCATATATAATAATAATTTTAAATTTTTATTAAGATCATTACTTTTTATTTAAATTATTGATCAAAATTATATCTAATTGACCAAAATTGACAGTTATTTTGGTTCGGGGGGAGTATTAATTTAAAATTGATATACCCTCCTATCCAAAATAAATATTTTGTTACTAATTTAAAATTATTATACTCTCCTTTTCAAAATAAATATTAAGATAATTTTGTTAAAATATTATATATACACTAAACCTTAAACCCTAAATCTACATTTAAAATTTAGGGTTTATGGTATAGGATATATATATAATATTTTAGTATATGATTAGGGTTTAGGGTATAGCATATACCACATACCCTAAACCCTAAAGCATACTCCCTCCGTCCCACTCCAAGTGTCACTTTTTACCCAAAATGGCGTCCCGTTTGAAGCGTCACCTTTCCTAAAAAGGAAATATTTTATTAATATTCTATTATCCCATCCACTATTCCCTCCACTAATTCTCTCTCCTCTACACTCACAACACTTTTTAAATTCACTATTTCCTTCACTAATTCTCTCTCATATTTTCGAATTACACTCACAATATTTTTTCTTTCCCCTTTTTTCCTTAATTTGCGTGCCACCCCTAAAAGAGTGACACTCTTGGTGGGACGGATGGAGTATATCTAAATCTCATATATACCCTAAATCCTAATCCATTCCTTAACAACCTCATAGTCTCATACCCTAAATGCTAAATCATATACTAAAATATCATATATATGCTATACCCTAAACCTTAAATCCTAATTGTAGATCATATACTCAATATCCTAAACCCTACTTTTAGGGTTTAGGGTATGGAGTATATGATCTACACTTAGGGTTTAGGGTTTAGGGTATAACACATATATGATATTTTAGTATATGATTCAGCATTTAGGGTATGAAATATATGATTTAGGATTTAGGATATGTGGTATATGGGTTAAACTGTTAAAGTATAGATTAGGGTTTAGGGTATGGAGTATATGATCTATAATTAGGGTTTAGGGTTTAGGGTATAGCATATACCACATACCCTAAACTCTAAATCATATATCTAAATCTCATATATATCCTAAATCCTAATCCATTCCGTATACCTCATAGTCCCATACCCTAAATACTAAATCATATACTAGAATATCATATATATGATATACCCTAAACCCTAAATCCTAATTGTAGATCATATATTAAAATATCATGTATATGTTATACCCTAAACCCTAAATCCTAAACCCTAAACCATAAACCATAAACCCTAAATCATATACTAAAATATCATATATATATACTATACCCTAAACCCTAAATCATATACTAAAATATCATATATATATATATATATATATATATATATATATATATATATATATATATATATATATATATATATATATATATATATATATATATATATATATATATATCCTATACCCTAAACCCTAAATCTTAAATGTAGATTTAGGGTTTAGAGTTTAGTATATATATGATATTTTAACAAAATTATCTTAGTATTTATTTTGGAAAGGAGAGTATAATAATTTTAAATTAGTAACAAAATATTTATTTTGGATAGGAGGGTATATCAATTTTAAATTAGTACTCCCTCCGAACCAAAATAACTGTCAATTTTGGTCAATTTGATATAATTTCGATCAATAATTTAAATAAAAAAAATGATCTTAATAAAAATTTAAATATTATTATTACATTATTATTAATAATATATTAATACCATTGTTCTAAAAAGCGCTAGACGGATGCTAGGCGGCGGAGTCGGGCCTAGCACCTAGGGGCCTAAGCGGGGCCGAGAAATTAGACAAAAATTTAAATATATTTCATAAATTTATATATATATATATATATATATATATATATATATATATATATATATATATATATATATCCAAAATATATATAAATTTATGAAATATTTATTTGTCAAAAATAATAAAATTAGCCTTGGCTTGGCCTGCCTTGGCTCGGCCAGCCTTGGCCTTGGCCTTGCCTTGGCTCGGCCGGCCTTGGCCTTGCCTTGGAACAAATCCCACATCGAAACAAAATGCAACTAAAACAGCCTAGGCTTTGGCCGTGGCCTTGGCTCGGCCAGCCTTGGCTGCCTTAGGTCCTTGGCCTTGCCTTAGAAGTTGGAACAAATCCCACATCGAAACAAAATACAACTAAAACAGCCTAGGCCTTGGCTCGGCCGGCCTTGGCCTTGGCTTGCCTCGGCCGACCTTGGCCTTGGCCCTTGGCCTTGCCTTGGTGAACAGAATCCCACATTGAAAACAAATGAAACTTACATGTTCTAGTGGTTATATAATGAGGCTCAAGTAAGGGTTAGTTTGTGTTTTGGGCTTGGCTTTGGGCAAATGTGTTTGGATAAATATATATATATGTGAATATGAAATTAAACAATGAAAAATTCAAGCTTTTATCAAGTTTATCGAGTCGAGCTCGAGTCGAGTCGAGTTCGAAACGAGTCGAGTTCGAAACGAGCTTTCTCGAGCTCACGATTCGAGCCTGTTCGACTCGAAAATTTCACGAGTTAAAATTCTTGTTCGAGCTCGAGCTTCAACTTGAGCTCATTCGAGTCGAGTTTTTTTTAGTCGAGCCCGAGTCGAGCTCGAGCTGCTCGATTCGTATAACAGCCCTATTGAAAAGTGTTTCAAATGTATTTGGCTCGTGTTTGGCTTGAAAAACGTGGTTTTCACGCAAATCGAGGTATTTTAGAGGCTCGGGAGGGTATTTAGGTTGCTGGAACCGAGGTGTTTTGGTGGAGAGTAAATATTTTGGACCTTATTTACTGAAGGGGATGAAATTTGTATTTATAGGGGTGAAAGCGACGAACAGCCGTACGGCCGAGATCGTCAATTTCGAGGACTTCTTGGGTATTTTGAGATTGGCTGAGACTGATTTGTTAAACATGAAGAATAGGCCGGACGGCCAAACCTTCAATTTGAGGGCATTTTGGTCTTTTCAGCCTTGAATTTGATTGCTGTTGACAAGAGGGAGCTTGCACGTTGGCCATATGTCCCGTTGATTCATCAAGAAAGGGTTTTTTGTTCTGTTAGGTCGGGTTTTGACTGTTTTTTAAATAATTGTCCGAGAAAATGTCGGAACAGTCCCGGAAAGTCCCGAAAATTGTATATTTCTAGAAAAGTGGTATTGTCACGTGTGTGAACGTGGGTTGAATACACTTTGGATTTTGGATGCACGGGGAAGTCCTGGAAAGTCTCGTTAACTTGGAAAGTGTGAGTTAACGGATTCTCGTTAACTTGTAAAGTGTCAGTTAACGAATTGTAACGATCCGGATTTGGGTACTTACTCCCTCCTTCAATTTTGACTCCTTTAAATTGCAGCTTCAGTTTTGCTGATTTTCTAAAGTTCAAAGCTGTTTCCATTGCATTTTGAAGCTGGAAATCCGTTTCTTCCCTTCAAAACATGAAATTTCTTCACTTTTCATGGTCACGTTTCCAAAGTTGCCTACTCAGATGTAAGAGCGATTCTTGGATAGGTCCAAGACTTGGGAGAGGCACCATATGAGGCATAATAAAGAGTTTTTCGAACATTGCTATAAGGTAAAGTCGGTTTGGGCTTTGAAGGAACTCTCCCCTAACTGGGATCTTCTGAGAGTTGTGGCTCGTTTTTGGGATGTGAGAAGGCACGTGTACAGTTTCTCGTACAACGAGATCACGCCCACGTTTAATGATTTCCGTGCTATCCTTGGAGGATCTGAGGTAGAGCATTGCGCTTCCTTTGACGGGAGGGATGACGACTGTTGAGAAGTTGACGTCTTTTCTTGGCATTTCTGTCGAAGAAGCTTATGGGATGTTGATACCTCATACTGACTATATCGACATCTTCGGGATCCTAGATAGGTTCATGAGTGCTGACTGGAGCGTTGCTACGTGGGACGCTTTTGCTTTGTCCGTGATAGGCACCCTGTTCACTTTTACGTCATTAGGAGTATGCCATCACGGGGCTCTGGACATGGTGGGACATTGTCGGGGCGAAGAGGATATCGTGCCTTTGATCTAAGGCGAGACCTTTCACGGCATTATCGGATGGCAACCTGTAGCCGATACACGTGGGGAGGAAGTCTTGCTCTGCTTACTTTGTAGCTGAGGGAGAGGCTGTAGGTTATGCCCGATGTTCCAATGACGTATGATCCTTGGTCCTTCTCTCGGTGGCCCTTGGAGATAGAAGGCAATCAGGCTGACTGGGAACTTTGGATGGCCAAGCTTCACACACATCACTTGCGATGGTGGGTTCCTCATTGGAAACTGCAGACGTGTTAGACTGTTCAGGATGGTCTTCTCATTGTCAGAGTTTTGGGACTTTCCCGGTCTTCTTTCTATATCCCGTCTTTGGTCTTACGGCAGTTTGGGATGGAACATGTTCCTTTTATGGATCTGAGCAATGTTGCTACCATCGAGGTGGGATCACTTTCCATGGACGATCCTTCGACGTTCTTGCTTCTCATGCGATTGTGGCAATATTCGTCTTTTCCAGTTAGGGTTCTCTTTCACTGGAGGGGGAGCACTATTTTGTCCACGGGCTAATTGAACTGGTATGAGAAATATATGGGGGAGACACAAATGGCACTTTTGTGGAGGCGAAGTGAGCTTTTGGGTCTTAACTGTCGTGAAAGATCAGGTTTGAGGAGGGACGGGGCTAAAGCTAGCCCTCAAGATAGGACTATGAGGTCAACGCGAGTCGATTGGCAGACAAGAGCGCAGATATGATGGCTCGAAGAGAGGCAGCTCATAGTAGAGCTAGGAAAAGGGCTGCATTAGCGGCAACGGGTTTGATAGAAGCGTCGGGAAGGATCCCAGAGCCTGGCAGGATATCGACAGGGATATTTCCTGTGAAAGCGAAGAACACCCGCCGTGGAAAGGGGAAGGGTGTAGCGATGCGTGGAAAGACTCGATTTTCCCAAACTTGTTTGTTTTGTTTTGTTTTGAGAGTCGCCACCTATATTATTTGATTGGAAACATAGAAAAACCATGTTTTGAAAGATTTTTGGGTTCGGGGCTTAGGTTATGGAATGGGAAGGTCAAGGAGCACCCATTCAACCCAATCCGGAGATCGATCTTGCTAAAAGGGGGGTTTTCAAAGAAAAAAAGACATTTTAAATAAACAAGTAAAATATCCATTTAACAAGGTTAAACGGAATATACGATCGATTGCTTCAAGACTGTCCCCATGATTTGGGGAGGCTCTAGGCCAATCCTTGATTTGATATACTATACCACTCTAACAATCAATTAGAAAGGGAAGGAAGATTACCTTTTGTGAAGAGACTTGGACAGAGTTTAGACTCAATCTTAGAGTCGAATCTTGATGCGGACAGAGCTTCACCTCAGTCCTTGATTCTTACTTTGATGTTTGTTGATTAACAAGGTTGATAAACAAACTTTAGGTGATTTAGGGGGCAATTTACATGAATCTTTTAGGGAGAGAAACCAGTAAAATGTTGGAGGTCGATCAGGATCTGAAGTACTAGAAATCATCAAGTATTTATAGGATGTTGGAGAGAGGTGAAGGTGGGAGGGAAATCACCCTGGGAAGGTTCCAGAACTCAAATGCTATTGGAGAACCGGATGATGATAAGATTTATCAAGAAAGAGGTTGAAATCGATGAGGAAATTGGCTTCTGCACACCTGTAGGAGCTTAGTCTCGCGCGAGACACGACTGTTCCGCGCTGGACAAAGCTGCTCAATGGACAGTTCTGTCCTTCCCTCGTTATCTCGTATGCAGTTTAGTCCAAACTAATGGTTGTTAGTCAAAACTTAACGAAACATAACGAAATGGTGGATTTCTACTCTTGACTCAAGGCGAGACTTAGAGTGGTATTACTCTGCTCCGATGGGTTCAGAATGGGGTGTCTACAGAGCCCCTCGTCGACAAGTCTTATGGAAGAAGTCATGTCGATGATAGAAAAAGACATCATTCTGGACATCGGGATGGTCGAGTCGTACGGCTTCCTACGCATCTCTATCGGAGAATCAGACCATAACGTAGTTCGACTCCAAAACACGAAAAGGGTGCTTTAGGTATTTTGAAAATCATTTTGAAAACCGAGGAGATTTCATTTTTTAAAAGGCAAATTCATACTGAGGAATCAAATCAAGACCCAATTCTGAATATACCTGTCTGTCTGAAGATTCGCCTGTCTTGGCTCCGAACCTGTGGGGAAAAATGTTAGAAAACAAAGGCATACCTATCCGGTCCTTTGAGTCCTGTTGGTTTTGTGACGATTCGCCTGTCTGGGCTCCGAATCGAGCTTTTACTGGGGATGACGATTCACCTGTCTGGGCTCTGAATAGGGCTTTTTATTTGACGATTCACCTGTCTGGGCTCTGAATTGGGTTTTTTGATGGCGATTCACCTGTCTGGGCTCTGAATCGGGCTTTTGGTTTGACGATTCACCTGTCTGGGCTCTAAATCAGGCTTTTGATTTGACGATTCACCTGTCTGGGCTCTGAATCAGGCTTTTGATTTTGACGATTCACCTGTCTGGACTCTGAATCGGGTTTTTGATGATGATTCACCCATCTGGGCTCTGAATCGGGCTTTTGATTTGACGATTCACCTGTCTGGGCTCTGAATCGGGCTTTTGATTTGATGATTCACCTGTCTGGGATCTGAATCGAGCTTTTGATTTGACGATTCACCTGTCTAGGCTCTGAATCGGGCTTTTTGATGACGATTCACTTGTCTGGGCTCAGAATCGTGAGGGATGACTTGATCTCTGGATCAATCATTTTCAGGTGACTGGATGCCGTATTGGGCGATTGTGCGCATGCCACGTTCGGCTCGTCCCGTGACTTGCGGTACCGATTTTTTCATGTTTCCTTGCTAGGGTATCATTTCCAAGGGTAAATATGTCCAAATTTTGAATTTTGATGTTGCGCAGATGCTTATTGTCGAGGATAATTTTGTACTTTTCCAGGGGGTTTGTCTCGCGCAGGACAACCTGTATCGTGCGGGACAAGAACTGTCGAGGAAATATAACAGCAGATGTTGTTTATTTTAAAAAAAACACCCATTTTCAAACTTTTCTCTGCAAGTTCGAGCCAAGGCATTTTTCTTGAGAGTTTTTGTGTGTTGTTTGTTGATTTATCTTCTCAATCAACATTTCAATCTTTCTTTCTTCCATTGTCCATGGCTCAAGAGAGGAAGAATCCGACTTTTGGTAGCTATTTGCTTGGGAAGGATTACCCGAGGGATGACCTCACGTTCGATCGGCCTACGCACATTTCCCATGCTATCCGCGAGGGTTTGGTAAGAACTTCTTTCTCAATCTCATTCCATGCTTTGGATTGCATCGAATCCATATTTTGAGTTCATCAAATTGGCTATTTTCTTTCTTTGTCTAGAACTAGGTTCTATCATTTCATGCTTCATTTTTTGTTGATGTCGTTGAATTTTGTTGTTGTATTAATGTGCGTATGAGTTCCCTACACATCTTGGATTGTAAGAGGGATTAATTTGGGTAGCCAAATGCTTCCTTGAACATGACTTTCTAATGTGCACGCCAAGTGTTTGATGAAATACCTCAATGAAAATTTTCTCTTATTTCATTGAAGTTTTGCCATGGGATGATTTCTGACATTGCTCCCTTGTCCTTTCTCTGTTTTGAAGCCGTATAAGGCGACCAACAACTGTCGGGGAAGTGCTAAGGCTTTGTGGGACAAATTCAAGGGTTTAAACAGAGTCCGGGCTAGGGTGGCTCAGACGGGCCTCCTTACTTTTGTTGATAATATCTGCGGGATGAGGCGGACTCCTCAGGTCCTTCAAGCTATTAGGGAGAGGTGGTAGGACACTACCCACACGGTCCATCTTTGCTTCGGGGAAGCTACGATGACCCCGACTTATTTTCTTGCTATTACCGGGTTGGAGTTCACTGGCGTTGCCCTTCCTAAGACTGCGGGTTTCAAACCTGCGAATTCAACTGAGTGGCAACGGTTGATTGACTTTGCCCCTAATAAGGTTAAGGGATTTGCTGCTGAGTTGTCGCCTCTTCGCGTTCAGCTCGAGGCTTATGCTGACAAGCCTAATGCAGACACGGATCGGTTGGTGAGGGTGTAAGTACCCAAATCTAGCTCATGCCTTCCGGTTAAGTTTCCCGGCAATTCCCCGGACTTTCCTAAAGTTCAGGGGCAATTTGGGAACTTTCCCAAACCTTCCAAGGGGTGAAGGACTTGTTAGGAATTAAAATTTCACGTAGTCCGTCGTTGAAAAGAGCTTCTAGAATGCCGCCTTGCATGATTCTAGAAACATGCTGAGTCACTAATGGATAAGACCGCACGACTTCATTAGCCAAGGGTTACAGCCGCACGGCTTCATTAGGAAACACAAATCTGCCTATAAATAGAGGACTCCTCTATTCATTTTGATATACAATTTTTGCACTGTTACTCTGCCAAAATAGAGCCACGAGTTTCCAGAAAGCTGAAACCTCTCAAAACTACCTCCCTCCTTTCCAAAATCCCTCCAAAGTTACTCCTTCCTTAGGAAAGCTTCAAGGGAGATAGAGGAACACCACCATTGGTAACCTCTCCTCCTTTTCTCCTTGAAATATACTTGTTATTCTTGTTATATTGCTCCTTGCCATTTATATTGCTATTTACTTGCTTTATATGTGATTTATTGCCATAAAAATTAAGTCTTTACTATGTATGTCATAATACCCCCCATTCCCCTATCACATAGAATTCATGGAGGATCCATCCCAAGGATGAACAATAAGACCACAAATGGCTTGTTTTAGGGTGGATCTCTCACATGATGATGTGAAAATGTCATCTTTTCATTAAAAATGTCATCTTTATTCATATGAATGTCATCCCCTTCCCATAGACCTTGCTTCCAAGGATTGTCCACCTAAATGGTTCTTAAAGGACATAGGAAAGCCATAAAGGTCCTCCCTTTATATTCCTAGTCTTAGGTTTCAGAGTGTTCATTACATATGTTTGCATAAAAATGTCATCTTTACTTTAAAAATGCATTTCCCATGTCCCTCATGGTTGGATCACTCTCCAAGGATTTCCTAGTGACCTTCTTAAGGCACAAAAAGGCATAGGATGAGTATAAAGATCCAATCTTTATACCCTTCCCCTTTGTCCCTTTGGTACTTGAAGCATCTCTTGGGGCGTAATGGTGTAAAGGTCATATCTTTACATCGTTTCCTCCACATAAAGATGCCATAGTCGGATATCCCTTTAGAAAAGGATGAAGTTGAGCCCCTACATCTCCGATCATCACTTGAGACGAGCACAAATGTCCCTATCAAGCTCAAATTGTCTCAAGATGTAGGATTGATTGGCAAAGGTCCTTCCTTTCTAAAGAGCCTCATTCTTGGACTATAAAAGAGGTGTCCCTATTCCGATCACATGTGACCAAAAGTCACTTAATGATGATCGTAAGTCCAAGATGAGCACGGGATCAAAGTCCCGAACATATCAAAATCCAAGGAATCCCGAGCGATAACCAACTCATGGTTTATATATCCGTACGACCACTTGGCACATTCTCCCCCTTTATCAAAACACATCCCACACATGAAAGCACAAAGGCAAGCACGAAAGTCGGATCGTGGAAGACTTGCTTCGGCAAGGCTCCTTGGGTGAACGCCAAACGTTCTTCCCAAGAAGTAACTTAACCTCCGGACCCTAATCTTTTTTTTTCAAAGTTTTGAGGAAATCAAAATGGTGTGGCGACTCCGTTTTTCAATTTAAATCGGATGTCTTCAAACCGATGTGAAGCGGTGACCCCTTGCACGAGAAAGCGGTTCAAAACAAAAAAAATAAATAACGCCGCAATCTTGGGCACCACATATTCACAGTTTGGCGACTCCGCTGGGGACAACAAAAAAAAAAAGCTTTCATTTTTAATAAAAAAAATGATACTTGGTATATAGGTGGAAACCATTAAACTTCCCGTTATCGCCTCCTCACCTGAGTATGGGATAAAATATGGTCTAACAATGCCACGTACCGGTATCCTTTTTGAAAAAAAAAAAGAAAATCTTTTTTGAGTGGGTTAGCCTTCCGCCGCGGATTCGATTCTCGTGCTTGCCTTCTTTTCCTCGCTTTTTGCATGCATTTTGGTTCTTGGGATTGTGCACATTCTGGATACTGAACATGAAGCTTTCTGGAGCTGAAAAGGTGTCAAAACGTTTGGGGAAACAACCTGCAAATGAAAAAAATTGGAACCTGGAAAATTGCTTGATCCAGCCGTACGGCTTGATCCTCCCTGGATCCTAGCCGGGCGGCTTCATTGGCAATTCCACCAGGACACAATCTGAGGCTAATCTGGTAGCTTAGGCAACTTGGGGCTATTCGGCCCAAGGACGGCGATTGTGGCTCCGTAAAATTTACGTGCTTAACTGTTGCATTTCCCCGTTCCGAAAAATCATTCCTTTAAAACACATTTCTGAAAATTTCTGTTTTAACTCAAAAAGGAACATTTTTAGGAGGCCGCACACTACGCGAACCTTATATATCCTGTACACTTTGTACGCACGTCCTTTTAACCAGGGGTGGTTGTTCAGTTGCAGTCACGGACAGCCTTACGATGCTCCCGGACGCGCACGAAATCATCCCAAACTCCCCATGGCAGTCAGTGTCGACCAATGCACAGTCCGTGTCACACATTTTAAAACCGTGACTTTTGATTGATTTTTGGTCTAGACCGTGTCATATAGCCTAATTGCATACCCCCGTAAAGGTCAAGCCTTAGCCCATGACGGAAGTTGAGATCCCTCGCGCAAGCGAAACTCTGCCGAAATTCCGCCAAGGAAAAATTGGCAGAATCTTGACTCCGGCATTGACTTTGACTTTGACCCGCACGGGATACGTAAGAGTCAAGCCCGAGTCCGTGCCAAAAAATCAAAAGATCTTTCGCGCAAGCGGAGCTCTGCCGAAATTCCGACAAGGAAAAATTAGCAAGATCTTGACCCAGCATTAACTTTGACTCGCGCAACGTATGCAACAAAGCTCAATGTGACGCTGTGTCATTCGGATTTTACCGTCCGACCCATGCCTATTATTTTCTTAGACAATTCCAAAGTCAAAACGTCAATCGTGCAAGCGAAACTCTGCCGAAATTCCATTAAGGCTGAAAGACGAGACTTTCCCGGCATTGCCTTGACTATAATCCGCATCGCTCGTGCGTTAAAAGTTCCTATGACCCACTAGACCCATTAGGAGAGTTCTTCTCTCTTGATCGGTGGGATTCGCGTGCCCTATAGGACCCTCACCCAGGGCTGTCCACCCTGGGAGGTCGAAATACAGGTGGAAAACGAGGGGCTTATAGACACAGTGACGGAACCCACTGATCCAGGATCTAGAGTAGTTACGAAAAAGAAGGGCAACCCCTTTTCCAATCAAATAGAAATTAATAAGACACTATTTTAAGTAAACTGAAAGATTCTTAATTTGCATATTGCTTGAGCCTTCAGCCTAAACACCTACCCCAGAGTCTAAACCTCGCCTATCCCTTTCCCGCAGCGAGAAAGAAGTGGGTGAGAATACCGGGTCAGTGGCATGTCAGCGCAGAATTCTCAGATAGCTCGCCAGAATCCTCAGTTTTGTCAGCCCAGAGAGTTAGAATGGCAGATTTGACAGAAAACAGCAGTGGTTTGGGTAACCTGATGACTAGGGAAGAAAAGCAAACCTTAGCCTTAGAAAACAGTCGTAAGGTCCATGAGGAACAGCAAGACATGCTTATCGATGCACTCCGTCGTCATGGGGTTCAGATAGTGGTTGAGTCCAACGGTTCCCTGGTTATGGTAGAAGATGAGACTCCAGAAGCAGCAATCTCAGCTCCCCCAGCCTATAACCAATGCCCTCCTCCATCCACATATGATCCCTTACCAAGGACTACCCCTTTTCAGTCCTTTCCAGCATCCCAGACCATCAGGGTTCCATTCGACAGTGATGAGGAATGTGACCCTGCTTTGTTGAAAAAGTTGCTATGTCAAGGTGAAGAAGCCATTAGCAAACCTCCAAACCCTGGGAGCGATAATTCCTGTTGCATGTTGACCCTGAAAAGTTTGAATGAAACCGTCAAGGCCTTGAGTGAGGAAGATGAAACTGAAATCAGTCAGTTGCTAAGCCAATGGGGAAGTCAGAATTCAGAAAAGGCCACAAAGCCAGTGACCTAGGATCAGATTCGGGAAGCTGCCTATGCCTCTGGTAGTGCTGTTAATCAAATTAACCAGCAGAGTTGGCCATATGCCAGCAAAAGCCCGCCTCTAACCTTGAAGGAGCTGAAGGAATCCTCCGGTAGGACTCATGACTCTGAAAAGTCTAATGTCTATGTGATGACTCGGTCTGGACAGATGAGTGTGGAGTAGCCTAAGGGTGACAAAAGAAATGCCGTCTCCGAGCCAAAGACAGACAAAAGACCTTACAAGCCAGAAGCAGAAAAGCCAGACTCTGAAAAGGAGGACCCGGTGTTGACTCAGTTGAAGTGTACTCAAGCCAATATCTCCCTGTGGTCCCTGTTAACCTCCTCATACCCTCACAAACTGAAGCTAGAAGAAAGTTTGGCCAAGACCATGGTGCCCATAGATGTCACCCCAAATGAGGTCGTCCAGATGATTGGAAATATCCACTATGGAAATATCATCACCTTCACTGACCTGGACCTGCCAAAATATGGGGCCAGTCATAACGAACCCCTTTACATTACAGTCCAGTTGGAAGAACGCCGATTACCAAGGGTATTAGTTGACGGAGGGTCTGCAATGAATGTCCTGCCAGCAAAAATGATGGATTTGTTGGATTTGAATCCCACAGATTTGAAACCTTCCAGTCAAACCATTAAATCCTACAATTCCACTGCTCGGTCAGTTTTGGGGATTACTACTCTTAAACTGTGGTTTGGGAAAAAGGCCATGGACGTGGACTTCCAAGTGATTGACATTACCATTTCATTTACCGCTCTACTGGGATGACCTTGGATTCACCAGATAAATGGGGTAGCCTCTACTTTGCACCAATGCGTCAAATTCCAATCAAGTGATGGGACTATTACTACTATCTACGGAGACAGTATCACCGTGGAAGGAACCAGCACGGGAGTGTGATGATGTTGCCATTTCGCGGGAAAAATTCGGTTTTTGCGTTTCTTTGAAAAACCAAATAAAACCGGAAAAACGGAGTCGCCACGCCATTTTAATTTTGAAGGCCAAAACTTTGAAAAAAGCCCGAGATCAGAGATTTAGGTTCGGAGGTCATGTTACGCGTCGGGAAGGACGTTAGTGTGCACCCGACGCGCCTCGTAAAACGAGTCTTCCAAGCTGAAAATCATTTGTGTGTGTGCGTGTGTGCGTGTGTTTTGGCCAAAATAAGTTGAAACTCAGAAAAGTAAAAATTGGGATATCTTTTTAAGACTTTAAACTGATCCCATGATTTTTTGGAAGATTTTTGGATTGAGATTTGGTACTCAAAAGACCTTTTGAAGTTGAGAGCCATTTCTGCCAGAATGAAAAAGGCAGTGGACCTTTGATTTTGAAAGGGATTCAAGGGTCTTAAAACTTCATAATCTGGATAAACTCAGAGAATGAAAGTTGTTCTAGACACCTTAAATAAAGTTTGTACGAAGGAATTTTCCATTTTGGAGAATATTTGAGGGGTCAAAACCTTCTGGAAACCTCAGATATGAGATCTGGATTCCCAGAAGCTGATGAACTAGCCTCTGAAAGAAAATTTGAAAAGGGGAGTTTTACTCACCCAAAAAATAAGGTAAAAATATGTATGGAAAGCTCTGGATATTGGCTACAAAAAGTATTTTGTAGTCAACACCAAATTCCAAGTTCATCTGTGTCCAAAAATTAAGACCATGGACTGAGGTCTGAGAAAATTGCTACTGGACAGCAACTTCTCAAGAAAGAAAATATGATTTTAAGGGGGGTTTTGCATCCATGCTTGTCCCCATTTCTCTAGGTTTGGTTAGTGATCACTAGACATTTTAGTGGTGAATCAACTATACCAAACCATCCTTGGGGTACATTAGGACTAAGCATTTCATTTGCTTGGGAAGGGGAATTTTATCCTTTGAAATCAAGATTTTGTGCTTGAAAATGGTTTTTTAGGGTTTTGAAAGTGCATTTTTGCAAGTAAGCAAGAAAAGCTTTAAAAATAATGTTGATCTTTGTAGAAGATCATCCATGGAGATGGTCTTCCATGGTGATCTTCTTAGATCTAGAGAAAGAAGATGAAAGAACTACATTTTGTAGTTTGAAGATGCATGCATGGATGAGATTTAGGATTAGGAAGAGGAGGGTTTACCAATCTTCCTTGTGTTCTTGAGTGTTTGGCTTGAGTATATGAGTGTTTAGGGCTTTAATATGAGAGTGAGTGGATGAGTATGAGTTGGGAAAGATTGGAGAGAAAATGGTGACAATTCAAGTGAATTCTCACTGTTTTCTCTCTATATTACTTGAAGGTTCGGTGCAATTGTGTTCTTCCTTCCTATTTTTGTGACTGGAGGGCTCAATTTATAGCCCTCCTGAAATTGCAAAGTCATCCGCGCGGATGGATCCAGTAGGCGTGCACTGTTCATTAAATGCAGCTCCAGCTTTGGACAAGAAGAATATTTCTTTTTGAAATTCAAATTAGGCGACCGATTTATGTTTCCAGCATTGCTATATTTGGTTTTCTTCTTTTGTTTTGCTTTTTGAGATTCTTTTTAAGGTTTAACCTTAAATAACAATGCCCATTTTACCCTCACTTTGTTAGAAATGTTAGGATAGTTAGGAATTGTTAGAAATGTTATAACTTTCGTTAATTTTCTAACGAAAATTCTAACAAGCTCAAATTGGAGCACTTACAGTAGCCCCTCGGCGACGGCGCTTTCGAAGGAAGCGGGGTCGTCGATAAGAGTAAGGCTCCATATTTGGCAAGATGATCGAGTGATCGGGTGGCTGAACCTAGCGATAGGCTACCTACGTATCCTGAATGGGAATCAAGCCAGTCGTAGTTCGGGTCTTTGACCCTGGAGATGATGGCGTTTTAGGTGCCTCGAACCTGATGAGCGAGTTCTACGATCGGTTCTTGGAAAGAAACTCAGCTGGGCATAAGAGATGACCATTTTTGGTCT
Organism: Adenophora triphylla var. japonica; assembly: GCA_022495995.1. Lineage (NCBI taxonomy): Eukaryota > Viridiplantae > Streptophyta > Magnoliopsida > Asterales > Campanulaceae > Adenophora > Adenophora triphylla. The sequence continues at coordinate 401,889 of JAFEMH010000848.1, forward strand.
GATGGCTATCCGCTCTGCTGGGGATAGGAATGACCATTTTCGGTCTCTGCTGGGGATGATTGCGATTTATCGCTTTCTAGTGATAGCGTCTTAGGTGCCTCAGACCTTGGAGATGGCGTTTTAGGTGCCTCGAACCTTGGAGATGGCTTTTTAGGTGCCTCGGACCTTGATGATGGCGTTTTAGGTGCCTCGAACCTTGATGATGATGGCTTTTTAGGTGCCTCGGACCTTAATTTGAGATGGCCTTTCGGTGGACTTCGTCTGCTGCCGAAGGAGAGGGTGACCGTTTTGGTCGAGGGGCTGGACCTAATGATAGGCTACCTACGTATCCCTAGTGGGAATCAAGCCCTTTCGTAGTTCGAGTCTTACTCGAGATTTCGTTGGCTTTTGGGATTCCGTTAACTTTGCTGGGGAAAATCAGACGTATTCGTCTGGGGAATTGGTCTTACGTTTGACTGCCGGAGGTAATTTTGATGAAAGATACGGGATCTCGTTATCTTTCTCAGGGCACTTGGTCTTACGTTTGACTGCCGTGGGTAATTTTGATGAAAGATACGGGATCCGTTATCTTTCTCGGGTCACTCGGTCTTACGTTTGACTGCCGGGGGTAATTTTGATGAAAGATACGGGATCCGTTATCTTTCTCGGGTCACTCGGTCTTACGTTTGACTGCCGGGGAAGGATTTTGATGAAAGATACGGGATCTCGTTATCTTTCTCGGGGCACTCGGTCTTACGTTTGACTGCCGGGGGTAATTTTGATGAAAGATACGGGATCTCGTTATCTTTCTCGGGGCACTCGGTCTTACGTTTGGCTTAGGGGTAGGATTTTGATGAAAGATACGGGATCTCGTTATCTTTCTCGGGGCACTCGGTCTTACGTTTGGTATGGGGTAATTTTGATGAAAGATACGGGATCCGTTATCTTTCTCGGGGCACTCGGTCTTACGTTTATTGCCGGGGTAATTTTGATGAAAGATACGGGATCTCGTTATCTTTCTCGGGGCACTCGGTCTTACGTTTGGCTGCTAGGGATAATTTTGATGAAAGATACGGGATCTCGTTATCTTTCTCGGGGCACTCGGTCTTACGTTTGGCTTAGGGGATGATTTTGATGAAAGATACGGGATCTCGTTATCTTTCTCGGGGCACTCGGTCTTACGTTTGGCTAGGGGGTAATTTTGATGAAAGATACGGGATCCGTTATCTTTCTCGGGGCACTCGGTCTTACGTTTTGCTTAGGGGTAATTTTGATGAAAGATACGGGATCCGTTATCTTTCTCGGGTCACTCGGTCTTACGTTTGGCTAGGGGTAATTTTGATGAAAGATACGGGATCCGTTATCTTTCTCGGGTCACTCGGTCTTACGTTTACGCCGAGGAAGGATTTTGATGAAAGATACGGGATCTCGTTATCTTTCTCGGGGCACTCGGTCTTACGTTTGCCGGGGGTAATTTTGATGAAAGATACGGGATCCGTTATCTTTCTCGGGGCCTTTCGGTCTTACGTTTGGCTGGGAAGGATTTTGATGAAAGATACGGGATCTCGTTATCTTTCTCGGGGCACTCGGTCTTACGTTTGACTGCGGGTAATTTTGATGAAAGATACGGGATCCGTTATCTTTCTCGGGGCACTCGGTCTTACGTTTGGCTAGGGGTATTTTGATGAAAGATACGGGATCTCGTTATCTTTCTCGGGGCACTCGGTCTTACGTTTGGCTAGGAGAAGATTTTGATGAAAGATACGGGATCTCGTTATCTTTCTCGGGGCACTCGGTCTTACGTTTGGCTAGGGGTAATTTTGATGAAAGATACGGGATCCGTTATCTTTCTCGGGGCACTCGGTCTTACGTTTGGCTAGGGGAAGGATTTTGATGAAAGATACGGGATCTCATTATCTTTCTCGGGGCACTCGGTCTTACGTTTGTGCTTAGGGGTAATTTTGATGAAAGATACGGGATCTCGTTATCTTTCTCGGGGCACTCGGTCTTACGTTTGTGCTTGGGTAATTTTGATGAAAGATACGGGATCTCGTTATCTTTCTCGGGGCACTCGGTCTTACGTTTGACTTGGGAAGATTTTGATGAAAGATACGGGATCTCGTTATCTTTCTCGGGGCACTCGGTCTTACGTTTGGCTAGGGAAGATTTTGATGAAAGATACGGGATCTCGTTATCTTTCTCGGGGCACTCGGTCTTACGTTTCTGCAGGGGTAATTTTGATGAAAGATACGGGATCCGTTATCTTTCTCGAGGGCACTCGGTCTTACGTTTTCTTAGGGAATGATTTTCTTGACAAGGTGACTTTGGTTAACTCTGTCAAGTTGGGGACTGAATTGCAGAGTCCTGAAATTTTAAGGGGCAAAAGGGTCATTTTGACCCTTGCAATCCTATCCGCGCGGATAGGAGCTGAAAGTCAGGGGTATTAATTAGGGCCAACGCCCTTTTCTTCTTCTTCCTCAGTCTTTTCAATTTTGAACGCAGAGAAAGAGAGAGAGGCTCGCGAATCCGCCATTTTTGGCCATTTAAGCTTCAAAAATCTTCCGATTTCTTCGATTTTTTGAGCAATGGAACACGGGGAAGGCGCTTTTCAAGGCCAAGGACGTGGCCCGGTAGCGGAGGCGGTGGAGCTCGTCCGGATGAGGAGGCATTACAATCTTTCGCAATCGGTTGAGGAGGAGCATTACCCCGATGCTTGGCAACATTGGGCTTCGGATCCGCATCTTCGAACGGTATACTTTGAAACCCTTTGATCCCTTTGTTGATTTCTTGTTTGAAAATTTTTTTTTTTGAAAATTCGAATGATTGATGTTCTTGGCTTTGAATCTTGATTTTGATGCTTTGCATGTTGTAATGAGTATATGAGTAACCCAAAATGTGCACTTTGCTTGGGAAAAAGAATTGGCATTTTTGCCACATTTTTTTTCGATTCGAAAATTATATGTGAAAATTCGAAGAATTGTGATTTTTTTTTTGAAATTGAATATTGCATGTTCTTGATGATGATTTTTTTTTTGAAATTGAATTTTGATATTGATGAATGATGATGCAATGCATGCATTTTGTTTGGAAAGAATGGGCATTTTGCCAATATGAGATGTATGTATGTTTAGGATTTTTTTTGAAAAGTGGGACGGATTTTTCCTCCCGTTGCATGTAAGATGGATGATATGCATGTATGCATTTTTTTTGTTGAAAATGGGACGGAGTTTTTACTTCCGTAGGAATGCATCTTTTTTTTTTGATGAATGCATTGGGACTTGCTTTGAAAATTGTTTTCTTTCATGCGAGAAAAATGGGGCTATGCTCATTGTATCTTTGTTATCTTTGTCGAATTTTTTTTTTTTTTAATGTAAATGCAAATGCAATCTTTTTGACATTTTCTCTTTTTTTTTTTTACGGGCGGAAACCGTTTTGTGACGGAGCGGTGAACAAGATGAAGACTCGAGGATCGGTGGAGTGCGTGATTGACTTGTGGGATCGGCTTCGGATGCGGGCCGAGGAGCTTTGCCGAGTCAGAGACGGTTGTTGTCGAGACGGGGCTCTGGGAGTTCGTCGAGTGCTTGAGGGGTGGTCAAGTTCCCTAAGAACAAGGGCTTGATGTTTGCTGCAGCGCGGCATTGGTGGGACGCGACCCACACCTTCCACTTCTTACAGGGGCGAGGCTACGGTTACGCCCTCCGATTACGCTGCGATCACGGGCTGTCCTTTAATGGGCGCGGCATTGAGTGGCGGGATGGCTACGGCGATGCCGTCTGCGAGGCTCTTACGGGATTTTCCCTATTCCCAAAAGGGGATGGGGATGGAGTATGCCGTGGTCTACGGCAAGATCGTGGAGACCATTGTGAGCTATGAGGTGGGGAGGAGAGGATAGGCGCCGATCAGATTGCCGGGGGCCTTCTTGTGGTTTGCTTTCTCGAGCACGCTCTTTGGACATCTTTGAGGGACGGCGGTCTTTGCCTTGTTGAGGTCCTTGGAGGACATGGAGACGGCCGGAGATGTCTCGTGGGGAGAGGCCGGGTGGCAGAGCTTTATTTTGCTCTTGATAGGTACAGTCGGAAGGCTGTGAGCTCCTTGTATTGCTTCGAGTTTGCCTTGGAGGTATAAGCTCTCTTTTTGCTTTCCCTCTCTTTTTTTTTGAGCACGCACTTTTCTTTTGCCTTTGGATTGATTGGATTTTTACCTTTCGCGCGGTATGGGCGTTGGAGTTTTTCACGTCACGGTGTGGCGGCGGCCGGCGGAGTACGTCGGGCGTATCCGGCCATGCGGTCTTGGTCCAAGCATGCCGGGAGAAGATAAGCTCCGGGGCGTACGACTCTCGAGTACGCGGATTGCCTTCCTTTGACGGAGGCCGAGACGGATGAGGGGATGATATTCTTCCACAGGATCGCTTTGAGGTAGCGCCGGGTGAAGGGCGGCGAGATGCGGGACGGTGCGGCGGAGGATTTTGAGGGTCGACTGCGATGCCTATTATCAGGAGAGAGGGTGACGCGCCGGCATGGCGTGAACTTCGCCTTTGAGGACACCGGTGGAGCCTCCCGCCGATATGATGCACCCGAGCGATCGGTCAAGTGACTGGGATGATTACAAGCGAGCTGGCACTTCTCGGACTTCGTGGCGATTGAGCCATATGCGACATTCGTCTTGAGGAGGCGAGGATGCCTCGGGTTTGGATAGGGAGGGGCTTGGGATCCCGCGGTACCCTCGGACGGATTTTTCCTATATCCGGGATGGGGTCCGATTGAGGGTGCGAGATCCCTCGGCCGAGCGACTTCCACGAGCTTTCCGGCCTCGTCAGGGTATGAAGGTATGGCTTTCACGCTTTTCCCCTTCTTTTCTTTCCTTTGTTTCATCATCTTTAGCATCACTTCTTTTTTTTTTGGCGCTTTTGCTTTTGTGCAGTTTTCGGAGGTGGTCGTCGAGAAGGCGACGAAGCAAGTGATCGGGGCCAAGAGATTCATCGGGAGGATGGTCGCTTGCGGGGCTCCTCGAGGCTAGAGCGGCGACCACGGCCGGCGCTGTCGGACGGGAGGCTTCCCCTTTCGCTCGGAGACTTCTTCGAGACTCCTTTGTCTCCTCTCCTTGATCCCAGCGCGGTGCGCCTTCGGATCACGTCATTCTCGGGGATCCACACGGGCGGGGACACGTTTGGCGGCATGGCGGGTCGTCTTCGTACGTGCGGGAGTCAGACGCCTTCACCTTCGGATACGATTTTTCGCGAGATCTCGGCTTGCCCTATCGGAGCGTGCGGTTGGTCTGACGAGCCTCTCTCTGGAGACGAGGACGATTACGAGCTGAGATTTTCAGGGCTCCTGAGGAGGCGGGCCCGAGTCGCAAGAGGGGCCGGGGGGAGACATCGGGCGCTGGAGACTCCGATTGATTTTTTTTTTTTTGAGATTTAGATTTGTACAGATTATGCACATTTTTTTTTTTGGATGTAATAATTTAGGATTTTATTTATGTTTGTTTGTTTTTTTTTTTTTTGCACACTCTCTTTTTTGGAATGTAATAATTTAGGATTTTATTTTATGAATGCAATGCAATATGAATGCAGTGTTGCATGAGCCTTGGTTTTTGCAAGGGTGTTTGGTATATGGGTGGTTTGGGGAGGTTTTGCACGGGTTTCGAGCAACGGGACGGAATATTCCTCTTTTGGTGTAGCGGCTTGGTGTTGCAGATTTTTTTTGTGAAAGCAATCATGTCCGCGCGGATAGGGCGCATCTGACATTGTCCTTTAATTTTGGTTCAGACACTGGTCTTGCTTTATTTCAAATTCAAATATCCTCTTCAACCTCCGAGTCCAAACAACCATTTTCGGGGAGAAAGAGAAAAACCATGGAAATGGCCAAAAATTCTCCAAAATTGTCCAAAGAAAGGCAAATGTTGTTCTTTGAAAAGTTCAAGGAGTGGTGTAGGGAGATCATGCACGAGAGAAGATCATTCTTTGAAGAAAGGTACAAGGTACGATGCTTGTGGTCTCTCAAAGAATTGGTTCCGGATTATGACCTCTTAAGAGCTTCTTCTTCGTTTTGGGATACTAGAAGGCATGTCTTTTGCCTTTCCTTCAACGAGATTGTTCCATGTGGAAGAATTTCGGGCCTTGCTTGGAGGTCGGAGGTGGAAGAGATAGCGGTTCCTTTGCCGGAGGGGCTTCTTTTGTTGACGGTGTGCGTCCTCCTTCATCTTTCCCGGAGGAAGCGCAAGGTATGATCCGCGGTCCGATCATTTCGATATTTCCGGTCTTCCCGACAGATTTAGGGGCCTAGGCTTGGTGGATGATGCCTATTGGGATGCCTTTGCACTTTGTATGTTTGGCACCCTGTTCATGGTCTATTCCTTTGGGATCTGCCATCGGTCTCTGCTGGATGTTGTCGTTCGCTGTCGCACAGGCGAGAGATGTCGTTCCTTTGATTCTTGGGGAGACTTTTCATGCTCTCGACGGATTAGCTACCGGACGGTATATGCACGGGGGCAGCCCGTTCCTCTTGACCACGTGGGCGATGGAGCGTTTGGGGTTCTTCGGGAAACCTACGATATGATGAGGCCTTGGACTTTTGCCGGGAGAGGTGTTGATGTAGATTTTGATGATCGGGGCTCGTGGGAGCGTTGGATGGCGGGTCGCCGGGCTGAAGATATCCATGGTTGGTGCCTCATTGGCGGGTGGAGACTCGCGAGTGCTTGGGGACGGGTCCCTTGGTTATGCTTAGGGGCTTTCTCGGTCCGGTTTCTACATTCCGGCTCACGGTCTGAGGCGGTTTGGCTTGGAGCGAGTTCCTTTGGAGGGTTTTGATGATATAGCCACCGGGGTGGTGGCTCCTGTTTCCATGGATGATCCCTCGGTGTTTCCATTTCTTTCCCGAGCATGGAGGTATGATGCCTTTCCTCCTCGGGTTATTCCTCGAGCGTCAGAGACCGGTGTTCTTGACCACTTGGTACTGGATTGGTATGAGAGGCATGCAGGAGAGACTCGGGTGGCTATTTTGAGGCGGCGTGAGGCCATTATGGGTGCGGAGGATCGGTTTACGAGAGGAGGAGGGCGAGGCGAGGGCCAATCCTCATGACGGGAGCGGAGACGGCGCGGCGATTATGAGGCTTACGTCAAGAGACGAGGAGAGGAGGGCTCCTATGTTACCGGCTAGGTTACGAGGAGATGAGGGATGACGCTAGGGCTACTAAGGCCACGACGGAGGCCGGTTTGATAGACCCTGTTCCTATACCGAGCTTGGTAGGAGGAATCACCGACATTTTTCCGGTTCGAGAGAAAGACTCGGAGGGGAAGAAGAAGGGAGAGGCCGATGAGTGGCTTGGAGTGACTACGAGGTTTCCAAGTATCCCTTTCTTGCCATGACGGACACATTAGTTTGATTATGTATCTTAGTTTTCTTTTAGCGAGGTTGCCGGTTGTAGGAATGAATCGGGCTTAGACTCATCAAAGAGCTTTTAACTTGTAATGAATATTTGAATTGCTTTAGAGTTTTTAGAGACGCTTTCATGGTCGATCAATTGTATTGATGCCAAAGTATGGCTTTTATTTGTGCTTTAGACCGAACCGTTTCCGGTGCCTACGTTCCCCTCATTTTGAGGAGCTCGGGTCTTCGTAGTTCAACTTTGGTGAACTCTTTTTTGTTTTTTGTTTTTGTTTTTTTGGTGCAACCTGTTTTTACCTAGGCCGCCCTTCTCGGGTTTCTAACCTAGTTGGGTATTACTCTTTTAGCACTCTTTTTTTTTGTTTTTTTTTTTTGTTTTTTTGTTTTTTTGGTGCAACCTGTTTTTTACCTAGGCCGCCTTTTTCGGGTTTCTAACCTAGTTGTGTATTACTCTTTTTAGCACTCTTTTTTTTTTTTTTTGTGTTTTTTTTTTTTTTGTTTTTTTTTTGTTTTTTTTTTTTTTTTTTTTACGCGTAGTATCTGCGCGGCTTGTCACCATTCTTGGGTGTACAAAGGGATTCCGTCGAGTGCAAGTTGCATGGCTCCTCAGGAGAAGATCTTACGGACGACATATGGCCCGACCCATACGAGGCTCCCATTTGCCGAGAGGGTTGATACGGGTGGGGCTTTTCTTTTAGAACGAGATCACCTTCTCGGATCTCCCGATGCTTTACTTTCTTGTCGAAGGCTCTAGCCATTCTTCCTTGGTAGGCTCGGATGTGTTCCATGGCCTTCAATCGGCGTTCGTCTAGTAGGGCCAATTCGTCATGGCGACTGCGGAGCCATTCGACCTCGTTGATCGCTTTCCGGCGGTATACGGAGCGAGGGATTTCCGGCTCGATTGGGAGTACGGCTTCCATTCCGTATGTGAGGGCAAAAGGTGTTTCCCCGGTTGCCGTTCGGCGATGTTCTCACGCCCCCGAGTGCCAAGTGTAACTTCTCGGGCCAATCTACGCCTTGGACGGCCATCTTCCGGATGATATTTTCCGAGTCTTGTTTCTTTGCTTGACGGCTCCGTTGGTTTGGGGCTGTAGGGAGATGACTTGTGACGGGTTATTCGGAATTCCGCCGGCAATTTTCACATTCCCCTTCGAAGTGGGATCCATTATACGAAATGATTTCGGCGGCAACCCGTATCGGCACATGATGTTTTCTTTGATGAAGAGGGCAACTTTCTTTGAATTGAGGATTTTGTAGGACTTGGCTTCAACCCACTTGGTGAAATAATCCACGGCTACCGGGGCGAACTCGTGGCCGTTCTTGCTGATGGTGTGATTTTGCCTATGACATCAATTCCCCAAGTGACGAAAGGCGAAGGGGTTGTCATGCGGTATAACTCGTGAGGAGGCAAGTGATTAAGATTTGAGTATCGGCGACATTTGTCGCGGCTTTTGACAAAGCTGGATGCGATCGGCTTCCATGGTGATCCAAAAATACCCCATTCTCGGTATGATTTGCATCGAGCTCGAGCATTCATGTGAGGGCCGCGAGTACCACCATGTATTTCTTTCATGAGTTCGGTAGCCTCTTGTTTCTTTGATACATCGCGGGAGGGGCCTTGATAACGTTTTTGTATAACATGTTTCCCGAAAGAACATAATGGGAGGCGAGCCGCCGGGGCGAGAGACTTTTTGCTTTGATTCCTTCTTTATATTCCCCATCTTCGTTTTTGAAAGAGGCCTCGCCATCCTTAGTCTTGGTAAATGAGTGTACCGGGGATCATTGATCGGTTCGGCTTCCGCTTCAATTTCGAAGCAATAGGCGGGGTTTTCTCTTCTCCCGACTACGAATGGTTTAACGAGACTTTCCTTCGGGTATTTCGACAAGAGAGGCTAGTGTAGCGAGCATCTGCGAACTGTTTCGGTCTCTTGGCGAGGTAATGAAAAGGCTGATTTCTTTGAATTGAGTTACTAACTCTTCCATGTAAGCATGATACTTACGCAAACCCGGATCCACGGTCTTCCATTTGTTAGAGACACGATTGATGATGAGGGCGAGTCACCGTACACCTCCAATTCCTTGATATTTCTTTCAAGGGCGGCTTCCAACCCGGCTATGCAAGCTTCATATTCGGCGGCGTTGTTGGTGACTTGAAGTTCGGCCTTCTTGCTATGGGGGTGTGTTCGTCGGTAGGATCGACCGAAGCATTCCTATCCCGTTCCCCCTTTTGTTTGACGCCCGTCGAAGAAGAGTTGCCGGCGATTTTCTCCTTCTAGAGCGAAGATTCCATCATCGGGAAATTGAGGTTCGAGTCCTCGGGACTCATCACTTGGGAAATCGGCCGAGATGTTACGCCATTATGCGTCCTTTTACGGATTTCCTTGAAACATAAGCGATGTCATATTCGGCCAAAAAGAACGACCATTTTGCCAATCTCATGGAGATGGAAGGCTTGTCGAAACGATATTTGATGGGGTCTATCCTTGAAACAAGATGTATCGGGTGAGGCTGCATGTAGTGTTTCAACTTTCCCACTACCCGGACCAAACTGCGCAAGTCTTCTCGCAAGCGAGTAATTGAGTTCGCTTCCTTGGAGCTTTTACGCTTACGAAATAGATGGCGTTTTCGACTTTGGAATCTTTTTTCTCTTGAGCTAGCATAGCCCCAATTCTTTGTATCCGTGACAGTTAGATATAGCAAGAGTGGCTTTTGCCGATGTGGTGGGCGAGAGAATCGGGGATTCACAAGGTATGCCTTAATGCGTTCAAAGGCAAGGTGACATTAAGGGTCCATTACGTGTAGGCATTCTTTTTCATCAACTTGAAGATTGGCTCGCGGATCGAGGTCGGTGATTTACAAAGCGGCTTATGTATTGCGGTCTTCCCATGAAGGATTTCACTTACGTCGGTGTCCGTGGTGGCTTCATTTCAACTATCGCCTTGATTTTACGGGGATCTACTTCGATTCCCCGTTACGTCACCATATATCCTAGTACCTTGCCTCGTCTTACACCGAAAGTGCACTTGGGTGGATTCGGTCTCATCTTTGTGGTCTCGGAGGCGGCCGAAGAATTTTCTCAAATCAACAAAGTGCGCCATCGATCCTGGAATGTATTATCATGTCGTCCACATAGACCTCAATTTCTTTGTGGATCATGTCATGGAGCAACATAGCTGCCCTGCAGTACGTAGCCCGGCATTCTTTAGTCCGAATGGCATGACCGTGTAGCGATATGTGCCCCAAGGGGTTGTGAAGGCTGTTTTGGCTTGATCTTCTTACGCCATTTTGATTTGGTTGTAGCCGGCAAAACCATCGACGAAAGATTTGACTTCGTGGTTGGCCGTGGAATCTACCAAAATGTCGATGTTTGGCGAGGAAATCGTCTTTTGGGTAGCTTTGTTTAAGTCTCTGAAGTCTACGCGGCATCGGATCTTTCCGTTGGCCTTGGTCACCGTCACTATGTTGGACTGGCCATGTTGGGTATTCAATGACCACTGATGAACCACTTACTGAGCATCTTTTCTATTTCCTCTTTCACTTGTAAGGACCATTCGGGCTTAATTCTTCTTAGCTTACGCTGCGGCTTGACTTACGGGTCGAGCGGTATTCGGTGCTCAACTATGGAAGGATCGAGGCTGGCATATCTTTATAGGACCATGCGAACACATCCACGAATTCTTTTAGCGGCTCGATTAGGGCAACCCTTTCGATCCCTTCGAAGAAACTACCAATCTGCGTCTCTTTAGGCTCTTCCGCGAGTTCCCAAATTCACACTTGTCAAAATCTCTTCGGCGGCTTGGGCTCGATTTTCCTCTTTCCGGACAACTTTGCTTAAAGATTTCTTTGATATATTGTTCATTTAATGTGTGCGCCTCTTCATCTAGTGAATCGTTATTAAGCTGTTTTTAGATTATTAGTTAATTCATCATTAGTTAAAGTGGCAATTAAGGGATACTCGAAAGGTTCATCATTTCATTGAAGACGAAGGGAATACAACGTTCGCTACGGATTCGTAGTCTTCGGGCGTAAGGCCATCGGACGACTCGAGAGACTCGAACTCAACAATGAGAGACTCGGAGGATTTTACAAAGGTTGACACGAAAGGACGGGGGACCAATCCAAGCTTGGTGATCATTTCCTCTTTGGTCGCGGACGGGCCGAGAGTTTCCCAATTCTTTAAAGGCATCGGCGTCGGTGGCTTCAAAACCGGGAAAGGCATGGTCTCTGTGCTCCCTCTTCGATCGTTGCTATCATCTCTTTGTGCGAACCAGAATCAAGCTGTGTTTGGCATCGAAAGGCGAGCATGTGGATGTAGGGATCTTCCTCAGTGCAGGGACTTCCGTTTCGTCACAATCGACCGCTCAATCCCGGATGTAAGGACGCATTGCGTCTCGGTGGCTGCTAGAAAAATCTCATGTCCCATACTCGAGCGGAAAGGCTTGGCGAGGTAGTTCGGCAAGGAGGACGTCCCACACGACGTTCATAGATTCGAGTCGAGTGCGTCGGTGTTTGCGACTTTTATCATGAAAATCTCCTCGCCGGCGAGGCTGAAGAATGGGTTTGCGAGAATGCGACAAATGCGTGATTGAGGACCGGGGACTTGTGTGCATGTATCATGGCGGCGTTCGGCGTTTCCTTCGATGCGACTCCAAGTGTTGGAAATAGCAATTAAATTTGATGAATCGAACTTCTTCGGAGTGCTTGCTTGAGTGTGTCGACATAGTTGGCATCGCTAGATTCCAAAGGATGCTTTGGCGAGACTTGCCTCTTGAAGGATGTAGCCCCGGTGTTTGGCTGTGGGTGTTCTTGGCTATTGTTTCGGCTTCGTTCCCTATGAGGAAAGCTGTCACCCCTTATGACTTCAAGGTCTCCCTGCCGGTTGATGAATTTGACGCATTGGTGGAGAGTGGAGGCTATGGCTTTCATGTGATGCAACCAAGGGCGCCCTAGTAGAGTGTGAACTCGGAGGATATCCATTACATGGAACTGCGGGCACCATTTGGGTTTCGCACCGAGTTCAGTCACTGTCCCCAGAATGGGGCGAGACGAACCGTCGTAGGCTTTGACGGTCCGGGTAGATGGGATCACGCGCCTTTCATTTATGCGGAGGGCCCTCATCATGCCGAGGGGAAGGACATTTACCGATGATCCATTGTCCACTAATACCCCAGGGAGTGACATGGTGTTGAGCCGAATAGTGATGTACAAAGCTTCATTGTGTTGGGAGACATCTCTTGGCAAATCTTCATCGCGAAGGTGATCATACTCCCATATAGGTGAGGATCATAGATTTGGTCCTTGTCTCGGGATGGAGAGTCATCAAGCCGGTCACTTCGTGCCTTTTTCTTGCGAGGCGAGTCTTTGCCGAAGCCACAGGTTATGCTTGATGCCTTTTGTGGCGGTTGCCATCTCTAGTCAACATGTTGATTGAGTGGGAGCGCCCAGGCCGCGTCGGTTTTCTTCATCGGTGTATATTCGGGAGGCTGGACAAAGCGAACCTTGGGCGACCCGAGGGGTTGGACTTACGTTGCAACGGTACTTTGGTATCCGAAGGTCTCAATTGTCGTTGGCAAGGCTTTTACGTTCTTTTCACCCCTTTTTGCTTTGGGGAAGGCGGGCGGAGTAGAGTACATAATAATCAAATCCCCCAGATGGCTCCCCGAGCGTTCCCACACTGTTATCACCGGCCTCGAATCTCTCCTTCAATTTTCTTTGGGAGGAAATTTTCTTTTTCTTAGGAGGACGGTCCTCGTGTATCCGATCTGATAGTCCCTTTCAAGGCAATCGGGACGATCACAAATATCCCACCAAATGTGTTCTACGGTGGTGGCGGATTTGGGACCTCGGGTTGAGCGGTCTTTGGAATGACTTTGAGTGGAACTGGTCAGGGGATCTGCTGCTGGACTCATCTGGTAGCGAGTGATTGGACTCTGCCGGGTAATGAGAGATATTGAGGTCCCGGGGAACGGGCACATGTTTGTCTTTCAAGGTAGCCCCGGTCAGTTGGGATATTGTTAAGGTCCCGAAGTGGCGTGTGGCCTCTTCAATCCGGGCTGTATGCATTGCAGCGTTCTTCCCGGGACTTTGATGGCTGACCATATTCCTTCAAGCTGTTCCCTGATTTTCATCACTCAGTGATATTTGTGGGATCATCACTTTGAGAGGGGACAAGCGACGGTATACCGAACTCTTTCGTCCACGGCTAGCTGTTTGGGGGCCGGTTGCCACTGTAAGTCGGCGGGCGGGAGTCCCGGCGGTGGAAACATAGGAATCTTGGGGTAGCATCTTGATGTATCAGGATCGTTAAGAAGAGGAGGAGAACCCTCTTGTCTTTGCGGTAAAAGTGCCATCGGAATTGAGGCGATAGTCAAACCATGACTTGCGACTACCCCCGGTAGGTCATCAATTTGAGCCTCATGTCGAAGTCTCATTTGTTCTACCAAGCGGATCCAATCTTTCGGGTGCATCGAGGGATTTTGGAGGACGGAGCAACGTTATCCCCATCATTACCGGGCGATGCGGACATTACGAAACCCGGAGTTGGAACAAACGGCGAAGGCGATGACGCGCTTGACTCTTCCCAACTGATCAAACGGTGACCCGGTGCCGAAACCAAGCTTTGTGCGGAGGCTGCGGGAAAGGACACGAAGGTTCGGATGTGCAGGAATGGAAGGAGGGTAGGTGTTTGGGCTTTTGGCTCATGCAACATGCGATTATTTGTTCACGTTTACTTAAAACATGTTTTATTATCCTAATCGGTTGGAAAAGATTGCTCTTCTTTTTGCAAACTACTCGATTCTGGATCGGTGGGCCCCGTCACTACGTCTATAAGCCCCTCGTATTCCACACGTATTTCGACCTCCCGGGGTGGGCGGCCCGGGCGAGGGTCCTATAGGGCAAGCGGGTCCCACCGACCGAAAGAAAACGATCCTAAAAGTCGGCGGGTAATCGAGTCTTAACGAGCATTCGATGTAAATTACGGACAAAGGCGACGTCGAAAGTCAAGATCATGTCAGGGCTCGACAAAAAGTCGGCATGATTTGGACCGATAAGCGTCCACGATTGATCTTGACTTGTCGTCGGTTAAGCCGTAATTAGGCATGGAATAATCATTAATCCTTGATGACTCGGTGTCAATGCTTTGGGAGTCGAGTGTATAATTTGTGCCGGTCGAGCCGAAGTCAAGGCGCCGGTCAATATCTTGGTCAAAGTCTGCGGCGGAAAACCGGCGAACTTCGGCGATTAGGGACCCGAAAGATATTGAGTCGGTATGCCGACAAAGGCTTGAAAGGAAAGGTCTATACACGGACGGGGCATGACACGGACCGGACTAAAAACCAACCGGGTCTCGGACAAAGTGTGTCACGGACAAGTGCATGGTCGACACGAGGCTCCATGGGATGTTTGGGTAGTCCTGTGCTCATCCGAGAGGCGTAATAAGACCAAACGGACCGCGACAAGGATTTCCCCGGGTTAAGGACGTAGTGTGCAGTGTACGGTCACGTGCGCGTAGTGTGCAAGCGATCTATATTCTTTTCGAGTAAAATAGAAATTTTTTATGTGTCTTAAAAAATATGATGCATGATTTTTTTTTTTGGAAATTTTCTTTTTTTTTTTGAAAATCTTTTTTTTTGAAAATTTTAATGAGCACATAAGCACGAAAATTCCGACAGTTAGGGACATTATTCCGACAGTCAAAATTTTGACTTTCTCCGAGGCGGCCAAAACAACATGAAAACTGTGCAAAAATCAACACACACACAAAAATGATTTTCAAAGCCGGGACGGAAGCTTGACCCTCAAAAGCTTTTTTTTTTTTTTGAAAACGGTGATACCGGTACGTGGGATTGTTAGACCACAATTTATCCCCGACTCGTGTTAGGAGGCGATAACGGGAAATTTAGTGGTTTCCACCAATATACCGAATACCATTTTTTATTAAAAAGCTTAGTCCCCAGCGGAGTCGCCACTGTGATGATGTTGCCATTTCGCGGGAAAAATTCGATTTTTGCGTTTCTTTGAAAAACCAAATAAAACCGGAAAAACGGAGTCGCCACGCCATTTTAATTTTGAAGGCCAAAACTTTGAAAAAAGCCCGAGATCAGAGATTTAGGTTCGGAGGTCATGTTACGCGTCGGGAAGGACGTTAGTGTGCACCCGACGCGCCTCGTAAAACGAGTCTTCCAAGCTGAAAATCATTTGTGTGTGTGTGTGTGTGTGTGTGTGTGTTTTGGCCAAAATAAGTTGAAACTCAGAAAAGTAAAAATTGGGATATCTTTTTAAGACTTTAAACTGATCCCATGATTTTTTGGAAGATTTTTGGATTGAGATTTGGTACTCAAAAGACCTTTTGAAGTTGAGAGCCATTTCTGCCAGAATGAAAAAGGCAGTGGACCTTTGATTTTGAAAGGGATTCAAGGGTCTTAAAACTTCATAATCTGGATAAACTCGGAGAATGAAAGTTGTTCTAGACACCTTAAATAAAGTTTGTACGAAGGAATTTTCCATTTTGGAGAAGATTTGATGGGTCAAAACCTTCTGGAAACCTCAGATATGAGATCTGGATTCCCAGAAGCTGATGAACTAGCCTCTGAAAGAAAATTTGAAAAGGGGAGTTTTACTCACCCAAAAAATAAGGTAAAAATATGTATGGAAATCTCTGGATGTTGGCTACAAAAAGTATTTTGTAGTCAACACCAAATTCCAAGTTCATCTGTGTCCAAAAATTAAGACCATGGACTGAGGTCTGAGAAAATTGCTACTTGACAGCAACTTCTCAAGAAAGAAAATATGATTTTAAGGGGGGTTTTGCATCCATGCTTGTCCCCATTTCCCTAGGTTTTGGTTAGTGATCACTAGACATTTTAGTGGTGAATCAACTATACCAAACCATCCTTGGGGTACATTAGGACTAAGCATTTCATTTGCTTGGGAAGGGGAATTTTATCCTTTGAAATCAAGATTTTGTGCTTGAAAATGGTTTTTTAGGGTTTTGAAAGTGCATTTTTGCAAGTAAGCAAGAAAAGCTTTAAAAATAATGTTGATCTTTGTAGAAGATCATCCATGGAGATGGTCTTCCATGGTGATCTTCTTAGATCTAGAGAAAGAAGATGAAAGAACTACATTTTGTAGTTTGAAGATGCATGCATGGATGAGATTTAGGATTAGGAAGAGGAGGGTTTACCAATCTTCCTTGTGTTCTTGAGTGTTTGGCTTGAGTATATGAGTGTTTAGGGCTTTAATATGAGAGTGAGTGGATGAGTATGAGTTGGGAAAGATTGGAGAGAAAATGGTGACAATTCAAGTGAATTCTCACTGTTTTCTCTCTATATTTCGCCAGAGGTTCGGTGCAATTGTGTTCTTCCTTCCTATTTTTGTGACTGGAGGGCTCAATTTATAGCCCTCCTGAAATTGCAAAGTCATCCGCGCGGATGGATCCAGTAGGCGTGCACTGTTCATTAAATGCAGCTCCAGCTTTGGACAAGAAGAATATTTCTTTTTGAAATTCAAATTAGGCAGCCAGTTTATGTTTCCAGCATTGCTATATTTGGTTTTCTTCTTTTGTTTTGCTTTTTGAGATTCTTTTTAAGGTTTAACCTTAAATAACAATGCCCATTTTACCCTCACTTTGTTAGAAATGTTAGGATAGTTAGGAATTGTTAGAAATGTTATAACTTTCGTTAATTTTCTAACGAAAATTCTAACAAGCTCAAATTGGAGCACTTACAGGGAGGTATCCCAATACTGGAGATCAAGCATGATGATGAAGGGTTTGCCTTGACTGGATTCTCTGTAGCCTCCTCCAAAGCGCAAGTGTGTTGCACCGACCTCACTGCTACCTCTGACAAAATACCTCCTGCCATGCGAATGATGAGAAAGATAGGTTATCTTCCAGGGCTTGGACTGGGTAAAAGACTTCAGGGTCGTAATGCTGTCATTGATGCTAAGGAACAGACCACCCGACACGGCTTGGGATACAAACCGAATTCTCAGGATGACAGAAAGGCTAAAGGAACAGTTCAGGAAAAACGAAATGAAGGGATCCGTCTCCATCCTTATAGCTTGTCTTTGGCCCAGTACTTCACAAGAGGTGGGACTCAATATGATGAAAGTGATAGTCATATCTCCTTGAGAAAAACTCTTCTGGAAAACCTTGAGAAAGTTCGGGGAAAACCAGCAAATCCTGTTCGAAGGATGTTCCTTGACTTACCGGACATTCCCGGGGCCACCACTATTGTTCAGAACAAGTATGCCTTCAAAGGAAACCCAGACTGTTTCAAGGAGTCAGCACTCTTCCCATCAGGGGTAATGGATTTCTCCGCTTTCGAGTTATCTCTTCCAAAGATCAGCCAGATAGAAGCTGCCAGTAGTGAAGACAGTGAGTCAGGTTTGCAGAAGCTGTTTGACGAAGAGGCGCATATTCCTGACTTGATCGACTTCAGTTCAGATGACGAGATAGTTGCCGTGATTGGAGACGGTGGTGAAGAACCTTTTGATCCCCTCACTTTGGTGACTAAGACAGAGATGCCTTTAAATAATTGGGAGACATTCTCAAGGCCGATAGCCAGCCGACAGCAAATGATCACAGAGCTTGGATTGGTCCCTCGTCCCTCTCAGTCTGGTCATGTCAAACACCCTGTTGTTCATACCCTTGAGTCAGGAATCTTTGAATTCCAGTCCTCCGAGTCATCTGAAGGCCTCACTCCTGAAGATTATGAACATGTAGCCAATGTCATCTTTCCTTTCGCTTTGAACAAAAAGATAGATCTTTCTGAGTATCCCCTTATTGCCAACTTAACAAATGATAAATTAACTAATAACTTAACAACAGTTAATAATGAATCATTTGAACAAGATGCAAACACACTAAACGAACAATACATTAAAGAAATATTTAAGCAGGTTATAGACAAAGAGGAAAATAGGGCCCAAGCTGCCGAGGAGGTTTTGACAAGTGTTAACTTGGGTACTGTCGAGGAACCTAAAGAGACACAGATTGGGAACTTCTTCCAGGGGGTTGAACGGGACAGACTGGTCAATCTGCTCAGAGAATACATGGACGTGTTTGCATGGTCATATAAGGATATGCTGGGGCTAGATAGTTCGATTGTGGAGCACAGAATCCCTCTAGCACCAGATGCCAAGCCAGTAAAATAGAAACTGAGAAAGATCAAGCCAGAGTGGTCTCTACAGGTCAAAGAAGAGATTGAGAAGCTACTGCGGGTAGGATTCATCAGGGTCATCGAATATCCGACATGGTTATCCAACATCGTGACTGTGACTAAGGCCAATGGGAAGGTGCGCTGTTGTGTAGATTTTCGGGATCTGAACAAGGCCAGCCCCAAAGACGACTACCCCTTGCCAAACATAGACATTCTGGTGGACGCCACTGCTAACTACGAAGTCAAATCCTTCGTTGACGGCTTTGTTAGCTACAACCAGATCAAGATGGCCGAGGAGGACCAAGAAAAGACAGCCTTTACCACACCGTAGGGAACGTACTGCTATACTGTGATGCCATTTGGGCTTAAGAATGCCGGGGCTACGTATCAAAGGGCAGCGACTGCACTCTTTCACGACATGATCCACAAGGAAATTGAGGTCTATGTCGATGACATGATAATCCATTCCAAAGGTGAGGATGGAAAGCACTTTGACGACCTGCGAAAGTTTTTTGAGAGGTTGAGACAGCATTCCATGAGACTGAACCCTGCCAAATGCACCTTTGGAGTGACAAGGGTAAAAGTGCTTGGGTATATGGTCAGATAACGAGGTATCGAAGTCGATCCCCGAAAGATCAAGGCCATTATGGACATGAGGCCGCCTCGAACCCAGACAGAGGTCAAAAGCTTTATGGGTAAATTACAGTACATCAGCCGTTTTGTCAACCAGCTGACTACCATGTGTGAGCCCATCTTCAAGCTCATGAAGAAGAATGCAGACACATAATGGACTGAGGAATGCCAGGATACCTTTGACCAAATCAAGGCGTACCTAGTACATCCCCCAGTGCTATGCCCCCCACATGGACAGAAACCTCTTCTGCTCTATCTCACTGTCACTGATACGGCAGTCGGGGCTATGCTGGCTCAGGAGAAGAAGGACTCTCGGGTAGAAAATGCCATTTACTTTGTCAGCCGGAAGCTGCAGGGAAGTGAGCTCAATTACTCAGCATGCGAAAAGACTTGTGCGGGGGTGCAGGTAGTCGGTAGTCGAAGCATTACATGCAAGCCCACTCTGTGAACTTGGTCTCGAAAATGGACCCTATCAAGTACATCTTCGACAAGCCTTCCCTTTCGATGCGTCTTGCAAAGTGGTCGTTCTTCTTGGCTGAGTATGACATCAACTATGTGACGAGAAAGGCAATCAAGGGTCAAGCGCTGTCAGACCATCTGGCAAACTTCCCTAGCAATGAGGACCGTGGTCCTGAACCCCAATTCCCAGATGAAGGGATCTTCGTAGTTAAGCCTGAGAAATGATGGCAGCTTTTCTTTGACGGAGCTGCTAACAAGAGAGGAAACGGCGTAGGAATGCTACTGGTCGATCCGAAAGATGAGCACACGCCAATAGCCATCAAGTTGAACTTCCCTGCCACGAACAATGCCGCCGAGTATGAAGCTTGCATTGCTGGTTTAGAAGCTGCCTTAGAAAGGAATGTCAAGGAGCTCGAGGTATATGGAGACTCAGCCCTGATAATCAACCAGGTCTCCAACAAGTGGAAGACTGTGAATCCTAACCTTCAGAGGTATCATGCCTACATGGAAGAGTTGGATCGAGCGCTTCGTAGAAGTAACCTTCCATTACCTGCCAAGGGACAAGAACAGATTCGCAGATGCCTTAGCTACTCTAGCCTCATTGGTAGAGATCCCCGAGGGAAAAGCGATAAAACCATTCAGAGTGGGTAGAAGAGAAGCCTTGGCTTTCTGTTGTGAAATAGACTTGGGATCCGAGCCTGTCAAGGAACCCTGGTATAGACAGATTTACCAATTCCTCAAGGATGGGGAATCAGTTTTCAGAGGTGAAGAAGGTAGACCAAGGGAAGGCATTAAAGCCAAGATCTTGCAAGCCCTGAAACGGTTGACCTCCCACTATGTCATCCTAGGGGGCAACCTGTACAAGAAACGGTACCAGGGACCCCTCCTCCTGTGTGTCACCCAAGAAAGGGCCAGAGAGTTAATGACCAAAGTCCATAATGGTCCCTGCGGTCCTCATATGAATGCCAGAGCATTGGTGCAAGTAATCCTCAGAATGGGCTATTACTGGATTTCCATGGAAACAAACTGTGACCAGCATGTCCGAGCGTGCGACAAATGCCAACGGTTTGCCAACCTCAGTCATCTTTCGCCTCATGACCTGTACTACATGACAACTCCTTGGCCGTTTGCAACTTGGGGTATTGACGTGATAGGGAAGATTGCCCCGGCCGGAAGCAATGGGCATGAATTTGTGCTAGTGGCGGTCGACTACTTCACAAAGTGGGTAGAAGCCAAGTCCTATAAGGTCCTCACTTCCAGAAAGGTGGCCAGTTTGTTAAAGAAAATATCATGTGCAGATATGGGGTGCCCAATGAGGTCATTTCAGACAATGGGTCGCACTTTGAATGGGACTACGACAGATTGCTGTCAGAATTCAGAATCACTCGCCACAAATCATCCCCGTACAGACCTCAGACCAATGGAGCAGTAGAAGCTGCCAATAAGACGCTCGAGCGGATCATCCAGAAAAATGGCCACCCGTGGTCGTGATTGGCCTGAAAAGCTGTATCTGGCACTCTGGGGCTACTGAACGTCTGTCAGAACAACCACGGGAGAAACTCCCTTCGCCCTAACTTATGGGATGGAAGCAGTGTTGCCAGCAGAGTTGGAAATCCCGTCACTAAGGGTCCTCCTGGAAAACAGTGTCAATGAAGTAGAGTGGCTGCGCAGCCGGCACGATGAGTTGGTCCTGCTTTATGAAAGAAGGCTAAAAGCCATGGAGCACACCCGAGCCTACCAGAGGCGAATGGCCAGGGCATTCGACAAAAAGGTCAAGGCCAGGGACATCAAAGAGGGTGACCTAGTACTGAAAGTGAAGCCTCCCACCAGAGCAACCCTCTGAGAAAGTGAGAACCTGTTTGGATTGGCCAGTATGTGGTGTAGAAAATACTCTCAGGAGGAGCAATGAAGCTTGCAGACCTGGACGGCAATCCATTTGTCCACCCAGTCAACGGTGATAAGCTCCGCAGGTATTATGTCTAAAAAAAAGAAAAAAAAAGAAAGAAAAAAAATAATAAAAAAAGAAAAAAGAAAAAGAAAAGAAAAAAAATACATAGTGCAAAAAGAGTAATGCCCAGCTAGGCTGAAAACCAAAAAAGAGCGGTCTAGGCAAAAGATAGGGTTGCACATAAAAAAAAGAGAAAAATTTTTAGTGCAAAAAGAGTAATATCCAGCTAGGCTGAAAACCCAAAAAGGGCGGTCTAGGCAAAAGACAGGGTTGCACATAAAAAAAAAAAAAAAAACCCAAAAACAAAAATCCCGATAGTTCACCTGAATGAACTACGAAGACCTGAGCCCCTTAGTCTTTCTTGTAAAAGGGGAACGTAGGCAGCCAGAAATGGTTCGGTTTAAACAATAAATAAGACATCTAAGTTTCCATGAAATGTGTCTTGAATAAATTCTAAGGTAATATCCTGGTTATTTACAAGTTAAAAACTTCTTGATGAGTTCAAGTACGGTCTACTCTTGACTCTGCTAACCTGCTACAAAGACTAAAATACACAATAAAAGACCTAATAATCTATTGTGTTTGCAAAATGGCAATAAGGGAATCCTAGGAATAGATCTCTCAGTCGTCATTCACTGAGTCTTCCTTGTTCTTCTTCCCTTTACCTCGACCCCGTCAAGTGTTCTTCCTCTTCTTGTCTATGATGTCGGTCTCCCTCATCCCAATTTTCGGTATCCTCACTGGAGCCTCCACCAAACCCGTGTCAATAAGTGCCTTCTCAATCTGGGCACAAGCTCGTACCTCCTCCCTCTGAGCCTCAGTAAGGGGAGCGAATCCCGATAGCCTCTCATATTGGGCTTCCATGTCTCTAATAAGGTCACCTGACTGGTTATGGGAGCTAGCCTTAGCCACAGTCTCCCTCGTAGTCCCGCGAGTCACAGCCGCCCCCAATAAAGCCTCGACGTCTCTCTCCCAAAATGACCTGAGTCGCCTCCATCTCCTTCTCTTACCACCCAAGTAGGCCGTGGTCGTATGGTACTCTTCCCTGCTCTCGAGAATAGCCCCGGGAGGAAAAGCAACAGTATGTCCAAGCCCTCGAGAAAAAAGAGAAGTGGACTGAGTCCCTCATATCAAAAGGCACCACCTCCACTGTACTGATGTCCTTCCAATCATCCAGAGGCTCCTGTAAGATCCCAAACTTCCCGGACACTAAGCAGGGGATGTAGAAAGATGACAGAGGCAGACTCGGAACCCTCATTATGTAGGACTCCTGAAACGTCCTCCGAGTCTGCAGTCTCCAATGAGGCACCCACTAGTGAATGTCCGAAGTGGACAACCTAGCCATCATCAGCTCCCAGCTATCCTGGTCCTGTTGCCTAGGTGCACCCCTCCGAGAAATCACCCAAGGGAACTGAGTAGGCGAAGCCCCCGGTAAAGCCCCAAGCCTCTCCTGTAACCATAAAGTCAGCACCGCTGGGCTCCCAGACCTCATAAAATGGTCTCCCCTAGCCATCCTATCAATGTCATGCAGAGTCTTACCCAAAACCAGTGGGACGATGTCTTTCCCAGCCCTGCAGTCCCTAACCATGTCCAAAAGGCCACCATGGCAAACCCCTAAGGACTCAGCAGTGAACAGGAATGAGAACACGCAGAGGATAAAGGCATCCATAGCCACCGGGGTCACAGCCGTATCCGGAGACCCAAACCTGCCCGGGATATCAGAAATGTCAATCCTGTCAGGGGCTACCATCATCCCCTCAGCCTCTTCCAGAGAGATTTGCAGAAAAGAAGCCAACTTTACAGTCACTGGCACGTCTCCGATCAGAGGAATCGAAACGGCCTAAATTTCTGGACCCCCAATCAATGCCCGGAAGTCTTCAAAGGTCGGGACTAGTTCATTGTAAGAAAAGCAGTAAACGTGTCTCCGGATGTCCCAAAACCTCGCTGCGGCTCTCAAAAGGTCCCAATCGGGCGGGAGATCCTTCAAATGCCATAAAGACTTGATCTTGAAGGTGGCATCGAACAGTCCCTTGTTAGATTGGAAGTTGTGTCTCATCCAAGATTGAAGATCGGACAGAAAATGGTCTCTTTTCCCCTTTTGCAATCTGACTGGTTTCTCCATTGGCTGTGATCAAAGTTGATGATTTTTGGTCAAAAATGTGCTCTGGGATAAGTTGGGACAAGTCTAGGGTGAAAATGAAATGAAAAGGTCATCCCTTGATTTTATTTGAAAAAAACCAGTTCAGACAAAACTTCCAGCCGCACGGCTTCTTTTGCCCAAGACCTGGCCGGACGGCCTCATTTGCTTATACAGAAAAAAAATCTGCAGCAGCCAAAGCTGCTGCCCAAGTGGAGTTCTCACCCCACTTTCTCAACAAAACCTGCATAAAAACATGTCCAAACACCATTCATGCAATCAGATATCATCACAAACCATTTCGGACCAATTTCCGCCCCATTTCCAAGCAAAAAAGCTGCCCCAAGGCTCAAGTAATATGTAAAAAAAAATAAAGCATTGATAAGAAAAGCAAATAAAGGATTAATACATTGTCTGCGCCTCCTTGGCACCCAAATAAAATGAAAAATAAACAAATTGTGCATAAAATTGTTCATTATTTGTTTCTCTCCTTCTCCTAGGTCAACCTAAGGAACCCTAAGCCTCCGACTCTTCGTCGTCACTGCTTAGCTCGTAGAAGTTAGGATCCCTCATCAAGTCCTCGTCATCACTCACGCCAGATAGATTGACATTCACATGCTCATACTCCGCCAGCTGCTCCAGAATGCCCGTGTTGGGTCCCTGTCCCCGAGGCACACCACTAGTGGATGAGGTCTGATACTCCGAGGATGACGAGGTAGAGGCTATGCTCCCAATGTGCCTCCTCTTGCGCACGGGCTCCTGCACGTTCGCCCCAGCCCTGGAAGCACAGGCCAGCTTCCTCAGAAGGGACCGGCACACATCCTTCCAACCTTTATTCTACCGTACCAAGCCATCATAAGTACGAGCAGGGACCTATGAGAAAAGAGAAGAAAAACTCAGGAAATCTCAAGAAAAGTTCAAAATCATAGAAAGCAAAGAAATCCGAAAAGAGAAGGAACCTAGATATACTTACAGTGCTATCAGCAGGCAAAGTATACTGGGGCTCCCTCGTGTCACGAATAGGCACCATGAACCTCCTTGGTACCCCATTTACCACATAGGAGAGATGAGCAGGAGGCATAGGCGGATCAGTTGGCTCTGCTTCCCCGTACCCCTGAGTGACAGCCATCTTCACTAGCTTCTGCGGCATCCTCAACCGCTGCTCCACAAAGGTGGCGTACGGGGTAGCAAAGTCAAAATACTCCTCGGCCGCCATGCCCGCCTGATACCTCGCTATCTCATCCGCTGACCAATTTCTGGGTTGCAGCATAAGCGATGGAGGGTCGTGAGGAGTGATGGCATCCAAAGGAGGGACATATCCATGCTTCCTGGAGAAGCGATCCCCCAAGTAAATAACATTACAGGTCAGCCCTGTCAGCCACCTCCTCTGCCTGGTCGCCACCAAGGCATCCCCTAACAAAGCCTCCGGGTACCTCCCCCAAGGATAAAAATCCACCCCCTCATGTCCATCCCTGTTGATGACCGGTCTCACCATCTTGTAATCAAAAGTAATCCGGGTCTTCCCGGTGAACTTATCTCTAGCCTCTCCCCTCCAGCGAATCATGGTCGGGAAGATCTCCAGATCACTCTGCTGGTTCCAAGGAAAGAACCCGATCACCTCACAGAACCAGACCTGCGTGTTCAAGAAAAAAAGGGTCATTTCTCTCATAAAATCTCAAGACAGAAAAGTAAAAGAGAGAAAAGAAAGTGAGGATACCTCCAAAGCAAAAGAAAAACAATCCATCGAAGCAAATTTGCTTTCTACTGTACAAGTCCAAAGAGAAATAGAGCTCAGCCAATCCGGCCTCACCCCAAAAGACCGCCCCAACCTCATCCAAATTCTCCAAATAGTCAAGCAGGCAAAGCATTGCCAACATTCCAGAGTTAGCAAATATGGTGACTGGCAGCATCAATCACAGAAAAGCTCTCGCAAGATGGTGGGCAGTCACCTCATTGGCGGCAAACCCTTGCATACACTCCAGAACCGCCACCTCAACATACCTCGTCTCCATCCCAAGCCCCTTAGGACAGAGGTCAAATCCCACCAAAGCTCTAAACTCGATTGCAGTAATGTGATCCCTCTAGGTCACAAAGCCTCCCAAGAAACCGCAAGCCATGCGATAGCAAGAAATCGAATGGAGTCACCGTAATCTCTCGCCAGTTAAGATGAAAGCTGTGAGTGGTGTCCCACCAGAACTTTGAAAGGGCCTAGACCAGCCCCTTACTCTTAGATGTCACATGGATGCCTCTACTAATAGCATCAATAAAAGAGTCGAGCCCGGTAGCTATCACCAGCTGCTTGGGATTCACCCCATCCTTCTCGAAGTTGGGCATCCTATCCCACAACTTCACAGCCACCTCAGAAGGTCCCCTCGACTTGTTCTCCTGTAGGAAAACACAACAAAAAATGTGTCAGTCCTTCATCTCATCTCAAAAGCATGCATATATTCAAAAGTGCACATATTTTCAAAGAAAAGCATTCATAAGAGATTTCTAGCATCCTTTGCCTAGGAAACGTGTCCTTCATCATTTGAAGCACGTCATGTCAAGCACATTGCTCTCCTAAGTACAAATTTTCAATTTTCACAAATTCTTTGCACATAAGCACTAATTTTTCAAAAAAAATGGCATGCATGAATCCTTTTCATTGTCCAAAATCTTGTTTTCCCATCGATGATCAGAAATTGACCTAGTTCTAGCACATGCAAGGACTCCATCACATTTTAGACATTATTTTTCTTATTTTATTTTCAAAAAATGAGTCATTCTCATACTTTTTTCAAATGAATTGCACATGCATGTTCATTAATGTCCTTAACCTCATAGGTTAATCACCAAATTCCTAAAATCATCAACAAAAATCACAAGAAATTTTGAAAAATTCTTAAGAATCGGGTCAAGCCCTAAATCAATCAAAATCCAATCAAAATTGACAAAATCAAGCAAATCAAGAATGCTTACCCCAAGAGATTGAGGTTTCATTGATTTGTGCTCCCTCCTCCCGGGATAGAGCTCAGAAGGAGGCGTATTGAAGTCATACTTTCGCTCGGTTCGAACGAACTCCCTCCTCCTCCTCCTAGCGGCCTCCGACAAGTTCCTCCGCACTTGCCTAGGTACAATATTCCCCTCCGAATCCATCTTAAGCTAAAGAAGCAAGAGAATTAAAGATTTTGAAAATTTTCTCTCTCTACTCTCTCTCTCTCTTCCTCGACAGAAACAAGTCAACAATGGCGCCCTTGCCCGTTTCAATTCTGTTTAAATAATCTGGTAAAATTAAACTTCTAGCCGGATGGCTTCTTTTGCCTCATCTCTCGCCGGGCGACTTCATCCGCTCTGAGCTGGATTTACCCTTTTGCCCCTGGACTTTCCACTTAGGCATACAATTCCCGTTATCTCTTAACTAGAGTAACGTTGTTTCCAAAGGATATCCATTATCTCTAAGGGGAATAAACTTTCCTCTCGAAGATGCCTTCGTCACTTCC
Source organism: Adenophora triphylla var. japonica (assembly GCA_022495995.1). Taxonomy (NCBI): domain Eukaryota; kingdom Viridiplantae; phylum Streptophyta; class Magnoliopsida; order Asterales; family Campanulaceae; genus Adenophora; species Adenophora triphylla. The sequence continues at coordinate 429,074 of JAFEMH010000848.1, forward strand.
GTTATAATGGAATAACGCTAGGTGACATCCTCCAAATTGTCAAAACTCAAACTTTAGCTACCTCTATCCCATAGATAGTGAAGTACGCTTCAGTTTCTCTAAGCTTTAGCTACCTCTATCCCATAGATAGTGAAGTACGCCTCAGTTTTCCAAACTTTAGCTACCTCTATCCCATAGATAGTGAAGTACGCTTCAGTTCTAAACTTTAGCTACCTCTATCCCATAGATAGTGAAGTACGCTTCAGTTTCTCTAAATTTTAGCTACCTCTATCTCCTAGATAGTGAAGTATGCTTAAGTTTTTTTTAAGCGTAAGCTACCTCTATCTCCTAGATAGTGAAGTACGTTTCAGTTCTCCCAAACTTTAGCTACCTCTATCTCCTCGATAGCGACGTAAGCTTTAGTCAAATCAGGTGACAACCTCCATTAATTGTCAAATTAGGTGACTCCTCCATGAATCGTCAAAACCTCAAGGATCCTAGACACGTTCCTAACTATTTAGTGAGACTTGAACTACGACCAAGGCTTGATTCCTACGGGATACGTAGGTAGCCTTTCATAAAGGTCCAACCATCCGACCACATTGGTCACCCTCTTCATTCATCACTCCTCAGTGGTGAGGTAGCCTTTCATAAAGGTCCAGCCATCCGACCACATTGGTCACCCTGTTCCTTCATCACTCCTCATTGGTGAAGTAGCCCCTCATAAATGTCCAGATATCCGACCACATTGGTCTCTTCCTTCATCTGGAATATCCCCAGTAGGATCAGCCATTTGATCTCCTAGGTCACTTTCCTTCCATTTCCCTATGCAAGGGACCAGTTTCTCTTCGCTATTCCCCAGTGGATCCCGAACTATGACCTGGCTTGATTCCTCCGGGATATGTAGGTAGCCTACTTTAGGTTCAGCCAATTTGTCACATATGATACCCCTTTTCCCAGCATCTTTTCCGAACTACGATCATGGCTTGATTCCCCCGGGATACGTAGGTAGCCTTCCAAAGATTCAGCCACTCGACCACCTTGATCACCCAACTGCTCCTCGCAGCCGCCGCATTGATCCTTTTTATCGATAGCCCCACTCGCCCTGCAAGTGACGTTGCCGAGGGGCTTCTGTAAGTACCCAAATCTGGCTCATGCCTTCCGGTTAAGTTTCCCGGCAATTCCCCGAACTTTCCTAAAGTTCAGGGGCAATTTGGGAACTTTCCCAAACCTTCCAAGGGGTGAAGGACTTGTTAGGAATTAAAATTCCATGAAGTCCCTCGTTGGAAAGAGCTTCTAGAATGCCACCTTGCATGATTCTAGAAACAGGCTGAGTCACTAATGGATAAGACCGCACGGCTTCATTAGCCTAGGGTTACAGCCGTACGACTTCATTAGGAAGCACAAATCTGCCTATAAATAGAGGCCTCCTCTATTCATTTTGATATACAACTTTTGCACTATTACTCTGCCAAAATAGAGCCACGAGTTTCCAGAAAGCTAAAACCTCTAAAAACTACCTCCTTCCTCTTCAAAATCCCTCCAAAGTTACTCCTTCCTTAGGAAAGCTTCAAGGGAGATAGAGGAACACCACCATTGATAACCTCTCCTCCTTTTCTCCTTGAAATATACTTGTTATTCTTGTTATATTTCTCCTTTCCATTTATATTGCTATTTACTTGCTTTATATGTGATTTATTGCCATAAAAATCAAGTCTTTACTATGTAGGTCATAATACCCCCCATTCCCCTATCACATAAGATTCATGGAGGATCCATCCCAAGGATAAACAATAAGACCACAAATGGCTTGTTCTAGGGTGGATCTCTCACATGATGATGTGAATGTCATCTTTTCCATATAAAAATGTCATCTTTTCATTAAAAATGTCATCTTTATCCATATGAATGTCATCCCCTTCCCATAGACCTTGCTTCCAAGGATTGTCCACCTAAATGGTTCTTAAAGGACATAAGAAAGCCATAAAGGTCCTCCTTTTACATTCCTAGTCTTAGATTTCATAGTGTTCATTACATATATTTGCATAAAAATGTCATCTTTACTTTAAAAATGCATTCCCCATGTCCCTCATGGTTGGATCACTCTCCAAGGATTGCATAGTGACCTTCTTACGGCACAAAAAGGCATAGGATGAGTATAATGATCCAATCTTTATACCCTTCCCCTTTGTCCCTTTGGTACTTGAAGCATCTCTTGGGGCGTAATGGTGTAAAGGTCACATCTTTACATCGTTTCCTCCACATAAAGATGTCATAGTCGGATATCCCTTTAGAAAAGGATGAACTTGAGCCCCTACATCTCCGATCATCACTTGTGACGAGCACAAATGTCCCTATCAAGCTCAAATCGTCTCAAGATGTAGGATTGATGGGCAAAGGTCCTTCCTTTCTAAAGAGCCTCATTCTTGGACTATAAAAGAGGTGTCCCTATTCCGATCACATGTGACCAAAAGTCACTTAATGATGATCGTATGTCCAAGATGAGCACGGGATCAAAGTCCTGAACATATCAAAATCCAAGGAATCCCGAGCGATAACCAACTCAAGGTTTATATGTCCGGATGACCACTTGGCACATTCTCCCCCTTTATCAAAACACATCCCACACATGAAAGCACATAGGCAAGCACGAAAGTCGGATCTTGGAAGACTTGCTTCGGCAAGGCTCCTTGGGTGAACGCCAAACGTTCTTCCCAAGGAGTAACTTAACCTCCAGACCCTAATCCTTTTTTTTCAAAGTTTTTAGGAAATCAAAATGGCGTGGCGACTCCGTTTTTCAATTTAAACCGGATGTCTCCAAACCGATGTGAAGCGGTGACCCCTTACACGAGAAAGCGGTTCAAAACAAAAAAAAAAAAATAACGCCGCAATCTTGGGCACCACATATTCACAGAGGGGTTCTCTCTGGAATATCTTATTAGAGACCATCTTTGCTAATCATTCCTCCACGGCTCGCCTTGCTCTCTTAGGGCTACTGGAGGATCTGGACCTGGTGAGGACATATAACTGGGGCTCAGCCGGACTGGCCTTCTGTTATCATGCCATGGATGAGGCATGTAGGCATACCAGGGATACCATGTCAGGGTATTGTTATGCTTGGGAGGTACATTTTCTGTTTTTTTTGTCATTTATCTGTACGTTTTGTCTGTGCTTTTGTACTGAAGCTGCCCTGTTTTCTTGTACAGATATGGGGGTATGCCATCTTTTCGTTGCACAAGTTTGAGCTTGACGATCGCAATCCCAAGTTTCCGGATATCAGGAGGTGGAGCCATTCTAATCAGACCATGGATGAGGAGGCGGGGGATCAGGACTAGACCCTGACCGTTGAGGAGGCGCGGGCCTTACTGGATAGCTTCGAGTTTGAGCAGCTGGGCCTGTATCCATGGGCCTTATTGGAGTGACAGGTTCACTGTACCTGGGATGTCACCGATGTGCAGAGGATCTTGGTATCGCTGGAGGGGGATACCATGTATCTAGGTGAGAGAGTCTTCCCTCAGCATGGCCGGGGTTCACTTCTACATAGGGTACCGGAGGATCTGCCTAGGGCGATGCACCCTACCCATTTCATCCCTGATCGGGATTATGCCCATCTTTTGAATGGCTATGTGGCGATAGATTGCGTTATCCGAGAGGCTTCATATGAGGAGTTCTTGCCTCGCTTGATGGGTCCCCTTGTGGTAGGTGGTAGGCGGTTACGTGCTCGAGCTTCTGCTTCTGCCTCAACATCAGGCTCGTCAGCCCCAAGCTCTTCATCACAGTATGCGGGTCCCGTAACTTTTGAAACAGATTTTGGTCCTTCGAGCTTCATGTACATGATGGGAGGCATACAGATGGTAGGTCACATTGCGATCCCGAACCAGATTCTGGAGGGTTATCGTCTCCCTCCCGATGCCTCTTTGGTAAGACTGCTATATTTTTCTTCTCATAATGCTTCTTGCATCATCCATATATGTGTATATGTTCGATCCTTTCTGATTGCTTCCTTTTGTTATCAGATTACCATATCCGCGGCCGATTACAACCATGGGGCGAGCAAGATGGCTGGATTGATGTCCTTGGTGTCGGACCTGTCCGAGAGGCTGTTTCAAAAGGCGGCTTCGGCGGCGTCTACAATAGCCTCTACAATGACCCCTTCTTGTGGAGCCAAATGTTCAAGGAGGGACGTCACTGGCCAAGTGCGTGATGATGATGATGATGACGGAGGTGTTAATGCACCGGGAACTTGATGGCGTGATCCCCTTTTATCCCCTCTTCCTTTCTTGAGAATTTGTAAATATTGGCCGGGTTGGCCCAGACAGTTTTCTTTTCTTTTTGGAACCTGTTAGTAAGTAGGTAGCACAACAACAAGATTTTCTTAATTCCTAATCCTAGGTCTAGTTAATTTTTTAACTTTCTCGACTTCCGCGGTGGAATGAAATGGCCATTTAGATCAAAGTTTTGAGCCTGGTTTTGATGTATGTACTGCATATTAGGAACTGTATTTGCAGGTTTTGAGACTTGATTCGTCAAGTCGGGGCTTGATCATTCATTTATGCAGGAGGGCTGCTGATTTTTCAGAAGGGTTGTATCGCGCGGGACAAGGTGTCTTGCGCGAAACACGCTACTCAGGAAGAGTTCTTTTCTTCTTCGAATAGGATTCTGCCAGTTTTCCCTTATATAATCACTATGTAGTCTGGCCAGATAACTTATTCAGGCCTTTAAAACTCAGGAGATATTCTGTCAGGGTCGAATTCTTGCCTTCTCCTTCAACCCTGTGATCCATGGCTTCCAAGGAGATCGCTCCAACGTCCATGATTGTCGATGATTTTTCTCTGCCACCAGATGTAGTCGAAGTATTCAAGCAAGCATCAAGGAATTTTGTGAGGTCGTTTCATAATCGATCTCGCAATAAGGTTATTGCAGAATTCGGATTCAGAGTCCTTTTCACTTTGAAGAACCTCCAACCGGATTGGAATCTTCTGCAGGGCGCTGCTCGATTTTGGGATCCTCTGTTCATCTCTTTAATTTCTCTCTTAATGAGATGGTTCCTACCGTTGAGGAATTTGCTATTATCTTGGATATGCCTTTGACTGGTGAGATTGCTGTTCCTAAATTCGATAGGAACCATTCAGAAGCTTTGAACGAATTGTTAGGGATTCCCCTTGACACTTGCTATGAGTTGGTTCACCGAAGATGGGTAAATTTCTCTTCCTTTCCTGAATGCTTTAGCGGAGATTGGGATGATGAGATCTTCCATGATTTCAAACGGAATTTCTTAGCTCTTTCTCTTTTCGGAGATGTTCTGTTCACATGCAGGGATGGCTTGGTTGACTCCCAATTGGTGGAAATCGTTCTGCAGGCTAGGAAATGTTCTAGGAACATTATTTCGCTAATATTGGGTGAGACCCTTCATGGTCTTGATGAGCTGCATAAGACCGGTGCCATGACTCAAGGGAGTCCTTTTTTGTTGACTATTTGGCTTAGGGAGCATCTCAAGTTGGTAGCTCCTTCGCTAGATTATTCTCCCTTTATGTACCATATGAGAAAATTGCTAATCAAGGATCTTTCGGTGGATGAGTGGGCCAAGTTGATTGCAAAGGCCACCACTGCAGATATCATTTGGTGTCCACCTTATTGGAGGTTGAACAAGTATGTTGCCAATATCAAGGGTTTTGACAGGGTTGTACTTTCGGTTTGCGAGATTCCTCCTTTTTATTTTCCCAAGCGGGTGCTCCGTCGGTTTGGTCGGTAGCGGAGGACACTTATCTTTTCGAAGGGGCCTCTCGTGATGTGTCCTATATTGGTGTGGAGTTTGCGAAGGTGCTAGCTCAAGCCTGGGGTGAAGGAACTAGTCGAGATCGTTGGTCGAACCTTCGAATTTTTGATGCAAGCGTCTTCTTATCTCGACAAGTACTTGGATTGGTTTCTTCATACCGGTCACCCTAGTGCAGAGAAGATTGATGATCTCGCGTCTTTCATCGCTAGGAGATTCTTTCATAGACGAGCATTATTTTGCGAAGGAACGAGGCTCCCGATCCCGCTAATGTACGCACTGATCCAACCCAAGATTTTCTTGATGGGGATTGGTACGAGAGACGAGGCAAGGGTCTTCCTGAAAGATGCAAGCTTTAGATAGGCCCCATGTTTTCAAAAGGCTTTCGAATCCATTTTTACTCGCCTCGAGGGATGTTCTCGCTCAAGGGTCCAAAGCGCAAGAGAGATCGAGATGACGGTAGTGATTATGTCCGCCGGCCTACCAAGTCAATGAAAGGCTAGATCTTAAGGAGTACCAAGAGATTGCTTTGATAGATCAATAGTTTTATTTTATTAGTATTTTTCAAGATTGTTAGCTTAGCAAATTAGTCATTGTGGTTAGGATTTCCCTTTTGCCATTAATAAAATGCATTCAATTAATGAAAGAACAAAATTAAATTTATTTATTTGATTAGACCGAACCCGAAGGCTGCCTAACGTTCCTCTTTACAAAGAATTAAATAAGAGGCTCAGTCTAACGTAGTTCATTTTTGAGAGAAAAAGGACAAAATACTCAATTTCAGACCGAGGGGTAGTCTCGCGTGAGACAAGGCCTCTTTTTTTTTTTTAAATGCACACCCTGGCTTTTGCCTAGATCGCCTTTTCAGGTTTTCAATCTAGCGGGCTTCTTTTCTTGTGCAAGCTCTAATTTTTGCCTAGGCCGCCCCTTTCGGGATTTTCAACCTAGCAAGCGATTTTTTCTTTTTAAGAGGCCAAGTCACGCGAAGTACTTCTTGAGCTTGTCCATGTTGACCGGCTTCGGTAGCTGATCTCCGTCTAAATCTACCAGCTGAAGGGCTCCCCCAGAGAATATCTTCTTTACGATGTAGGGTCCTATCCATCTTGGTCCCCACTTGCCTAGCGGGTTGAAAGGTCCAGGACGATGCTCCCGAAGAATCAGGTCGCCCACTCTGATGTTCCTTGTCTTGACCTTTTTGTTGAAAGCTCTTGCCATTCTTCTTTGGTAAGCTTGGTTGTGCTCGGCCTCTTTCAGCCTCCTTTCGTCTAGCAAGGCTAACTCTTCGTATCTGTTTTCTAGCCATTCAACTTCATTCACTTGGTTTTCTAGGAGAACCCTTAGTGCTGGTATTTCCAGTTCTATTGGTAAGACAGCCTCCATTCCAAATGTGAGGGCGTAGGGAGTCTCTCCTATGGCTGTTCGAACTGAAGTGCGGTATCCCCACAGTGCGAAGGGTAACTTGTCTGGCCAGTCTTTCCCAGTGATTGCCATTTTTCTGAAGATGGTTTCGATTGTCTTATTTGCGGCTTCAACTGCTCCATTCGTTTGAGGCCTGTAAGGAGATGACTTGTGCCTTGTGATTTTGTATTCGGTCAGGAGGCAATCGGTTTCCTTCTCGAAGTGTGAGCCATTATCGGATATCATCTCTTGTGGGACCCCGTATCGGCATATGATGTTGTGTTTGATGAATTCTGCGACTTTTCTGGCATTCAAGACCTTGTAGGAGGCGGCCTCAACCCATTTAGTGAAATAGTCGATGGCTACTAGGATGAAGCAGTGCCCATTGGCCCCTGTGGGTGTGACCTTTCCAATTACATCTATCCCCCATGTCGAGAACGGCCAAGGAGAAGTCATAGGGTACAGCAAGGAAGGCGGTGCGTGGTGAAGGTTGGCGTGTATCTGACACTTATGGCACTTCTTGACCATTTTGGTACAGTCGGCTTCCATGGTTAGCCAAAAGTACCCTTGTCTGATGATCTTTTCGGCGAGCATTTTTTCGCTCATGTGGGTTCCACATATGCCTTGATGAAGATGGTCCATTATTTCTCGGGCCTCTTCCTCGGTGGCACAAAGGAGGTTCCCTTGGGAATGCTTCTTGAATAGGCGGCCGGCTATGATGGAGTAATTAGCGGCCAACCTCTTAAGGGCGATCTGAGTCTTCGGATCTGTCTCAGGTGGGATGGTTCCATCTAGGATGAAATGCCAAATATCATGGTACCATGGTTTCTCTTCGGAGTTCCCAACAATGGCACATTCGGATAACAATTTGTCTTTGCAGTCATGGAGATCTATAACGGCGCAGTAGGCGGGAGTTGAACGTCGTGTTATTTTAAAGGGTTTAACTGCCTTTCCTTTAGGGATTTTGACCAAGGAAGCGAGTGTAGCAAATGCATTCGCAAACCGTTTTTTTTCTCTAGGAAGATAGTGGAATGAGATATCATGAAATTGTTGCGCCAACTCTTGGAGGTGGGCACTATATCTATGAAGGGTTAGATCTTGGATCCTCCACTTCTTCAGCGTCTGATTGATGATTAACTGGGAGTCCCCAAATACCTCGAGTTCGGTCACGTTACGTTCTAGGGCTGCCTCAAGCCCCGCTATACAAGCCTCATATTCTGCGGTGTTGTTGGTGGCATCAAAGTCAAGACGTATTGCTAGTGGGGTATAGATGTCGTCAGGGTCTACCAACAACATTCCAATGCCGAACCCTCTCTTGTTGGCTGCGCCATCGAAAAATAATTGCCACTTATTTTTGTCTTCTATACTCATGATATCTTCATCAGGGAATCGCGGGTCTTCCTCCTGCGCTTCGTCACAAGGAAATTCGTCCAACTGATCTGCGAATACACTCCCCCTGACAGATTTCTGAGTGACGTAAGTGATATCATATCCCCCAAGCATGAAGTACCATTTGGCCAATCTCGAAGACAAATTTGATTTGTCTAGGATATATTTCAATGGATCCATTCTTGCAATGAGACGAACCGGGAAGGCTTCCATATAGTGCTTTAGTCTTTGTGATACCCAAACAAGAGCAGCGCAAGATTTGTCGAGTGGAGAGTAATTGATTTCGCTGCCTTAGAATATGCAGCTGACGAAATAGATGGCATTCTCTATGTGTGAAGCAGGCTGTTCTTGAGCGAGCATAGCCCCTAGCGCGTTGTCAGTAACTGTGAGGTATAGCTTTAAGGGCTTTCCCTTGTGTGGTGGAACCAGGATGGGTGGGGAATTTAAGTACTGCATAACTTCCTCGAATGCTTCTTGACATTCTTCGGTCCACTCTTGAGGTGCGTTTTTCTTAAGTAGGTTGAAGATAGGATCGCACATTGTAGTTAGTTGATTGATGAATCGACTTATATATTGGATTCTGCCCATGAATCCTTTTACCTCTTTCTGAGTTCTGGGTGGAGGCATGTCTATGATGGCTTTTATCTTGGCAGAGTCTGCTCCTATGCCACGCTCGGTGACCATGTACCCTAAGACTTTCCCTTTGACCACTCTGAATGAGCATTTGGCGGGGTTGAGTCTCATCTTGTGTTGTCTCAGTCGATCGAAGAATTTTCTGAGATCTCTGAAGTGCTGATCATCTGTCCCCTTTGAGTGAACAATCATGTCGTCCATGTATACCTCTATTTCCTTGTGAATCATGTCATAGAATAGTGTCGTGACTGCCCTTTGGTAAGTAGCCCCAGCGTTCTTGAGACCAAACGGCATGACCGTGTAACAGAAAGTCCCCCAAGGTGTGGTGAATGCTATTTTGTGCTGATCCTCCTCTGCCATGAGGATTTGGTTATACCCTGCGAAGCCGTCGACGAATGAGCTAACTTCGTATGCGGCTGTGGCGTCGACCAACATATCTATGTTTGGTAGTGGAAAATCATCTCTAGGGGATGCCTTGTTCAAATCTCTAAAATTGACACAGACCCGTATTTTCCCATTCGACTTGGCTACTTGTACTGTGTTTGCTAGCCATTCCGGATACTCGATCACTTTGATAAACCCCACGTTCAAGAGTTTCATGATTTCATCTTTTACTTGCATTGACCATTCCGGCTTGATTCTGCGTAGTTTCTGTTTGACTGGCTTGGCATTGGGTAGCAGCGGTATCTTGTGCTCTACAATAGACTCACTACAAAAAAAATTGAGATTTTGCTACGAAAAAATTTGTAGCAAAATGTTAAAAACGCCTAACCCTAGGTCGGCATCCTTCAAGATCAATCCTACCAAAATGAAAAGTTACCATTAGAAAAGTCAACAAATCATCAAACAAATAATAAAATGCGCATATGATTAGTTACTAACAGAAAAAGCATTCATCTACAATTGATGCTCCCGCTAGTAGGCTACTAAAGCATAATTACAATAAGCCAAAATACATTTATCCCCTCAATAAACCCATACAAATTAGGGGAGAATCAGACCTCGATAAGACTAGGTTAAAAACACTAAACAGCAAAGCCAATCGAAATTAACGTAAAAAAGACAATCTGTGAATTTGAGGTGGGAGAGAGGGAGTACATGAAAAGAATTGAGATTTATCATACCCCTTGAATCGATTGAGAGCATACCCGAGAATTAGGTTGCGGCCGATTGCGCCGCCGCCGCCGATGTGGGTTGCCGCTGCTGATGTGGGTTGCGGCCGGTTGAGAGTGTACGTCTTTGTCTACTCTCAAGCCGTTCGTATCTTCTCTCAATCGTCTCTCAATCGCCGAGCCTCAGTCACCGTAGTTCTGTTGGCCGCTGTTCTCTGTTGGCCGCTGTTTATAAAAATGGGTGAGCGATTATAGAATCAGAGGAAAGGAATAGAATTTAAATCGAGGAAGGCTAATGACACCTCCTAAATTTGATAAGCTTACCCACATATTCATTAAATAAATTGTAATATATGCATTATGGAATGTACTCAAATTTTAGGGGTGATTTTAACATAAAGTTATGGGTGATTTTAAGGGTGATTTTGGCTATGAAATAATTTCATAGCAAATGATTTATATTTTTGTAGCAAAATCTTATTCACATTTTGACTCGGGCGGGAAATTTAGTGCGCCAAAAGATTTGCCTGGGAACAAAATTTTAGCAATTCATTCAACGACAAATATTTTTGTTTTGTTTTTTTAGTCTATCATTTGGCTACAAAACTAATATTGTCGCAAAAACAAAGAGAATTGTCTACGAATAAATAATTCATCGCTAATGTAAATCTTTGGACTACAAAATATTTTTGTAGCTAAAAAATTTGTAGCTAAATCCTCATTTTCTTGTAGTGACTGATTCAACCCAGGCATATCTTTGTAGGACCAAGCGAAGACGTCGACATATTCTCTGAGGAGCTGCGTCAAGGTTTCTCTGTCTTCCCCCTTGAAGAAGCTGCCAATCTTTGTTTCTCTAGGGTCTTCTATTGTCCCGAGATTAACCGTTTGCATTTCCTCATCGTCAACGGGGCCATTCTTTCCACAACGACCTACTTGCTTAGCTAATTCTTTTAAAATTTGTTCGTTTTCTTGATCTATCTCATCGTATGATTCATTATTAATGTGTTCGTTATATTTATTATTATTAGTTAAATCATCATTCACGATGTTAGCAATCTCAGGGTACTCGGAAAGATCAAAGTTTTCATTAAGGAAGTAAGGGAATACATGTTCGGCCACCGCCTCGATTTCCTCTTGAGTGAGTTCATCAGAGGTGGAGCCTGCTTCTAATGTTAAAGTTACAGGGCCTATCTTCCTGTGGGGATGGGGAGTGCAACCAAGCTCTTTGATCATGAAGTCTTCATCAATAACTGGTCCTCCGGTGACGTGCCAGTTTAGAATTGGCTCATCACATTTCTGTATTAGTCTTGTGTAATCAATAGTTGGAGCGTCCCCCTTGGAGATTGCATGGATCTGGCTGTCTTCTAACCCGCACAGGTCCTCAAACTGTCGCAGCATGTCTTCTCCCAACACAATGTCCCATTCGCTTGTCATTTCTGCCTTCGTGCCCCACAAGTCCTTAGGGATTAGTGAGACGGTCTCTGTTTCATCTGGTGAAGCATCGCAGTCGCTGAAGATTTCAAAGCCCGGTTGGCGCTTTCCTTTATCGTCAGTCCATGGTTCTAAAAAGAAAAAGTAGGGAATGCTTTCCCCTTCCCGGATGAAGTAGCCATTGAGTGTCTTTCGATATGGCTCGAGGTTGCAATTTCTGACTTTTGGGTCATTGTGGCCTTTGTATGCTGTTCCTTCCCACTTGATTTGAGTGAAGTCCCACTCTTCTTCGTCATCCCCATCATGGATGGAAATGATGTATCCTAGGCCATGCTTTGTGGGAGGTGGGGGAACCGGTGGTGGTTCCGTTATCCCTTGCATGTATTTTCCAAGACCCAAGCCACGGAAGTATCCTTTTGTTTGCATCATTTTCCAGACAGGAAGGTTTCCAGAAAACCGAAGTGCCTTGGAGTAATCATTTCCGTTGCAAGTTTCTATGACGTTCACAGTGCTTTCTTTCTCGATTAAATAAGTAATCGGAATTGAAAAAGGAAAATACTGACTAACTATTATTGAAAAGCAAACTTGATACTCTTGCCCACAAATGAGGATTTCAGGCAAGTAATATCTAAACTAAACTAGACTACTAATTGTTTCTTCTTGCAAAAAGTTAACAACTGAAAAAGAAAGAGATCTCTCATTTGCTTGAATTCATCCAAACTATGCCACCACTTGGACAAACTCTGATGACGTCGTTGTCAATTAAGTCTTGGACTGCATTCTTCAGGTTGAAACAATCGTCGGTATGGTAGCCATGGCATTGATGGTAATAGCAGTAGAGGTGTGGAGCTCGACCTTCCCTCTTAGGTATGTAACCTTCCATTGGTTTCAACTTTCCATCCTTGAGAAGACTTCTGAAGAGGTGACCGAGAGTGATATTTCCGATGTCGGAGAAAATCCTTCCCTTCCTTCGCTTGGCCATTTGATTGTGGAGGTCTCGAATATGGTTCTCATAGTGTTGCACGAAGACGTTGTGACGAGACTGATATTCTGCTTCCATTTGTTCTTTGAGATCACGGTAAAGAGTATTGAGGCAATACTTGACCCTTTCATCAATGTCATCTTCAATGTGGGCTTCGAGAGTGATACACTTTTGGGTCATAGCCTCGAGTTCGCTTTTGACCTCTTCAAGTTCTTCAATTAGCATCTTGGTTTTGTCAGCTTGGATGGATTCTTCCAAGTTGTGCCAGGCATCGTTATCCTCAATTCGCTGCAGGGCTTTGGCAAGTTGAGCCTTGATGCCACTTAGCTCTTCTTGCACAGATGATCGCCCGCTGTCGGAGTCACTTTCCATTTTGCGGAAATCCCTAGCAATGCGAGTGGTAGGCAAATCAAAGGCTTCTCTCCAACCTCCCACATGTTCCATCTCAGTGACAAGGGCCTTGGTCAAATCTTGCAGAGTGTGTTGCTCAAGATCCTTCTTAGTGATGACATGCTTTTTCAGTAGACATTGTGTTGGGAGTCTTGAAATTGAGTAGCTTCGGAAAACTGACAGAAGAGATGCAGAGATGACGTCAGGATCAAATCTAGCCCCAACGAGTCGGAAGCAGGCTTAAACGGTTCAGGCTCAGTTACAGCAAACAGAGGCATTATCTCGCGCGAGACATGTAGTCCCGCACGAGACAATCACACGGAAAGTCGATTTTTATTAATCCTAATTTTTTGGTCGGAACGGAGAATCCGTTTTGAGGGGTTTCTAAGGCCTTTATCAGAACCTAACGACTAAGCAATCAATCCGATTTTTGTAAAACAAAGCCATGTAAGATCGTTTTTTGAAGGATGTATCTTTTTTCTTTTTAAGGGACTTCCGAAAGGGTCATTCCGAAGGGACTTTTTTCGAAGGGACTTTTCCGAGGGACTTTTTCGAGTCCTTCTTTATTGTCAATTTTACATGGCTTTATTTTGGTCAAAAAACAGGAAAAAATCACCAAGTCAAATCGACCGGTCACGGAGTGATCCTAAAAAGACAATCTATATGAAAATGTGGCGATGCAGGGCTGGAAGGCTAGGCTCCCCGCGATATGACAATCTAGACGAATTGAATACGCGGAGTGGGATGATCCAACTTCGGAGAGACCGGCGACTAGGTGGTTACCGTCATCCGTCCTTAGTGTGGGTCCCGGATTTATAGAGGGTATGTAGTGCAATGACAGATATATCATGAGTGCGCATGCGTGATAGTCAATCTAGGTGATAGATAAAAATAGAGATTTTTTTTTTGAAAATAAAAAGGAAAACAAATAGTGGCCGCACTAAGTGGTTGCCTACGTTTCTCCCAATTTAGGAAGACTCAGGCCGTCGTAGTTTCAAATAATGAGAGAGAAAGAGAGAGATAAATAAGTTAATTACAAGTTCCGAATCCCCAATGAACCGGACTTTAATAAAATAAAACCCAATCACACGCAGTTTATAAATAACAATCAATTATTTAACTAAAATACGGGTTCGAGTTCGACATCTTAAGGGAGGCCTTAAGATGAGGGAACTCTGCGGATAATGAATTCTGGGATCCCTCTTGCTTGTTCGACTCTTGTCTTGGACTATGAGATGAACAGAAAAAACCAGAAAACAACAGATTGCCGAGGCGATATCTCGCGCCAGATAGGATATCTCGTGCGAGATATGCCTAATTTAAGAACAAAAAAATGAATTTAATCAATTTTTTTTTGAAAACCTCTCTTTTAACTTTGACGCAAGTTTAAGCCTCTTAATTTTATGTCCCCAGCAGAGTCGCCACTATAGCGTTGTGAAGGATTTTTGAGTCGCCACCTATATTATTCGTTTGGAAAACATAGAAAAACCATTTTTTGAAAGAGATTTAGGTTCGGGGCTTAGGTTATGAAATGGGAAGGTCAAGGAGCACCTATTCCACCCAATCCGGAGATCGATCTTGCTAAATAAAAGAGAGGTTTTCGAAAAATAAAAGGATTTCAAATATAAATAAATAAAGATCCATTTAACGGGGTTAAACGGAATGTAGGATCGATTGCTTCGAGACCATCCCCATGATTTAGGGAGGCTCTAGGCCGATCCTAGATTCTATGGATTTATACCACTCTAATAATCAATTAGAAAGGGATTTAGGAGTTACCTTGCGTGAGGTGATTCGGGCAGAGTTTCGACTCAAGTTTAGAATCGAATCTTGACACGGACAGAGCTTCGCCTCAGTTCGTGACTCGGATCTTGATGTTTTTTTATCAACAAGGTTGACAAACAAATTTTGAGGTGATTTTAGGGGTGATTTCACAGAAATCTTTCAGGGAGAGAAACCAGTAAAATGTGTGGGATTCATCTTTTTTTGAACCTTGGAAGTCACCAAGTATTTATAGGTGTTGGGGAGGTAGAGGTGGAGAGATAAAACACTTCTAGGAAGGTTCCAGACTCCAAATTCATTGGTTAGCCGGATGGATAAAGTTTTATCCCGAAAAGAGGTTGAAATCGATGAGGAAACTGTCATCTGCATGCTGCAGAATGACAATATCTCGCGCGAGACATGCCATTCCGCGCGGGATATTGTGGTCTGTGGACAGTTCTGTCCTTTTCCCGTTATCTCGTATGCAGTTTAGTCCCAAACTAACGGTGGTTAGTCAAAACTTAACGAAATATGATGAAATGGTGGATTTCTACTTCTTGATTCAAAGCAAGACTTAGAGTGGTATAAATTTGATCTGATGTGTTCAGAATGGGGTGTCTACAGTAGGTAGCCTTTCATAAAGGTCCAGTCATCCGACCACCTTGGTCACCCTTTTCATTCATCACTCCTCAGCGATGCATGAGCCTTTCATAAAGGTCCAATCATCCGACCACATTGGTCGCCCCTTTTTCCTTCATCACTCCTCAGTGTTGAAGTAGCCCCTCGGTTCAAATATCCGACCACATTGGTCACTTCCTTCATCTGACAATCCCTAGAAGGATCATCCATTTGATATCCTAGGTCACTTTCCTTCCATTTTCCCTATGCAAGGGACCAGTTTCTCTTCGCCATTCCCCAGTGGATCCCGAACTACGACCTGGCTTGATTCCTCCGGGATACGTAGGTAGCCTACTTTAGGTTCAGCCAATTCATCACATATGACACCCCTTTCCCCAGCGAATCTTTTCCGAACTATGATCTGGCTTGATTCCCCCGAAATACGTAGGTAGCCTTCCAAAGGTTCAGCCACTCGACAGCCTTGGTCACCCAATCCGTCTCAGTAGTTCGCCAGATTGGATCATTTTTTATCGACAACCCCACTTGCCCTGCAAGTGACGTTGCCGAGGGGCTTCTGTAAGTACCCAAATCTGGCTCATGCCTTCCGGTTAAGTTTCCCGGCAATTCCCCGGAGTTTCCTAAAGTTCAGGGGCAATTTGGGAACTTTCCCAAACCTTTCGAGGGGTGAAAGACTTGTTAGGAATTAAAATTTCACATAGTCCCTCGCTGGAAAGAGCTTCTAGAATGCCACCTTGCATGATTCTAGAATCAGGCTGAGTCACTAATGGATAAGACCGCACGACTTCTTTTGCCAAGGGTTACAGCCGCACGGCTTCATTAGGAAGCACAAATCTGCCTATAAATAGAGGCCTCCTCTATTCATTTTGATATATAATTTTTACACTGTTACTCTGCCAAAATAGAGCCACGAGTTTCCAGAAAGCTGAAACCTCTCAAAATCACCTCCCTCCTCTCTAAAATCCCTCCAAAGTTACTCCTTCCTTAGGAAAGCTTCAAGGGAGATAGAGGAACACCACCATTGGTAACCTCTCCTCCTTTCCTCTTTGAAATATACTTGTTATTCTTGTTATATTGCTCCTTGCCATTTATATTGCTATTTACTTGCTTTATATGTGATTTATTATCATAAAGATCAAGTCTTTACTATGTAGATCATAATACCCCCATTTCCCTATCACATAGGATTCATGGAGGATACATCCCAAGGATGAACAATAAGGCCATAAATGGCTTGTTCTAGGGTGGATCTCTCACATGATGATGTGAAAATGTCATCTTTTCCATATAAAAATGTCATCTTTTCATTAAAAATGTCATCTTTATTCATATGAATGTCATCCCCTTCCCATAGACCTTGCTTCCAAGGATTGTCCACCTAAATGGTTCTTAAAGGACATAGGAAAGCCATAAAGGTCTCCCCTTTATATTCCTAGTCTTAGCTTTCATAGTGTCCATTACATATGTTTGCATAAAAATGTCATCTTTACATTAAAAATGCATTTCCCCATGTCCCTCATGGTTGGATCACTCTTCAAGGATTGCCTAGTGACCTTCTTAAGGCACAAAAAGGCATAGGATGAGTATAAAGATCCAATCTTTATACCCCTCCCCTTAGTCTCCTTTGATACTTGAAGCATCTCTTGGGGCGTAATGGTGTAAAGGTCATATCTTTACATCATTTCCTCCATATAAAGATGCCATAATCGGATATCCCTTTAGAAACGGATGAACTTGAGCCTCTACATCTCCGATCATCACTTGAGACGAGCACAAATGTCCCTATCAAGCTCAAATCGTCTCAAGATGTAGGATTGATGGGCAAAGGTCCTTCCTTTCTAAAGAGTCTCATTCTTGGACTATAAAAAGAGGCGTCCCTAATCCGATCACATGTGACCCAAGGTCTCATAATGATGATCGTAAGTCCAAGATGAGCACGGGATCAAAGTCCCGAACATATCAAAATTCAAGGAATCCCGAGCGATAACCAACTCATGGTTTATACGTCCGAAAGACCACTTGGCACATTCCCCCCTTTATCAAATCACATATCACACATGAAAGCACAAAAGCAAGCACGAAAATTGGATCTTGGAAGACTTGCTTCGGCAAGGCTCCTTGGGTGAACGCCAAACGTTATTCCCAAGGGATAACTTAACCTCCGGACCCTAATCCTTTTTTTCAAAGTTTTGAGGAAATCAAAATGGCGTGGCGACTCCGTTTTTCAATTTAAATCGGATGTCTTCAAACTGATGTGAGGCGGTGACCCCTTACACGAGAAAGCGGTTCAAAACAAAAAAAAAATGCCGCGATCTTGGGCACCACATTCACACTTTAGTAGCACCGATTCCAAATAATAAAAAAGAAAAAATACTGAATGAAAGATGAATAAATTCCGGGTTGCCTCCCATGATCAGATTATGTTTATTTCCTTATTGTACTATGTGGGGTTTAGAGTGTGTGTTTTTTTTTTCCGTTTGTCATCCCTTTTCAAATAAAAAGAAAATAAAATGGATTCAAAATTATTTTTTTGCAAATAAAAGAACATAGTCATCCGCACACTACTTCACTAGATCTAGAACCCTTTGGTGCGATTGACGGTATCGCGGACGGTGATGTATTTCTCCTACGCTTGAGTGCCTAATATCAAACCTTTCCACCTAGCGCATCATAGGTGGAGCCACACTTTTTTCAGCTTACCCAACAGTTGGTTTTTGATGCAACGTTTTCAAAATATACTAAAATGAATTGCTTCAAAATTAGTCATAAGCTCTCATACCTATCCCAAAACCTAGCACGCATGGGCATGTTGCCAACGAAACATGGTTTCACGTATGGACATGTCATTCTCACGGCATGTTCTAACGAGAGATCATGCCGCATTGTCAACGTGCACCGACGAGAGGTCATGCCGGATTTTTCTTTGAATTTCTTTGGGAATACCCGTCATGCTGCCCAAATTTCCCCAGGAATTGGGATTGCTCGTCCGTCTCATAAATGCTTCGCTTTTATTTAGGTATTATTGCCTATTATTAAATTTTAATCAATACATTTGGTGTATTTTTTTAATGGTGTGTCCCTAGGTTCCCCCGAGGTTTAGATTGCGAAAATAAAGGCTTATCCTTTTCCAACATTTCTTAGGACTTAAAAGCCATCAATTTCTACTTGAACATAAATAATTTGTTCGCATGAGTCCATCTCATTTCCAATTCTTCCCTCTCCCATACCTCCTCAAGGTTCTTTCCTCTACCACCTTATACAACCTCTTTACCCCTATAGGCTACGACAAGTTGGGTTCGTGGGTCTCGTTTCGTGCGCATTCCCGAAACAGTCACAGTTTCAGAGATGTCTAGTGTAGAGAATGGTATGACTACTCAATTTGGGGGTTCATCTGCCAGGGGTCAACAAGGCATGCATGGTCTGTCTATGGAAGAGATGAGGGCTACTATGGAAGCTGCTCTAGTTAGAGAGCGTGAGGCTCAGTTACTCGCTCAAGCCGCTAAAGCTAGAGAAGATGTAGCACATTCTAAGTTTGTAGAAGGAATGAGAAGCCATGGTATTGCTGTGATCCGATGTGCTGATGGGACTTATGAGGAGATTACTGACGCCAATGAGTTTGATGTTGAGGCCAGAAATGTCTCTCTTCCTCTCCTTGCTACAACTTCTTCCTTTGCTGCTGGTTCTTCTCCAGCATCTAACCCAATTCAAGTTCCGAGTCATGGTGTGCGATCAAGCCCTCAAGAAAGTTTTGGTTTGGTTGGAGGACCACAGCCGATTTTCTATGATCTGACCTCCTCACCAATTCCCATTGCTTCTATGCCTCTAAGCCAATTTGGGTCTCAGCTTCCGAACAGTCAAGGTTTGTTGTTTACAGGTTCTCAGTATCAACAGGGTCAGTTTCATAGTCCTCACTTCCAGGGTAACTCCCAGCATCAGAGTCAGCACCCTTCCTCCGGAAATCAGTTCAGCCAAGATGGATTTTTGCAGTTTCCTGCTAACCAGCCTCAACCTCAGGGATGTTTGTCTCAGCCTTTAATGGGTTCGGCTTATGGGTTTGGCTCATCACCTATGCAACATACTGGACCAGCTCCCTACTTGTCTGCTAGTGCTTTTCCGCAGAACCAGAATTCTCCAAATGGTCGGTTTAATTATTTGTCAGCTCCAGCATCTTGGTCAGTTCAGCCGTCTCTCTTCCAATCAGCCAGTTCAGAGCCTTCTTCAACTATTGCCCCTACCATTCCTCATCTTCCCGGGATGACTCCAGAAGTGATTATGTTGTTGAAACAAATGCAACAACAAATCGACAAGTTGACTATAAGATCAAGTGGACTCAAAATTGTTGATCCAGGGCAAGTAAAGCCTCTTCCTTATAAGTTTAAGATGCCATAAATGCAATTTGATGGCTCGACATGTCCGAAAACTCATGTTGACACATATTTGATGACTATGGGAGCAATGGGTTGTACTCTCGAGTTTATGGCTCAGCACTTTCATCTCACACTCAAAGGTCCTGCCTTGACATGGTTTCTAACTCTTAAGCCAGAAGATCGATCTACTTGGAGCCAGATTACCGAAGTCTTTCTTGAGAAGTATAGGGGAAATCTTGAATGGCGCACGACCAGGGATGATTTGGTTGGCACAATCCAAAAGAATGATGAGTCTATCACCTATTTCTACAAGCGTTGGAATGCCAAATTGAATGAGCTGTCTGAACTAATCCTGTTGCAGGATCAAAAGGACATTTTTCTATCATGTGTGAAGCCAACTCTTCGTGAAGCCATAGTGTAAGTACGCCAATCCAATTCGCTCCCTTTTCGATGCATTTTAATGTGATAAAATTGCATTAAGGGGCATTTTGGTAAATTCCCGGTCTATTTCGAGACTTCCGAAAACATTTCATAAGTTTCTTGTGAAGGAAGTACCTTTTGGTACTTTGCTCGTGCTAAAGGACCTCATGGGAATAAACCTTTTTAGACCTTTTGGGTATTTATACCTGAATATTCCAGAAACTGATTTTGGCGCCAAAAACAGTTGGTGTCACCTTGTGTCACGCGACACATCGAGGCATGGAAAATGGTTACAGGAGGTCGTGCGACACACCTTGAACACTAACTGCAACCTATAAATAAGACCCTTCCCCTCTTAGAAAGGGATCCCAACTTCATACACTGTTACTCTGCCAAAATTGCAGCGTAACACACACACTAAACACACCCCTCTCTCTCATCCCAATTCACCTCCAATCCCCCTAATTCAACCCACTTCCTTCACCTTCTCTTAGATCTACTCTCAACTGATCCTCTCAAGCCCTCCAGGACCAAAAGCTGTTATAGAAGGGTTCTGTACCTAACTTGGTACAGAATTCATGGAAGCAACAAGGGTAACACCCTTAATTCCCTTTTCCCTCTCTCTTCCACCTTGTTCCTTTAATAATTCCATTGTTTCCATTCCCTTGGATTCAGTAATCAGACTCTATCCGTCTTGATTACTGAATCCCAATCGCAATATCTCTGTTTAACATAATTGTTTTGCATAATTGATTGTTCATTGTTGAATATTTATTGAAATTGGTGTTTAGAACCCAAGGGGGTGTGGATCTACCCATATCCAAACTCCCTGGATTGAATTGTTGTTAATTACGTATTTCGAAGCTTATCTGATTGATCAATTGGATCTGTGTTGGTTATTTGTGCTATTGTGTTTGAATCTGTAAGTCCCTGCAGATGGACACTGTGTGTCACGCGACACATTGTGCATGGGTGATCCTGTGTCACGCGACACATCTGGTCACTCATGTCCTGTGTCACGCGACATACTATGTCTGTTTGCAGAGATCATTTTCCCTTGTAATCTGTTCTGATTTGTTGTAATGGGATGTGGCCTCCCTGAATAATTGGTTCACAAGTTGTAAGTTTACAAGTTCATATTAATAAAATTCATGTTTACTACACTTGTTTATTGTCAATGCTTATACATATTTATGGATTAGTTGGATGTTTAGTTAGAAAGACTCGTCCACGGACGAGGCGTGTTGGGTGAACTCTCAGTTCTTCCCAACACGTAACCTGACCCCCAGACCCATTTTCTCTCAAAGGTTTTTCAAAGTGCACCTCTAAAGCATGGTGTGGCGACTCCATTTTTTCTCTTTTTCCATCATTCGAAATTAAACAAAAATTTCGTTTGCGGGCGAGCGCACATTCAGTGGCGACTCCGCTGGGGATGTCTTTTGAAAACCTGTTTTTTCAAATTTAAGAGGGTCAAACTTTCATTTGATTAAACATCCAACATATCCATTCTTGTGTGCATCCTTGACGATCTCTTGTAGTACATGCGTTTTGTTGATTATGAGACTTGTGAACCTTGTGTGTCTTTTAGCCATATTTTTGTTGTGCTTTTGTTATTGTGCTTTGTCTCTTGCTATGGAGAAGCAGGGGCTGCTTTGATTTTGCAGGATTCTGGTTCAGTGACCACTCTAGTCGTGCGACATCTCTGTCCCATGCTGTCCTGTGTCACGCGACAGTAATGGTCACTGAACATCTCTTCAGAAGCTGGTTTGAGGGCAGTCCCTTGAATCAAGTTTGGATCAATTGATTGTTGTTCCCCTTGTTCCCTGTGAGTGTGTGTGTGTGTTTTCTCTTTTTCTTTTCAAAAATAAATAAAATAAAGTTATAAAAATTTTATTTTTCGTAAATAAAAGAACATAGTCATCCGCACACTACACCACATAGATTTAGAACCCTCGGGTGCGATTGACGGCATCGCAGACGGTCATGAAATTCGCCTATGCTTGAGCACATGAAATCAAACCTATCCCCCTAGCGCGTTATAGGTAGCGCCACACTTAAACCTTACCCACGGTTGGTTTTTGATACAACATTTTTAATCACACCAAAATGAATTGTTTTGAAACTTACCATAGGTCCTTATACCTTCCCCAAAACCTCGCATCTTGTGGGCATGTTGCCAATGCAACATGATTTCACGTAGGGACATGTCACTCCCATGGCGTGTTTTAACGAGAGATCATTATGCATTGTCAACATGCACCGACGAGAGGTCATGCCGGATTTTTTCTTGAAATTCTTCGAGAATACCCGTTAAGCTGCCCAAATTTCCCCAGAAATTTGGACAACCTCTCCGTCCCATACGGTGTTAGGTCTTGGTTAGGCATCATTACCTATTATAAATTTCAATGCAAAGCATTTAATGTGATTTGAATGTTACGTCCCTAGATTTCCCCAAGGTGTAGTTTTGCGTGAATAAAGGCTTCTCCTTTCCCAACCGTATTTAGGATTTAAGACATCGATTTATACTTGAAGATGAATAAATTGTTTGTGCCAGTTTGTCCCTCGTTTCCTTTCCCTCTTCCGTATTTCCTCAAAATCTCCCTTCACTACCTTATAAATCCATATCTACCCCTGCAGCTACGGCGAGTTGGATCCGCTCATTTGTTCCTGGAGCTCGTTTGGTCTGTGTTGTTGGAGAAATTCAAGTTGTTTCGGGAATTTCAGTTAGCTCAGAATCAGATATGGCCGGCAATGGTGATTTTTTCGCTGCTCAGTCTGCTGGAGGTTTGGTTTCGATGGGTCAACTGGGTTTGAACGACATGTCTGCAGAAGAGTTGAGGATAACTTTGGAAGCTGCTTTGGCCAGGGAACGTGAGGCCCGTTTGTTAGCTCAGAATGCCAAAGTTAGAGAGGAGGAAGCCCACGCCCGTTTTGTCGAGGCCATGAGAGCCAGGGGAGTCTCGGTACTAACGGGGTCGGATCTGCTTCACCTGTCCAACCTGCTCAATTCAACTACCATGCTATGCCTCCTCTCGTAAGTTATGCTCCTCGCCCGGATTGGATGCCATCTCCGGAGAGAGCTGTGAATACCCAAGGAAAGGTTCCTCTCCCAGTCTCTCAAGTGCATAACCAAGTTGTTCAGCAGGGTTTTAGCAAAAGCAGTGGTCAACCATCAAACTTCCTTGATCTCACTTCCTCTCCAGCTCCCAATACTCCAATGCCACAAGCTCAGTTTGGATCCCAGTTTCAAGGAGGCTATTCCCAACCCCAGTTCAGCATGTATCCGGACAGTTATCAGTATGGTCAGCCCAATCGGAAGAATCCGGCCCGGTACGTCGGTCAGGAAACCAGATTTGTCAGGACAGTATCCCGCAGTATCCTCGGTCCCAGTTCCAGGGCAATTTCTCTCAGCCCGCAGTGTGTTCTCCTCTCACCCAGCATCTGTATGGTTCCACCCCGTATTCAGATCCATGTATCAGTACCGGATTTTCTACCCTTGGTCAGTTTGGAGAGGTCGGCCGGTGCGATTCACCCCGTAATCCCGGTGTTCGGTTTAATGGTTATGACATGTACGGGAATAGGATTCCCGATTTAGTCGGTTTGTTGGATAGCAATATCGGCATCCCCGCACTCTTGGTCTTCCCTCGGCTGCCTTGCCCATTAGATCTGCTTCAGAATTTCCCATGCCTTCTTCAACTATGGCTCCTGCTATTCCCCAGATTCCAGGTTTGACTCCAGAAGTGACAGCTTTATTGAAATAGATGCAACAGCAAATTGATAGATTGACTGTGGGTTCCAGTGGCTTAAAGGTGGTTGACCCGGCTCAAGTGACACCTCTTCCTCATAAGTTCAAGATGCCAGAGATGGATTTTGATGGAACAGCCTACCCAAAGACTCATGTGGACACCTACGTAATGACAATGGGGGCGATGGGTTGCACCCCCGAGTTTATGGCATCTCATTTTCATCTAACTTTGAAAGGTCCGGCGCTCACTTGGTTTTTGGCTTTGAAACAAGAATACCGCTCCACTTGGAGCCAAATCACCGAGACTTTCTTGGAGAAATACTGGGGTAACTTAGAATGGCGGACTACTAGTGGGCACAATTTAGAAGAATGATGAGTCGATCACGGAGTTTTATAAGAGGTAGAATGCCAAGCTTAATGAGCTATTAGAGCCCATCCCCCTTCAGGATCAGAAAGATATTTTTCTGTCGTGCGTGAAGCCGGTGTTAAGGGAGGCCATTGGAAAGGGTTGGTATCCAGATCTCAGAGAGATGGTCGGAATGGGCGTTCGCAGCGAGAATAAGCACTTTAATCAAACCCTAGGTGTGAATGCTAGCGGTAGTAGCGGAAGTGGAGGATTCCGGTACCGAGCACCTAACCCAGTTTCTGCCATGGTACCAAAAGGAAGAGAAATGGTTAAGGATAACAGCATTAACAACTTGCAAAGGGGAGTTGGCAATGTACAGAATGGAGGGAGATTCCAAACCAAGCCACAATCGAGGTTTGATGACTTAGGCATGTCTACAGAAGAAATCTTCAATGGCCTGCTTCGGACCGGCATGATTAGGCCGCTGGACAACTACAGCCCTGTCCGTCCCAATCCCAATCTTGATACAAGTAAATACTGCAGGTTTTATCAATACCCGGGGCACACCACCAACACTTGCGTAACCCTCAAGAAGATCATACAAGGCCTCGTGGATGAAAAGAAGATAGAAAAGTCTCCTCGCCCTAACATCGTCAACAACCCATTGCCCAGTAACAATGTGAACCTCATCGACTTTGATCAAGATTACTTTGTGAATGTAATAGAGTTTGGAGAGCCTGTAAATGGAAATGCTAGTTGTGATTGTAATAAGGTTATGACTGATGTAAACCCTTGTTCCAATGAAATGAAAGATAACTTTTGCTATGTCTTGTATCTTGATGATTTGTATGATTTGAATAATGCTCCTGATTACGATGAGTACGAAGAGCGTTTAGTCATTAACGCTATATCCTCTATGGCTCCTAGAGAATCCCCAATCTCTTTGGAGGAGCTTAGGATAGCAGCTAACCTGGATGCGCCACTGTCCGTGAATGAGATAAGACAGGAAGCGTGGCCATACAGCACTCGCCCTGCACCGCTTACACTAGCTAAACTCAAAGAGGCCAGTAAAAACTTTGTGGTTGAGAATGATCAAGAGGTTAATTTGTTGACTCGGTCGGGAAGAATGTTGGGAATGGATAGTGTTGATCCATCCGGGAAAGGCAAGGGAGTTGCGGTTTTGAATCCCCAGGCCTCCCAAGATCCCTACAAATTAGCAGGAAGTGAGGAAATCCGTGAGGACCCGATTTTGACACAGTTGAAGAGAACCCAAGCTGATATCTCTTTATGGTCTCTGCTTACATCCTCCTACCCCCACAAGCTAAAGTTGGAAGAGGCTCTGTCCAAAACCAAGGTATCTATCAACGCCACCCTAGACGAGGTCTGTCAGCTGATTGGAACTGCACAGTATGGGAACATCATTACTTTTACAGACCTGGACTTGCCTTCTTACGGTTCAAAGCATAATGAGTCCCTGCACATCACTGTACCCTTGGAGGGGCATCGAATTCCCCATGTCTTGGTGGACAATGGGTCAGCCATGAACATGCTTCCTGCCAAGATGATGAGTATGCTAGACATTGATGCACAGAGCCTTAAACCATCCAGCCTGACAATAAAAGCCTACGATTCGACATCCAGGGCAGTGTTGGGGATTATCTCTTTGAATCTGTTATTTGGGAGTAAGGAGATGGCGGTAGAATTTCAAGTTATCGGCATTCCTGTCACGTTCTCAGTGGTATTGGGGCGGCCATGGATACATGAAATCGGAGCTGTAGCCTCCACCCTCCACCAATGCTTGAAGTTTGTGAAAGATGGGGTTCTGACAACCATTTACGGTGATAGTATCACTATTGGGGAGACCAGCACCAATACCATGCCGGTGATGGAAATCAAGCTCGACCAAGAGAACCTGATGCTCAGTGGCTTCACGATCGAAAAGCCTAAAGGGCAAGTCTGCACTTTAGATTTGACGACTTCCTCCGACAAGATTCCCCCCGTGTTGAAAATGATGAGAGGCATGAACTACATCCCGGTCCT
Source organism: Adenophora triphylla var. japonica (assembly GCA_022495995.1). Lineage (NCBI taxonomy): Eukaryota > Viridiplantae > Streptophyta > Magnoliopsida > Asterales > Campanulaceae > Adenophora > Adenophora triphylla. The sequence continues at coordinate 455,476 of JAFEMH010000848.1, forward strand.
GGGGCTAGGAAAGCGTCAACAAGGACCGTGTAAGCTTGTGATGCCGGAACCCAAGAGAAACAGGAGAGGCCTGGGATACGTTGTGACTGGAGAGGACAAAGCATATGATAAAGCCGAAGCGCTTAAAGAAAGGATGACTTTAGCTGCCGGCAAAAGATACAAAAGGCCTGACATGTGTCCTTATAGCTGGTATCTAAACAGGCACTTCGTCAAGGAGGATGGGGAGATGTTTGTTTGCCCGGAGCCGAAGCTGAGTCAAGCAGAAGAGAGGATGAGGACAATTCGAAGGTTTGCCACCAGTCAGAACCCAGTGAAGGAAATGCTCATCAGTATGCCCAGAAGATCAGGTGTCACCGCCACTTATGAGAACAGCTACCATTTATGGGGGCCCGATTATGTCAACCAGTTTGAGAAAATTGCTCTGAATGAGCTCATCATACACAAGATCCGCGGCGCTGACCATGTAGACATTGATGGTGATTTGGTAGATCTGTTCAAGGATCAGGGGCTGTCAGAGCCTGAGAACGGTGTGTTTACAGAGAAGATACCTGCAAAAGGGTTTGTTGTAGCAGAAAATCCTAGAGATTTGATTGGCTTTTCCTCTGACAACGAGGTTGTGGCCGTGTTGAAATTTGAGAAGGGGCCAGTCGTGGATCTGAATAGTTTGGAGACCGTTGCAGAGAGGCCATTGCAGAACTGGACTTCATTTCAAGGACCGGTCGCTGACAGGGAGACTATGATAAAAAAGCTAGGGCTCAAGCCTCGTCCCAGTCCCTCTGCATCTAAGTTTGTCCCTCGTGTCTTGAGTCGTTCCCCTGAATCCCTTGTAATTGAGTTCGAGTCCTCTGATCGGTCTGACGTCCTCACGACGGAAGACTGTTGTTGCGTTGTAGACACTCTCTTTCCCTTCGCTTTGAATAAAATGGTCGATCTTTCTGAGTATCCCATGATTGCAAATCTAACAATTGAACGCTTAACAAAAAATAATCATCAAGATTTAAAAATAACTAAGCCAGATTCAATTGAAGATAATGCAGACTTAATAGATGAGCAAATTTTAGAAAATAATTCAAAGCAGGTTTGCGAGCAAAAGGAAAGCCGGGCCCAAGCTGCCGATGAGGTATTGACAACGGTGAACCTGGGAACAGCTGAGGAATCCAAAGAAACGCAAATTGGTAGCTTCTTCTCCGGAGTTGAGCGGGATGCCCTGATTGAGCTGCTCAAAGAGTTTGTAGACGTCTTTGCCTGGTCCTACAAAGACATGCCTGGGTTGGATACATCTATCGTAGAGCACCGAATACCTCTGAACCCAGAAATCAAGCTGATCAAGCAGAAACTGAGGCGGATCAAGCCCGAATGGTCCTTACAGGTCAAGGAAGAGATTGAGAAACTCCTACGGGTGGGTTTTATCAAGGTGATTGAATATCCGACTTGGCTGGCAAACATTGTAACGGTCACAAAAGCAGATGGAAAGGTTCGGGTTTGTGTAGACTTCCGGGACCTCAACAAGGCTAGTCCCAAAGATGACTTCCCCCTGCCGAACATTGACATTTTTGTGGATGCAACTGCGAACTATGAGGTCAAGTCCTTCGTAGATGGCTTTGCATGTTATAATCAGATTAAAATGGCCGAGGAAGATCAAGACAAGACAGCATTTACCACTCCTTGGGGCACCTATTGCTACACGGTGATGCCACTTTGCCTGAAGAATGCTGGGGCTACCTACCAGAGGGCCGTCACTACCCTGTTCCACGACATGATCCATAAAGAGATTGAAGTGTATGTTGATGATATGATAATTCACTCAAAGGGGTCAGATAGACATCTCTTCACTAATTTAAGGAAGTTCTTCAACAGACTTCGGAAGCACTCCATGAGGCTAAATCCAGCCAAGTGCACCTTTGGGGTTATTCGCGGTAAAGTCCTGGGCTATATGGTCACAGAGCGCGGCATCGAAGTAGATCCTAGAAAATTTAAGGCAATTGTTGAAATGAAGCATCCCAGAACTATCTCCGAGGTAAAGGGTTTCATGGGCCGTCTATAGTACATCAGTCGATTTGTTAACCAGCTGACCTCCATGTGTGAGCCAATCTTTAAGCTACTGAAGAAGAATCAGGAAGTGATTTGGAACGAGGAATGCCAGCTAGCTTTTGAAAGAATCAAAGCTTATCTCGTTAATCCTCCCATTCTTTGACGGTCACAGATACAGCTATCGGGGCCATGCTAGCGCAAGAGAAGAAGGACTCCAAGGTCAAGAATACCATATATTTTGTCAGTTGCAAATTCCAAGGTAGCGAGTTGAATTACTCAGCCCTAGAGAAGACATGCGCTGCTCTGGTTTGGGTGGTCGAAAAGCTAAAGCACTACATGCTATCCCACATAGTACATCTGGTCTCCAAAATGGACCCGATCAGGTACCTGTTTCAGGGTGACAGAGGCAACATTTCCACCATATTGGCAAAATGGACTTTCTTCCTAGATGAATTCGATATTAAGTAGGTGATTCGGAAAGCAATTAAAGGACAAGCTTTGGCAGATCAGCTGGCTGACTTCCCCAGCACAGAAGCCCGAAGACCAGACCTCCAGTTTCCAGATGAAGGGATTTTTGTTGTAGAAAATGGCAGCCGATGGCAGTTATTCTTTGACGGCGCAGCGAACAAAAGAGGTAACGGCATCGGGATGGTACTAGTAGACCCGAATGACATGCATACCCCCATAGCTATCAAGCTAAACTTCTCGGTCACCAACAATGCAGCCGAATATGAAGCTTGCATAGCCGGTCTTGAAGCTTCCCTTGAACGGAATGTGGACGAATTAGAAGTGTTTGGTGATTCCCAACTGATAATTAACCAAGCCGCCAACAGATGGAAAACTACAGACCCATGTCTCCAGAGGTATCAGGCTTACATTGCAGAGCTTGTCGGCCAGTTCAAGGAAGTGTCATTCCAGTGCCTGCCGCGAGATAAGAACAGATTTGCCGACGCACTAGCTACTCTGGCCTCTTTGGTGGAAATACCAGAGGGAAAGTTAATCAAGCTGTTCAGGGTTGGAAGACGAGAAAATCCTGCATATTGTTGTAAAATAGAGATCGAAACCGTAGATGAGCCATGGTACAACTAGATCTTCCAGTATCTTAAGCATGGTGAAGCATCCTTCCCCGTTGATAAAGAAGGAGACCTAAAAGGTATTCATGCCAAAAGTCTGCAAGATTTGAAAAGGCTATCAGCATAGTATGTCATACTTGGTAATGAGTTATGGAAGAAAAGGGAAGGTTGCCCACTCTTGCTCTGTATCAGCAAAAAAAAAGCTCAGAGAGTAATGGAAGATGCTCACAATGGCGCCTGCGGACCTCACATGAACGCTCGATCCCTTATGCATAGCATTATTAGACTGGGTTACTTCTGGATCACCATGGAGACCGATTGCATCCAGTTTGTGCGGACTTGCAATAAATGCCAGCGGTTCTCCAACCTAAATCACATCCTTCCTCATGATCTTTACTGTATGACAACTCCTTGGACCTTCCCAACGTGGGGAATTGATTTCATAGGGAAGATAACTCCATCAGGGAGCAATGGACACTCATTTGTTTTGGTCGCGGTAGATTACTTCACAAAGTGGGTGGAAGCCGCGTCCTACAAAGTGCTCACAGCTAAGAAGGTAGCTCGCTTCATAAAGGAACAAATCTTCTGCCGCTACGGAGTCCCGAATGAGATCATCTTTGACAATGGGTCCCACTTTGAAGGAGAAACCGATCGTTTTCTCACTAAATACAGGGTCAGGAGCCACAAGTCCTCGCCATATAGACCCCAGACGAACGGTGCTGTTGAGGCTGCCAATAAGATCCTGGAGAGAATCATAAAGAAGATGGCTGAACGAGGACGGGATTGGCCGGAGAAACTGTATTTAGCATTATGGGGCTATCGCACTTCAATTCGGACTGCTACCAGTGCAACTCCATATGCCTTGACTTACGGAATGGAGGTTGTCATGCCCATTGAGCTAGAGATTCCATCCCTCAGGGTATTGCTTGAGAATGAGGTAAATGAGATTGAATGGCTCCAAAGTCGATACAACGAATTGGCACTGTTGGATGAACGCAGATTAAAAGCCAGGGAGCACAACCGAGCATATCAGAAGAGAATGGCCCGTGCCTTCGACAAAAGAGTGAAACCCAGGGACATCAAGGTTGGTGATCTGGTCCTCAAAATGAAGCCCTTGAATCAGAGCAGTACATTGGGTAAATGGGCACCTATCTGGTCGCGGTAGATTACTTCACAAAGTGGGTGGAAGCCGCGTCCTACAAAGTGCTCACAGCTAAGAAGGTAGCTCGCTTCATAAAGGAACAAATCTTCTGCCGCTACGGAGTCCCGAATGAGATCATCTCTGACAATGGGTCCCACTTTGAAGGAGAAACCGATCGTTTGCTCACTAAATACAGGGTCAGGAGCCACAAGTCCTCGCCATATAGACCCCAGACGAACGGTGCTGTTGAGGCTGCCAATAAGATCCTGGAGAGAATCATAAAGAAGATGGCTGAACGAGGACGGGATTGGCCGGAGAAACTGTATTTAGCATTATGGGGCTATCGCACTTCAATTCGGACTGCTACCAGTGCAACTCCATATGCCTTGACTTACGGAATGGAGGCTGTCATGCCCATTGAGCTAGAGATTCCATCCCTCAGGGTATTGCTTGAGAATGAGGTAAATGAGATTGAATGGCTCCAAAGTCGATACAACGAATTGGCACTGTTGGATGAACGCAGATTAAAAGCCATGGAGCACAACCGAGCATATCAGAAGAGAATGGCCCGTGCCTTCGACAAAAGAGTGAAACCCAGGGACATCAAGGTTGGTGATCTGGTCCTCAAAATGAAGCCCTTGAATCAGAGCAGTACATTGGGTAAATGGGCACCTATCTGGGTCGGACCGTTTCTAGTGCAGAAGATATTCTCCGGAGGAGCAATGCAGCTGACAGATCTGGATGGTAAGCCGTTTTTGCACCCCGTCAACGGAGAAAAGTTACGGCGGTATTATGTGTGATCGATTCTTTCCCCCTCTGTACATAAAATAAAAATAAAAAAAAAAGAAAAAAGAATTAAAAATAAAGGCGCAATAAAAATTGTCCCAGATGAGACTGAAAACCTCTCAAAAGGCAGTCCATGCAAAAATAAGGGACGAGCCCGGTGCTAAAAGAATATACCCAGCTAGGCTGAAAACCCTAAAAATGGGCGGCCTAGGTAAAAAACAGGGTTTCACCATGTCCCCCTTCTGTCTCCTCCTTTCTTTAAACACCAAAAGTTGATTGAGTCGAACTATGAAGACCTGAGCCCCTTATTTCTCTTTGTAAAAGGGGAACGTAGGCAACCACTTGTGGTTCGGTCTAAAATGCTGCAAAATCTCATATCTTTGCCAAAATGTGTTTTGATTACAGTTCCAAGGCTTTTCAAAGGTTCATTTTGAGTTAATATTCTTTTTGATGAGTTCAAGCACGGCCTGCTTTTGACTCAAATAACTTGCTGCGAATAAAAAGGCAATAAATTTTCAATATCTATTTCTGTCTGCATTAAGTAATCAAGGGATACTCATGTTCCATACATTAAATCTTTTTTCCAAAAATACAAAAAGAGTCTTCTATCTCTCAGAAAAGTGTCTAGAAACTCGCTCCCGCTCCCGAATTTGCGTCTCTGTTCTTCCTTTTCCTCGTTCCCCGGGAGGTCCTTGGACTAGGAATGTCAAATAAGTCGGTTTGAGCTCGTCCCAGCTCAGGTATCACGCATGTCGGTGGCTCAATCAGACCAATCTCCCTCAAAGTGGCCCTAGCAATCCTCTCTTGTCTCAAGGCCTCTTTGCGAGCTACCACTTCTGGATCATCCCTCAGAGCAGCTCTCCGGATCTCTTGCCTCCGATAGTCCTCAGCAACATCGCCGGTAACATTATCTAGGTTCCCCTGGGCCACAGAATCCCTGAAAGACCGGCTGGTCAGGTAATTTGCTCCCAAATATTCCCGGCGGCGAGCCTCTATTGCCAACTGCACAGGACTCCTCATACCAGATCAAGTACTCTGTGGTCAAGAATGTAATCCATCTGGATTGCCGAAGAAGTGTACGAGTGGGAAAGAAACCCTCCAGAAAGGATCTGCTGAAAAACTGTATAGTCTGGGGCTCGGTTATGGCCATCGGAACAGCATCAGTCGTCAGCCTCTCCCTCAAAGCCCGGATAATTTGCTGAGGGTACCCATATGATAAGTGACTATTATATAGTCATTTATCCTAATTTTTATATACATTTACATGGATAAATCATCATTTTCATTTCATTTTAATTACTTTTTAGCTACTTTTTCATATTTATTAGATTTTACGCTTTTTGGTATGTTTTAAGCATTTTAGACAGGTATTAGGGCCTTTTTATGGTCAAAAGGATGCTTGGGTACTTTGAGATAAAAGACAATGAGGAGCACCAAACAAAACGAACACACAAAGCCAAATCCAGGTGGAGCGGCCGTGCAGCCAATGATGGAGCGGCCGTGCACTTAAGGCCATGACAGGCCATTTGTAGCCCCAAAGCATGGAGTGGCCGAGCCTTGAACTGGACCTGGCCGTGTCAACCTCAGAGCGGCCGTGCGGCTGAGTAAAGAGCGGCCGTGCAAGTCTTCCAATTTCAAATTCAAATCTGGCGCCAAGGGTGCACGGCCGTGCAAATCCCTTGACACGGCCGTGCAAGGTCGTGACTGCATATTAAAAGGCACCTTTTGGAGGCACCTTCTTGAAGAGTTCCCTCATAAAAAGACCCCTTGTACTCAGTCTTAGATATAGAAATTTACTGATATTCCATAGTATATTCATCAGAGATTAAACTCAAATACTTGTGATATTGATTTCCAAAGATATTTGAAGATCAAAGTCCATATTTTGTTCTTGAAGTTACTTTGGAAGAAAGAGAAATAAAGTGAAGCATCTTTTCCAGCCATTTGTCTTCTATTTCATCATAAGTTTCCTTACTCTATTCTCTATTTTTTATTGCTTATATGTTTTAGATGGCTAGTGAGTAAATCCCCCTTGTTCTTGGGGTTGGAAACCAAAAGCATACATGTTCATCATCTTAAAATAAATAAAGTCTTGTCTCCTATATTCATCTAAACAATTTCTTTATATTAATCTCTAAATGTCTTACATTTTGGAGACGTCCAACTTGTATGATTCAGTCAATTGAGAGATAGACCTAGCGGAGAATTTCGATTGACGGAACCATATAAAGAAACTAGGTTCCATTGATCACGAAAGTAGTTCAACGGCCTAGGGATGTTCCTTTAATGGAAAGTATGTTGAATCTCGTTCTTAGTGGATTCTTACTAATTATGGTCAGCTAGAGATAAGCCGGAATGCCCGTTTGTGACAGGGCAGGGGTAGCATAAACGGAAATCTCAAACACTTAGGACATAATTAGTGAAGAATACAAACGCTACTGTCTTAACCCGAAGTAGCGTAGGATTAACATACCATCCTTGATTTTTATGAAAACCTATATTTCTAAGACAATGACAATTTGATGAAGAAGATTATGTGTATGATTTCCAATCCCGAGAATGCTTTATTTTATAAGAGTTTTATCAAAGTATTTTCTGTTTATGTTCTTTCTATTTCCAAAATCAAACTTTATCTCCCCCCAATCTTTTCTATAATTTTAAAGACAAAAATATTTCCTAAGTAAATCCTGTCTCTGTGGGATCGACCCGTACTTGCACCCGCTATATTGCAATAGCACGTGCGCTTGCGGATATTAAATAAACCGTTAGGTTAACAAACCGACCAACAAGTTTTTGGCGCCGTTGCCGGGGGCAACGGTTTACTTTAAGTTTTTGTCTTTATTACGTAATTTTTTTTGTTTTCATATTGTTTTGTTTTTACTTCCGATAAATTGTTACGTTTAATCTCTCTTTAAGTGTTTTTCTTATAGTGTATGAAACGGGCTCGGACATTCTTTGACAATTTTGATCCGGAACCCGAACGAAGCTTTCACGAAAGACTAAGAAAACTTAAAGAGACTTTAAGAAAACATATGGAAGACGGAGAACCACAAACGCCAGCTAGGACCCTACAGGACTTCGTAAATCCAAGTACCCCGGGAACTAGATCTCCTATCGTTGTGACGAATGCCGGAGCGGCACACTTTGAGATAAAGCCGCAACTTTTACATATGGCTATGAATAACCAATATAGCGGCACCGCTTTCGAAGATCCTCATCTCCACATCCAAACATTCCTTGAATATTGTGATACCACACGTATTCAAAATGTTACCCCGGAAGCGATTCGGATGCGCCTTTTTTCTTTCTCTCTTAAGGATAAGGCGAAACAATGGTTGAATTCGGTCCCCCAAAATTCATTGACAACATGGGACCAAATTCAAGAAGCATTCCTTGGTCGATTTTTCCCACCAATCAAAACTGTCCAAATACGCACAAAGATCACTAACTTCTGTCAAACAGATAGTGGACTTTGTATGATGCATGGGAGCGGTTCAAGGAACTTCTCAGAATGTGCCCCCACCACGGGCTCGAAAAGTGGTTGATTGTTCACACCTTCTACAACGGTCTCATATTCAAGACAAGATAGACCATTGATGTCGCTGCAGGAGGAGATTGATGAACAAAGGAGTCGATGAGGCATATGACCTTATCGAGAATATTGTATTGAACCATTACCAATGGTCAAATGAGAGGGAGCAACAACAAGGTATGCCTGGTAAATACAATGTTGATGCAATTACTCTTCTCTCTTCTAAGGTTGGCATGCTTTTGAAAAAATTTTAAAATCTTAATGTCAATCCCGTGGGCAATGTAAATGTATTATGTGAACTATGTGGGTCTAACTCACATAGTACGGATAACTGCGAGTTACTTGACATTACCTCTAATGATCAAGTGAACTTTGTAAATTCTTTTGGAGAGAAGGGGGAGATGTATTCTAATACATACAATCCCGAGTGGAGGAATCACCTCAACTTCTCCTATAAGAATAACAACGTTCTAAACTCGCAACCATCTACACAACCCCCGGGATTTGCACCTAAGAATTTCAATAACAATGCAAGTACCTTCCCCCCTAAATCGAAATTGGATCTTATAATGGATTCCGTAGTGGAAAATAAAAATTCCCAAGAAAAGATCAATAATGAATTTAGGGAATGCTTTAAACTTCTAAATGCTAGGTTTGATAACTTAGCAGCACATAATAAGATGCTAGAGGCTCAACAAGCTCAACAAGCTGTCCCAACGAGTAGACCACAAGGGAGTCTTCCCGGTCAACCTCAAAGGCCAAGTGAGCAAGTTAACATGGTAAAAACTAGGGATGAGCAAGAAAAGATAAATGAATGCCCTAGAGATATTGATTATAGTCCAATCCCTCCGATGATTGAGACTAGTTCGGGGACGGAATCCCCTAGGAAGGAAGACAAGGATTATGATGAATTCCTTGAAAACCTAGATGCCATTAATGTCAACATTTCATATTTCAAAAAACATGAAGATATGCCTTTAGCCGTTAAACCTTCGAAAAAATTAATTTTTGAAAAAGAAAGGCTAGAAGAAAATGAGAATGTTATGTTGGCGGAGGAAGTGAGCGCTGTCTTGCAAAATAAAAATCCTCCGAAATTAAAGGATCCGGGTACATTTACTATTCCTTGTTGTGTTGGCAGAATAAACATTGATAACGCTGTCCTTGACTTAGGAGCTAGCGTAAGTATAATGCCATTATCGGTTAGCGAGAGACTTGGTATAGGGGAACCCAAACCCACAACCATAACTTTCCAATTGGCAGACCATTCCGTTCAATACCCCGTGGGTATTATGGAAAACATTCCATGTCGGGTAGGGAATTTGATCATCCCTGTTGACTTTGTGATCCTAGATATGGCGGAAGACCATCAAATTCCCGTCATTCTTGGAAGGCCATTTTTTGCCACTGTGGGGGCAATCATAGATGTGAAAAATGGCACCTTTTTCCTAAATGTGGGGAAAGAAAAAGTCGAATTTAGTATGCATAGATCAGATCTCGAGGATCCCTATTTTGAGACCTACACCCCAAGTGAAGAAAATTGGATGGGTGAGGAACAACAATCAAAGGAAGAAATAGAAAATGATCCCATAAATATTGAACCTTTGATTTACAATGATAATAATAATGCTATAGATATTTTTGCATGTCCCGAAACTAACAGTACAGTGAAAAAGTCAAAAAGAGCAAAGAAGGAGGTCACTTCGAATTTTCGAAAGTGTTATAGGTCACTTGTTCTACCCAAGAAGTTGGTATGGAAGAAATGTCTACCACAAAAGATACTAATTACTCCGGAAGGGTTGCATTGGCAAGTTGTCAATGACAAAAGGCCAACTAAATATCACACATCTCCTACTACCGGAAAAGGGGTCAAGCTAAGGACCTAAAACAAGCATCATCGGGATGGTGACCGATGGATTATTTTTTGTTTTTATTTTATTTTTTATTCCATTTTATTTTAATTTATTTTATTTTATTTCATTTTTTGTCAGTATTATTGTGCTAACTTTGTTTTATAGGTATACAAAAAGTAAGAGAAAAAGAAAAAAAATTAAAAGTGGTGAATATTGGTTAGCACGGCCGTGCAGCGTACATTGGAGCGGCCGTGCAGTTCATATCGAGTCAAGAAGAGTTGACTCAGTAGAAGGGAGCGGCCGTGCAAATCCCTTGACACGGTCGTGCATACCGCCTGGGGAGTTGCGTCGTTTCAGTCAAAAAGACGTGTCTCTCTCCCTCCTCCCTCATTCACTTCATCTTCTTCGACTCTCCATCAATACCTCCGCCCCACCTCCTTTAAAAACCCACTTCTCCACCATTTTAAATCACATATCAACCCTCAATCCTCCTCAAATCCACCAGTCAAACATCTCTCTCCCATCAAAATCATCCCAAAACCCTCCTAAAACCCCAATTTCAAAAATCAAAAAAAAAACCTTCACCCATTTCATAAATTCGAAGGGATTACTCCGAATTAAGGTGCAAGGAAGGAGCTTTTGGGTGTCTTGTGGCTGTTCAACGAAGATTTCAAGCCTTTCAAACACAGATCTGGGTAATCTACTTTCTTTTTACTCTAGCTGGGTTTTGAGTATTTTTTTTACAAATTTTCAATGGAAGGAAGGAAGGGAAAGGGAAAAGCTACTGATAGGGTTTCGAAGAGGTCCCGAAAGGAACCATCTCCTACCCCTAATCTGAACCCAACACTCAATGATTTGGGTATTAAGTTTAGAGAGCCTTCCGAAGTGGCTAGATTTACCGCCCTTCGTTAAAAAAGGATTAGGCCAACCCAATTCCCAGATGTTCCTTCCCTCAAAGCCTTAGATGTCTATTCAAATGTAAGAAGGTTCCACATCGGGTTTGGTTGTGGCGATTTTCTCGAATTACATGCGAAAACCTATGAAAGGATCACTTTGAAATTTTTGTGCACTATGAGGAAGGAATTTACAACAGAAATTTGTGGAGATACGGGGGAGCTATATCAATTGATACATTTGTATTTTAGGCTTGGTGGAGAGGAGTTTCACCTCACTTCCTTCGACATAAACAGAATTTTGGGTTGGCCCGCTTACACCAATTATGAGATCGATTTTCCCATCGAGTTTAGGGAGAACGTGTTTTGGGAGAAAATTACCGAAATCCCATCCTTCAAGTCTAGAACCGCAAAAGCCTCGTCTATTATCCATCCCGTTCTTCGGCTTATGCATAGGTTCTATGCATGTACCGTTTTTGCAAGGGAGGATAAGGGTACGATAAATAAGAAGGAGTTGTTTTTGTTATGGTCTTTGGTAAGGGCTCATAGGAGGGTTAATTTGAGCCATTTCTTGATCGAGTTGTTCAGTGACATTGTCTCTCCAACTTTCAATGGGGAGATTCATATTGGTGGTATTGTTACTTTGTTTGCTAACCATTTTCGGTGTGTGATGCCCGTTAATGAGGTTGCAGTTTCGGGTTCAACGAAGTTGGATATTCCAACCCTACGGATAATGCAGATGATTTTGGATAGAGGACGTGGGGAGTACAATTGGTTGGTAGGGCCGGGTAAAATGCCCTACATTGTTTTGCCAAGTCCCATCCTCCCCGTTGCCCGAACCCATCAATTTCAAACATGGATCTTTCCTAATTCTATGAACAAAGGGGAGGGCCAATCAAGCCAAACAAATCAAGAGGAAGAAGAAGAAGAAGAAAGAGAGCAACACCATCCCAACCCACCCCAATTGCCACCGAATTTTAATGATAGGTTTGATCGGATCGAGCTTCAAAACAATCAAATAATGACTCGGTTGGACACTTTCAACAATGAATTCCATTACTTCTGGAATGATATACAAAATCGTGTGAATACGATTCAAAGGCAAGTGAACACAATCTTCAACTATGGGGTCAACAATTGGGATGAATTTCCTCAACCACCACCATCTTAGTATGTTTCTCTTTACCCTCCCGGATTTGACATTGTTCCTTGAAACATTGAGGACAATGTTCATTTCAAGTGTGGGGGGTATATCTATCTTTATTTTATTTTGCTTTTTAGTTTAAATTTACTTGCTTTTTAGTCTAGATTTACTTGCTTTCTAGTGTAATTTTTCTTTTTAACTTAGTTGCATTTTCATTTTATGCATGTATAATAGTATATCAAAAAAAAAAAAAAATCCCTATGATGATCCATATCATTATTTCTTATGCTTGACCATATGCCCAAGAATAATGCCATTATCTTTCCTCTCATATTTTCTATAAACTTAGAGATTTATAAAAATAAAAATATAGGGATATTTTTTAGAAAATAATTAAAAGCCTCATAAGTTAGTATAGCAAAATATAGGTTTTTTTTAAGAAAAAGACATTTGATTAGAAGGAATCTTTATCAATCTACATTTGGTCATTTTTATAAAAAGGATATTGAAAATATTTCTTTAAAATTGTACATTTTAAATTTTATTAAATGTTTATTCCCTTATTAGAAGCACCCTTTGTTTTGCATCCCTTGAATCACACCTCTTCATCAAAAATTCCATCTTTCCATTTCTACTAATCGAATCAAGTTTTGGCATTTTTATCATATTGCTAAAAGAGTGACTCAGTCACCAAACCTTAAAAGCAAAAAGAAACCTATTGCTTCCTAAGTAACTCGGGGCACGGCGTTCGCTGCGACGATGCTTCCTTGCCAAACGGAAGTAATATCCAAAAGTATTCTTGATCTAAGTATTAGGAACATGGGGTTCGCAGCCACAATGTCTCCTACTTGAATGGATCAAAAATAACTAAGGTCTTTTGCAAAAATATAACACGTGCAAAAATAAGATAAAATTGTTGAAACATTGATGAAATTTTTCCACTATCATCATCCATTTTTCACCCTTGTGATTCAAGAATGCAATACGATTCTTCGAGAACTTCTAGTTTTTGAATAAATGTGTATACTTCTCCTTGTACATTTTAAAGAAATAAATTCATTTTTCTCAAAAATCACTCTAAAGAGTGAAAGCTTTTCTTTTACCAAGAAATGGATCTAAGATTTATCCTTCTAGCATCTTTTGCTTGATCAAATTCTATATATGCTATATTAGATTATTGTCTTACAAATTATCTCTTTAAAATATCCCCAAAATGCTTCTTTCTAAATAATTTTTAAAGGTATACAAAATATGACTAGAAAGATGAAGGCATTATCCAAAAGGCATTTAGGGCTTGCTACTTTATTTTCTGAGGGATCATTCTTGCTTTTCTTTCTTTTCTCCCTCTCCGTATTTTCATCCTAAATTTGCTTGGGGACAAGCAAAAGCTTAAGTGTGGGGGAGTTTGATAAGTGACTATTATATAGTCATTTATACTAAGTTTTATATACCTTTACATGGATAAATCATCATTTTCATTTCATTTTAATTACTTTTTAGCTACTTTTTCATATTTATTAGATTTTACGCCTTATGGTATGTTTTATGCATTTTAGACAGGTATTAGGGCCTTTTTATGGTCAAAAGGATGCTTGGGTACTTTGAGATAAAAGACATGGAGGAGCACCAAACAAAACGAACACACAAAGCCAAATCCAAGTGGAGCGGCCGTGCAGCCAATGGTGGAGCGGCCGTGCACTTAAGGCCATGATAGGCCATTTGTGGCCCCAAACCATGGAGTGGCCGAGCCTTGAACTGGACCTGGCCGTGTCAACCTCAGAGCGGCCGTGTAGCTGAGTAAGGAGCGGCCGTGCAAGTCTTTCAATTTCAAATTCAAATCTGGCGCCAAGGGTGCACGGCCGTGCAAATCCCTTGACACGGCCATGCAAGGTCGTGACTGCAGATTAAAAGGCACCTTTTGGAGGCACCTTCTTGAAGAGTTCCCTCATAAAAAGACCCCTTGTACTCAGTCTTAGATATAGAAATTTACTGATATTCCATAGTATATTCATCAGAGATTAAACTCAAATACTTGTGATATTGATTTCCAAAGATATTTGAAGATCAAAGTCCATATTTTGTTCTTGAAGTTACTTTAGAAGAAAGAGCAATAAATAGAAGCATCTTTTCCAGCCATTTGTCTTCTATTTCAACATAAGTTTCCTTACTCTATTCTCTATTTTTAATTGCTTATATGTTTTAGATGACTAGTGAGTAAATCCCCCTTGTTCTTAGGGTTGGAAACCAAAAGCATATATGTTCATCATCTTAAAATAAATAAAGTCTTGTCTCCTATCTTCATCTAAACAATTTCTTTATATTAATCTCTAAATGTCTTACATTTTGGAGACGTCCAACTTGTATGATTCAGTCAATTGAGAGATGGACCTAGCGGAGAATCTCGATTGAAGGAACCATATAAAGAAACTAGGTTCCATTGATCACGAAAGTAGTTCAACGGCCTAGAGATGTTCCTTTAATGGAAAGTATGTTGACTCTCGTTCTTAGTGGATTCTTACTAATTATGGTCAGCTAGAGATAAGCCGGAATGCCCGTTTGTGACAGGGCGGGGGTAACATAAACGGAAATATCAAACATTTAGGACATAATTAGTGAAGAATACAAACGCTACTGTCTTAACCCGAAGTAGCGTAGGCTTAACATACCATCCTTGATTTTTATGAAAACCTATATTTCTAAGACAATGTCAATTTGATGAACAAGATTTTTGATAAGTGACTTTTATATAGTTATTTATAGCATTTTATCTTAGTATTTACTTAGTTTTTATTCCAATTTTAGCCTAAAAATAGTGTAATTTAGCTTCTTTTATCATTATCTTCGATTTTACACTTGTTGGTATAGTCTTAGTATATTTTACAGGTTTAAAGTCAAAATATTGGACAAATGAGGCTTTGAAAACATTAAGGGATCAAAGGCAAGGATGGACAACTTCAAAACCCTCATTCAAGCCAAAAAGTCACTGGAGCGGCCGTGCGCTATAAAGTGGACCGGCCGTGCAAACCCTCAGTCAAAGCCAAAATTACAAAAGTTCACTGGAGCGGCCGTGCGTTATATTCTGGAGTGGCCGTGCAAGCTGGAGTGGCCGTGTCATATATTCTGGAGTGGCCGCTCCACCTGATGTTGCTTTGAAAAGGCACCTTTTCATTTGAAGCTTTTTGAAGGGATCCAACCCTTCACTCAAATGCTTATATAAGACACCTTTGTAATCAGTATTGGGCATCCATATACATCCGAAAATGGTGATAAATACATCCATAAAGGATCATATTATACTTAGAATGTATAGCAAAATACTCTAGAAATTTATACACAATGTTCAAGGTGTATCAATGATTCGTGACAAGTCTCGTATACTCTTGAAGATGGTGAATGCAATACAAGGGTTATTTTCCAGCCATTGTCTCTCTTTTTTATGAATAAGTATCTCTTCCCTTATCTCTATTTCTTACTTACTTCTTTTATTATTTCAATGGTTTGAGTAATCCTCCATTTCTCGGAGTTGAAAACTCATTTATTTATATTCATGCTTCCCTTACTTGTCATTTCAATTCTCTTCTTATTAAGCTTAACTTCTTGCAATTAGGGAGACGTTCTTAATTGTATAGCCTCAGTTAATCGAGAGAAGGACCTAGCGAAGAATCTCGATTAGTGGATCTCTAAGAATGGAACTAGGTCAATAAATTACGGAAAGTAATTTAAAGACCTAGGGATGATCCTTTAATGAAAAATACGTGAGATTTATAGACTTAAAGGATTTTGATTTATACGGTACCCTCGAGAGGTGAGTCGGATTTCCCGTGTGACGAACGGGATTACACTAAGCCGGACCCTCGAGAGAAAGGCCGGTAAGTTTTAAAATAAGTGTGCTAGTTAGCACAACTTAGCGTATCATCCTTGAACTTGGCACTTTTATCTTAAAACAATTTCTTTATATTATTCTTAAATTGCCTGCTAATATGAAGACGTTTATATTTGTGGAATCCTAGTTATTTGAGAGAAGTACCTAACGGAGAATCTCGATTGACGAGACCTTATAAAGAAACTTGTCCATTGGTCACGAGAAGTCGTACAACGGCCTAGGGGTGTTCTTTGAATGGAAAGTATGTTGATTTTCGATCTTAATGGATTCTTTCTAATTATGGTTAGCTAGAGTTAAGCCGGAATGCCCATTTGTGACAGGACGGGAGTACCATAAACAGAAATCTCAAACAGTTAGGGCATAATTAGTGAAGAATACAACACTACTGTCTTAACCCGAAGTAGTGTAAGCCTAGCATACCATCCTTGTTATTTTGATAAAAGCCTTTATCTAAAGCATATTTATTTATTTTCAATCCCGAGAATGCTATCATTATATGTTAGAGTAGTTTATATATATTCCTAGTATTTTATCTTACAAATTCTTATCCCCCCCAATCATTTTATCTATATATTTATATAAAGAAAAATATCATCCCAAAGTAAACCCTGTCTCTGTGGGATCGACCCGTACTTGCACCCGCTATATTACAATAGCCCGTGTGCTGGCGGATATTAAATAAATCGTTAGGTTAAACACCCCAACAAGTTTTTGGCGCCGTTGCCGGGGACAACGGTTTACTTTTTTTGATATTTGTCTTTATCATTTATTTTTATTTTTATTTTTATTTTTATATTTTATATATATTATTATTGTATTGTTTTCTAACTCTGTTTTGTAGGAATATAAAAAATAAATATTTATATAAACAGTGTTGGAGCGGCCGTGCTTTCAAAAGTGGAAGAAAATAAGTTGAATCAAACAAGTGGATCGGCTGCACACTGTGAATATCCCGTCCCGATGCAACGCGCACTCGGAGGTTTGAAATAAATAATTATATAAAGTCGGATCGAAATATGATATTCATTTAGTGACACTCGCTTTAAACCATATTAAAATATTAGTTTAATTTTGAGAGTCGCCACGCCACTTTGATATAGCCCAAAGCTTTGAAAAAAGGCTAAACATGTAATTGGGTTCGGGGGTCAAGTTACAACAGAAGAAGAAACGCTATCACTCCTATTGCCCGACGGATCGGTCTTTCTAGCATATGGGGTGTTGGTTGTGTGCGGTGTTTACAGGAATAGATAGAAGAAACGGGATCATGCATAAGGAGGAGGGGAGAGAAAGAATTAATTAATGATCACACCCTAGAACCTTTGAGTTAGGCCCTCGGAAGGTGCACTAATCAACGTTCATCCTTGGGGGATTGTTGATCATGGGATAATTATAACTAAGGTGGAAGGAAAGAAATAGTTCCTAGATCCATTGGGTTTCTTAGGGCGAAACCTTAGATCATCCTCGGCTATTACATATTTAAATATATTAAAACAACCCTAAATCTAGCATATATGACATAAGCAAGAAATAAAGTAATTAAAATATACTAAGCATGCAAACAATAATAATAATAAAGACAATAATAATAAAGAACAAAAATATTAAAAAGAGTCTTACCAATTGTAGCAAGACTTTGAGGTCGAATCTAGGGCGATTCGAAGAGAGTAAGAAAAACTGTGGGTAAAGCAAGTGTAGTCTCGCTTCTCCCGAGTAAATTGTGTCAATATGGGGAGCCGGGCACCCCTATTTATAATACCTCGGAACTTGGGCTGGGCCATTGAAGGGTCGATCGGCTCTAGGGCTGAAGGGTCGATCGGCTCTAAATAAAAGGGTCGATCGGCTCTACCACGGGCAAAGGGCCGATCGGCTCTTCTCACTGGCGTACCTTCCACGCTGACAGCGACGGCGCTGGTACGGAAGAATTAATGAATTAATGAATTAGGGTTAGGGTTGCTTTTAGGGTTTCTTAATTAATATTAACCGGGCCAGGTATTTGGACTACCTTTTTTCGGACCGGGTACTAACAGTAGCCCCTCGGCGACGCTTCTTGTAAGACAAGTGGGGTCGACGATAAAAGAATAGGATCCGTCCTGAAAAAAGGGATTTCAGGAGGTAAGAAGAGTGATCTTGCGGATGCAAGGGATTGGACTCGAGCTGAGTCGCAAAAGGATGACCGGATAGGTCAAGTGGCTGGACCCACGTCGGGCTACCTACGTATCCCTAAAAAGGAATCAAGCCAAGTCGTAGTTCAAAAGAGTGGGCATTTTTAATACCCGAGAATGGCGGATGTGTGGCGTCAAGGATACGTGACTGCACGGGAGTCACCAAAAGATTTGACTGTCCGGGGAGTCACCCAAAGATTTGACTGTCCGGGGAGTCACCCAAAGATTTGACTGTCCGGGGAGTCACCCAAAGATTTGACTGTCCGGGGAGTCACCCAAAGATTTGATCGTCCGGGAGTCACCCAAAGATTTGACTGCACGGGAGTCACCCAAAGATTTGACTGTCCGGGGAGTCACCCAAAGATTTGACTGTCCGGGGAGTCACCCAAAGATTTGACTGTCCGGGGAGTCACCCAAAGATTTGACTGTACGGGGAGTCACCCAAAGATTTGACTGTACGGGGAGTCACCCAAAGATTGGATAATTTTGACTTCTGAAATGCGGGACGGACCCTTTGAAGATGCGGGACGGACCCTTTGAAAGTACGGGACGGACCCTCTGAGATACAGGACGGACCTTTTGAAATGGAGGATAGACCTCTGAAATGCGGGACGGACCCTTGAAATGGAGGATAGACTTCTAAAATGCGGGAAACTGTAGCTGCCAAAGGACTTAGGCTACTGTTTACTCATGAAGAATAGTTGTGTGAATTGATTGGGATTATTATGGCTTCCCGAGCCGAAGAACCAAGCGATTAAAAGATTGGGATAATCATTGCTAAGGCTTAGAGAGGAGTCTTGTCTCCTAGGCTTAAGGCTAGGGTTTTAGAGAGGCATTTGTCACCTAGGTTTGAGGCTAGGGTTTAGAAAGGTATTTGTCACCTAGGCTTGAGGCTAGGGTTTTAGAGAGGTATTTGTCACCTAGGTTTGAGGCTAGGGTTTAGAAAGGTATTTGTCACCTAGGCTTGAGGCTAGGGTTTTAGAGAGGTATTTGTCACCTAGACATGAGGCTAGGGTTTAGAGAGGTATTTGTCACCTAGGCTTAAGGCTAGGGTTTAGAGAGGTATTTGTTACCTAGACATGAGGCTAGGGTTTAGAGAGGTATTTGTCACCTAGGTTTGAGGCTAGGGTTTAGAAAGGTATTTGTCACCTAGGTTTGAGGCTAGGGTTTTACATTTGCGGTAAGTCTAAACAAGGCAGTTTGAGCAGAAAGGTTATTGGTTTAAACTAGGCGAGGCCGAGTAAGTGTCGATGATAGAAGGTGGGATTTGGTAAGTTTGATGTCCAGAGATAAGGGCCGAGTCATCTTGAGAGTCACAGAGATACGTTTTTGATAGATTTGAAGAGTTTGAAAATTTGTGGAGACCAAAGAGTGATTTTTGTAAACAAGGTACCAAGGAGGACAGTATTTTGAAAGCATGTTTATTTGATAAAGAGGCCTTATGACTAATCATGTTTCTAACTAACTCAAAGAGTTTGCCACATGCTGATCTTGATGACAAGGGATGCCCTTCATGCTAGATATGACTTCATTGGAGCTCCGATTTTTTGTTAGAGCACATAGTCGACCCATTTTTGTTGAGGGGAGCCCCAATGTTTGATGAAGTAACCTTGGCGAAGTCCCAGTTGATGATGAATGGCGAAGCCCCAGTTGATGATGCAAAGCAAACCTGAAGGGAATGGCGAAGCCCCAGTTGATGATGCAGAGCAAACCTGAAGAGAGCCTGAGAGAACAGCTTAACAAAAGCCCCAGCTTGGAGAGATTCAATGCATCCCTATTTGCAGACAGAGTCATCTTGCGGCCACGGGGGCGACCCCTCATTTCGAACAATGGTCAATCAGTCGCTGGACAAGACTCGGAAATGTATATGTGCAGGGGCGCATTTTTTCGAAGGTGGGAATGGATCCCGAGTTCGTGTATGACACTTTTGCTTTTGGGTTTGACTCTTTTTGGGAGAGTATAAGCATCACAAGGTGTGGAAAAGTAATAAAATTTTTTTTTTCATAAATAAAATAACATAGTCATCCGCACACTACACCACATAGATTTAGAACCCTCGGGTGCGATTGACGGCATCGCGGACGGCCATGAAATTTGCCTACGCTTGAGCGCCTGAAATCAAACCTATCCCCCTAGCGCGTTTTAGGTGGCGCCACACTTAAACCTTACCCACGATTGGTTTTTGATACAACATTTTTAATCACACCAAAATGAATTGTTTTGAAACTTACCAAAGGTCCTTATACCTTCCCCAAAACCTCGCATCTTATGGGCATGTTGACAATGCAACATGATTTCACGTAGGGACATGTCACTCCCGTGGCGTGTTCTAACGAGAGATCATGCCGCATTGTCAACATGCACCGACGAGAGGTCATGCCGGATTTTTTCTTGAAATTCTTCGAGAATACCCGTTATGCTGCCCAAATTTCCCTAGAAATTTGGACAACCTCTCTGTCCCATATGGTGTTAGGTCTTGGTTAGGCATCATTACCTATTATAAATTTCAATGCAAAGCATTTAATGTGATTTGAATGTTGCGTCCCTAGGTTTCCCCAATGTGTAGTTTTGCGTGAATAAAGGCTTCTCCTTTCCCAACCGTATTTAGGATTTAAGACACCGATTTATACTTGAAAATGAATAAATTGTTTGTGCGAGTCTGTCCCTTGTTTCCTTTCCCTCTCCCATATTTCCTCAAAATCTCCCTTCACTACCTTATAAACCCATATCTACCCCTGCAGCTACGGCGAGTTGGATCCGCTCATCTGTTCCTGGAGCTCGTTTGGTCCGTGTTGTTGGAGAAATTCAAGCTGTTTCGGGAATTTTAGTTAGCTCAGAATCAGATATGGCCGGAAATGGTGATGTGTTCGCCTGCTCGCCCGCTCTGGAGGTTCGGTTTCGATGGGTCAACCGGGTTTGAATGACATGTCTGCAGAAGAGCTGAGGATAACTTTGGAAGCTGCTTTGGCCAGGGAACGTGAGGCCAGTTTGTTAGCTCAGAACGCCAAAGTTAGAGAGGAGGAAGCCCACGCCCATTTCGTCGAGGCCATGAGAGCCAGGGGAGTCTCAGTACTCCGTCGGGAGGACGGTTCTTACGAAGAAATCACCGAGGATGGTAATAACGGGGTCGGATCTGCTTTTCCTGTCCAACCTGCTCAATTCAACTACCATGCTATGCCTCCTCCCGTAAGTTATGCTCCTCGCGCGGATTGGATGCCATCTCTGGAGATAGCTGTGAATACCCAAGGAAAGGTTCCTCTCCCAGTCTCTCAAGTGCATAACCAAGTTGTTCAGCAGGGTTTTAGCAAAAGCAGTGGTCAACCATCAAACTTCCTTGATCTCACTTCCTCTCCAGCTCCTAATACTCCAATGCCGCAAGCTCAGTTTGGATCCCAGTTTCAAGGAGGCTATTCCCAACCCCAGTTCAGCATGTATCCGGACAGTTATTAGTGTGGTTAGCCCAATCAGCAGCAATCCAACCAGTACCGTCTGTCAGGAAACCAGATTTGTCAGGACAGTATCCCGCAGTATCCTCGGTCCCAGCCTGTGGCAATTTCTCTCACTCGCAGTGTGTTCTCCTCTCACCCAACATCTGTATGGTTCCACCCCGTATTCAGCTCCAAGTATTAGTACCAGATTTTCTACCCTTGGTCGGTTTGGAGGTCGGGCCAAGGTGCGATTCACCCCTAGAATCCCGGTGTTCGCTTTAATGGTTATGACATGTACGGGAATAGGATTCCCATCTCGCCGGTTGTTGGATAGCAATATCGCATCCCCGCACTCTTGGTCTTCCCTCGGCTGCCTTGCCCATTAGATGCCTTGAGAATTTCCCGTGCCTTCTTCAACTCGTGGCTCCTGCTATTCCCTGCATTCCGTGTTTAACTCTAGAAGTGACAGCTTTATTGAAACAGATGCAACAACAAATCTATAGATTGACTGTGGGTTCCAGTGGCTTAAAGGTGGTTGACCCGGCTCAAGTGACACCTCTTCCTCATAAGTTCAAGATGCCAAAGATGGATTTTGATGGAACAGCCTGCCCAAAGACTCATGTGGACACCTACGTAATGATAATGGGGGCGATGGGTTGCACCCCCGATTTTATGGCATCTCAGAATGTCGCTCCACTTGGAGCCAGATCACCGAGACTTTCTTGGAGAAATACCGGGGTAACTTAGAATGGCGCACTACTCGGGACGATCTAGTGGGCACAATTCAGAAAAATGATGAGTCGATCACGGAGTTTTATAAGAGGTGAAATGCCAAGCTTAATGAGCTATCAGAGCCCATCCCCCTTCAGGATCAGAAAGATATTTTTCTGACGTGCGTGAAGCCGGTGTTAAGGGAGGCCACTGGAAAGGGTTGGTATCCAGATCTCAGAGAGATGGTCGGAATGGGCGCTCGCAGCGAGAATAAGCTATTTAATCATACCCCAGGAGTGAATGCTAGCGGTAGTAGCGGAAGTGGAGGATTCCGATACCGAGCACCTAACCCAGTTTCTGCCATGGCACCAAAAGGAAGAGAAATGGTTAAGGATAACAACATTAACAACTTGCAAAGGGGAGTTGGCAATGTACAGAATGGAGGAGATTCCAACCCAAGCCACAACCGAGATTTGATGACTTGGGCATGTCTACAGAAGAAATCTTCAATGGCCTGCTTCGGACCGGCATGATTAGGCCGCTGGACAACTACAGCCCTGTCCGTCCCAATCCCAATCTTGATACAAGTAAATACTGCAGGTTTCATCAATACCCAGGGCACACCACCAACACTTGTGTAACCCTCAAGAAGATCATCCAAGGCCTCGTGGATGAAAAGAAGATCGAAAAGTCTCCTCGCCCTAACATCGTCAACAACCCTCTGCCCAGTAACAATGTGAACCTCATCGACTTTGATCAAGATTACTTTGTGAATGTAATAGAGTTTGGAGAGCCTGTAAATGGAAATGCTAGTTATGATTGTAATAAGGTTGTGACTGATGTAAACCCTTGTTCCAATGAAATGAAAGATAACTTTTGCTATGTCTTGTATCTTGATGATTTGTATGATTTGAATAATGCTGCTGATTACGATGATTACGAAGAGCGTTTGGTCATTAACGCTATATCCTCTATGGCTCCTAGAGAATCCCCAATCTCTTTGGAGGAGCTCGTGATAGCCTAACCCGGGATGCGCCACTATTCGTGAATGAGATAAGACAGCACGTGGCCATACAAGACTCGCCCGCTCTCGCTTACACTAGCCGAACTCAAAGAGGCCAAGAAACTTTGTGGTTGAGAATGATCAAGAGATTAATTTGTTGACTCGGTCGGGAAGAATGTTGGGAATGGATAGTGCTGATCCGTCCGGGAAAGGCAAGGGAGTTGTGGTTTCGAATCCCCAGGTGTGAATGTGAGCGAAAATCTTGGCTTCCGTTATGAGCTAAGGCTTGACCTTTACGTGGGTATGCAACTGGGCTATATGACACGGACTAGACCAAAAACCAACCAAAAGTCACGGTTTTTTGAAACGTGTGACACGGACTGTGCATTGGTCGACACCGGCCGCCATGGGGAGGTTGGGATGATTCCGTGCGCGCCCGGAGCATCGTAAGGCCGTCCGTGATCGCACTGGAACCACCCTCGGGTTTGAAGGACGTGCGTGCAAAAGTGTACAGGATATATCAGGTGCGCGTAGTGTGCGGTCTCCTAAAAATGTTCCTTTTTGAGTTAAAACAGAGATTTTCATAAATGTGTTTTAAAGGAATGATTTTCGGGACGGGGAAGAATGCAACACATAAGCACGTAAATTTTCTGGGAGCCCCAGTCAGTCATGGAGCTGAATAGCCCCAAGCTGCTAGGACTGCCAGATTAACCATGATTTTTCCTGGTGGAATTGCACGAGGTCGCCCGGTCAGAATCCAATGAGGATTGAGCCGTACGACTGCATGGATCAATTTTCCAGGTTCCACTCCTTTTGCTATTTTTCGGGTTATTTCCCGTTCAAAGTATGCAAAGATTCCAAGATGCAAATGATGCAATGCATGGTAAAGAAAGCAAGCATGATTAATGAAATCGGCGATGGGAGTCTAACCCGCTCAAAGGGAAAAGCTTTCTTCTATTTTTTTTCAAAATTGTTTTTCGAAAAGGGATACTGGTACGTGGATTGTTAAACCACCGATTATCCCAACTCCCACGTCAGGGAGTGTACAGGAAGGGTAAGTGGTTTCCACCTATATACCGAGTATCGCTTTTTGTTTTGAAAATAAAAGCTTTTCTCCTTTGGGATATCCCCAGCGGAGTCGCCAAACTGTGAATGTGGTGCCCAAATTTTTTGTTGGATTCACGCGAGTTTGAAGACATCCGAGTTATTTGAAAAACGGAGTCGCCACGCCATTTTGATTACCTCAAAACTTTGAAAAAAAGGTTTTTACTTGGGTTCGGAGGTTAAGTTACCCCTTGGGAAGAACGTTTGGCGTTCACCCAAAGTGCCTTGCCGGAGCAAGTCTCCCAAGATTTCATTAATCGTGCTTGCTTGCGTGCTTTCTTTGTGTGCATGTGTTTGAGAGTAAAAGGGGGAAATGTCCCAAGTTATCTTCCGGACGTACAAACCATTTGTTGGTTGTCGCTCGGGATTCCTTGGAATTTTATGTATTCGGGATTATGATCCCGTCCTCATCTTGTGACTTGTGATCATCGCATTTTAACCTCGGGACCCTCGGGACTTGCGTGATCGAGAGAATGACTCTCTTTGGTCAAAGATGAGGTTCTTTAGGAAGGAATGTCCTTAGCCCATCAATCCTACGCTTTAAGACGGTCGAGCTCGTATAGAGGCTTCATACTCATTCTTAAGCGATAATCGGAGATATAGGGTTCAAGGTTATCCTTTTCCTAAAGAAATCATGAACCTTTAATGGAAGGAACGATGCAAAGATGAGAACTTTTACACCGGTCCGTTCCAAGGTTGGGGAAAGGGGGAATGCATGATGAAAATGACTCTTTAATGAAAAGATGACATTTTTGGTTTTAGCAAATGATGCTTTTTGATTTAAAGAAAGGATCTTTATTGCAAATGATGCATAAAGATAGGATTTTTATGCAAATGATGCATTGAAAAAGGGGTTTTGATGCAAAGGATGCATTTTTATTGAAAAAGATTTGATCTTTATATGCAAATGATGCATAAAAATGACATTTTTATTTGAAAATGAGATTTTGACAATTCGGAGGCTGTCACCTGAAGAAGCTAGAGCTTATGGCGCTATCTCTTTATGACGGAGATAGAGGTAACTTAAGTTGGGAAACTTGAGCGTACGTCACTATTCGCGGATAGAGGTAGCACAAGTTGGAATGACTTGGGCATACGTCACTATTCGCGGATAGAGGTAGCACAAGTTGGAATGACTTGGGCATACGTCACTATTCGCGGATAGAGGTTGCACAAGTTGGAATGACTTGGGCATACGTCACTATTCGCGGATAGAGGTTGCACAAGTTGGAATGACAGGCATACGTCACTATTCGCGGATAGAGGTAGCACAAGTTGGAATGACTTGGGCATACGCTCACTATTTGCGGATAGAGGTAGCACAAGTTGGAATGACTTGGGCATACGTCACTATTCGCGGATAGAGGTAGCACAAGTTGGAATGACTTGGGCATACGTCACTATTCGCGGATAGAGGTAGCACAAGTTGGAATGACTTGGGCATACGTCACTATTCGCGGATAGAGGTTGCACAAGTTGGAATGACTTGGGCATACGTCACTATTCGCGGATAGAGGTAGCACAAGTTGGAATGACTTGGGCATACGTCACTATTCGCGGATAGAGGTAGCACAAGTTAGAATGACTTGGGCATACGTCACTATTTGCGGATAGAGGTAGCACAAGTTGGAATGACTTGGGCATACGTCACTATTCGCGGATAGAGGTTGCACAAGTTGGAATGACTTGGGCATACGTCACTATTCGCGGATAGAGGTAGCACAAGTTGGAATGTCTTGGGCATACGTCACTATTTGCGGATAGAGGTAGCACAAGTTGGAATGACTTGGGCATACGTCACTATTTGCGGATAGAGGTAGCACAAGTTTAGAGTTCTGACAATTCGGAAGTTGTCACCTAGTGTTATCCCGTTATAACGGAATTAACGGAGGCGACTGGGAATAAAGCTTGATTGCTAAAGAGATAAGGGATATTTTCTGAAAAGATGTTATCTTGGTTAAAAGATAACGGAAATTGCATGCCCAAGTGGAAGGTCCAGGGGCAGGATTGTAATTTCGCTCGTAGCGAATGAAGCCGCCCGGCATGAGATGGAGAAAAAGGAGCCGTACGGCTAGAGACCTGTTTTTTCCAGATTATTTAAAACAGGTTTGAACGGGCATTGGGCATTATTGCCGCCCAAGAACTGCCGAGGAAGAGAGAGAGAAAAGAGAGAATTTCTTCAAAATTCTTCAATTCCCTTTGCTTCTATCGATTAGAATGGATCCGGAGGGCAATCCCATACCGAGGCAAGCAAGAAGGAACATCTCCACGGCTGCGAGAAGGAGGAGAAATGAGCTCGTTCGGACGGAGAGGAAGTATGACTTCCTTACGCCTCCATCGGAGCTTTACCCGGGAAGAAGGGAGCATAAATCAACGAACCCGCGATCGGTTGGGGTAAGCATTCTCATTTTGCTCAAATCCGATGATTTTGCTTGAATTTTGAATGATTTAGGGCTTGACCCGAATTTTAGGATTTTTGAATGATTTTTTGAATGATTTTGAGATGCATGAACAACCTATGAGGCTAAGAATGTGCAATGTGCAACTTGTTTGATGAAAATTATGAGAATGACTCACTTTTTTCTCGCAAAATGAAGTAAGAATGAGAATTTTTCAAAATATGAGACGGAGTTCTTGCCTTGTGCTAGAACTAGGTCAAAATTCTGATTTTCAATGAGAAAACATGATTTTGGAAGATGAAAATGATTCATGCATGCCATTTCTGAAAGAATAATGCTTATGTGCAAAAAATTGTGAAAATTGTGATTTTGTGCCTTAGGAAAGCAACGGGACTTGATATGACGCGTTTCAAATGATGAAAGACGCTTTTTTTTTTGATGCCAATAATGCTAGAAAAACTTTTGTGAATGATTTTCTTTTGAAAACATGTGCACTCTCTTTTTTTTGTGAATATATGCATGCTTTTGAAAATGATGAAGGACTGACGCTTCTTTTTTTCTTGGTGCTTGTCTACAGGAGAACAAGTCTAGAGGACCATCGGAGATAGCAGTTAAGCTTTGGCAGAGGATGCCGGATTTTGAGAAGAATGGGGTGAATTCCAAGCCGGTGCGGGCTACCGCTTAGATGCGTTTGTAGAGGCTATCGGCAGGGTGTTCACATCACCTCTAAGAGCAAGGGCTTGGTCCAGCCCTTTCGAGTTCTCGTGGGACAAGACTCATAGCTTTCACTGGCCGGGGAGAGCCGACGGTGACTCCCGCCGATTTCACAGCCTATTATCGGCTGCAGCTCACCGGAGGCCCGTGACTTGGAGAGACCACATTCGCCCGAGGAGTTCCAGGCTTTGGTTGGATTTGAGCCGATTCCCAAGGGGCCGGGGATGGAGACGCGGAACGCCGAGGTGGCGTCGTACTTGCATGCGTAACTTTGCCGCTAATGATGTGACCGCCAAACCGGCTAGAGCATTCATATGGTTGATGCTATCGCCACTATCTTTGCTAATTCTGGGACGCCGCCATGACTTGCCTCCTCGACTCTTTGGAGGATGTGGATGGGATAGGGACGGTCTCTGGGGCGAGGCCGGATTGGCGGAGTTGTACTTCTCGTTGGACATGTACACGGAACAAAGCCGCTTCCATGGATCGCTTCTCATTTGCCTCGAGGTAGTCTCCTTTCTTTTTCCTTTTCTCTTTCCCTGTCTTGAGACTTTTATAAGAGAGAGAATGACCTTTTGATGTTTTGAACATGCAGCCTGGTTTTGCGAGGTGATCGAGTTCTTCCCTTGGAACCAAGCAGAGTGATGTCACCATCTTCCCCGCTATGGTTCGCCGGAGGGGAGATGCGAGAGATAAATTCACTGGGAAGACCCGGATTACCTTCGATTACAAAATGGTGAGGCCGGTCATCAACAGGATGGGCACGACGGAGTGGACTTCTACCCCGGGCGTGTATCCGGAGATTTTGCCGGGAGATGCCATCGAGGTGACGAGGCAGAGGAGGCGGCTCACCGGGCCGACATGTGATGTCATTTACTTGGGGGACCGTTTCTCGAGGCAAAGATGGCCATGTCCCTCCATTGGATGCCATTACTCCCCACGATCCTCCAAAGACGGATGCTACAGCCTGTGGATTGGCCAGAGGATGAGATTGCCAGTACTGTGCAGCGTGGCTGCAGAGGAGCACTTTGACATGGACACCCCTACGCCGTGTTTGTGGAGCAACGCCCGAGGACGCCACAAAAGCTAGTGAAGCTAGCGGTCACTCGTGGATATGGGGAGGATGAGCCTATCGACCCGCCGATCCCTCCCGCGCATCCGTCCTATGTGGTCCATGGAGTGCCGAGGAGGATGAGGATACCTGTCCCCGATGCTAGGGAGCCCCAAGACACCTTGCCGCCCGATAGCACCGTAAGTGTACTCTTAGGGTCTTATTCCCTTTTAGCTTTCGCATTTTCTCGCTTTTGCAATTTTCTCGAGATTTTCCGAGATTTTTCTCTTCTTTTTCTCGTGTTCCACTCGCACTTACGATAGGCCGGTCGTGCGTAATAGGGGCCGGAAGGACATGTGCCGGTCTCTTCGAGGAAGCCGGCTCGCGCTTCGAAGGCGGCAGCTGATGCACAGGAGCCCGGGCGCAAGAGACGGCACGTCGGGGGGCACGCCTACCTCATCGGCCTCGGAGTACTCTTCCAGTGCCATGCCTCGGGGCGGGGACCCAACGCCGACATTCTGGAGCAAACTGGCCGAGTACGGGCACGATAATGTCCATTTGTCTCGACGTGAGCGACTGTGAGGACTTGATGAGGGAGGCTAACATCTATGAGTTGAGCAGCGATGAGGAGGAAGAAGAATCGGAGGCCTAGGAGGTCTCTAGAGTAGATTTGGAACGAAAACAAACAATGAACAATTTTTATGCACACTTTGTTTATTTTTTGCTTTATTTGGGCGCCGATGGGGCGAAAACATTGTATTTACATTTTATTTACTTTTCTAATTTATGCTTTCTCAATTTGCATATTATCTGAGCCTTGGGGAAACTTTTTTGGTTGGAATTGGGGCCGAAATCCGGGCCAAAATGATTTATAACGGTATATAAATGCTTGAATGGCTTCTGGATATGTTTTTGTACAGTGTTTTGGTTGAAAAGTGGGGTGAAAACTCCCTTGGGCAGCAACTTTGGTTGCCGCAGAATTTTTCGCAGAGGGCTAATGTAGCCGTGCGGCATGGCCTTGAGGGGAAAATGAAGCCGTGCGGCTACCGCCTGTCTCGAGCCGGTTATTTTCTCGAATAAAAGCAAGGCTTGGCCATTTCATTTCATTTTCACTCTAGACTTGTCCCAATTGTTCCTGTGAGCATATTTTGGACCTAAAAGCACCATCTTTGAACACTTTGCGATGGAGAATCCCGTCGATTGCAAAGGGGGAAGCGAGACCATTTTCTATCCGGTCTTCAATCTTGGGCGAGACATAACTTCCAAAATCACAAGGGACTCGCTTGATTCTTCCTTCAAGATCAAGTCTTTATGGCATTTGAGGGATCTCCCGCCCGATTGGGACCTCGTTGAGAGCCGCAAAGAAAGTTCGGGACGTCCGAGACATGTTTATCGCTTCTCTTACAACGAAATTGTCCCAACGCACGAAGACTTCAGAGCCTTGATTGGGGTCCCGAGACCGAGGCTACATCTATTCCGCTGATCGGAGACGTGCCGGTGACGGTAAAGCTTGCATCTTTTCTCGTGCAGATTCCTTTGGGAGAGGCCGAGAGGATGATGGTAGCCCCTGATAGGATTGACCTTTCGATATCCCGGGCAGTTTGGGTCTCCGAGATATGGCCGCGACCACGGTGGCTATGGATGCTTTCATTCTCTCGCGTATTCTCTCGTTTTGTTCACCGCCGAGTCCGTGGGGATCTGTCATAGTGGCCTCTTGGACATGGTCGAGACTGCAGGGCCGGGAAGGATATTGTCCCGCCGGTTTTGGGAGAGACATTTCATGGGATCGACAGGATGGCTCGGGAGACCGTTTCATGAGGTCCGGGAGTCCGGCTATGTTGACTCGTGGCTGCAGGAGAGGCTCTGGCTTTGCCTGGGGCTTTGCCGACTCAGTGCCCTTGGGTGATTTCTCGGAGAGGTGCGCCTAGGCAGCAGGAACAGGTAGCCGGGAGCCGATGATGGCTAGGCTATCCACTTCGGACATCCGTTGGTGGATACCACACTGGAGGTTGCGGCACTCAGAGGATATTTCAGGAGTCTTATGTCAAGTGAGGGTTCCGTGATTCTCGCCGGTCATCCTTCTACATACCCCGCTTAGTATCCAGGCAGCTTTGGGGCTTTACAGAGCCTTTGAGTGATTGGGAGGACATCCGGACCATGGAGGTGGTGTCATTGGACATGAGAGATCCAGCCAGCCTTCTCTTTCTTCTCGAGGGCTTGGACATATACGCTTTCCCACCTGTGGCTATCTTCAGAGCAGAAGAGCACCATCTTGACCACCTGTCTACTTGGACCGGTACGAGAGGGAGATGGGAGCGACTCAAAGGTTATCTTGGAGGATAGACGTCGAGCTTTATTGGGAGCTGACTGCGACTCGAGTAGGACTCTGAGGGAGACTGAGGCTAAGGCGAGTTGCCATAACCAGTCAGGTGATTTGGTCCGAGATATGGAGGCTCGGTACAAGAGGTTGTCCGAGGTCGCTCCTTTGACTGAGGCTCAGAGGGAGGAGGTGCGGACTCGTGCTCGGATAGAGAGAGCACTCATTGACACGGGGTTGGTAGAGGCTCCAGTGAGGATACCAGAGGTCGGGATGAGGGATACCGACATCATAGACAAAAAGAGGAAGAAGACTCGACGGGGCCGAGGAAAAGGGAAGAAGACCAAAGAAGACTCAGCGAATGACGACTGACAAGTCTTTTCTCAAGATCCTCTTATTGCCATTTGCAAACACATTAGTTTATTTAGGCATTTTATTGTATTTTAGATCTTTTTAGCAGGTTAGCAGAGTTAAGAGGTAGACCGTGCTTGAACTCATCAAGAAGTTTTTAACTTGTAATGAACAAGGCATATTATCTTAAAAATTAATCAAGACACATTTCATGGAAATTCAAATGTCTTTATTGATTGGGACCCGTTTTATGAAAACTGAAATACCCTTTATTATTTAGGACGCACTTCATGGAAGCTTGATTGTCCTTTTTATTGTTTAGACCGAACCATATATGGCTGCCTACGTTCCCCTTTTACAAGAAAGGCTAAGGGGCTCAGGTCTACGTAGTTCATTCTGGTGAACCGATTTTTTTCGTGTGCAGCCCTGTTTTTTGCCTAGACCGCCCTTTTTGGGGTTTTCAGCCTAGCTGGGCATTACTCTTTTTGCACTAAGATTTTTTTCTTTTTTTTTTTTTTTTTTTTTATATGTGCAACCCCGTCTTTTG
Source organism: Adenophora triphylla var. japonica (assembly GCA_022495995.1). NCBI lineage: Eukaryota > Viridiplantae > Streptophyta > Magnoliopsida > Asterales > Campanulaceae > Adenophora > Adenophora triphylla. Next base: position 487,596 of record JAFEMH010000848.1, read on the forward strand.
CCTAGACCGCCCTTTTTGAGGTTTTCAGCCTAGCTGGGTATTACTCTTTTTGCACTAAGATTTTTTTCTCTTTTTCTTTTTTTTTTTTATTAGACATAGTATCTTCGGAGTTTATCACCGTTGACTGGGTGGACAAAGGGATTGCCATCCAAGTCTGCAAGCTTCATGGCTCCTCCCGATAATATCTTCTGCACCACATAAGGGCCGATCCAGACGGGTTCCCATTTTCCTGTGGGGTTGTCTCTGGTAGGGGCTTTACTTTCAAAGACTAAGTCACCTTCTTTGATGTCTCCGGCCTTGACCTATTTATCAAACGCTCCGCCATTCGCCTCCGGTAGGCTCGGTGTGTTCCATGGCTTTTAGCCTTCTCTCGTCAAGGTGGCTAACTCATCATGCCGGCCGCGCAACCATTCCACTTCATTGACACTGCTTTTCCAGAGGACCCTTAATGACGGGATTTCCAACTCCACCGGTAACACCGCTTCCATCCCGTAAGTTAGGGCAAAAGGAGTTTCTCCCGTGGCCGTTTCCGACAGACGCTCAGAGCCCCGCAGTGCTAGGTGCAGCTTTTCGGGCCAATCACGACCACGGGTGGCCATCTTCCTGATGATCCGCTCGAGTGTCTTATTAGCAGCCTTCCACGGCTCCATTGGTCCGAGGTCCGTACGGGGACGACTTGTGGCGAGTAACTCGAATTCCCGACAGCTAGCCTATCGCAGCCTCCTTCGAAGTGTGACCCATTATCGTAAATGATCTCGCTGGGCACCCCATATCTCGCACATTATGTTTTCTTTGATGAACTGGGCCACTTTTCTCGGAAGTGAGGACCTTGTAGGACTTGGCCTCTACCCACTTGGTGAAGTAGTCGATGGCTACCAACACGAACTCATGCCCATTGCTTCCGCCGGGCTATTTTCCCTATCACGTCAATGCCCCAAGTTGCAAACGGCCAAGGAGTCGTCATGCAAGATGTGTCATGAGGTGGGAGATGGTTGAGGTTGGCAAACCGCCGGCACTTGTCGCAGTTCGGACGTGCGCCGAACGCACTGTCTCCATGGAGATCCAAGACAACCCATTCTCGAGGATCACTTGCATCGTGGCTCGCATTCATGTGAGGACCGCAGTGGACCATCATGGACTTCGGTCATCAACTCTTTGGCCCTTTCTTGGGTGACACATAAGAGGAGTGGTCCTTGATACCGCTTTCTTGTACAGGTTGCCTCCTAGAATGACATAATGGGAAGCCAACCTTTTCGTGGCTTGCAAGCTTTTGGCTCGACACCTTCCTTTGGTCTACCTTCTTCGTCTCCGAAAGCCGACTCTCCGTCTTTGAGGAATTGGTAAATCTGATTGTACCAAGGTTCCTTTATAGGCTCGGGTCCTGTGTCCACTTCTCAATGTAAGGTCAGGGGCTTCTCTTCCGCCCACTCAAGGGCTTTATGGCTTTTCCTCGTGGGATCTCTACCAATGAGGCTAGAGTAGCTAGGGCATCTCGCGAATCTGTTCTTTTCCTCGGCAAGTAGTGGAAAGTCACTTCTCCGAACCGTCCCAAATAACTCCTCCATACGGGCATGATACCGTTGTGGATTAGGGTCCACAGCCTTCCACTTGTTGGAGACTTGGTTGATGATCGTGGCCGAGTCTCCGTAAACTTCGAGCTCCTTGACATTTCTTTCTAAAGCAACCTCCAAACCAACAATGCAAAGCTTCATACTCGGTGACATTGTTCGTGGCAGAAAGTTCAACTTGAGGGCTATGGGGGTATGCTCATCTTTCGGATCGACCAATAGCATTCCTACACCATTTCCTCTTTTGTTAGCGGCTCCGTCAAAGAACAATTGCCATCTATTTTCGTGCTCAACCGCAAAGATCCCTTCATCTCGGAAATTGGGGTTCGTGCCCTCTGCCTTCATTATCGGGGAAATTCGCCAGTGATCCGACAATGCTTGACCCTTGATGGCCTTTCTCGGTCACATAGTTGATGTCGTATTCTGCCAAGAAGAAGGACCACTTCGCTAAACGCATTGAGAGGGAAGGCTTGTCAAAGATGTACTTGATGGGGTCCATTTTCGAGACCAAATTCACAGGTGGGCTTCGTATATAATGCTTCAATTTGCCGAACTACCTGCACTCGCCCCCGCACAGTCTTTTCACATGCCGAGTAATTGAGCTCGCTCCCTTGTAGCTTCCGGCCGACAAAGTAAATGGCGTTTTCCACCCGAGAGTCTTTTCTTTTCTTGAGCAAGCATAGCCCCAACCGCCGTGTTCAGCGATGGAGATAGAGTGTAAGAGGCTTACGTCTATGTGGGGGCATAGTACGGGATGTACTAAGTATGCCTTGATCTGGTCAAAGGCATCTTGGCATTCTTCGGTCCATTCTCGTGTCCACATTCTTCTTCATGAGCTTGAAGATGGGCTCGCACATAGTGGTCAACCGATTGACGAAACGGCCGATGTACCGCAATTTACCCATGAAGCTCTTGACTTCGTCCGGGTTTGAGGTGGCCTCATATCCATGATGGCTTTGATCTTTCTGGGTCAACTTCTATACCTCGCTCCGTGACCATGTACCCAAGCACTTTTCCCCTTGTCACTCCGAAGGTGCATTTGTGTGGTTTAGTCTCATGGAATGTCCTGTTCTCGGCCTCTCAAAGAATTTTCGTAGGTCAACAAAGTGCCGCCCACCTTCTCCTTTAGAGTGGATTATCATGTCATCTACGTAGACCTCAATCTCCTTGTGGATCATGTCATGAAAAGCGCGGTCGCCGCCCTTTGGTAAGTAGCCCCGCATTCTTGAGCCCGAATGGCATTACCGTATAACAAGGGTTCCCCACGGTGTGGTGAAGGCCGTCTTTTCTTGGTCTTCCTCGGCCATCTTGATCCGGTTGTAGCTCGCAAAACCATCAACGAAGGATTTGACTTCGTAGTTGGCGAGTGGAATCCACCAGGATGTCTATGTTTGGCGTAGGGTAGTCGTCTTTGGGCCGGCCTTGTTCGGATCTCGAAAATCCACACGAATGAATAAGCGGCACCTTCCCATTACCAGTGGCCTTGAATTTATGGTCACGATGTTGGACAACCATGTCGGATGTATTCAATAACTCGATGAACCCTACCCGCAGAGCTTCTCAATTTCTTCTTTGACCCGTAGAGACCATTCCGGCTTGATCTTTTCTCTGCTCGTTTTATCGGCTTAGCATCGGGTGCTAGAGGAATTCTCGTGCTCTTACTATCGAACCGTCTAGCCCCGGCATATCTTTGTATGACCATGCAAACACGTCGATGTATTCTACGAGCGGCTCGATCAATCTGCCCCTTTCAACCCCCGGAAGAAGCTTCCAATCCGTGTCTCTTTAGGTTCTCAATAGTACCCAAGTTCACACTTATCAAAACCTCCTCGGCACTTGGGCCCGGTTTTCCTCTTTTTCGAAACCCGCTTAAAGATTTCTTTAATGTATTGTTCGTTTAGTGTGTTTGCATCTTGTTCAAATGATTCATTATTAAGCTGTTGTTAAGTTTTGAGTTAATTTATCATTTGTTAAGTTGGCAATAAGAGGATAATCGAAAGATTTGTCATTTCATTCAAGATAAGGGGAAAGATGACATCGATTACATTTTCCTAATCCTCGTGCGTGAGGCCTTCGGATGACTCGAGGACTAGAATTCGAAGATTCCCGACTCGACCGAATAGACAACAGTGGTGTTTGACACGACCGGGTTGAGGAGGACGGAGTACCAACTAAGCTCCGTGATCATTTGGTCCGATCAAGCTATCGGCCCCGAGAATGTCTCCCAATTCTTCAATGGCATTTCTGTCTTAGTTACCAAAGTGCGAGGATCAAAATGACTTTCACCATCGTCTCCACATAACGGCAACTATCTCATCATCTCGAACCGAAGTCGATCAAGTCTGGGATTTGTGCTTCTTCGTCAAACAAACTCTTGCAAACCCCACCGATCGTCTTTCACCGCCGGGTACTCTATCCGTCGATCTTTGGAAGAGCTAACTCAAAGGCGGAGAAGTCCATTGTCCCGATGTCGACTCTTTGACACCGGCCGGATTTCCTTTGAAAGACGTACTCATTCCGAACGGTAGTGGTAGCCCTGTGGATATCTCGGCAAATCAAGGAACATTCTTCGAACGGGATTGGCCGGCTTTCCCCTAACTTTCTCAAGGTTCTCCTAGAAGGGTTTTCTGCAAGGAGATCTCGGCGATCACTTTCATCATATTGTGTCCCTCCTTTTATAAAGTAATGGGTCGTAGACGACCGTAAGGATGGAGCCGGACCCCTTCACCTTTCGTGCCTTTAGCTTTTCCGGCATCCCGAGAGTTCGGTTTGTACCCCAAGCCATATCTCGGTAGTCTGCTCCTTCACATCAATGATGGTGTTACGACCTTGAAGTCTTCTACCCAATCCAAGTCCCTAAGATAACTCATTTTCGCATCATTCTCATGGGAGGGATTTTATCGGAAGTAGTGGTGAGGTCGTGCAACACACTTGTGCCTTGGAAGAAGCTACGGAGAATCCGGCCAATGCTAACCCTTCATCATCGTGCTTGATCTCCAATATCGGGATATCCCGGTCTTTGGTTCCTTCTACCAGTGACACTTTGTCCCCATAAATGGTGGTGATAGTTCCATCACTCATTGAAATTTGACGCTTCGATGCAAAGTAGAGGCTACCCCGTTTATCAGTGGATCCAAGGCCGTCCCGGCAAGGCGGTAAATGAAATCGGAATGTCAATAACTTGAAAATCAACGTCCATGACCTTTTTCCGAACCACATCTTGAGAGTGGCGATCCCCAAGCGATCGTGCAGTGGAGTCATAGGCCTTAATAGTCGACTAGAAGGCTTTAAGTCCGTTGACCGAGATCCAATAAATCCATCATTTTAGGCGGCAAGACATTCATTGCGAGACCCCCAGTCGACTAGTACTCGTGGCAATCGACGGCTCTTCTAAGCTGGGATGTGATGTAAAGAGGTTCGTTGTGACTAGCCCCATATTTTGGCAGGTCTAAGTCAGTGAAAGGTAATGATGTTTAGTAGTGGATATTTCCAATCATTTGGACGACCTCATTGCCAGGGGTGACATCTATGGGCACCATGGTCTTGGGCTGGCCAAACTTTCTTCTAGCTTCAACTTATGAGGGTATGAGGAGGTCAACAGGGGACCATAAGGAGATATTGGCTTGGGTACACTTTAATCGAGTCAACACTTCGGATCCTCTTTGTCGAGTAGTCTGGTTTTTTCGCTTCCGGCTTATAAGGCCTCTTATCTGTCTTGGCTCAGAGACGGCATTCCTTTGTCACCCTTAGGTTGCTCAATACTCATCTCGTCCGAGGCCAGGAGGTCATCACATAGACATTGGATTTTCCTTGGTCATTATTCCTCTTTGGAGGATTCTGTCAGTTCTTTCAAAGTCGAGGCGGATTCTTGCGGCGTATGGCCAATTCTGGCGATTGATAGATTGGCGGTGCTGCGGAAGCATAGGCGGCTTCCCAAATGCGGGTCCCCGGAGTTACCGGCTTTTTGACCTTTTACGAGTTTGACCGGCTTCGATTTCAACTTCTCCGTTTAAAGCTTTCACAGTCTCATTCAAACTTTTTCAAAGTCAGCATGCAACAAGAATTATCACTTAGGAGTTTGGAGCTTGGCAAATGGTTTTCTCGTCCGTAACCTAGCGACTTCTTCAACAGAGTGGGATCACATTCCTCATCATGTCAAACATGTCCCTTCTTTCCCTGAGGGGTCAACCTTTTGACGGCATCTTTGGGCGTTGGCTAAACATTTTCCGAAATGGGAAATTCCATCATCAATAAGGACTTCTGTGGGGTCGAAACCTCATGGCGGGTTCTTTTTCCTTCTTGTCGTGAGATTTTCCGGGCTTTTTGGCTTACGGGCTAACCATTCCTCTATTGCTCCTTGGCACTTCGACGTGTCTTCATCGGTGTCACTACGGTAGCTCTCGTGGGAACTCGCCTTGGCTCATGACCAATGAGGGCAAAAGCGAGTCGGGATACTTGACGCCATATGAGGGTATCTCGACTCTTCCTCGGGCTTAGGGATTACCGGGAAAACATCATTATCATCGTAGGACATAAAGGGGACCAGGGTCGCCTCTAAACTCGTGACTCTTTCCAAGGCATCCATACATTCTTCTTCGGACCAAGTTTCGGGAGTGACTACTAACACTTTGTGATAGAGTCTACCCTTCCCCGACGAGAGTTTGGCTTCGGCGACGCTTACATGTTCCGGATCGGTGGGAGGAGCCCACTTCCCTCTTTCGCTAAAGCTTCGATCAAGTTCCTCCATTCACCAACTAAGTCCTTGTACGGAGTATTGAACTCTAGAATATAGGACTCATACACTCGCCTCATCTAAGCTAGCATCCTTCTCCGAGCCTTTGCATGAGGCTGCGGACACACTTTGAGGTGATTTCATCCCCTATTCCAGTCAGTGGTTTTCTACCTCATCTTGCCCTTCGGGTTTCACTTCCGTTGGCTCCAAGTCCATTCCTTCTCTTGAGCTGTCATCATCACTGTAAATCCACCCATTCCTATTCTCATTCCCGGTGACTCTTCGCCGTAGGCTGTCGAGAGGTAGAGCAAATTCACGAGCGTTGACAAAATTGGAAAGGTCAAGCGGCACTAGGATTCCAAGGTAGGGAAATTTGGCTCGGGTGAAAGGAGGAAAAGGGTCCCATGGGGGATGCGAGAGGAAGTGAGGGTGTCGGGACCACTAACAGCTTGAGGTATTGGAGGAGGCGATAAGGGACAGTCTTTGGCAATGGGTTGTATGAGGATGGAGGAGGGCACCGGTTATAGGCTAGCTCTTCTTCCTTAGCCATCCTGGTTACCCAAACCAAAGCCGGTTTCTTCTCTGTCAAATCGGCCATTCTTGACTCTCGGCCCGAGGATTACGAGCGGCGTGAGGATTACTGGCGCTAGCAAGTCGCCGACCCGGTGTTCTCACCCACTTCTTTCTCGGCTGGCGGGAAAGGGATAGGAAAGGTTTAGACTCGGGGTAGGTGTTTGAGGTGAAGGCTCGGGCAATATGCAAATTAGAATCTTCAAGTTTACTTAAAACAGTGTCTTTTATTAATATCTATTTGGTTGGAAAAGGGGTTACGCCCTTCTTTTTCACAACTACTCTAGATCTGGATCGGTGGGTTCCGTCACTACGTCTATAAGCCCCTCGTATTCCACAGTATTTCGACCTCCCGGGGTGGACGGCCCGGGCGAGGTCCTATAGGGCACGCGGATCCCACCGACCAGAGTAAGAAACGCTCCTATCGGGTCTAGCGGGTCATAGGACCTTTCAACTCACGAGCGATGCGGATTATAGTCAAGGCAATACCGGGAAAGTCTCGTCTCTCTGCCTTGACGGATCTTTGACAAAGTTTCGCTTGAGCGAATGACGGTTTTTGACTTTCGGTAATGTCCGAGAGAATAATAGGCATGGGTCGGGCGGCAAAGCCGGATGACACGGTGTCACATTGAACTTCGTTGCATACGCGATGCGTGAGTCGAATCGAAGTCAATGCCGGTCAAGATCTTGCCAATTTTTCCTTGTCGGAATTTTGGCAGAGCTTCGCTTGAGCGAAAGATCTTTTGATTTTTGGCAAAGACTCGGTCTTGACTCTTACGCATTCCGTGCGGGTCAAGGTCAATAGTCAATGTCGGAGTCAAGATCCCACCGATTTTTCCTTGTCGGAATTTCGGCAGAATTTCGCTTGAGCGAAAATCTTGGCTTCCGTTATGAGCTAAGGCTTGACCTTTACGTGGGTATGCAACTGGGCTATATGACACGGACTAGACCAAAAACCAACCAAAAGTCACGGTTTTTTTTTGAAACGTGTGACACGGACTGTGCATTGGTCGACACCGGCCGCCATGGGAGGTTGGGATGATTCCGTGCGCGCCGGGAGCATCGTAAAGGCTGTCCGTGGCTGCATGGAACCACCCTCGGGTTTGAAGGACGTGCGTGCAAAAGTGTACAGGATATATCAGGTGCGCGTAGTGTGCGGTCTCCTAAAAATGTTCCTTTTTGAGTTAAAACAGAGATTTTCATAAATGTGTTTTAAAGGAATGATTTTCGGGACGGGGAAGAATGCAACACATAAGCACGTAAATTTTACAGGAGCCCCAGTCGATCATGGAGCTGAATAGCCCCAAGTGCTAGGATCGCCAGATTAACCATGATTTTTCCTGGTGGAATTGCCACGAGGTCGCCCGGTCGTAATCCAATGAGGATTGAGCCGTACGACTGCATGGATCAATTTTCCAGGTTCCACTCCTTTTGCTATTTTTCGGGTTATTTCCCGTTCAAAGTATGCAAAGATTCCAAGATGCAAATGATGCAATGCATGGTAAAGAAAGCAAGCATGATTAATGAAATCGGCGATGGGAGTCTAACCCGCTCAAAGGGAAAAGCTTTCTTCTATTTTTTTCAAAATTGTTTTTCGAAAAGGGATACTGGTACGTGGATTGTTAAACCACCGATTATCCCAACTCCCACGTCAGGGAGTGTACAGGAAGGGTAAGTGGTTTCCACCTATATACCGAGTATCGCTTTTTGTTTTGAAAATAAAAGCTTTTCTCCTTTGGGATATCCCCAGTAGTCGCCAAGCTGTGAATGTGGTGCCCAAATTTTGTATTGGATTCACGCGAGTTTGAAGACATCCGAGTTATTTGAAAAACGGAGTCGCCACGCCATTTTGATTACCTCAAAACTTTGAAAAAAAGGTTTTTACTTGGGTTCGGAGGTTAAGTTACCCCTTGGGAAGAACGTTTGGCGTTCACCCAAAGTGCCTTGCCGGAGCAAGTCTCCCAAGATTTCATTAATCGTGCTTGCTTGCGTGCTTTCTTTGTGTGCATGTGTTTGAGAGTAAAAGGGAAATGTCCCAAGTTATCTTCCGGACGTACAAACCATTTGTTGGTTGTCGCTCGGGATTCCTTGGAATTTTATGTATTCGGGATTATGATCCCGTCCTCATCTTGTGACTTGTGATCATCGCATTTTAACCTCGGGACCCTCGGGACTTGCGTGATCGAGAGAATGACTCTCTTTTGGTCAAAGATGAGGTTCTTTAGGAAGGAATGTCCTTAGCCCATCAATCCTACGCTTTAAGACGGTCGAGCTCGTATAGAGGCTTCATACTCATTCTTAAGCGATAATCGGAGATATAGGGTTCAAGGTTATCCTTTTCCTAAAGAAATCATGAACCTTTAATGGAAGGAACGATGCAAAGATGAGAACTTTTACACCGGTCCGTTCCAAGGTTGGGGGAAAGGGGAATGCATGATGAAAATGACTCTTTAATGAAAAGATGACATTTTTGGTTTTAGCAAATGATGCTTTTTGATTTAAAGAAAGGATCTTTATTGCAAATGATGCATAAAGATAGGATTTTTATGCAAATGATGCATTAGAAAAGGTTTTTGAATGCAAAGGATGCATTTTTATTGAAAAAGATTTGATCTTTATATGCAAATGATGCATAAAAATGACATTTTTATTTGAAAATGGGGGTTTTAGGTGCAAAGGATGCACCTTTATGAAAAAGACTACATTTTTATGACAAATGAGGTCTTAATGCATGCAAAAGGGAAAGGGGGTGATAAAGATGTGATCTTTATGAATAAATGCCAAGCCCCAAGCAAGATATATGAATGCAATGAGCAAGTATATCAATTAAAATGCAAGGTTAGGGCGTGCGAGGTTACCAATCGTTTCCTTCGCTTCTTCGGACGGAGCTAGGAGGAGAGGTTCGTCTTGGGTCTTCAAGGAGGAGGGAGATGGCTTCTTGAGCTTCTTCTTCGCCTTCTTGAGCCTTCAAGGGTGTTCTTCACGTCTGATTGTGTTTGTGAGTGTATTGTATCTCTATTGTGTGTCTTGTTGTTGTTGTGAAATGGGTAGAGGAGGGCTCTATTTATAGGCGTGCGGATAAGGCTAATGAAGCCGTGCGGTCAGAGGCAGCGAGCTAATGCAGCCGTGCGGGCTTATCCATTGTGACTCAGCATTCTAGAACCATGCAAGGTGGCATTATTCTAGAACCTTCCCTCCTAATTAAGAAAAACGTGTTTCTTAATTAGGAAGGATTCCCTTCAGCCTTTATTTAATAAAAAACAGTTCCGGAATGTTTCCGGAACACTAGGAAGGTCTGGGGAATTACCGGAAAACTTACCGAAATTGCCGGGAAATTTAACCGGAAGGCATGAGCCAGATTTGGGTACTTACACCAGGCCTCCCAAGATCTCTACAAATCAGCAGGAAGTGAGGAAATCCGCGAGGACCCAATTTTGACACAGTTGAAGAGAACCCAAGCTGATATCTCTTTATGGTCTCTTCTTACATCCTCCTACCCCCACAAGCTAAAGTTGGAAGAGGCTCTATCCAAAACCAAGGTGTCTGTCAATGCCACTCCAGACGAGGCCTGTCAGCTAATTGGAACTGCACAGTATGGGAACATCATTACTTTTCTAGACCTGGACTTGCCTTGTTACGGTTCAAAGCATAATGAGTCCTCAGACATCAATTTACTCCTTGGAGGGGTGTTGAATTCCCCATGTGTTGGTGGACAATGGGTCAGCCATGAACGTGCTTCCTGCTAAGATGATGAGTATGCTAGACATTGACGCACAGAGCCTTAAACCATCCAGCTAGACCATAAAAGCCTACGATTCGACATCCAGGGCAGTGTTGAGGATTATCTCTTTGAATCTATTATTTGGGAGTAAGGAGATGGCGGTAGAATTTCAAGTTATCGACAATCCTGTCACGTTCTCAGCGTTATTAGGGCGGCCATGGATACATGAAATCGGAGCTGTAGCCTCCACCCTCCACCAATGCTTGAAGTTTGTGCAAGATAAGGTTCTGACAACCATTTACGGTGATAGTATCACTATTGGGGAGACCAGCACCAATACCATGCCGGTGATGGAAATCAAGCTCGACCAAGAGAACCTGATGCTTAGTGGCTTCACGTTCGAAAAGCCTAAAGGGCAGGTCTGCACTATAGATTTGACGACTTCCTCCAACAAGATTCCCCCCGTGTTGAAAATGATGAGAAGCATGAGCTACATCCCGGGCCTGGGGCTAGGAAAGCGTCAACAAGGACCGTGTAAGCTTGTGAGCTACATCCCAGCATCATACTCTTCATCATGCTTTTGATGTCCTCTACATCGGTTCTGAGTTGATCTACCACCCCACTACTGGACCCAGCTGCATTGACCTGTCTGACATTTGACCTCATACCATGTGTCCGGTTACTTTTCGCTAGCTCCTCCAATAATTTCTGAGCCTCCTGTAAGTACCCCAATCTGGATCACCCTCTTCCGAGTACACAGGAAATACCGCAGACTCACAAACGCAGTCTCAAAGACCTTTGACACTCAAAACCCTCAAAAACCCCCAACCAAACCAAGGGAGGAACCTTTCTAGAATAAAAAGGGATAAAAGGACCTTTTGGGAATTATTCAGAATTTAGAAAAGCATAAGTGGTCCGTACGGACCTCTTTGCTGCATAATGACTGAATCCCCTTAAAGTCCAATATATTCCCTCAAATCCCGGAGAACATCATTACTGGAATGCATGGTTGGTCCGTACGGACCTCTTTGCATGCTGAGATGGTCCGTACGGACCTTATTGCAACCAGACATAATGATGTCAAAATCTTCCTAATTATCACATATTCCCTCAAATCGAGGAATACCAAAAATTTGGATTACCTGCAAGGTCCGTACGGACCTCTTTGCAGATTTCCTACACTATAAATAGAGGGCTCCCCCTCCCTCATTTTCACACATTTTCCTCTTCTCTCCTCTCCCCCCAGCCTTCAGGCTCCCCTCTAAGAACCTTCGGGGCACTCCCGGCCCCTTTCGGATCCTTCCGAGGCCTTTCGAGCCCCCTCGCGGTGCTCCGAAGCCTCCCTGAGCGCTCCCGCGATGCTCCCGCGCTGCCCTGAGGCACTCTTGAGGTACTCTGAGGCCCCTCGTGGTACTTCGAGGCCTTTCCTGGTCTTTCCCAAGGCGTCCCGGCTCTTTCCGAGTCAAACCGGCAACTTGAACGCACGCCGAAACTCTGCCCGAGTGATCCCTGCGATCCCAACGCACGCCGAAACTCTGCCCGAGTGATCCCTGCGATCCCAACGCACGTCGAACCTCTGCCCGAACGCAACCTACAATCCTGACGCACGCCGAAACTCTGTCCGCAGACAACTGGCTCCTCCCGAAGCAATCCCGGTCCGTACCGGACACTATTCCGTCCTCAAACACTATTCCCCTGCAGAAGACAGACACGAACCAACATTGGTAAGGCTTCCTTCCTATACTATTTCAATACATTTTAATAAATCAGTGTACAATGTAGACATCCGATACAGCATGCATTTTTAAAAAGCACATACACACACACACAACAGTTAAAGAATATTAGGGGTATCCGAAAGTCTCGTTTTACGAGGCGACTCGGGTGAGCTTTAAGATTCTAATATTCTCTTCCCGAGGATTCATCTGACCTCCAAACTCAAAAATCTCATCACACAACAAAAAAAAACAGTTTATTTTTAAACTGATGCCATTTTTCAATGTTTTGGGCTTAATAAAAACGGCGTGGCGACTCTACAAGCAAAAACACAGCGAGACACCTCCTCCAACACCGCAAAACGGAATAAGCCAGATGCAGGGGCGCGAACGAGCTGCCTATCGGATCCGGGCCATTTTCAAAGTTGCGGCAAAATGCGAGATGCGCAGGGCCCCGCGCGCGAGCCGGATCCCGGGTAATTTCAGTTGGCGACTCCGCTGGGGACGTTTTTTTTAAAAAACTTTTAAACAAAAAACAAAAGATTTTTAAAACGATGATGAGGGTCAAACTTTCATTTTATCCCTTTTTTTGACTGTTGTGTGAGTGTGCATGTGCTTTACTTTTTATTTACAAAAAAAAATAAAAATACAAAAAAAAATGCATCAATATACATCTGTGCATACATTTAAAATTCTGCAAAAACTTCTGTTTTACTCAGAAAAAGAATTTTAGAGACCGCACACTACGCGCACTGCTGCCTCGGTTACACCGCACGCTACTTGCACTGCTGCCTCGGTTACACCGCACGCTACGCGCACTGCTGCCTCGTATACACTGCACACTACAACCCTTAACCCGGGGTGGTCTCAGTTGCAGTTCGTTTGGCCTTCTTACGCCTCTCGGACGCGCACGGGATCATCCCAAACAACCCATCCTAGCCAAGCGTCAACCCTGCACGTTTGAGTTTTGAGTCACACTCTGTCCAGACTCGGTTGGTTTTTACCCAGTCCGTGTCATACAAGCCTGGATACATATCCCATGCCGGCCATTTTCTGAGTCGAAGCTCGGAATTCAAGATCCCTTGCGCAAGCAAAGCGATGAAAGGTCATGCTAAAATCTTGACCTGATCTTGATTTTCCGAAGCTACACCCAGACAATGTTCCGTCCCGGATATACATCCAGGCCCACATGATACCATGTCATCAAGCCTTTAATACGTCAGCCATGACGATATGACCCAGCCAACGCCTAACGTCACAGATCCCTTGCGCAAGCAAGGTAAAGAGAGGTCATGCCGAACTCTTGACCCGATCTTGACTCAGGTGCCGGCTCGGCTCACTATTCACATGGCTAATGCATTAAAACGAACATGACAAGCTCGGTCCTTAGGTTCGGTTTTTTCTTTTAGGCTTGTGGAAACCGTTGGCCCTATAGGACCCTCGCCCGGGGCTGTCCACCCTGGATGTCGAAATACAGGTGCAAAACGAGGGGCTTATAGCCGCACAGATGGTCTCCACTGACCCAGGATCTAGCATAGTTGCGAAAAAGAAGAGCAATCTTTTCCAACCTACCTAGGACTCTGAGAAAACACGTTTTAAGTAAATTAAAACAACAAAAAAAAAACGGAAACCGCATGTCACGTGAGCTTTCCCCCTTTATCCAAAAGGCCTTCCTGTGTCTAAACCTTGCCCATCACCCCCTCCAGCGAACCGAGAGTGATCAAGAATACCCGGGAACTACTCTCCCCGTGTCAAAGCCGCAAGGTCAAACATCCTTCCCACCGCAGTCACCAGGGCAGTCTGTCAGCTCCCCATGGCCAAGTCAGTGGATAACAACGAGGAAAATGGGACCTTACCCTCGAGAAATTTCCCAACCTTGGAAGAAGTTTGGCAGGTCCTCATGACTATCGAGAAACGCCAAGGTGAACAATAAGCCTGGATCGAAGGTGCCATGCACCACTTCGGGACATTAGCCACCTAACTACCTGGGGCTTCCAAAGTCATGCCTGCTCCTGCAGCTTCTAACGTCTCTCATTGTCTCCCAGAAGTCAACCTGTTGCCCTCGTACGAGCCATGCAGTTATGACATAAAGCCACAAGACCCCCCGGAGGGAAACATGCCCATTCAGCCTCCTGAGGTCCCGTTACCACCAATGAACAACAAACACATCTGGTGGGACGTCTGCGATTGTACTGCTTGCCTGGAAATGGAATTCCAAGATGAAATGAACGAGGGTCGTCCTCGAAGAAAGAAGAAACCCTCTTCTCAGCAAAAACTGAAGAAGAGGTATGAATCCGGTGACCCCACAGTTGGAACCCTCGGAGAACCCTCAGGAAAGTTTGACTACTACGTCATCTACTCCAGCAAATCTCCTCAGCCTAGCTCTGCGCAAGGCCACGGCAACATCTGCTCCATGATCAGCTGGGATGAGCTCCGCACTGCCACCGACGGCGCGAAGGTCCAGATACCTCAACCCTTGTCTTGGGAAGATCTCAAAGCTACTATTGAGGCTTCAATAAAAGCTATGACGGTGAACGAATTGAAATGCGCAGTCTGGCCCTACGCCAATCAAGGCCCCCTCCTAACAGAAATAGGAGAGACAAGCAAAGCAGCAAAGCCAGAGGTGAACGTTCTAACGCGTTCCGGTCAAATCCCAACAAATCCTCCACGGGCAGACAAAAGGCCAGCCATACCTGAGCCACGAACTGAAAAGGGGCCCTATGCCAAAGAAGCCAAAACCCTTGACCCAAAAATTGAAGATCCTGTCTTAACCCAGCTCAAGCGTACTCAGGCTAACATCTCGCTCTGGTCTTTACTCACTTCATCTTATCCGCACAAACTCAAGTTGGAAGAAAGTCTGGCCCAGACCATGGTTCCCATCACCGTGACACCTGATGAAGCGGTTCAGATGATCGGCAACGTTAATTACAGCAACATCATCACCTTCACGGAGCTCGACCTCCCAAAATTTGGGGCTGACCACAATGAGCCTCTCTACATAACAGTTCAACTGGACGAGCGCCGTCTCCCTCGAGTCTTGGTAGATGGGGGATCATCCATGAACGTCCTTCCATCCAAAATGATGGATCTGCTAGGGATCAAAGCAACTGATCTGAAACCCTCAACTCAGGCAATCAAGGCATACGACTCAACGTCTTGCCCGGTCTTGGGAATAGCCACCTTGAACCTATGGTTCGGAAAGCAGATAGTCCCGACCGACTTCCAAGTCATCGACATCCCGATCACATTCACTGCCATCTTGGGACGCCCTTGGCTACACCAGATCAACGGGGTGGCATCCACCCTCCATCAGTGCGTAAAGTTCGTCCAAGGAACAGATCTTACCATCATCTACGGTGATAGCATTGTCACCGAGGGGACCGACACAAACGGCGTCCCGGTCTTAGAGATCAAACACGACTATGACGGCATGATGCTAACAGGGTTCACCATCGAAAGCCCAAAAGCCCAGGTGTGCCACATAAACCTGCCTTTGATTTGGGACAACTCTGTCGGGACCCACCTATTCACAATGAATTTTGGTTCAGGAAAACCCCCTCTTTGGCAGAAGAACTCGAAAAACTCTCTGTCAACACCCCTGCCCCCAACAAGCGGGACGAGTCTGCATTCGAGTTAGTAATGCCCAAGACAAAAGCGGAAGACTCCGCAGACGATGCTTGGGACGAGCCCCTGCTCCACCTGCTCTTCAACGAAGAAATCGAAATGCCAGATCTAATCGATTTTGTTTCTGATAACTCTATGATAGCCATGATCGGGAACGGTGACACAAAGCCTTTCAAACCCCGCCTCCTATCAAGCTCATTGCCACTCAATAATTGGACCACCTTCTCCGGACCCACCGCCAGCAAAAGGAACATGATTGAACAACTTGGTCTGACCCCTCGAGTCCTAGAGTCCAATATCAAAACCCATCCTGAGTCCATTATCTTTGAATTTGAGTCTCTCGAGTCATCTGATGGCCTTAAGCCAGAAGATTACGAACTCATTGCCAATAATGTATTCCCATATGCTCTTAATGAATGCTTCGATCTTTCCGAGTATCCTCTCATTGCATCTTTAACAACTGATAAATTAACTAACACACAAACAGTTAATAACGATTCACTTGATAAAGAAGCAGACACATTAAACGAACAATACATTAAGCACATCTTTAAGCATGTTGTCAAACGAGAGAAAAACCGGGCCCAAGCTGCTGAGGAGGTTTTAACCAAAGTGAATTTGGGAACTGCTGAAGAGCCAAAAGAGACGCAAATCGGAAGTTTCTTCACCGGCACAGAGCAAGACGCATTGACTGCACTGCTCAAAGAGTTCGTGGACGTGTTCGCTTGGTCTTACCGAGACATGCCCGGATTAGATCCAAACATTGTAGAGCATCGGATCCCCTTGAATCCCGAGGCTAAGCCTATCAAGCAAAAGCTACGCCGAATCAAGCCAGAATGGTCTTTACAAGTCAAAGAAGAGATCGAGAAGATGCTCCGCATTGGCTTCATCAGGGTGATCGAGTACCCCACATGGCTCTCCAACATAGTCACGGTCACCAAGGCCAACGGAAAGGTGCGCTGCTGTGTGGACTTCCGAGATCTCAACAAAGCAAGTCCCAAGGACGATTTTCCACTACCAAACATCGACATGTTGGTGGACACTACAGCTAATTTTGAAGCCAAGTCCTTCGTGGACGGGTTTGTCGGCTACAATTAAATCAAGATGGCCGAAGAAGATCAAGAAAAAATAGCCTTCACAACCTCCTTGGGAACCTACTGCTACACAGTAATGCCGTTCGGACTAAAGAACGTTGGGGCTACCTACCAACGGGCAGCAACCGCCCTCTTCCACGACATGATCCTCAAGGATATCGAAGTGTACGTTGATGACATGATCGTCCACTCAAAGGGATCAGACGGACAACACCTCACAGACCTGAGAAAGTTCTTCAATCGCCTCCGAAAACACTCGATGAGGTTAAACCCTACCAAATGCAATTTGGGGTCAGCCGAGGCAAAGTCTTGGGATACATGGTCACCGAGCGAGGCATCGAGGTTGATCCCCAAAAGATCAAGGCCATCATCGAAATGAGACCACCGCAAACTCAGACAGAGGTGAAAAGCTTCATGGGCCGCCTACAGTATATCAGCCGCTTCGTCAATCAATTGACCTCCATATGCGAGCCAATCTTCAAACTAATGAAGAAGAACGCCGACGTTGAATGGAACTCAGAATGCCAAGATGCCTTTGAAGAAATAAATGCGTACCTTGTGAGTCCCCCTATTCTCTGTCCTCCTCACGGGGAGAAGCCACTGTTGCTGAACCTAACTATGACCGACACTGCAGTTGGAGCCATGCTTTGTCAAGAAAAGAAAGAGTCACGAGTTGAGAACGCCATCTACTTCGTCAGTCAAAAGTTTCAAGGCAGCGAACTCAACTACTCAGCTCTCGAAAAAACCTGCGCAGCTCTAGTATGGGTTGTCGGAAAATTACGGCACTACATGCAGTCGCACACAGTTCACTTGGTTTCCAAAATGGACCCAGTCAAATATCTCTTCGACAAGCCATCTCTGTCAATGAGGCTCGCCAAATGGTCTTTCTTCTTAGTGGAATTTGACATCAAGTACGTAAACCAAAAGTCAATCAAGGGACGGGCAATGGCCGAACAGCTGGCTGACTTCCCCACCAACGAGGCTCGAGGCCCCGAACCACAATTTCCAGACGAAGGAATCTTCGCACTCGAAGACGAAAATCGATGGCAACTGTTCTTCGATGGAGCAGCCAACAAAAAAGGAAACGGCATCGGTATGCTCTTGGTCGATCCCAAGGACGAGCACACCCCGATCGCCATAAAGCTCAATTTCGAGGTAACCAACAATGACGCCGAATACGAAGCCTGCGCCGCCGGACAACAGGCCGCACTCGAAAGGAATGTCCAGAAACTCGAGGTCTATGGGGACTCAGCCCTGATCATCAACCAAGTTGCCAACAAATGGAAAACCATAGACCCAGGCTTGCAAAATACCATGCCTGCATGGAGGACCTCATCACACAATTCGAAGAGGTCACCTTCCACTACTTGCCGAGAGACCGAAACCGGTTCGCAGACGCCTTAGCCACTCTGGCTTCACTCGTGGAAATCCCTGAGGGAAAAGCAATCAAGCCCTTCAAAGTCGGATGAAAGGAAATTTCTGCCTACTGTTGCGAGATCGAACCAGAGCCCAAGCCCATCAATGAGCCATGGTACAACCAGATCTTCCAATACCTCAAGAACGGGGAAACCGCCTTCTTGAACGAAGAAGGCCAACACAGGGAAGGAGTCAAGGCCAAGAGCATCATGGCCCTAAAATGCCTCGCCTCCCACTTCGTCATCCTTGGGGACATGCTGTACAAAAAACGCTACCAAGGACCACTCCTACGCTGCATCAGCCAGGAAGAAGCAAACAAGCTCATGAGCGAGGTCCATAATGGGGCTTGTGGTCCCCACATGAACGCCAGAGCCCTGATGCAAATCATTCTCAGGATGGGCTACTGTTGGTCCCAAAGGTGGCAACAAGGGTGAAAATACAGCTAGAGGGGGGGGTGAATAGCTGTATAAAATTTTTCGCCCTCTTTTAAAGACTGAACCTCTTGCTTACAAAATCCTCTTGCAGTTGATAATAGACTGCAAGTGATAGTGTAAAATGCACAGCGGAATAATAGAGTGTAAAGCGGTTTTGAGAGGCGGTTTGTAAAATGCGGTTTTGGTGGTGCGGTTTTGGGAAGTGCAGTTTTACAAACACGTGTGGTTTTGACTTTGTTAACTCCAAACACTATTTCACAATAATGGATAACTAAATCAAGATCAAACAGAGACAAAGATAAATAATTAGCAAGCACAGTAAATATAAATGCAAAAAGTAAGAACACGCTATTTGGAGTGGTTCAATCGATAAACGATCTACGTCCACTACCAAGATGGTTAGTCTTGGATTTCTAAGAGAGATTTTATATTAAGTATTGTGAGATTACAAAGTACAATAAAATCTTTTCTATGAAGAACAAATCCAAAACTATAACCAGTGTATCTCAAGTGTTTAATCTATGTGATTAGAACAAGTGAGGTGAGTGTGTGAGAACAAGATCAAGGCTCTTTAAATCTGTGAGATGTAGAGCTCAATGATTCTTGAAAGTGTTAAGGCTTGATTTACGGCCGGGGAATATTTCTTGAAGTTTGAAGATGAAGATTCAAAGGGTTGAATAATTTCGGCAGAGTCAGCTTCAAATTTCGAACACATCACTTTTCAATTTTTCAAGCAATCTTCAAATGGTGAAGATTGGGGGTATTTATACCCAAGCATCAAGAAACTAGCCATTGGATACAGCTGTTGAAGGACAGTACTTGATGCAATCCTATTGGTCCACAAAGAACCACTTTTGTCCTTTGGTACAGTGCAGATAAAGCCGATCGTGCTCACCGCAAGCAATGAGGTTAGGACACCTGTCACCTTTTCAAGATCCTTGCAGATCTTTTTCTGACATTGAATCACGTGACAAGATATGGTGGTTGACTTTTGATATTGCTGACGTGGATTCCAACGGATAAAAAGTGGTTCACTTCAAGAAGCCAATCATTGGATGCGGTTGGTGAGACGCGGTTAGGAATGTGCGGTTTGCTACACCAGGGGGTTGCAAGGATGCGGTTGTAGGTGAACTGCAATGATGCGGTTCAACAAGCGGTTTGCACTGAGGTAGTTCATTGAGCAGATTAAAGGAATCATACATGCGGTTTGCATGTGCGGTTCTAAGGGGCGGTTTTGAATACTGCTGGAACTGCAACCTTACATCCAATGAGTCTTGTGCCATACTTCAAGCCTAAGATTAACCTATTCTATAAAATGGACTTAGTTAAAAAATTGAAGTCTAAGCTTCATTACATAGGGTCCTAAAGTCCTTAAAATAGACAGGAGGTTATGGTATCAATCAAATCTAATACAAAATAGGAGGGTTAAAACATGCATACCCAACAATCTCCCCCTATTTGATTGATGCCATTACCTACTATAACAAAAGCAAACATTGTACTTGGTAAGAACATGTCCAAAAGAATTAACATGGTAATTCATGTCCCAAGTCAATGCACACACTTAGCTTAAGCTATAGATTTCTATACTTTCTAAAAGATAAAAACTTACAATATGGAAAGTATAGAAATGCATTCAGTGCACTTAAGAAATTGTGAGTTTAAGTTCAAAGTGCGGTTTAAACTGAATGTTTAAACATCAATTCAAAATAGTGATTTTAAGTTAGAAAATATTTGAATGAGTTTATAAACCATAAGAGGTTTCATTGTTCTACAAACAAGTAGTTTGATATGAACAAGGTTTTGGAACCAATGATGCATTTTTCATTACTACCAATGCGGTTACACTTACAATGGTAGAGAAGCAAAATACAAAGGTTTCAAAAACAAAAGAAAGTTGGACAAGAATTACATGGAGTGTAGTCCAACAAAACAAAAAGGAGTTCAGCAAAAAGGATAAAGGAATTACAAAAGAGAAATCCTAATGCTGACGCGGTCGGTGATGAGGCGGTTGATGTTGATGACGCGGTTGCTCTCTCGATTGATTCACTTCCTGGTTGGGCAACTGCGGTCCTGAAGAAGGTCTGAAGGCTGAGCTTTCCCCTCTGATATTTCTTCTTAAAGCTCTGAGGTCTTCAACCTGCCTTGCAAGAGTGGTTTCAACAGACTTGAGAGCGGATACAGATTCAAGCAGCAGGTTAGCCCAACAAAGATCAACCGGATCTCGAGTTGGCATCAACACTGCCTTTGATTTGAGTAGAAAAAGCTTCGAAACTGGCTTTCAAAGAGTTGAAAAAGGTGAATATTTCATCTTGAATGGTCACTGTTTGAGTGGATAAAGTATCTTTCAATGGATCCAAATCAACAGTTACATTCAGGTTTGATTTCAGCTCCTTTATAGAATTGTCCAGCTTGAGGTTAAAACCTGCCTTGAGGTTTTCAAATCAAAGAGATATCTCCATCAAAGGTGGTTACTGTTCTTTGATCTTGTCTCCCACTATGTTGAGATCAACATTTATTATCTGTCTTTAAGGGAGTCCAGTTCATTTAAAATTTTGAGCTGCAATTCATCCAAGGCGGTTTGAGAAGGGGCGGCTGAGGTGGAGGCTTGCTGCGGTTGAGGTTGCTGTTGCGGTTGGGAATTTTCAATGGAATTCATAAAGGAGGTAAGAGCAGCATTGGTGGAAGAGATAAATTCATCAGAAAGCTTGGAAAGCATTTCATGAAGCTGGGTTTTGAAACAAAGATCTCCCATTGCTTTAAGCACTCCTCGGGCCAGATCTTCTTTAAAGCCCTGAAAACACTCTGTAGCTGCGGTTTTAACAGCTTCAGTGGTTTGGGTGGAAGGTGCGGTTGGTATAGTAGAAACTCTCTCCCCCTTAATGGCATCAAGCAATTGAGCTTTTAGGATAGCCATTTCAGTGGTTTGAGAGTCCACTTTGGTAAGAAGGGTTTGGTTGGAGGCTTCAAGGTTGGCGTTGGATTGGGTTAAGGCAATGTTTGACTCAGTGAGTTTAAGCATAAGGCCTTGGTTTACAATCAACTGAGATTGAATCAGTTGAAGGGTTGAAAGAATTTGAAGGTAGTCAGAAGGAGCGGTTTGAAGGACTGGAATTTGGGTAATTGATGGAGGAGGTTGAGATTGAGTTGGAGGGGCGGTTTGAGGTAAAGGGTTTAGGAGGGTTTGAAATATACGGCTGGCAGGTACTGTATAAGGTGAAATGGTTGAGGGAGGAATTGGTTGTGTTTGGGGTAAAGGGATAGAAGCGGTTGGGATAGGTGCGGTTGGAGGAGGTGGAATGATAACATTTGGAATAGCAGAAGTTATAGGGTTGGAATTTGATGAAGAACTGGTATGAGAGGTATGGACAGAAACAGGAGGGGTTCTTTGCGGTTGAGTGGGTGCGGTTCCAGGAATGGGTGAGGTTTGATGAGGCGGAGTAGGAAGGCGGTCAGGAGTAGGTGATTTATGAGGAGGAGAATTTTCAGGAGGAGGGGTATTGACGCGGTTTGGGGAAGGAGTTCTATCGCGGTTTAGGTTTGAAATAGAGATGGCTGGAGTGTGATGTGAGTAAGGTGGTGATTGGGCGCGGTTTGAAGTAGGTGACTTGGAGCGGTTGGAAAGTTGAGGTGAGGCAGTTGGGGTGTTGGATTGGTTAGAGGAAGAATTTGATTTGGAAGTGGATTGGGATGAGGAATGTGAAGAGGATGAAGGGGATAAAGGTGGGGTAGGTTGTTTGGAAACACGGTGCAAAAAGCGTTTGGAGCCTTTGGATGGTGTTCATTTATGGGCAATCTGCTTAACCCTTTTTGGTTTCTCCCCCTGAGCGGTTGCAGCTCTTTGCGGTTGAGGAGGAGAGAGCGGTTTAGGTGATAGGGTTTTGGCTGGTGAGGAATGATGGGAGCGGTTTGGAGAGTGAGGTGGTGTTGGAATAAGTGTTTGGGTTTGGGGCAGTTTTGAAGGAGGCGGTTGGGGAATTGGATCCTTGGACTTTCCTTTGTTAGCTTCTCTCTCAGCTCTTTCTCTTTCCAATCTCTCAAACTCAGCTTTGTAAAAGATGGTCAGCTCCTCATCAGACATTTGGGCCAGATCAATCTGAGTCTGCTTGGCCTTCCTAGCCCTGGCCACCAGTGGGGGAATAGAGTTATCTTCTTCCTCTTCTTCATCATCCTCACCAATGAGGGTCATCTTTTCTTTCCTTTTCTCTTTTCTTTGCTTTTTCTGGCTTGGGCCTGCATCAGTTGAACCAAGCGGTTTAGAGGGTGCGGTTGAGGTTGGCTTAGGGAGCGGTTCTGCAGGGGCTTTTCTCTTCCTTGAGGCCTTCTTTATTGCTTTTCCCAGAGCGGTTGAGGCAGTAGCAGGAGTCATCTCAACATAGAGCTCCTTATCCTTAGAGGTATCAGCATCATACAGAGCCTTATAATCATCATTCCCAAAAGAGCGTCTGAATGAGTGCATTGCCTTGAGGCCAAAGGATTCTTCCAATCCCCAGTGGATAGATAATTCTGGAGTGGCAATCCTGAGCTCCTCCAGATGCTGATAGTTCCCAAAGATTGCGGTCAGCACTCTTCCAAAAGGTCTCCACCTTATCTTCTCATTCTTAACCTTCAGCTGATACGCATCTATGCTGCTGGCAAGTTCTCTCATCAAGATCTTGGGCCAATGAAGCTTCATGCCGTTGTAGATGGCACAGCAGTATTGCCATTGATGAGAGGTGAAGTTGTTGTGGTTTCCAGTCTTCCCACAAACTGACTTCCCAACTAGGTAGCACAGGTGGCTCATCAGCTCACCAAAATCTTTCCTGGGCGTAGTCTTGTAATTGCCAGAAAGAGAATCCAGCTTTCCAGTCAGTGTAGAACATGTAGCATCTTGAACTTCTTGGGAAACCTCAACTGGAGCACCAGACACATGGAAGCCATATGTACTCCTGATATCCAAATAATCAATGGATACTCTGAATCCTTCTACAACTCCCACCAAGTTAGGAATCTTGGAACCATCAGAAAGCTCAGTCTCTCCCTTCACAGCGGTTTCATAAAATTGGTCAATGAAGGAGGGGATGGTATAGGTTTGATTTTTGTTGAATAGGGGAAGGATTCCAGAGACTTGCATCTTCCTCATCATCTCTCTTCCCAGAGCATCAGACCGCAACTCTGGTTCATTTATCTCCCAACCTGGCAGGAAATACTTGGTATTCTACAAATAAAACACACAAGTTAGAGCATTTTAGTAAAGTCACAGTTCATTATGCGGTTGGGGCACACATGCGGTTTCCAAGAGAGAATATGCGGTTTTGAAATTATAAATTATTAACTGTAAGTGCGGTTTCAAAACGAATTTCATGCGGTTCTAAAGCATGCGGTTCAAACATGCAACAAGGTATAATTTTCAGAAATTTTTCTAAGTATGGAAAAACAGGTTTGAAAAATTAGGTTAACCCAAATCATAAGAAATTTCTGAAAAACATGATGAACATTCACATGAGTGCATGAAGAACATGAAGAACACCAAGAACAGAGATTTGAAAAATGTTAACCAAAATGAACAAATAACATGTCAAAATGATCACATTGAGTAGTAGATTAACAATATAACAATAAAAATTTCTACTTTACTCAGAATCACCCAGAAAATGAAAAAATCAGAAAGTGGGTTTCGAAACTTAGATAGTTTAAAATTCAAAATCAGTGCTCAAGATGTTGATTGATCATAAAACAGAGTTTAGAAACATAATCTAAGCATGATTCCGAACAAAACCTAACAAATTTCATCAAAAATAATCAACAAATGAAGCATATATGAAGAAAAATCAGTTATGGTTGTTCGAAGCTTTTCAAGTTCATCAATGGCAGAAACAGTTCAATAGCATGTATGATTTGCAGAAGATAAAAGAGTTTAAAGTTCAGAAATCATACCATATCTTCAATGGGTTTGGGTGCCATTGATGAAGAAAGACTTAGAATTTTATGAAGTTATGAAGAATGTCTTTGGTAAATTTCTGACAGATAGTACGGATACACAGAGAAGACAGTTGAAAAGTTTGAAAAGGTAAGGTATGTCTTCTATTTATAGGAAAGGATTAGGGTTTGGCAGATGAAAGGACACATTAGCTTCACCAACTCAGTGAATCATTGCAAATTAGCACCCTTTCAGCTTCACACATCAACCAATGACGGCTGACATGAAGGCCATTTAATGCTAATGTTCCCTTTGCATTGAATGCTCTTAAAATTTAAATTTTCGTGGGAAAACATTTGCAAATAAACCCTTAAAGAAAAAGATAAGGACTGAAAAATAAATAAAAAGAAGTTGAACAGTTTTTTTTTTTTTTTTTTTTAACATAAGAAAAAGTTAGAAATTACTCCAAGTTAAAACGCGGTTGAGGTCCAAGCGGTTGAGCTGCAGCAAGCGGTTTGAGTGAAGCGGTTGGCTGCAGTGCGGTTGGACATCCTTGCGGTTTGATGCACGCGGTTTCAACATGGAATTGGAACTATACTCAACACCCAAGTTAGCTAATAAACGTATGGAATTTATTTAAGTTCAAGCATACCCATTTCTCCTCTAAGAAAGGAAAATCTCTTGGAGTCAAGAGCTTTTGTGAGGATGTCAGCAATCTGGTTGTCTGTCCCCACGTACTCTAAATGGATATTCCTCTTTTTCACATGGTCTTTGAGGAAGTGATACTTGATATCAATATGCTTGGTCTTGGAATGCATGACAGGGTTGTTGGAGACTGAAATAGTTGAGGTGTTGTCACACATGATGGGGCAATTCCCTTCATGGATTCCATAGTCTACCAACTGCTGCTTCATCCAAAGGATTTGACGGCAACAACTACCGGCAATATACTCGGCCTCTGTGGTTGACACTGAAGCTTGCTTGCTTCTTGGCCCAAGCAACTAGTCTATTCCGAGGAAATGACAAGTACCACTAGTGCTTTTCCTGTCAATAGTACAATTTGCATAATGCATCTGAATAACCTACAAGATCGAAGTTCGAATCTTTGGAATACCAAAGTCCAAGGTTAGTGGTTCCGGATAAATAGCGGATTATACGCTTGGCGCAATAAGATGTGCTTCTCTAGGATGCAGCTTGATAGCGAGCACATACAGACACTAAACATGATATCTGGCCTACTAGCAGTTAAGTAAAGCAATGAGCCGATCATACCTCGATATAAAGTTTGATCAACCTTCTTACCTTTAAGATCCTTATCTAGCTTATTGCCGGTGGCCATAGGAGTATCATATGCTTTAGCATTTTCTAATCCAAACTTCTTTATTAACTCCTTGGTGTATTTAGCTTGGCTGAGGAAAATACCTTCTTCGCATTGCTTGATTTGAAGCCCGAGGAAGAAAGTTAATTCTCCCATCATGCTCATCTCAAACTTGCTTTTCATTAGCTTCTCGAAACGCTTACAAAGCAACTCATTAGTAGAACCAAAAATAATATCATCAACATAAATTTGAACAAGTAAAGTATGCTCATTATATTTGGCAATAAAAAGAGTTGTATCAATTTTACCTCGTTTAAAACCTTTTTCTAGTAAAAATTTAGAAAGAGTCTCATACCATGCCCTTGGAGCTTGCTTAAGTCCATACAAAGCTTTTTGGAGTTTGTAGACATGATTGGGAAATTTGGAGTCTTCAAATCCAGGTGGTTGGGCAACATACACGGTCTCTTGCAGTTCGCCGTTGAGGAATGCACTCTTTACGTCCATTTGATATAACTTGAAACGCTTGAAAGAGGCGTAGGCTAAGAAGATCCTAATAGCTTCCAATCTTGCAACTGGAGCAAATGTTTCATCATAATCAATTCCTTCTTCTTGCCTATATCCTTGTGCAACCAACCTTGCTTTATTCCTAGTGATGCTTCCATTCTCGTCCATCTTATTCCTAAATACCCACTTAGTTCCTATTACTCCTTGATCCTGAGGTCTAGGCACCAAAGTCCAGACCTTGCATCTTTCAAACTGGTTGAGTTCTTCTTGCATTGCAACAACCCAACTGGAGTCTTGGAGTGCTTCATCAATCTTCTTGGGTTCAACTTGAGATAAAAGTGAAGTGTGCTCATCATAATTTGATCTCCTTGTTTGAACACCGGAAAACAGATCACCAATCACATTAGTGAGGGGGTGGCTAGCGACTTCACGAACCTCAGGGGTAAGTCTGGTTGGGTGAGGTTTCTTTGAAGATCTTCAATTGGAACATCGTTAGATCCTTCAGCGAAGTCATGGAAGGTGAGTTGACGAAGAGGTTCTATAAGCTGGATAGGGGAATTTTCAACTTCTTCTTCCCTTGCAGTTGCATCTGGAGTAGGAACTTTAGGTGCGGTTTGAAAATTGCGGTTTGAGGGAATGTCAGTTGAAGGTGCTGGATTTTGCGGTTGAGGTTCAGGTGCGGTTTGAGATGGTTCACCTGGTTCATTATGCTCAACAAAATCATCAGCAACATTTGGAGCCAAATGTGGCTCAAGGAGAGAATGCTCATCAAAAGTAACATGGACAGACTCAACTATTTTTAAACTAGTTTTATTGAAAACACGAAAAGCTTTAGAATGTTTAGCATACCCAACAAAAATACCTTCGTCGGCCTTGGCTCCGAATTTACCTCTATTTTCTCTTCCGTTGTAGAGGACAAAACATTTGCAGCCAAAGATCTTGAAGAATGCAATGTTGGGGGTTCTTCCTCGCCAAAGCTCATAGGGAGTCTTATTATGGGTTTTGTTGATGAGGGAGCGGTTACGAGTGAAGCATGCGGTATTGATTGCTTCGGCCCAAAAATGCTGAGGTAGCTTAGCTTCGGATATCATTGTCTTTCCAGCCTCAATCAACGTCCTATTCTTCCTTTCCACAACCCCATTTTGTTGTGGAACACCAAAGATTGAAAAATTATGATCAATCCCATGGTCATCACAATCTTGAGCAACACCGTTGTTCTTAAATTATGTTCCATTATACGATCGAACACTAACGATGTCGTCTTCTTTTTGAGTTTGGAGCCGTCTAAAAAGTGCGGTGAGAATCTCATAGCGATCATCTTTGGAAATCATCATCTCAACCCACGTATATCTTGAGTAATCATCGACCACCACTAAGGTATATCTATTTCCTCCAATGCTGGCAGTGGTTACGGGTCCAAACAAATCAATGTGAAGCAGTTGTAAGCACCTTAAAGTTGAAGGAGCGGTCTTGCTTGGTGAAAGGCGACGCGGTGCTTACCAAGTGGCATGCACCGCATTTCTCTGGATGGTGGTCAGCCACTTTAGGTAAACCACGAACGAGGTTTTCCCTACCAATCTTTGCAAGATACTTGAAGTTCAAGTGGCTCAACCTCTTGTGCCATAGCCAACTATTTTCTCTCACATTCTTAGCTACAAAACAGAGATTAGTAATACTACATGCAGAATTTAGATCAATAATGTAAATATTACTCTTACGAATCCACTGTGAGTAGAGTGACGCCGAAATGCTATCTTTGATAAAGCAATTTGATGATGTGAAGTTGCAAAGCATTCCTTTGTCGCAAAATTGAGAAATTGAAAGGAGGTTGTGCTTGAGTCCATCGACAAGAGAAACCTTCTCAATAGTTAGGTTTCCTCTCCTTATAACACCATATCCAATGGTCTTGCCTTTGTTGTTGTCACCAAAGGTTACAGATGGACCACTTGCTTCAACGACATCTTCAAGTAATGATCTATCTCCAGTCATATGTCTTGAGCGGCCTTTGTCAAGATACCATTCATTATCCTTGGAGTGACCAGCCATGAAGCAAAGGACCTGAAATGTAAACATTAAGAACGAGGTCCCCTTTTATTCCTTGGGTCCTGAAGTTAGCAACCCTTTACGACCCACACCTGCTTGACAAGGAGGTTTACTCTACCTGGCATTGGATGTGAACCGCAAAAGGCATTCTGCAGCCTTGTGACCTAAACCATCACACACAGAACATTTATAATAGCTACAAGCTTCATGAGGTTTTACTAACTCCTTACTCTTCTTAGGAGTTGCATGCGGTTTTGGACAAGGAAGCGGTTTGGGAGGTGCGGTTCCAGCTAACATTCCAGCTGATACAAAAGGAACAGGCTTTGGTTTGACCACGTATTTCCTGGGAACGCTATTCCAGCTTTTGAAGGCGGGGAGGAGCGGTCGAAGAAGAAGCGCGGTCGAGACACAGAGTTAGCAGAACCGCCTTTTCCACCGGAAGTGGTTGGAGCGGGAATTCTACCAATTCCATAAGCCATTTCCTCTTCGGGTGCTTCCACGTAATTCTTAGGTTTTAACACGTAATTCTTCCCATATTGCTTTCCTTTAGGGTAGACATAATTTACTTGTCTAGCTTTACCCTTTCCCTTAGCATGCTTCTCCTTGGGAATTTCTTTAGTCGATTCGGAAATTCCTCATCCTTTTCACTCGAGGATGCACACTTCTCCTCTTCCTCAGATCCAAACCCTAGATCATCCTTAGTTCCAGGAGGAACTTGGAAGTCCAAGATTTTATCCTTGGTGGATTGAGACTTGAGCCACGAATCAATAATCTTTTGGCGATCGTCGATTTGGGTTACCAAGTCATCATTCCTGAGTTGAAGTGCGGCAACCTTAGTTTCAAGGATGCGGTTTTGATCGGCAAGAGGAGTCATCTGTTTGATTTGGTCCTTAAGATTAGAAATTTCGAGACCTCATCACGAGTTTTCTCCGTCTTGTACGCATTAAGTTCATCATGAGCTAAGCTTAAGGCTTTCTTAAGATTTGAGAATTGATGGATCACCATTTCGGCTTCCTTGAACATCTTTTCATGTTCCATGGGAGAAACCTCTTCCACCACCTTTTTCAAAATTTTCTTTGGAATAGCTTTTGAAGGTGGAGCGGTTTTAGATGAGAAAATGGGACGTGAATACGAACAATTTCCTATCTTAACGCTAGGAGTAAGTTTAATATCATCATCCAATTTATAATTTGGAAGTTTTGCAAAAACCTCCTTTTCCTCCATATCATGCAACTCAAATGATTCAGAATCCGAGTCATCGAAGCGTCTGCAACTAAGCGAGAGGTTAACCTCTTCGGTTTCACCGTCACTTCCATCCTCGAATCTGTTTCAATCCAAGTTGCTAATTCCTTGGAATTCTCTTCCTCCTCGGCTGACCATTCCCTTACGATGAGAAAATTTCGAAGGAAAAGTTTTCTTTTCATATATTCATATTTAGGCCGTGGACACTCGGATGCAAAGTGGCCGGGTTTCCTACGGTTGTAGCATACCAAGTCACTCTTCTTCTTTGTATCTCGCAGCCCTAGAAAATGTTGCGGGAGGTTTGCCTTTTGAAAATGATTTTGTGAAAGGTTTTGAGGATTTTCTAAATTTTTGGAATCTTTTCACAAACATGGCAAAATCATCATCATCCATCTCGATGAGTGATGAGGTTGATATGGAAGGATCAGTTGTTTGATTGGATGTGGATGGTTTCTCTTCATGTTCCACTACAGACATAGAAAGCGATTTGGTTTTTCCTTCTATCTCTTCAATATGATTTAATTTAAGTTCATAGACTCTAAGATTGGCATACAAGTTACTTAATGACCAAGTACCCAATACTTTGGAGTCTTCTAGAGAGGTAGCCTTATTTACCCATCTAGAACCTAAAGCGAGATAGGAAAGTCATATTGATTTCCTTATCGGTTAAAGTTTTACCAAGAGATCTACAAGCATTAACTACCTCAACATAGAGATCGTAGGTTTGACGCAAGGTTTCGTTGGGTTTTCTGTTGAAGTTGTTGTAGGATCTTTCAACAGCGTATAATTTGTTTTCCTTGCACTCTTCATCACCTTCGAGGTAGCTCTCTATGGCATCCCACATCTGCTTTGCGGTTTTGAGGTACATCACTTTCTGTAGAGTTGATACGGGAGGGTTCCGAAATGATGAACCTCGCCTTTGTCCAAGGCAACTATTCTCTTCTCTTCATCCGACCACTCATCTTTTGGCTTTTTGACCTCTGGAGTTTCAGCATTGGTGGTTGCATCAGTGTTAGCCTTCATTGGAATTAGAGGGCCATTGATCACGCACTCCACCAGCATTTCATCTATGGTTTCCAAATGAATAAGCATTCGGCACTTTCAGATGTCAAAGTGGTCTTCGTCCAACATTGGAATGTGTGAATAGTTAACAGTAGTCATTGTCTTTGAGGTTGCCATATCGAATCGGCACACAAGCCGTTAAGCTTTGAAAACAAAGGGTTTTAAAATGTGTTAGCTCTGATACCACTTGTTGGTCCCAAAGGTGGCAACAAGGGTGAAAATACAGCTAGAGGGGGGGGTGAATAGCTGTATAAAATTTTTCGCCCTCTTTTAAAGACTGAACCTCTTGCTTACAAAATCCTCTTGCAGTTGATAATAGACTGCAAGTGATAGTGTAAAATGCACAGCGGAATAATAGAGTGTAAAGCGGTTTTGAGAGGCGGTTTGTAAAATGCGGTTTTGGTGGTGCGGTTTTGGGAAGTGCAGTTTTACAAACACGTGTGGTTTTGACTTTGTTAACTCCAAACACTATTTCACAATAATGGATAACTAAATCAAGATCAAACAGAGACAAAGATAAATAATTAGCAAGCACAGAAATATAAATGCGTAAAGTAAGAACACGCTATTTGGAGTGGTTCAATCGATAAACGATCTACGTCCACTACCAAGATGGTTAGTCTTGGATTTCTAAGAGAGATTTTATATTAAGTATTGTGAGATTACAAAGTACAATAAAATCTTTTCTATGAAGAACAAATCCAAAACTATAACCAGTGTATCTCAAGTGTTTAATCTATGTGATTAGAACAAGTGAGGTGAGTGTGTGAGAACAAGATCAAGGCTCTTTAAATGCATGAGATGTAGAGCTCAATGATTCTTGAAAGTGTTAAGGCTTGATTTGGCCGGGAATATTTCTTGAAGTTTGAAGATGAAGATTCAAAGGGTTGAATAATTTACGGGCGAGCTTCACTTCTATGAACACAGACTTTTCAATTTTTCAAGCAATCTTCAAATGGTGAAGATTGGGGGTATTTATACCCAAGCATCAAGAAACTAGCCGTTGGATACAATTTGTTGAAGGACAAGACTTGATGCAATCCTATTGGTCCACATCAACCACTTTTGTCCTTTGGGTACAGCTGCTGCAGATAAAGCTGATCAGGCTCCAGCTGCAAGCAATGAGGTTAGGACACCTGTCACCTTTTCAAGATCCTTGCAGATCTTTTCTGACATTGAATCACGTGACAAGATATGGTAGTTGACTTTTGATATTGCTGACGTGGATTCCAACGGATAAAAAGTGGTTCACTTCAAGAAGCCAATCATTGGATGCGGTTGGTGAGACGCGGTTAGGAATGTGCGGTTTGCTACACCAGGGGGTTGCAAGGATGCGGTTGTAGGTGAACTGCAATGATGCGGTTCAACAAGCGGTTTGCACTGAGGTAGTTCATTGAGCAGATTAAAGGAATCATACATGCGGTTTGCATGTGCGGTTCTAAGGGGCGGTTTTGAATACTGCTGGAACTGCAACCTTACATCCAATGAGTCTTGTGCCATACTTCAAGCCTAAGATTAACCTATTCTATAAAATGGACTTAGTTAAAAAATTGAAGTCTAAGCTTCATTACATAGGGTCCTAAAGTCCTTAAAATAGACAGGAGGTTATGGTATCAATCAAATCTAATACAAAATAGGAGGGTTAAAACATGCATACCGAACAGCTACTATTGGATCTCCATGGAGGTAGATTGCATCCACTTTGTCCGAAGTTGCGACAAGTGTCAACGGTTCTCCAACCTCAATCACCAACCCCCTCACGACCTCTACTGCATGACTACGCCCTGGCCCTTTGCCACTTGGGGAATTGACGTCACTGGAAAAATCGCTCCACCGGGCAGCAACGGTCACGAGTTCATCTTAGTAGCCATCGACTACTTCACCAAATGGGTCGAAGCCAAGTCCTACAAGGTGCTCACCTCCAAGAAAGTCATGCATTTCCTCAGGGAAAACATCATCTGCCGATACGGCATCCCGCACGAGGTCATATCAGACAACGGCTCACACTTCGAAGGGGAATGCGACAGACTGCTGGCCGAATTCAAGATCACACGCCACAAGTCTTCTCCCTACCGGCCACAAACAAATGGCGTCGTAGAAGCAGCAAACAAGACTCTCGAACGGATCATTCGAAAAAATGACCACCCGAGGACGAGATTGGCCCGAGAAGCTGCACCTTGTACTTTGGGGCTACCGAACATCAGTCACAACGGCCACGGGAGAAACTCCATTCGCCCTGACATACGGGATGGAAGCAGTCCTCCCCATTGAATTGGAAATTTCCTCACTCCGAGTGCTGCTGGAAAATGACATCAACGAAGTCGAATGGCTCCGAAGCCGACACGACGAATTGGCTCTGCTAGACGAGCGACGACTAAAGGCCATGGAACACGTCCGAGCCTACCAAAACAGGATGGCGAGAGCTTTTGACAAGAAAGTCAAGTCCCGAGACATCAGGGAAGACGATCTGGTACTCAAAGAAAAGCCTCCCACTCGAACCAACCCACTGGGAAAATGGGAACCAACATGGATCGGCCCTTTCGTGGTTCAAAAGATCTTCTCCGGAGGTGCCATGAAGCTGACAGACCTAGACGGCAATCCCTTCATGAATCCAGTCAACGGAAGCAAACTCCGCAGATACTTCGCCTAAAGAAGAACAGTTGTGCATCTCTTGGCACTCCATGTAGTGTCGAACTACGCAGACCTGAGCCCTCTAGTCCGGGGGAACGTAGGCAACCTTAATTGGTTCGGTCTAAAAACACACAAAAAAGTCAAAAGTTTGAATGTCGATCAAGACCTCCATCAAGCTACGCACTCTTCAAGAGCACGCCCCCAACGTCACCTTGACCAAGTCAAACGATGGCGGCAACATCAAAGGACATCCGGAGGTCACTCAACGTCAAACGACTGACCCATGTCTACTTCCAAGCCAGGGGCCTGTCTTCGCCCTCACGCGCTTCAAAAAAAAAAAGAGCTCGAGCAAGGGCTCTCAAAAAAAAAATAAAAAAAGAAAGCTCAAGCAGAAGCTGCGAAATTGAGGTCAAGAGCCCGATGCCAACAAGCAAGAGGCAAGGAAGCTACGGAAATGACCGTCAAGACGACTTGTCAGGGGATCATCCAACCTCTCAGCCAAACACAAAGCCCAAGCAAAGGGGATTGCCGTCAAGGTCCAGGCTGCTTCAGTCCGCAAATGCAACAGAAAAGTCTAAAGATGGACGCCGCCAAGGTGCACAAAAGAAACAAAAAGCGAACAAGAGATCTTTCGTCTCGACAAAGCTTTAAAAGTAAATCACAAATCACTAACGATTACAACATTTCTTGATGAGTTCAAGCACGGTCTACTCTCAAATTCACAACATGCTAAAAGACAGCTTAATACATTTAACAAATAATGTGTTTGCAATGCAATGAATGGATACCTAGGAGGTCATTCCGCGCCATCTGCGCTTGTCCCCTCGCCATTCTTTCCTTTCTTCCCTCGTCCCCGGCGAGTCTTAATTCGCTCCACGCGAGCCAGCTCTGCGTCTCTCAGTCCGAGATTAGGGGTCCTCCCCGTAGAGTCAAACAATCCAGCAGCTCTCAGGGCTTCATTCGCCCGTGCTTCGGCTCGGATCTCCTCCCTGCGAGTCTGCAAAAGAGGACTTCTCCCCGTCAGTCGGTCAACTCTGGTCTAGTAGTCAAACAAAGTGTCTCCCGTAACGTCCTGAGGGTCAGACCAGGCTTCGGCACTCCTAAGGCAATAGCTACTATGGTAATCGGGCCCCAGAATCGCTCCACGCCTGCTCCCCAAAGCCATTTGGGACTGCCCAACACGCTGCTCATACCAAGCTAGATATTGGGTTGTCAATACGACACTCTCCCGACGTCTAAGGAGCACCACCGGAGGGAAAGCGGAGTACTTCCATACCCTCAGAAAATACAGAAGAGCACCTGGAGCGGCCATACAAAGAGGAACTACCTCCGCAGTAGCAAGGTCATCCCAGCCCAACAAAGGCTCCTGCTTCATCCCAAACTGCCGGGAAACAAGCGACGGAATATAGAAGGAGGACCAAGACAAATCTGGAACTCTGATAACATAGGACCCTTCCTGCAAGGCCCTCCTAGTCTCGATCCCCCACTGCGGAACCCACCAACGGATCTGATGCGTACCAAGCTGTGCCATCCATCTATCCCAGGCGGACTGATCCATATCCAATGCAAGAGGTCGCCGAGCAAACGACCACGAGCTAAACGACGTTGGAGCCTCGGGCATGGCCTGAAGTCTCTCTCACAGCCACAAGGTGAGCAAAGCGGGGCTTCCCCCTCTCATGAACCGATCCCCAGTCGCCAGACGGTCAATACCATGAAGAGTCTCCCCTAGCACCAACGGGACAATATCCTCTCCAGCTCTGCAGTGCCCAACCACATCTAGCAAAGTGCCATCGAAAACCCCAAGGGAGCTGACCATGAAAAGCGTTGCTATCACGCACAAGGCAAATGCATCCCACGAGACGTCACTCTCATCATCAATCATGAACCGCTCCGCCGCGTAATGTCAATATGACCCGAATCAAGGATAATGCCCTGCACTTCTCCCAACGAAGTTCGAAGAAAGCCTGCAAGCTTCACACTTACGGCAGCACCGCCAATCAAAGGAAGCGAGATGGCCTCCACCTCCGATCCTCCAATCAAAGCCCGAAAATCCTCAAAGGTGGGCACTACCTCGTTGTAGGAGAAGCAATACACATGCCTCCTAACATCCCAGAACTTTGCGGCAGCCCGCAACAAATCCCAATCAGGAACCAACTCCTTAAGAGACCAAACCGAGCAAAGTCGAAGCCTTACCTCGAAAGCCCGCCTCTGATGCCCCATACGGTGTCTCATCCACATTTTCAGCCGCTCAAGGAAGAGTGCTTGCCTCTCCTGGAAAGCCTTGGCAAAATTCTTGGAACATACGAAGAATCCATGGCAAAAATGGAGGTTCCTAGAGAAAATGGGAAAGAAAGCTCGAAAATGGCTGCAAATGGGAGTGGGGAAAGTCCAGACATCCTGAGAACATTTATTTCCTCCTCAAAAGCAAAGCTGGTCCGTACGGACCTCTTTGCATGATAGGTCTGTCCGTACGGACCTCTTTGCAACCAGGACCCACTTCCCCAGCAAACAGTACAACAACCACTGTTACCAGCAGAACCTTGCTCCAAACTGCCCAAACTCTGGCCAAAGCCATTTCCGGCAAGCACACGCTACCCACAAACGCACCCCCAGCTCACGTGGCATGCACAAATAATAAAGTAGCAACAATTCCTAGGACAACTCCCGGGAATCACGAAAGACATATTACATCTTAGAATAAAATGCTTTGCGATACAAATACAAATATTTTATTACATGTACATAAATGTCTGTTGCTAAACTAAAAAAAAAATATGGAAAGAGGGAAAGTAAATGATCCCTAATCCGACTCCTCAGCATCATCACTGACATCCTCAAGCGAGAAGTCGAGCATCCCGATAAACTCGCCAGTCACACCCTCATCATCGGAGTACTGAATCCCCTCCTGGGGTTGGTACTCAAGATACTCAGAAGGGTCGAAACCGACAAAAGGGTCGAAATAGGCATGCTCTGATGAACCCTCACCCTGTGCATCCGGCGGAGGAAATAACTGATGAAGGGTCTGCGACCTCTGAGCTCCCGAGGACGTCCCGGCATCCATGCTATGCCGCCCCCGCGAAGGTCCCTCCTGCTTTGGCTCTGGCTCGGCTCTCAGTGGGGGAACATCTACAGAATGCCTCGAAGGCATCGGCTCGTACGCCGGCACACGCCGAGAAGACCGGCAAGACATCTTCGACGCCATCTTCTTCGCGAAGGACCTTATCGCCACATAACGGCGGGTCAGCATGTCATAGGCTCTCCCCGGGACCTGCACAAGCAAGCAAACTAAAGAAACGCTCAAAGAATACAAACCATACTCAACAAAAGGAGAAAAGTACAGAAAAGATGCCAAGATGGAAAAGAGTAAGCACACTCACCGGCATGTCAGGATCCACTCGGTAGGCAGCAGGAGCCTGCTCAGGGACGGGTACAGACACCCTCCTCCTCGAGGAATCCCCGCGGACATATGTGAAATCCGGCCCAGGCACCGGAACCTCTGGGGGACCCGGCGGACCAGCCTCCCTCTCCCTCTCCCTCGCCAACACCTGTGGCGTCCTCAACTTCCTCCTCACGAAGGCCCTATACTCCTCTCGATACAAAACAAACTCATGAGCACTCACGCCGCCCAAATACCTCTCAAACTCCAGTACATCCATATCCCGAGAATCCAACATCCCAAAGGGCGGGTCCCTCGGAGCCAAGGGAAGCATACCCGGGCCATGCTGCCAGAAGACCCTCTCGCCCAAGTACATAACATCGCAGGTCAGGCCCCGCAGCATATTCCGCTGCGCTGTCACCACTGGAGCCCCCTCAAAATCGTCCGCCTCATATCGATCCCAGGGGTACAGAACGAACTCCTCCGGGCTATCTCTCCCCAAATGTGTCTGCACCTCCCCGTAGGTAATGGTGAGCTTACCCCTGCTGGTCCTCCTCCTCCTCGTCGGGCGGGCCTAGCCCAACATAGCAGGATAGGCCGCTATGGCCCCACGATCTCTATCCCACGGGAAACACTGAAAGATCTCGTAGAACCACACCTGCGACAAAAGCAGAAAAGGCTCAGTGCAAAAGAAAACGGAGAAAATGACAGGTTACTAATCAAAAACAGCAATAAACTCATACCTCCAAAGCAAAATCAAAACAAACCAAGGAACTGGCCACACCTCTGCTGAACCGGTCCAAGGAGAAGTAAAGCTCGGCCAGGCCCGCCTCGCCCCAAGCTATGTCACAGACTCTCTCCAAGTCAATCAAGCTCTCCAGCAGAGCGAAAGGAGCCGTCGTCGCGTGGTTCGAGAACAGAGTCTCAGAGAGAGCAAACCACAGAAAGGAGCGCGCCCGGTGCTCAGCGTCACACCAGTCGGTACCCAAACAATAGGCCCAAATGCGGCGTAATCCTCGTCTCCACATCGCCGTATAGCATGCCTAGGCTCGCGAGGAAGAGGCGCAATGCCCGCAGCCTCGCCAAGACGTCCTCGCCTATCCTATCCCTCCACCGCACCGGCCCTCCTTTGAAGGAAAGCCGGTGATAGCGGAAAATCGGTGGGCGTCACCGTCACCTCGCCCCACTCGGATGGAAGGTGTGGGTAGTATCCCACCAATACTCAGATAGGCCCAGGAAGATACTCTTGTTCTTCCTCGTGTCGAAGATCCCGCCAAGTTCTCCACGAACACGCCCAGGCCAGAAGCATAGACCAGCCTCCTAGGGCTCGGCCCGCCATCCACAGAGATATTCGGCATCCACTGCCACAACTCAGCTACAGCCTCGAGCGATCCCCGAGTCTTCATCTTTTTGGCTTTCCCAGTCAAAAGCCCCTCATCCTGCAGGTAAACACAGCAAAGGTACGTCAGTCACAGTACTTAATACCAAAGCATAAAAACAAAAGTCCATCATGAAACACGGCACACATTGCACAAAATTTTTCACATGTGACCCGTCACAAAACACGGCACACATTACTTTCACATGCAACCCGTCACAAAACACGGCATGCATTACACATAATTTTCCCCATACAGTCCGTCACAAAACACGGCATGCATTACACATAATCTTCAGATTCGGGCCAAATGGGCGGGCTTGGACATCAATTCTGGGACGGGTCGGGTTTAGGCTCGTTTCATCACATGGGCTAACGGGCTTTGACCCGTCCCGCCCGCGGATTTGGTTAATCTGGACAAGAGGCAGGTGAGCCCGTTTGACCCATCACCATTAGAGATGACAATTTTGGGCGTGGCCGCGGGCGGCCCACCTCGCCTGTCCGTCCATTTGTCCGCGTTGCTTGCGCCCCGTCCAGCCTGTGACCCGTTATCCGCTTAGCCTGGTTCGTATACGGGACGGGTCTGGACCAAGGAGGTCCGCACGGACCTGTCTTTGACCCGCAGATAAGAAGATCCTTTTGGTCCGTGACCCATTTGGCCCATTGCAATGAGGTCTGCACGGACCTATTTCTATAAATGTCTAAAAATAAATAAAAAAGGAAAGTCCGTCCCTCTTTTCTTTTATGTACTTTAAATTATTTAGTTTTTTTCTATCTTTTTTATATACCTTTTTATAAAAAAATATCAATAATAAAAAAAGTGTAAACTATTATTCCTAGTCAATAAAAATTAATAAAAAATAAAAATAAATAAAGGATAGTACATCCCTCTTATCTTTTATATGCTTTAAATTGTTTAGTTTTTTTCTATCTTTTTTTATATACCTTTTTCTAAAAAATATCAGTAATAAAAAAGTCTAAAATATTATTTTCTAGTCAATAAAAATTTAATAAAAAATAAAAATAAATAAATGATAGTTTGTCCCTCTTTTATTTTATAAATCTAAAATATTATTTCCTATTCAATAAAAAATAAAAATAAATGAAGGATAGCCCGTCCCTCTTTTCTTTTATATACTTTAAATTGTTTAGTTTTTTTTCTATCTTTTTTTATATACCTTTTAGTAAAAAAATATCAGTAATAAAAAAAGTCTAAAATTTTATTTCCTAGTCAATAAAAAATTAATAAAAAATAAAAATAAATAAAGGATAGTCCGTCCCTATTTTCTTTTATCTACTTTAAATTTTTTAGTTTTTTAATATCTTTTTTTATATGCCTTTTTGCAAAAAATATCAGTTTTAAAAAAAGTCTAAATATTATTTTCTAGTCAATAAAAATTAATAAAAAATAAAAATAAATAAAGAGTAGTCTGTCCCTCTTGTATTTTATATATTTGCATTTGTTTAGTTTTTTTTTTATCCTTTTTATATACATATTTGTAAAAAATATCAGTAATAAAAAAAAATCTAAAATATTATTTCCTAGTCAATAAAAAATTAAAAAATAAAATTAAATAAAGGGTAGTCCGTCCCTCTTTTCTTTTATATACTTTCATTTGTTTAATTTTTTTCTATCTTTTTTTTTAAATATAAAACAACTAATTTTCTTATGTCTAAGTGATTTTATATTTTAAAAAATAGCTTATTAAATACTAAATTACGTTTTATTTTTTCCATATTTTTTCTGATTTTTCTAATATTTTCTGATTTTTGTTTTTTTTTTTAAGGAAAACCCTTTTGGCCTGTGGATCTTCAGATTCGGGCCGAACGAGGGAGGGCCTGGACATCAATTTTGGGGTTGGCCGGACCGGATTTAGGCCCGTTTCATCACACGGGCTAACGGGCTTCAACCCATCCCGTCCGTAAATTAATCCGTACGGATCGGGCTGGCCCGTTTGGCCATCACCACCAGACTTGATGATCCATTGTATTTTATGACATAAAAAATTAATATATTTAGAAACAAAGGAGTAAAATCATTGAATGCATGTGGACCGCACATGTCCCTTTCCTCTATGTAATGGCCATTTATTTATTGCATTGCAGCTAGCTTTCCAAAAAAAAACACAAGACGAACGTCACCCCACGGTCTCTCTTCAAACCTCACAAGTGACAACATTTTCATGTTATGCACATGTCTCTCTTCGAGTCTTCATTAAAAAAAGACAAAAAATGAGTATTTCACAAAAATTAATAAAAGTACATAATATATTAAGTGATATAAGTATGAAAAACATAAGGTATGATAGAGAATATGAGATAAAAAAAAAAAAAGACAAAAAATGAGTATTTCAGTTACTGTCCGTCTCATTAAAAAAAGACAAAAAATGAGTATTTCACAAAAATTAATAAAAGTACATAATATATTAAGTGATATAAGTATGAAAAACATAAGGTATGATAGAGAATATGAGATAAAAAATAGTAAATTTATAAGTATTATTAGTATGATAAGTGTGTTCACTAATAAAAAAATATTAAAAAATTTCCATATTTTAGTGTGTGTCTTTCCAAACATTAATTTTTGTGTCTTTCAAATTGAATGGAGGGAGCATCTCATTATTTGGTTTTTGAAGTTTATCACAAACAATATTTAGAATTAGAATAATTATATTAAAATTAATATTATTTGGTCAACTAACTTATGTTGATCATACTAAATAAAACTATCAAATAAAGTTAAAAGGTTTATCATAGAAAACGTGAATACAACAAGAGAAACTATTCATTTTTCACAAAATCTGGGGAGAAACACGTTTTTCCGTCGCGTATGGAGAAACGGGGTTTAGTTTGTCGCGCGACATACTTAGCCACAACAACTGGATATCCTTTCCAAAGCTTCTGGATATCCAGAAGCTTGAATATGGATATCCAGAAGCTTTGTAAAGGATATCCAGAAACCAAATATTTTTTCTGGATATCCTTTCCAAAGCTTCGGATATCCATATTCAAGCTACAGATATCCGAAGCTGGAAAAGATATCCGTAAAAATATTTGGTTTCTGGATATCCTTTCCAAAGCTTCTGGATATCCATATTCAAGCTTCTGGATATCCAGAAGCTTTGAAAAGGATATCCAGAAACTGGCTAAGTATGTCGCGCGACAAACATAGCCCCGTTTCTCCACACGCGACGGAGAAACGCGTTTCTCAGCAGACCGACTCTTCATTTTTTGCTTTTACTGCCTCCGTCTTACCTAAGTTTGGAAAAACTACTCCCATATGTGTCTAACTTTAACATGCAAAATTTATTTTAGATAAATTTTTATTACTTAATACATAGCGGAGCCCACATATAATAATTACAACAATTATCCACTAAATATTTTCTAACTCACTTTCTCTCTACTATCCAACTATTTACACTCACAAAATCTCAACCTTTTCAACTGTTTTTTTTTTTTCTAATTCACTTAGAGAAAAAACACCTTTCGTGATGGCTAAAGTTGTCGTGTATCGGCCAAAAGTCGTCGCATCGCGACGAGGTAAGCAATCGCCTCGACAATCCAGTAAAGCTTGGTCGAGGAAAGCTAACGAGATGGAAAAAGCAGTCGGTTTAAGTATTTTATATAAGACGGCTTTTTGCCGTCGCCTAATATTTTAAATTAATTTCATTTATATTTTTAAAAAATGAGATGCTAATGCATTAGCTTATTTAACGAGATTGCTTATGCAAATGTCCAATTTAATTTATTTATTTATTTCAAATTTCTCTATTTTGATGTCCCTATTATTACTCAAAATTGAATCATAAAAAAAAGTTAATAGCAGAATATGAAAATTAATTAATTAATTATTAGAAAAAGTAATCATCATTATATTTTGATTCAAAATACATTACAATTTGATAAAAATACACCCTATAAGATTTGTCCAAAAATATTTTGTTCCTCTATGGTTATAAGAACAAAATAAATGACAGACAACACAAACATTTCCATCGATGCACATATTTTGGATAATTTTGAGCTGCTATATGCTACCAAATAACTCGATCAATTGCCTATTTTTCAAATGATTGAAATCTTCTTGTTTAAGTCAATTAACTAAAATGAATCTTTGGTAACCAATTTCAATCTCTCAAAACAAATCTTACATATTTAAGAAAAAAATCAGTGTAAAAACTCTTTTAATAGGAATCCTTTTTTTTTACCGGGGAGTGAGAGTAAACAACTAGTAACAAAGTCACTTTGCTCTCTATCAAAAGATCCAAAACAAACTCGATCACTTGCCTCTTTTCTGCAAAAGTGAAAAAAAAAAAAGTACATGCATGTCAAAATTTAAGATATACTCTAAGGGCAACTCCAACAATGTAAGAAGGTTTATTTTTCGGGAAAAGACTTTCATTTAGTGATGGAGATAGTACAAAATGTAACAAATCATATGATCAAGATTAGTCTATTAGATTTAGCTAGTATTAATACACAAAGTGTAAAGAGCCGAAAAATTTTGAATTTTTTTTTTTGTATTATTTTAATTAGAATAATAAATAAAATAATACTCCTTAGTTAATTTGGACTTGGGTTTAATTAAATGGACCAAATTAATAATTTAAATCAAGTGGGCTAAGTTGTGGGCTTAGGAGGTTAAATGGGGCCCAAGGAGGTGAAAGCCTAACTATATATAATAAATCCCCTAATTAAATTTTTCCAAAATCATTCATTTAGCAAAGAAAAAGAAAAAAATCAAAAAAAAACCCTAGAGAGGAGAGGGGCGGCGGCCGGTCTTAGAGGAGGAGTGGCAGCCAAGTTTTTTGGTTTTCTTTGGCCATTTTTTCTTCATCAAAATCAAGGTAAGATGATTCCCTAAAAACCCTAGTTTTTATTTCATTCAATTTGGAATTAAATTGAATTAATTATGAATTTTTGAAATCTTAAAACTATTTAATTCTAGGTTTAATTATTTTTAGAGTTTTAATGGTTTAATCTTAGTGTTTAATATAAAAATTAAGGGTTTGATTAATGGGGAATTGTAGGTTATAATGATGTAAGCCTAACCCTAGTTCATATTGCTTTGAAATTGAATCAAACAAAATTAATTTAATTAAAGGTGTTTGATTAAAGGATATATAAATTAAATGAGTGTTAATGTTTAAAAAAAAAAAAAAAAGAGGAACAAAATAAATTTTTTGAAACAACCTGGGGCTCGGCCGATTTGTTCTAGGCTTGGATTGGGTGGTCTCCATTTAAGTGTTAGAATTCTAGTTAGTTTTTAAACGGAAAAGGGACCAAACTTAAAAGTTTACAAAGCTGGAAGAATTAAATTCTGATTTTCAGTTAAATTCTCCACTGGACAGTTAACTTTAGGACTGAACTGAAAAGTTCAAAGGTTCTGAGGGACTGTTATGTAATTTTTAAAAGTCAGAGGACTGTTCTGCAATTATTTAAAAGTTGAGGGACTGTTTTGTAATTTTTCAAAAGTTGAGGGACTGTTTTGTAATTTTTCAAAAGTTGAGAGACTGTTTTGTAAATTTTCAAAAGTTGAGGGACTATTTTGTAAAATTTGAAAAGTTAAAGGACTTTATTGAAATTAAGAAAACCTAAAGGAACCGTTTGAAATTTAGGGGAAGTCCAAAGACTTTAAAGAAGTTATATAAAAGAGAAAGAAGAAAAATATCACTTTAGTATTAAAAAGAATACCAAAAGACTTAGATTCTTAAATAGTAGGATTCAAAATCGAAAGCTTCCAAAGAAGGAAACTTTCTAATTAAAGAAGGTTACCCAAAAAGAGAAGAGGGACCGTAATTAGGAAGCTATCAAGGAATTAGACTTCCACTGAAAGGAATGAAACTAAGTGTCCCCTTGAGGAAAGATTTATAAGAAGAAAGTTTCGAAATTAAGAAACTGCTAAATTAGGAAAGTTCCTAAAAATAGAAAGTTAGTTAACCAATTAAGGTGAGTCTAAGAGTAACTCATAGGTTAACTAAGGAAAGGAAGTATAGGTGCATAAGAAGTAATAAAAGATTACTTGTACCTAAGATATGTTATTACGTGATTGTAGATTTCGCGTAAAGGCATTGCTCGAGGAAGGAAGCAAAGCTAAGGTAAGGAATTACGATCCTAAGTACTCTTGTATATCAATTTCGTTTGGAAACTCCATCGAGTCTTTTCAAAACGTGAATGCTATCTGTGGCTGATAGTAATTTTTAAAATACTCTTACGAAATGTATCGTCATTGGAAATTCTTTATTCTATGATATGTTCTTGTTCATGAAATATCTGCAAATATTGAAATTGCTATGTGTGTTCTTGTACCTATGAATGCACTGTATGTATTGACTAGTATGCAATATTATATGCTAGTTATGTTATGCTATGCTTAATGAAAAGTAAGTATAATGGAAAATCGACATCAATGTAGGTGATCGATATGGGAATACTCAATGTAGGGTATAACCCATGAAATTTATGCTTAATGAAAAGCATGTATTATGAAAACACAACATCAATGTAGGTGTTCGTTGTTGGGAATACTCAATGTAGGGTATAACCCATGGAATTGACGGAAGGCTGAAAGTATAACAAAATTGTAGTTGCCACACTTTCTTTGTTATGAAATACACACATATATGTTTGTCTATAACCTATCCTTGAATATAATTTTT
The DNA here is from genome assembly GCA_022495995.1 of Adenophora triphylla var. japonica. Lineage (NCBI taxonomy): Eukaryota > Viridiplantae > Streptophyta > Magnoliopsida > Asterales > Campanulaceae > Adenophora > Adenophora triphylla. Next base: position 532,585 of record JAFEMH010000848.1, read on the forward strand.
GGATTCGTTCATTCTAGTCGTCTCCTCATTGTACCGATGAGACCACGTATGAACTTACTGGGCATTGTTCGCTCATTCCTTCATTTTCTTTTTCCCCCAGGATGGGAATAGAAAGAAGGAGAACCGTCATCGAGAAGAGACGGAGCAATTACATAGAATAAATTAATTATTTAATGATTCCGGATTTCAGAACTTTTAGTAGTACTAGTAATTGTACTTAGCCGTTACATCTGATTTTTCCGCACTTATGTAATGGTTTGAATTAAGTTACCGTTATGGATCCGTATTTTGGGGTATTTATTTATGTTTATGGAATTATTCAAATTATGGAAATTCGGGGTCATTACAGTTGGTATCAGAGCTTCGGTTTTAGGTCTTATGGGAAGAAATGGTTTTAGGTCTTATGGGAAGAATACCTTTAGCCTTAGGGAACCTTAGTTCTAAGAAATTCTGGAATGAAGGCAACCCTGAACTTAGATTTAAGTCATGCCTTGCTCTAGAACTATTATGTGAGCGAGGTAGGCTAAGTGGAAAAGTTAAAGGAATAACTTACTCGTTGCTTTGGAAGATTAAAGCATATTTAATTTAAGTATATAAATATTATGTATTGAAAATATACTAATGATGGTCTGTCTTGATTATAGGAGATGATCAGGAGATATTCTTTGAGTTTTGACTGGTACTATGATCTAGAAGAGTCAAAAGTACCTATAGAGGAAGACGAGGCAGTTATCGAGGTAATAGAGGATGACGTTCCTAAGGTAGAGATACTCGAGGTACAATCTAAAGAGATTGGGAGTAGTGAAGCTATTCCAATTGAAATTGAAGATGATGATCAAGAGTTAGAGTCAGTAAGAAGGTCTAGAGGAAGACCAAGAGGTTCTAAAAAGACACCAAAGGTACCTAGTGGAAGACCTAGGGAAAGACCTAGGAAGGTGTTGTTTACGATTGAAAAATGGGACGTTGAGCTGCTTATGAGTAGAGAAAATGAGTTGTTAGTTCTAAACGAACTCCAGATATTTTGTTTGATTTAAAGAGTCAAATGCAATGATAATATTTGAGTATTTTGAGGAATTTTTTTGGGTTTTGTTCTTAAGTGTTAAGCGTATGTGCTAACCTAGAACGAGAAAGTTGGTCGAGTGAAAAGACCATGTGTGAAAAGTATTTGGCTGATTGAAATGGCCAAGTGAGAGCAACGATTGGTCTGCTGAAACGACCAATGTGAAAAGATGAACGGCCTATTGAAACGGTCGAGTGAAATTAAGTATTGGGTCTAGTGAAACGACCGGTATTTGATAAGTGGTCTATTGAAATGACCAAGGATCTAATGAAACGATGATTAAAAGGAAAATGTTAAAATCTTTTGAGACGGGCAATTATCCAAGTAACAAACCTATAAGAAGTCAGATTTTCCTTAAATGTCCCAAAGGGGGGAAGGTTACTAAATTTAGGAAGATTCTAAATTTAGAAAATTACTATTTTAGGAAAATGCCTAAAGTAGAAAATATAGAAATTACTGTTTTAGGAAAGTACCTAAAATAGAAAGTGTAGAAATTACTATTTTAGGAGAGTGCCTAAAACAGAAAGTATAGAAGCTCCTATTTTAGGAAAGTACCTAAAATAGAAAGTGTAAAATAGAAAGTATAGAAGTTCCTATTTTAGGAAAGTACCTAAAAAAAAGAAAGTATAAAGTAGAAAGTATGAAAGTTACTATTTTAGGAAAGTTGCCTAAAATAGAAAGCTTAGTTAACCAAACCAAGGAGTCAAGAATAACTCGTAGGTTAACAAGAAGAACTATTAAAGTGTTTTAGAAACAGAAAATCTTCAAAAGTTAAAATCTAGTCTGTTGAGACGGAGATAAGAAAGTTAATTATAGTCTGTTGAGACGAAAAAAAAAATTTAATTATCGTCTGTTGAGACGGAAATATAGAACCAAAGTCAGTCTTTTGAGGCAGAATCGTAAAGTATTAACTAGCCAGACAGCTATGTATGTATATGTAGTGAGTTAGTTAAACTAAATATTATAGTTATTATTACTTATTAAAGAAGCTAGTGGACCGAAAAGTGCCACTGGAAACTGGAAGCTGGGACCAAGATGAGACCGGTAACAAAAGGAAAGCTACGGATAAGAACCGTGGAAAGAAGGTACTGCAAGCAAGTACCAGAATAAGAATTCCGATAATCGCAAGGATGGGAACAAAATTGATGCCCAAGGGCGAGGAACTGCGAGAAATGTCAAGTGTGCGAGGGAAGCACAAGAGCGATGAATCTTTGGTATAAGGGAAAGAAATGTTACAATTGTGACAAAGATGGGACATCCGTAGTGGAAATACCCAGAACCAAAGGAAGCTGGAATTGCTCAAGGAGAAAAGATGATAAAAGAACTGGTAGGAGCGTTACCATGATGGTCAAGGAGGCAAGAGCCACCAATGATTTTGTTGAAAATACAATTCAACTCTATGCTAGTAATGTGTATGCATTATTTGATTCTGGTGCTACGCATTCAATTATTAGTACTTGTTTGGTAAAGAAATTGAACTTGGAACCTGAGGCATTAGAATTACCTCTGGTCATAGATACTCCGACGAGAGAGTCAATTCCTATTTCATATGCATATAAGTGTTGTCCTTTGAAAATAGGAGAAAGAGAACTCAAGGTTGATCTTACCGAGTTAGAAATGAATGAAATTGATATCATCTTGGGGATAGATTGGTTAGGCTTACCATGCCAAGATAGGCGCATTAAGAAAGAAGTTTACTTCAGATTACCATCTGGAGAAGAGTTTTAATTACCAAGAATCGAATCCTAGAACCCAATTAAGCTTTATTTCGGTGATGAAAGCCCGAATGATATTGGATAAAGGATTGATATGGTCGAGTGTTTCACCGTGGAGTGCACTGGTACTATTTGTGAAAAAGAAAGATGGATCGATGAGGATGTGCATCGACTATCGAGAATGGAATCATGTGACGGTAAGGAACCGATGCCGTACCTAGGATATATGACTTAATTGACCAACATCGGGGAGCATGTTACTTCTCGAAGATAAATTTGAGGACTGGTTACCATCAGTTAAGAGTAAAGAAATAAGATATTGCAAATGGCCTTTAGGACAAGGTACGGTCACTACAAGTTTTGGTTATGCCGTTCGAATTGACTAATGCGCCGACAGCATTCATGGAACTGATGAATAGGATAATTTCAGAAGTTCTTGGATAAATGTGTGATTGTATTAAGGATGTTTTGGTATATTCAGAGACTAAGGGGGATCATGAAGAGCACGTGAGGTTAGTGCTGCAAATTCTGAAAGAACAACAATTGTATGCTAAATTCAAGACGTACGAATTTTGGCTAGAGAAAGTGGCATTCTTAGGACATGTAGTATCTAAGGATGAAGTTGCAGTGGATCCAACAAAACTAGAAGCTATAGTGAATGGGGAAAGACCAACAATAGTTAGTGAGATAAGAAATTTCTTGGAATTGGCTGGTTACTATAGGAGATTCGTTGGAAGGATTCTCTAAGTTGTCAGGACCGTTAATTAGATTAACGCAGAAAGGAGCAAGGTTCATTTGGTCAGAAGAATGTGAAAAGAATTTTCAGGAACTAAATCAAAGATTAGTGTCTACACCAGTTTTTACGTTACCATCTGGATCAGACGGATCTATAATTCAGAGTGACGCTTCGCATAAAGGATTAGGCTGCGTGTTGATGCAGAATGATAAGGTTATAGCCTACGTGTCAAGGAAAAAAAAATCGTGAGAAGAAGTACCCAACTCATGATTTGGGGTTAGCAACAGTGGTGTTTGCATTTAAGATCTGGAGACATTAATTGTATGGTGTGACGTGTCAGATATACACTGATCACAAAAGTTTGAAGTATATATTCACTCAGAAGGAATTAAATATGAGACAGAGAAGGTGGTTAAAGTTACTGAAGGATTACGATTGTACGATATTGTATCATCCTGGAAAAGCCAATAAGGTGGCAGATGCATTAAGTAGGAAAAACCATGGAACCTTAGCGGCGTTGAATTCTAAGGGGATAAGTGCATGGAATAACATTGAGGTTTCAAACTTAGCAGTGCGAGTTAGAGGATATCTAGCTTAGTTAATTGTGCAACCTACACTTTTGGAGAGAGTCAAGGAGGCTCAAGGCGTAGACGATAAGAGAGATACTCTGGTAGGGCAAAGGATAAGACAAAGATCTTCGGATGGGCGAAGATGGGATCTTAAGGTGTCAGTCAAGGATATGGGTACCAAGATTCGTAAATGGTTGTTAACGGCACAAAGTAGGCAGAAATCGTATGCAGACAACCGACCACGCGACTTAGAATTTCAAGTGGGAGATCATGTATTTTTGAAGATCTCACCAACCAAAGGTGTCATGAGATTTGGTATAAAAGGAAAGTTGAGTCCAAGGTACGTAGGACCATTTGAGATCTTGGATAAGGTTGGAAAGGTGGCATATCGATTAGCCTTACCACCTGTACTTGCTGGGGTACACAATGTATTTCACGTATCCATGTTAAGAAAGTATATGGCAGATGCAAGTCATGTAATTGAATACAAGCAGCTAAGGCTTCGAACGGATTTGAGTTATGACGAGAAACCGATTAAGATTGTGGATCGGAAGGACCAGAATCTGCGAAGACGAGTTATCCCGTACGTGAAGGTGCAATGGAGCAACCACACGGAACGCGAGGCGACGTGGGAGCTCGAAAGCGAAATGAGGGAAATGTATCCCGATCTCTTCGAAAATTAAGGTATGTTTAGTTTGGAGGACCAAACTCTTTTAAGGGGGTAAGAATGTAAAGACCCGAAAAATTTTGAATTTTTTTTTTTGTATTATTTTAATTAGAATAATAAATAAAATAATACTCCTTAGTTAATTTGGACTTGGGTTTAATTAAATGGACCAAATTAATAATTTAAATCAAGTGGGCTAAGTTGTGGGCTTAGGAGGTTAAATGGGGCCCAAGGAGGTAAAATCCTAACTATATATAATAAATTCCCTAATTAAATTTTTCCAAAATCATTCATTTAGCAAAGAAAAAGAAAAAAATCAAAAAAAAAAAACCCTAGAGAGGAGAGGGGCGGCGGCCAGTCTTAGAGGAGGAGTGGCAGCCGAGTTTTTGGTCTTCTTTGGCCATTGTTTCTTCATCAAAATCAAGGTAAGATGATTCCCTAAACCCTAATTTTTATTTCATTCAATTTGGAATTAAATTGAATTAGTTATGAATTTTTGAAATCTTAAAACTATTTAATTCTAGGTTTAATTATTCTTAGAGTTTTAATGGTTTAATCTTAGTGTTTAATGTATAAATTAAGGGTTTGATTAATGGGGAATTGTAGGTTATAATGATGTAACCCTAACCCTAGTTCATATTGTTTTGAAATTGAATCAAACAAAATTAATTTAATTAAAGGTGTTTGATTAAAGGATATATAAATTAAATGAGTGTTAATGTTTAAAAAAAAAAAAAAAAGAGGAACAAAATAAATTTTTTGAAACAACCTGGGGCTCGGCCGATTTGTTCTAGGCTTGGATTGGGTGGTCTCCATTTAAGTGTTAGAATTCTAGTTAGTTTTTAAACGGAAAAGGGACCAAACTGAAAAGTTTACAAAGCTGGAAGGATTAAATTCTGATTTCCAGTTAAATTCTCCACTGGACAGTTAACTTTAGGACTGAACTGAAAAGTTCAAAGGTTCTGAGGGACTGTTCTGTAATTTTTAAAAGTCAGAGGACTGTTCTGCAATTATTTAAAAGTTGAGGGACTGTTTTGTAATTTTTCAAAAGTTGAGGGACTGTTTTGTAATTTTTCAAAAGTTGAGGGACTGTTTTGTAATTTTTCAAAAGTTGAGGGACTGTTTTGGAATTTTTCAAAAGTTGAGGGACTGTTTTGTAATTTTTCAAAAGTTGAGGGACTATTTTGTAAAATTTGGAAAGTTAAAGGACTTTATTGAAATTAAGAAAACCTAAAGGAACCGTTTGAAATTTAGGGGAAGTCCAAAGACTTTAAAGAAGTTATATAAAAGAGAAAGAAGAAAAATAACACTTTAGTATTAAAAAGAATACCAAAAGACTTAGATTCCTAAAATAGTTGGATTCGAAATCGAAAGCTTCCAAAGAAGGAAACTTTCTAATTAAAGAAGGTTACCCAAAAAGAGAAGAGGGACCGTAATTAGGAAGCTATCAAGGAATTAGACTTCCACTGAAAGGAATGAAACTAAGTGTCCTCTTGAGGAAAGATTTATAAGAAGAAAGTTTCGAAATTAAGAAACTGCTAAATTAGGAAAGTTCCTAAAAATAGAAAGTTAGTTAACCAATTAAGGTGAGTCTAAGAGTAACTCATAGGTTAACTAAGGAAAGGAAGTATAGGTGCATAAGAAGTAATAAAAGATTACTTGTACCTAAGATATGTTATTACGTGATTGTAGATTTCGCGTAAAGGCATTGCTCGAGAAAGGAAGCAAAGCTAAGGTAAGGAATTACGATCCTAAGTACTCTTGTATATCAATTTCATTTGGAAACTCCATCGAGTCTTTTCAAAACGTGAATGCTATCTGTGGCTAATAGTAATTTTTAAAATACTCTTACGAAATGTATCGTCATTGAAAATTCTTTATTCTATGATATGTTCTTGTTCATGGAATATCTGCAAATATTGAAATTGCTATGTGTGTTCTTGTACCTATGAATGCACTGTATGTATTGACTAGTATGCAATATTATATGCTAGTTATGTTATGCTATGCTTAATGAAAAGTAAGTATAACGGAAAATCGACATCAATGTAGGTGATCGATATGGGAATACTCAATGTAGGGTATAACCCATGAAATTTATGCTTAATGAAAAGCATGTATTATGAAAACACGACATCAATGTAGGTGTTCGTTGTTGGGAATACTCAATGTAGGGTATAACCCATGGAATTGACAGAAGGCTGAAAGTATAACAAAATTGTAGTTGCCACACTTTCTTTGTTATGAAATACACACATATATGTTTGTCTATAACCTATCCTTGAATATAATTTTTGGATTCGTTCATTCTAGTCGTCTCCTCATTGTACCGATGAGACCACGTATGAACTTACTGGGCATTATTCGCTCATTCCTTCATTTTCTTTTTCCCCCAGGATCGGAATAGAAAGGAGGAGAACCGTCATCGAGAAGAGACGGAGCAATTACATAGAATAAATTAATTATTTAATGATTCCGGATTTCAGAACTTTTAGTGGTACTAGTAATTGTACTTAGCCATTACATCTGATTTTTCCGCACTTATGTAATGGTTTGAATTAAGTTACCGTTATGAACCCGTATTTTGGGGTATTTATTTATGTTTATGGAATTATTCAAATTATGGAAATTCGGGGTCGTTACACAAAGTCTAACATCACAATAAATTTCAGACTCAATTTGAAAATGGGCTTGATACATTTCAAACTACACTGACTCAAGTTGACTAAATTCTTTAATTCATCATAGATTATTTTTACACAATTATTTAATTGTGATGACGCCAAAATCGTCAAATCAGCCCAAATCCAAGCGATGATTGCTCCGGTGATTGCAAGGCCTGAAAATAAGAGAAAACACGTAAACTAAGCCGGGGCGGATCCGGCTAAAGGCCCTCCGGCGTGAGAATAAGTTCACGGTTTGTATATGAGAAAACAAATTGACAGAGTTTTCCCAAGGTAAAAAGTAACGTACCTAATAATGAGCCATGGGGCTTGTATTTATAGGGATGGATTGATAGAATCCATGTTGAAGTGAACTTGTAAAGAGATAAGGTATAATCATAAGAGAATTATATCTGTTAAGGAGTTCTTGTTTGACTTGCAGTGGTGTCGGTAATTATAATCCTTATTGGATCATTCTTGTATGTAAAATCCTTGTTGAATAAGGACTGTATAACTGCTAGCCGGAACGCCGAGGAACATAAATGTTTTACCTCGGCCTTGGCAAATAGACCGAGGTAAATGATTCGGCTTCCTCGTCATTTGGAAATTGGCCGGCATGTATATATGCCGGGGTAAATGATTTTGTTTCCTCGTCATAGTGGTGAAATACCGGGGTAAGAACTTTTCTCTCCTCGTCACTTGCGACATGACGGCCCAAGCATGATGACATAAGGCCGAGGTAAATGTTCCTCGGCATACTAGGAAGACCTTACTCGGCCCTGATACTTGGTTATTAGATAATATTCGTGGCCCAATCCAATTGGGCCCAGCTCGAGCAAGCCCATGTTTGTATCTCGGTTTATACCGTTCAGTGGCCCCCGACTTTCTAGCTCGGCTTAGGACGAGTAGAAAGTCACCTCGTCCTCGGCTATGGGATACGAACAGGTTTGATTCGTTTCCTCGGTGTCGCCGCGTGTAACTGACGGTTGCTATTCTAATGATTACCTGGGGCCCCCCAGTCTTGTCATACCTCGAAAACCGGTGATAGCATTTAATGTTGGGGGCGTATTACCCGGGTCGTTGCTTTACCCACGGGTTAACCCGATTTGGGGGAGTATAAAACCAAAAACCCTTTTCATTTCACTCTTTACAAACCTCCTGTTTGAGAGCAAAGGCAAATGAAATCTCCGGCGAACACAGCGTTCATCCTTTCCAGATTCCGGCGAACTCGATCTTTCCGGCGACGTTGCTTTTTGTTGCGATTCAGAACACGTTTTCGACCTCAGGTACGAATTTTCTTCCCTTCTCAAGAATTCCCTTCATGCTTTAGCGTCTTCTAGGGTTTTTAGGAGGAACTTTGTATGTGCCAAGAACCGCCATTGTTAAAGAATGAAACTTTCCTTCATGAATTTGTCCTGAACTCTCAAAACTTCAAAGTCTTTGATTTTCTTTGCATTTTGTATGAACTTTCTTGAATATTGAATGAAATCCCCCTTTAATCTTTGATTCCCCTTAGAAATGGCTCGTTCTTGGGACCATTCCCCCCGATTCCGTTATGGATATCACACTGGCAATCTAAGGGTCTATCGGAGAGAGAGGGGACCTTGGATGATGCTGACCTTGGATGAAATAAGCAAGCAATTAAGAGGTTATGGTCGGACTCGGTTATTCCTTCAATACCCAGATTCCACAAGAATAGATAGGATTGAGTCTGGTTCACCCAACGTTATAGTTTTTGAGGATAGGGCTGAGATGATGGAGCACATCGACCTATTCTACCCGGCCTCCAATCGCGAAATGTGTGAGCGTCTGAGAGGTACGGCTCCCTCCTCGGCCTTATGACATGACGAGGAGGGGAAACTCCCTTCCCCGTCCTAAAATCAGCCATTGACGAGGTAACTAACTTTGTCCCCTCGTCTTTATGCAGATATGACGGGAAGAGAAGGAGTACCCTCCTCGTCTACTCAAATAGTTGATGCCTTCGTGGAAGGTGCCCAAGCTGATGGCCGCTTGGTACGAAGAAGGGAAAGCCGAGGTAAACAAAGGGAGAGGTCTCCAAAGCCTGAGGATCCCATGATCGAGAAGTTATATTCCAAGTACGGGGTGGATAGAACCGAGTACAAGTTAACTTATATGGGCAAGCTTGACCTCAAGACTGATAAGGAGGAGCAGAACTTCTACTATAACCAAGATTATGTCCACCTTTATTTCAAACAGTTTCAACAGGGGCTTCGTCTTCCCTTGGACCCATTCATCAATGAATTTTTGGATGACGTTAGGGCAGTGCCGGCCATGCTCGGAGCCAATGGCACTAGGGTTCTTGTGAGCTTCATTGTCCTCTGCCGTAGCTTAGGTTTTGAGCCGACCATGGGTGCTTTCCGTCATTTTTACGTAGTCCAAGTTATCAAGGAAAATTACCTAGTCGTCATCAGGAGTGCCTCCAAAAAACCCAAGCTGCTTCTCCCCATGTCTAGCAAAGTTGCAGGCTGGGATAACCATGTTATTCGGGTTGAAAGTCGTCAAGGTTGGGAGTTCCAGTCTCCTTGCAAGGATCCCACTTCCTCCTTTGCTGTCCAACAATATGAGTGGACCCAGGCTCTAATCAAGCGCTTGGAGGAATCTGCCGAGGTGGGGCTCCTCGACTGGAAGGCAATTGAGTCTTCAGACCATTTTTATGTCCAAGCAGGGTTGATGCCGGGACCAAAGGATGGGGTGGCTAATCTCGTCGCTGTTAAAAGAGGAAGGCGTTTTAATGATTGGACGATACACCCCGGCTTTGTATTTCATGAAGATTGTATTAGGTGCAAGACCGACCGTCCCCGTGACCAATGTCTGAAAGCAATTGACATTGTTGGATGTAAACATTTATCTTTGTTACTTGTAATTTTTGCATGCTGATTCCCTCTGCTCGTACTTGACCATTTCTTCCTTGTCCTTACAGATTTAACCGCCGAGGAAGAAGCAGCCATAGCCATGGAGAGACTTAGTCCCCAGGAGCTGATAAAGAGAAAGGGGAAACTAAGCAAGAAGTCTGCTTTGGTGGAGAGGAGGGAAGAAGCCAATGCTCATAATTTAGTGCTGAATGTTCAAGGTGATCAACCCCTTCCTATTGTACCACACGGGGACGTGAACGCCGAGGAGGCTATGTCCGAGGAACGGGCTGACCCCCCTATTGGAGATGTGCCCAACCCTCCTACTAATGCCGAGGAGACAGAGACCGAGGAAACCGACCTTGTCCCCAGGCATTCTGGCTCCAAGAGAGCTCAAGGAGCTAGTGCCGAGGAGCCTTCAGCCAAGAAGGCGAATGTTGGGGAGGCTTCCAATCCTGATGCTGACCCTCCCTTGACCATCCAAAATGCCAAAACCCAAGCTGATGCTGAGAAGCTTCCTCAGCTCATGGTGGCAAACGTCCCTCGTCTAAAGGGCCTTCCTATGCTAGACAGGAAGAGTTATATGATGAAGTTGGGCCGAGCTCCCATCCAAAGGGCCTTGGATGAGGATGTATATGACACCCTGGTGAAGGGGAAGGCGAGCAGGGACCATTTGCTCTGCCGTAAGGGTCTCATGTTGGCTGAGGTAGTGATCTCGTACTTTGTCTTTGTTGATTTTGTTTGTACTTGTTTCACGATTTTAACACATTTTATTCTTGCAGTCGGCCAGCATTGCAGCCTATGAGGATGTTTTGGCCAAGGCCCAAGAGAAGCGGGTGGTTGATGCCAAAGCTGCTCAAAAGAAGAGTGAAGCTAAGGCGGCCAACTTGGCTGAACTCTTGAAGGCCAAAGATGCCGAGCTTGAAGCTGCTCAAGCTAAGGTTGAGGCCGAGATAAAAAGAGCCGAGGAAGCTCGTGCTCAGATCAAGTATGCTCGAGATAAAGCCGAGGAACAACTCCGGCTAAAAAATGCTGAGGTGGAGGAAGCAAAGAAGGCTAAGGCCGAGGTCCAAACAAGGGCCGAGGAAGCCGAAGCCAAGTGTCGAGGGTTTGAGGCTACCCTTCCTCAAAGAGAAGAGGAGGCAGTTGCCCGTTTCAAGGATAGCCAAGCTTTCAAGGATGCTATATTGGCTAGCTCGGCCTTCCAAGAAGCCGTGGACGAGCAAACGGCCACCATGTTTGAAGATGGATATCTTCACCTGGCTCGAAGTATCTTGGTTGACCCCTCCACCGGCTTGGATATTAATAAGGTGGCTATGTTGATATGCCGGGATCAATATAGCGAGGAAGTTAGGGCTCTCCACCACCTGGTGCCCTTCTCTGATAGTAATTTGGAAATAATGGCAGCTAAGGATGCTCGGGCCTGCAGAGAAGCGTGGAAGCCGGCCTCCGTTGTTCCCGGCAATCTTAAAGACTTGGTGGAGGCGATCCAGGATGCGGGAGAGCCTGAGGACATGGAGGCTGAGGTGGAAGGAGAGGCCGAGAAGACTAATGCCCTTACTGATCAAACGGTCCTTCCTCCCCCCGGCTCCATTACTGAGGAGTGGCTTGAGAAGTCTTTTGATGACGAGCAGCAAACTTAGGATAGATTTCCCTTTATTTGCTTTTTGTAATAGACGGTAGGATTTGTAATTCTCTTTGAATATTAATGAAAAATCCTTTTGTCATGATTCGTGTTATTTTCAATGACTGGCTTATATTTTTGTATGCCAGGCAGAGGCACTAGACTTAAGAAGGTGGGATCCGAGGGGGGTTCCTCGCTCCCTAATTGTTGAGCAAGTGGTTAGGCCGAGGAAGTATTCCTTTGACTTTTACTACTCTTTTAAGTTATTCAAGCCGAGGAAGGTTTCCTTTGGCCTTGAATATGTTGTAATCCTGAATCAAGGCGAACCCTTGGTAGGACGTGTGGTAAGCCATCAGGCCCAGGAGGATCCTTGGTCTTGGCCGTTGGTATCCTGAATCAAGGTGGACCCTTGACAGGATGTGTGGTAAGCCATCATGCCAAGGAGGACCCTTGGTCTTGGCTGTTGGTATCCTGAATCAAGGTGGACCCTTGACAGGATGTGTGGTAAGCCATCAGGCCAAAGAGGACCCTTGGTCTTGGCCGTTGGTACCCTGAATCAAGGTGGACCCTTGACAGGATGTGTGGTAAGCCATCAGGCCAAGGAGGACCCTTGGTCTTGGCTGTTGGTATCCTGAATCAAGGTGGACCCTTGACAGGATGTGTGGTAAGCCATCAGGCCAAGGAGGACCCTTGGTCTTGGCTGTTGGTATCCTGAATCAAGGTGGACCCTTGACAGGATGTATGTTTCGAAGAGTCGGGGGTAAAATCCCCGTCTCCGGTGTCTGTATGAAGAGTTGATAGTTGCTTTGCGTGTTGGAAGAAACTGCTTTCGTAAAACTGAAACGCGATTACATCGAACTGCGATCCTATCAACTAACAAAAAATAAAAGACAGGAAATAAGAAACTAATCTACTGTAAAATAAACCAGACTAGTGATAATATTTTCTAAGGTTGTCGGAGTGCCACGGATGCTTGAGATCCTTCCCCTCCTTGGTCTTCAATCTGTAGGTCCCTTCTCGAATGACTTGAGTGATGATATATGGACCTTCCCAATTTGGGGAGAGCTTGTTCTGTTCTGCCTTCCGACCAGTAGCTTCAATTTTTCTAAGTACCCAATCGCCTACTTGGAATACTCTTCTGATGACCCTCTTGTCGTGGTACGCCTTGGTCCTTTGCTTGTAATTCACCATCCTCATCTGTGCAGCTAGTCATTTCTCATCTATCAGGTCCAGGTCTAGGAGCCTATTAACCTTGTTGACTTGCTCATCATAATGGGAGTTTCTCACAGTAGGGATGGCCATCTCCGCTGGTGCCATAGCCTCAGAACCGAAGGTTAGTGCGAATGGGGTTTCCCCGGTTGGCCCCCGGGTGGTTGTGCGAACAGCCCATAAGGCTAGGGGAAGTTCGTCCAACCATCTACCCTCACGTCCCTCAAGGTTCTTGGTAAGGGCGGTTAGGACCAGTTTGTTTGCTGCTTCTGCTGCAGCCGTTGCCTTGTGGTACGCTAACTGAAGATTTTGCATGGCGGACTTTTACCCTTCCCAATTCTGTAGTGAATGCTGTGGAGAATTGCAGTCCATGATCAGAGACAATTGTATGTGGGAGGCCGAATCTGCACCAGATGTTGTCGTGGACAAAGTTGATCGCGTTCTCTTCCGTTATCTTGGCTAATGCCTTGGCTTCTATCCACTTGGAGAAGTAATCAACAGCTACTATCACGTACTTGCAATTACCATGGGTGGGAGGGAAGGGTCCGATGATATCGATCCCCCACATATCAAATGGCCACGTAGGTATTACAAGTGTTTGCTCAACTGTCGGTAATCTAGGAATGTCAGAGAATCTTTGGCACTTGTCACATTTTCTAACATAGGCATGCGCGTCTTCCCTTAGGTTTGGCCAGTAGTAACCTAGCGATATGATCTTGTCAGCTAAGGTTCTGGCCCCCGGGTGTCCGCCGCAAACGCCTTCATGCACTTCTGCCAAGAGGTTCTGAATTTCCTTGGGATAGACACACCTTAGCAGGGGCTTCGTGAAAGATCTTCGGTATAGGACTCCGCTTATTACCACGAACCTTGGAGACCTCTTCTTGATGAGTTTAGCTTGAGCTTCTTCTTCGGGGAGTTTCTCCTTCTCAATGTATTCAATGTAGTCATCGATCCAGCATCTCTCTTCTTCATCTAAGAGCATGACTTGTAGTCTTTCGTACGCAGGTTCCTCGGCATAAACTACATATGGACTGGTCTTAGACACATCCATGGTTGCCAGTTTGGAGAGAACGTCTGCGACTTGGTTATCTTCCCTGCCAATTTGTTTGAGCTCGAAAAATTCCATCTTCTTCGTCATATCTAGGACCAGGTCTCTATACTTGGCAAGGGTGGGGTCTTGGGCATTATACTCTCCCTTCACTTGTTTGACAACGAGTTGGGAGTCGCAGAAAGCCGCCACCTTAGTCGCTCCATAGAAGGAGGCTAATTCAATGCCAAATATTAGAGCTTCATATTCCGCTTGATTATTGGAGGCAGGGAACTTGAAACGGATGACGTCTTGCATAGTATATTCTCCTTCTGGGCTTGCTAGTACGATTCCAGCTCCGCTTCTTTCCTTTGTGGCTGATCCGTCTGTATACAGGATCCAACAGTTGGGTGGGAGTTCAATGGGAGAGTCTTTATCCTCTGGTGCGTTTTGCTTCCGAGAGGTGGGGAGATGCTCACCCATAAAGACAGTCTCGACCATGAAGTCAACCAAAGGCTGTGCCAGGAGGGTCTTCCTTGGTTGGTAAGTGATATCAAACTCAGTGAGAGCGATGGACCAATTAAGGAGACGTCCGGAGCCGTCCAACTTATGTAGTATCTTCTTCAATGGTTCATTTGTGTATACGGTGATAGGATGTGCAGAAAAATAGGCACGTAATTTTCTTGAGGCTATGACTAGTGCGTACGCTATCTTCTCCACATTGAAGTATCTGCTTTCCACGTCGGACAGTTCCTTAAAGACACAGTAGACAGGCTTTTGAATTCCTTCATCATTTCGAACTAGGACAGCTGCGACAGCATGATCAGTGGCAGCTAGGAAGACGTACAGCATCTCACTGGTAGTCGGACTGCTAAGCAAGGGAGGGGAAACCAAGTACTCCTTCAACCGGAGGAATGCTTCGGAGCATTCAGGAGTCCAGGAGAAGCTCTTGGTACCCTTCAATACCTTGAAGAAAGGCAGTGACTTTTCAGCGGATTTGGCGATGAATCTTCCAAGGGCCGCGATTCTTCCATTAAGTCTTTGAACCTCCTTGATGGTGGTAGGTTCCTTCATGTCAACGAGCGCCTTTATTTTTTCGGGGTTTGCTTCAATCCCTCTTTGAGATACCATGAAGCCTAGGAACTTTCCGGCTGTTACCCCAAACACGCACTTGCTTGGGTTTAGCTTCATGTCATTAGCTCGGAGGTTGTGAATTGTCTCTTCCAGGTCGGGAACGTGACTGCCTTCCTTGGTCTTTATGACCATGTGTAGACACCCCATTCTGAACACATCGGATCATACTTATGCCACTCTAAGTCTCGCTTTGAGTCAAGAAGTAGAAATCCACCATTTCGTCATGTTTCGTTAAAGTTTTGACTAACTACCGTTAGTTTGGGACTAAACTGCATACGAGATAACGAGGAAAGGACAAAACTGTCCACAGGAGCAATATCTCGCCGCGAGATGGCGTGTCTCGCGCGAGATATCTCCCTCTGCAGGTGCACGGCAGTTCCTCATCGATTTCAACCTCTTTTCGGGATAAAACTTTATCTCTCCGGCCAACCAATGGGAGAGGAGGTCTAGAACCATCTGATAGGGTTTTAACTCTCCACTTCTTCATATCCAACCTCTATAAATACTTGGTGACTTCCAAGGTCGAGGGAGGAGGTCCCAGACCGCGAATTTACACAACACACACACATTTTGTCGTTTTCTTTCCCTGAAAGAATCCTTCAAAATCACTCTAAAACTCACCTCATAGTTTGTTTGTCAACCTTGTTGACAAACAAGCATCAATCTCCAAACCAAGGACCAAGGCGAAGCTCTGTCCGTGTGAAGGGTCGACTCTAAACTTGAGCCGAAACTCTGCCCAAATCACCTCACGCAAGGTAATTCCTAATCTTCCTTCTAATTGATTGTTAGAGTGGTATAAGTCCATAGAATCTAGGATCGGCCTAGAGCCTCTCCAAATCATGGAGACGGTCTCGAAGCAATCGATTCTACATTCCGTTTGACCTCGTCAAATGGACCTTTATTTGTAGTATTTGAATTCGTTTTTTACTTCTTCTTTTGAAAAACCTCTCTTTTCTTTAGCAAGACCGATCTCCGGATTGGGTGAAATGGATGCCTTCTAAACCTACCCATTTCATAACCTAAGCCCCGAACCCAAATCTCTCAAATGGTTTTTCTATGTTTCCAATCAAATAATATAGGTGGCGACTCATAAAAATAAAAAGAACCAGAATTTCTTTCTCACAACGCTACAGTGGCGACTCCGCTGGGGACTGAAAATTAAGAGGCTTAAACTTGCGTCAAAATTAAAAGAGAGGTTTTTCAATCTATTTTGTAAAATTCGAATTTTTTCTGTTCTCAGATGGGAGATATCTCGCACGAGATATCATTATCTCGCGCGAGATAGGGGTTCCAGTCTGGTTGTCTTTTGGTTTCTCCTGTTTCGCTCGTAATCCAAGACCAACCAAGGTCAAGCTACAACTCGAACCACGACTTATTCACTCGACTGCACATTCCTAGCGGTCTCACTCTCACTTTGAACACTACCGATTAATAATCATAATGCAAGGGGGATCCCAGAATTCATTATCTGCAGAGTTCCTGCATCTTAAGGCCTCCCTTAAGGTGTAGAACTCGGACCTTTATTTTCCTTAAATAATTGATTATTATTTATGAACTGCGTGTGATTGGGTTTTATTTAATTAAAGTCTGGTCCATTGGGGATTCGGGAGTTGTAAATTAAATTATTTATCTCTCTTTATCTCTCTTTATGTGGAACTACGACGGCCTGAGTCTTCCTAGATTGGGAGAAACGTAGGCAACCACTTGGTGCGGCCACTATCTGTTTTCTCTTTTAACTTTCAAAAAAAAATAAAACTTTCTATTTTACTCTATCACATAGATTGACTATCACACACGCGCACTCATACTATAACTGTCATTGCACTGCATACCCTCTATAAACCCGGGACCCACACTAAGGACGGATGACGGTAACCACCTAGTCGCCGGTCTCTCCGAAGTTGGACAATCCCACTCCGCGTATTCAATCCACTTAGATTGTCATATCGCGGGGAGCCTAGCCTTCCAGCCCTGCATCGCCACATTCTCATGTAGATTGACTTTTTAGGATCACTCCGTGACCGGTCGGTTTTGACTCGGTGATCTTTTCTTGTTTTTGATCAAAACAAAGCCATGTAAAATTGACAATAAGAAAGGATTTGGAAAAAGTCCCTTCGGAAAAAGTCCCTTCGGAAAAAGTCCCTTCGGAAAAAGTCCCTTTCGGACGTCCCTTCAAGGAAAATGTGCATATAATCCTTCAAAAAAAAAAAAACAATCTTACATGGCTTTGTTTTACAAAAATCGGATTGATTGCTTAGTCGTTAGGTTCTGATAAAGGCCTTAGAAACCCCTCAAAACGGACTTTCCGTTCCGACCAAAAATTAGGGCTAAATAAAAATCGACTTTCCGTGTGATTATCTCGCACGGGATAATGCTTCTGTTTGCTGAATTTGAGCCTGAGCCATTTAAGCCTGCTTCCGACTCGTTGGGGCTAGATCCTGATATCTGCATCTCTTCTGTCAGTTTTCCGAAGCTACTCAACTCCAAGACTCCCAACACAATGTCCGACATCGACAACATTCCGGGAAATGAGACCCTGTCCGAAAACAACCACAAACTTCTGGAAGAAGCCAATGATCGCCTAGAAGTGCAAGCTTCCCAAATCCACACTCTCGTGGAAGAAATTCAAGAGCTTAGGGCTGCACTAGCCAACAAAGAAAAGAAGAAGAAAAATGACTCTTCCTCCGGAGAAGAGGAGTCATACACTAAAAGGGCCAAGGGTCGCCGCAAAAGCAAAGGCAAGAAAAAGAGGTACGAGTCTAGCTCATCATCTTCCTCATCCGACAATGAAAGCTACACATCCAAGAAAGAAAGCAAGGGGGAAAGCAAGAATGAACCCCTTACCATGGCCATGCTAGAAAAGAAACTTGCATCCCTTGATGTGAGTAAGGGAGCCTCGCTCTCTATTGATTACGATACCCTTCGTCAGTCCATGTCAAAGCTTCCTAGAAAGTACAAGACACCCGACATTGCAAAATTTAATGGCACCACCTGTCCCAAATCACATTTGGAGACCTACTCTTGGGCCATGCTACCTATGGGTGTTGATGACAATCTGTTAGCCCAATGCTTTCCCCAAACTCTCGATGGTGCTGCTAGAGATTGGTATATGACCCTCCCACTCTCAACAAGACTAGACTGGCCACTCGCTAGTTGTACTTTCCAAAAACAATATGAGGACAACTCCACTTATCGCACTACTAGAAGGGATCTTGAGCAAACCAAGCAGCTTCCAAACGAGTCCTTCACAGATTTTGTTAAAAGGTGGAGAACCAAGCTAACCGAAATCGTTGATAGGCCCAGCCTAGACGAACAAATTCACATCCTCATACAGTGCCTTAGAGAGGAATATCAAGACAAGCTAGCCGGCAACTACTTTCCTAGCTTCGCCGAACTTCACAAGTCGGGCATACGGTTAGATGACCTCATCAAACAGAAAAGGGAAGCCAAGAAAGAAAGTGGATTCCGTTACAACAAGAGCTCTTCTTCCTCCTCCAATCCTAAGGATACGTCTGTCAATGCCATTGTCTTCAATCATCCTGGAAATGGTAAATACTCCGCGGTACCCCCACCACAAAAGAAGAAGAAAGATAGACATTATGACAAGCTTGAAGGAATCACCCAAGAAGAACTCTTCGAAGTGCTTGTCAAGAACGGGAAAATCAAACCAAGAGAAGGCGCACCTCCAAAGAAAGATCTTCCTGCCAACCATGCCCATCATCTCTTCTGCAAGTACCACAACTTCACCGGTCACGACACCAACTCCTGCTTCCACTTGAAAGACGTCATCCAAGATTTGTTTGACGATAAAGAGATAGGGTTACCAAATGTTGTTACTAATCCTTTGCCAAACAATGAGGTCAATCTAATAGAGATAGAAAGTAGCTTCGAGGACCCTACTCGTCTAGCCACAATTGTGGACGAGAGCCCTCTTGAATTTAATGAATCTTCTTTCTGTTATATGATGTCTTGGGAGGAAATCTTAGAACAAAAGGGAAAAGGGTCTAAAACAGTCAACCTACTCACACGATCCGGTCGTGTGATCACCAACAAAGACCCAAGGGATGAAAATCCTCCAAAACAAGCTAAAGCCTCATCGCCAAGTGAACCGGAGGACCCTCTCTTAACTCAATTGAAAAAGACACAAGCAAATATCTCGGTTTGGGATCTCATAGGAGCATCTCACAAGCACCGTGAGATGTTGAAAAAGGCATTGGCTCAAATGACCATTTCCTCAAAAGCAACACCCGAAGAGCTCACTCAAATGATTGGCCAAGTGCAGTTTGGCAACGTCATCACTTTCACTGACTTGGACCTCCCATCCTATGGGAACAATCATCATGAGGCCCTTTACATAACTGCTAAGGTGAATGGGTACCGAATGCCACGCATTTTGGTCGACAATGGTTCTGCAATCAATGTCCTCCCGAAGAAAGCCTTATCATCATTAGGCCTCACCCACAAAGACCTCAAGCCATCCGGGCATACTGTGAGAGGGTACGATTGTACTGCTAGAACCGCTCTGGGATCAGTTGAGATACCTGTAGAAATGGGGCAAGTCACTATGAGCATCGAATTTCAAGTCATCGACATCCCGGCATCCTTCAACTTGCTGCTTGGTCGCCCTTGGCTACACGACATAGGGGGTGTGCCCTCCTCCCTGCACCAATGCATCAAGTTCAGACACAACAACACGATAGTCACCATACACGGAGAGATGGTCACTGCTAGTCCAATCCTCGAAGTACAACATAGCACTTCTGATTTCCTGTTCAGTGGTTTTGAGATTGAGAGAGAAAGCACTGTGAATGTCATAGACACTTACAACGAGAACGACTACTCAAAGGCACTTAGGTTTTCCGGAAGCCTTCCTGTCTGGAGAATGATGCTAGCAAAAGGGTACTTTCCTGGATTGGGGCTTGGAAAGCACTTACAAGGAATAACGGAACCACCACCGGTCCCCCCGCCTCACACAAAGCATGGACTAGGCTACGACATCTCCATCCACGATGAAGATGACGTAGAAGAATGGGGCTTCACTCAAATCAAGTGGGAAGGAACCTCGTACAAAGGCTGCAATGACCCAAAGTCCAAGGATTGCAACCTCAAACCATATCGAAAGACACTCAATGGCTACTTTGTTCGAGAAGGGGAAAGTATTCCCTACTTTATCTTTTCAGAACCATGGACTGATGATAAAGGAAAGCGCCAACCGGGCTTTGAAATCTTCAGCGACTGCGATGCTTCTCCAGATGAAAACATATTCCGTCCCACTGATCCCTAATGATTTGTGGGGCACGAAGGCAGAAATGACAAGCGAATGGGACTTTGTGTTGGGAGAAGACATGCTGCGACAATTCCAAGACTCGTGCCGGTTAGAAGACAAACATCCATGCAATATCCAAGGGGACGCTCCAACTACCGACTACACAAGACTAATACAGAAATGTGATGAGCCAATTCTAAACCGGCACGTCACCGGGGACCAGCTTGTTGATGAAGACTTCATGATCAAAGAGCTTGGTTGCACTCCCCACCCCTCGCAGGAAGATAGGCCCTACAACTTTTACATTAGAAGCGTGCTCCACCTCCGATGAACTCACTCAAGAGGAAATCGAGGTGGTGGCTGAACATGTATTCCCTTACTTCCTTAATGAAAACTTTGATCTTTCCGAGTACCCCGAGATTGCTAACATCGTAAATGATGAATTAACTAATAATAATCAATATAACGAACACGTTAATAATGAATCATACGATGAGATAGATCAAGAAAACGAACAAATCTTAAAAGAATTAGCTAAGCAAGTAGGTCGTTGTGGAAAGAATGGCCCTGTTGACGACGAGGAAATGAAAATGGATAATCTTGGAAAAACGGAAGACCCCGCAGAAACAAAGATCGGCAAACTTCTTCAAGGGGGAAGACAGAGAAACCTTAACGCAGCTCCTCAGAGAATATGTCGACGTCTTCGCTTCGTCCTACAAAGATATGCCTGGGTTGAATCAGTCGGTTATAGAACACAAGATACCGCTGCTACCCAACGCCAAGCCAGTCAAGCAGAAACTACGCAGAATCAAGCCGGAATGGTCAATGCAAGTGAAAGAGGAAATCATGAAACTCTTGAATGTAGGGTTCATCAAAGTGATTGAATATCCGGAATGGTTAGCAAACACGGTGCAAGTAGCCAAGTCGAACGGGAAAATACGAGTCTGTGTTGATTTCAGAGACTTGAACAAGGCATCCCCTAAAGATGACTTCCCGCTACCAAACATAGACATGTTGGTCGATGCCACAGCAGGCATACGAGGTCCGCTCATTCGTCGACGGTTTCGCAGGGTATAACCAAATCCTCATGGCAGAAGAGGACCGACAAAACAGCATTCACCACACCTTGGGGAACGTTCTGCTACACGGTCATGCCGTTTGGTCTCAAGAACGCAGGGGCTACTTACCAAAGGGCAGTCACAACACTATTCCACGACATGATCCATATAGAAATAGAGGTGTATGTGGACGACATGATTATCCACTCGAAGGGGACAGATGGCCAACACTTCAGAGATCTCGTAAAATTCTTCAATTGACCGAGACAAAGACAAAATGAGACTCAACCCCGCCAAATGCTCATTCGGAGTAGTCAAAGGGAAAGTCTTGGGATACATGGTCACGTAACGCGGCATAGAAGCAGATCCCGCCAAGATAAAGGCCATTACAGACATGCCTCCACCCAGACACGTAAATAAGTAAAGGGATTCATGGGCAGACTCCAATATATCGCCGATTCATTAATCAACTGACTACAATGTGCGACCCCATCTTTAAGCTGCTTAAGAAAAACGCACCTCAAGAATGGACCGAAGAATGTCAAGAAGCATTCGAGGAAGTTAAGCACTACTTGACTTCCCCACCCATCCTGGTTCCACCACACAAGGAGAAGCCCTTGAAGCTATACCTCACAGTTACAGACAACGCATTAGGGGCTATGCTTGCTCAAAAACAACAGCTTCGCACACAGAAAATGCCATCTACTTTGTCAGCCGCAGATTCCAAGGCAGTGAAATCAATTACTCTCCACTCGACAAGTCATGCGCTGCTCTCGTCTGGGTATCACAAAGACTAAAGCACTATATGGAAGCCTTTCCAGTCCGTCTCATCGCAAAGATGGATCCACTGAAATATATCCTAGACAAATCAAATTTGTCTTCGAGACTAGCCAAATGGTACTTCATGCTCGCGGGGTATGATATCACTTACGTCACTCAGAAATCCGTCAGAGGGAGTGTATTCGCAGATCAGTTGGCCGAATTTCCTTGCGACGAAGTGAAGGGGGAAGACCCGCGATTCCCTGATGAGGATATCCTAAGCATAGAAGAAAATAAGTGGCAATTATTTTTCGATGGCGCAGCCAACAAGAGAGGGTTTGGCATCGGAATGTTATTGGTAGACCCTAACGACATCTACACTCCACTAGCAGTACGTCTTGACTTTGACGCCACCAACAATACCGCAGAATACGAGGCTTGCATAGCGGGGCTTGAGGCAGCCCTAGAACGCAACGTGACTGAACTCGAGGTATTCGGGGATTCCCAATTGATCATCAATCAGACATTGAAGAAGTGGAGGGTCCAAGATCCAACCCTTCAAAGATACAGTGTCCACCTCTAAGAATTGGCGCAACAATTTCAGGATGTCTCATTCTACTATCTTCCCAGAGACAAAAATCGGTTTGCAGACGCATTAGCCACACTTGCTTCTTTGGTCGAAATCCCTGAAGGAAAAGCAGTTAAACCCTTCAAAATTACACGGCGTGCAACTCCTGCATACTGCGCCGTTATAGATCTTCACGACTGCAAAGACAAATGGTTATCCAAAGGTGCCGCTGTTGAAAACTTCGAAGGGAAACCATGGTACCACGACATTTGGTATTTCATCCTAGATGGAACCATACCGCCTGAGACAGACCTGAAGACTCAGGTCGCCCTTAAAAGGTTAGCTGCCAATTACGTCATCACTGCTGGCCGTCTATTCAAGAAACATTCCCAAGGAAACCTCCTTTGCGCCACCGAGGAAGAGGCCCAGGAAATAATGGACCATGTTCATCAAGGCATATGTGGAACCCACATGAGCGGAAACATGCTCGCCAAAAAGATCATCAGACAAGGGTACTTTTGGCTGACCATGGAAGCCGACTGTACCAAAATGGTCAAGAAGTGCCACAAGTGTCGATACACGCCAATCTTCAGATGCACCGCCTTCCTTGCTGTACTCCAATGACTTCACCTTGGCCGTTCTCTACATGGGGGATAGACGTGATTGGAAAGATCACACCGCAGGAGCCAACGGACACCTGTTTCGTCCTAGTAGCCATCGACTATTTCACTAAATGGGTCGAGGCCGCCTCCTACAAAGTTCGAATGCCGAAAGGTTGCAGAATTCATCAAGCACAACATCATCTGCCGATATGGGGTTCCACAAGAGATGATATCCGATAATGGGTCACACTTCGAGAAGGAAACCGATCGCCTACTGACCGAGTACAAAATCACGAGACACAAGTCATCTCCTTATAGGCCTCAAACAAACGGAGCAGTTGAAGCCGCGAACAAAACAATCGAGACTATCATCGAAAATGGCAAGCTCACTGGAAAAGACTCGCCCGACAAGCTACCATTCGCACTATGGGGGTACCGCACTTCAGCCCGAACAGCTGCACAGCAGGAGAAACTCCCTACGCCCTCACATTCGGGATGGAGGCTGTCTTATCGATAGAATTGGAAATACCATCACTAAGGGTTCTCCTAGAAAACCAAGTGAATGGAGTCGACTGGCTATAAAGCAGATACGAAGAGCTAGCCGTGTTGGACGAAAGAAGGTTGAAAGCGGCCGAACACACTCAAGCTTACCAAAGAAGAATGACAAGAGCTTTCAACAAAAAGGTCAAAACAAGGAACATCAGAGTAGGCGACCTGGTGCTCCGTGAGCATCGTCCCGAACCTTTCAACCCGTTAGGCAAGTGGGGACCAAGGTGGATAGGACCCTACATTGTGAAGAATATATTCTCTGGGGGAGCCCTTCAGCTGGTAGACTTAGACGGAGATCAACTACCGAAGCCGGTCAACATGGACAAGCTCAAGAAGTACTTCGCGTGACTTGGCCTCCTTAAAAGAAATCGCTCGCTAGGTTGAAAATCCCGGAAAAGGACGACCTAGGCAAAAATTAGAGCTAGCACAAGAAAAGAAGCCCGCTAGATTGAAAACCCGAAGGGGCGGTCTAGGCAAAAGAAAGGGTGTGCATAAAAAAAAAAAAAAAAGGGGGGGCCTTATCTCGCGCGAGATTACCCCACGGCCTGGAGCCATATTTTGTCCTTTTCTCAAAAATGAACTACGTTGGACCTGAGCCTCTTGTTTAATTGCTGTAAAAGAGGAACGTAGGCAGCCTTCGGGTTCGGTCTAATCAAATAAATAAATCAAAGTTGTCCCTTTTATTAATCGAATGTGTTTCATTAATGACAATAGGGAAATCCTAACCACAACGACTAATTTGCTAAGCTAACAAACTTGAAAAAAAAAATACTAATAAAGCAGAAACAATTGATCTATCAAAGAAATCTCTTGGTACTCCTAAAGATCTAGCCTTTCATTGACTTGGTTGGCCGGCGGACATGGTCTCCACCATCGTCGTGATCCTCCTTGCGCTTTGAGCCTCTCAAAGCGTAACATCCTCGAGACGGTCAAAAACAGTAGTCGAGACGATCAAAGACAGATTCCGACAATCTCTTGAAGACATGAGGCCTATCCAAAGCTTGCGTCTTTCCGTGCATTCCCTTGCCTCGCCTCTTGTACCAATCCCCATCAAGAAAATCCCGAGTTGGATCGTTCGCACATTAGCAGGATCGACCGAGCCTCGCTCCTTCGCAAGATACCGCTAGCTACAAAAGAATCTCTTAGCAGTGAAAGCCGCAAATCATCAATCTTCTCTCGCACTAGGATGACCGGTATGGAGGAACCAATCCAAATATTTGTCGACAGAAGATGCTTGCATTAAAAGTCCGAAGGTTCGACCAACGGTCCCGATTAGTTCCTTCACCCCATGCTTGAGCTAGCACCTGCGCAAACTCTACACCAATATAAGACACTTCCCGAGAAGCTCCTCGAAAAGATAAGTGTCCCGCCGCCGACCAAACCGACTGAGCACCCGCTTGGGAAAGTAAAAGGAGGAATCTCGCAAACCCGGAAGAACAACCCCGTCAAAACCCTTGGTATTGGCAACATACTTGTTCAACCTCCAATAAGGTGGACACCGAGAGAATATCGGCGGTTTCGGTCTTCGCAATCAACTCGGCCCATTCATCCGCCGAAAGATCTTTGATCAACAACTTTCGCGTATGATATGTAAAAGGAGAATATTCCAACGGGGACCTATCAACTTAAGATGCTCCCTAAGCCAAATAGTCAACGGAGGGGACTCCCTTGAGTCATGACACCAGTCTATGCAGCCTCATCAAGACCATGAAGGGTCTCACCCAAGATTAGCGGAATAATGTTCCTAGAACGTTTCCTAGCCTCGCACAACTTCCACCATTGGGAATCGACCAAGCCGTCCCCGCACGTAAACAAAACATCTCCGAAAAGAGAAAGAGCCGAAAGTTCCGCTTATGGACATGAAAAGCGTCATCATCGTAATCACCGTGAAGCGTCCCGGAAAAGAAGAGCAATCAACCCACTTGCGGTGAACCAACCCATAGCAAGTATCAAGGGGGATCCCTAACAATTCGTTCAAAGCCTCCGAATGATTCCTATGATACTTAGGAACAAAGAATCTTACCAAACCAAAGGCATATCCAAGATAATGGCGAATTCCTCCACGTAGGCACCATCTCATTCAAAGAAAAATTGAAAAGATGAATAGAGGGATCCCAAAATCGAGCAAAGACCACCGCAATAACTTCCAATCCGGTTGGAGGTTCTTCAAAGTGAAAAGAATTCTAAATCCGAATTCTGTGATAAACTTGTTGCGAGACCGGTTGCGAAACGACCTTACAAAATCCCTTGATGCTTGCTTGAAAGATGCAATCACTTCGTAGGACAAAGAAAAATCATCGACAATCATGGACGTTGGGGCAATCTCCTTGGAAGCCATGGATCACGGGGTTGAAGAAGAAGACAAGAGTTTCACCCTAACAGGATATCTCTAGAGTTTGGAAAGGCTAGAATGAGTTATCCGCCGGACTACGTGGTGATTTTATAGGGAAACTCGTCAAAATCCTGTTCGAAAAAGGAAGAGATTTCGCTGGGTAGCGTGTCTCGTGCGAGACACCTTACCTCGCGCGAGATATCCCTACGGCAAAGCAACAGCCAGCTTCTACTCAAACAAAGCAATCTAGCCCCGACTTGACAAAGCAAGTCTCGAAAACCCGCGTGTATAGTTCATAACATGCAATAAAACACCATACTCGGGCTCAAAATTGCGGCCTAACGGCCATTCCATTTCCGAAAACATGGAAAGTCGAGAAAGTTAATTAACTAACTAATTAGACCTAGGATTAGGGATTAAGAAAAACCATTGTTTGTGCTACCTACGTGTTCCTAACAAAATTTAAAAGAAAGAAAAAATTGTCCGGGCCCACACGGCCAATAATTACGTATAATCGATAAAGAAAAATGGGAGGATCATGCCATCAAGTCGCTCGAGCCGCCAAAGACCTCCGCCATCACCACCAGGGGGCTACCATCCCTCCTCGACCTCTTAGCGCCGCAAGTAGGGGTCATAGCCGGGGCCACCGTCGAGGCCGCCGAAGAAGCCTTCTCGAAATGTTCCTCTCGGACAGTCCGACACCAAAGCCATCAACCCACCATCTTGGTCGCTCCACGGTTGTAATCGGCCGCGGATATGGTGACTCGACAATCAAAGAAAAAAAGATGCTCGATGGAGTCGGACATATACACTTATATGGACGAATACGAGAAGCAAGACAAACGTAAAACATACCGAAGAGACATCAGCCGGGAGGCGGTAACCCTCAGGAACCTGATCAGGAGACGGGATGTGCCCCATCATCGGCATGCTCCCCATCATATACGTGTAGCTCAAAGGGCCGTAGTCTGGGGCAAAAGGCAGAGAACCTGTAGCCTGGGAGGAAGTGCTAGGGGCTGAAGAACCTGAAGCAGAAGCAGAGGCGGAGCCACGAGCATGCGATCGCCTATCCCCCACCAGGAGGTGTGAATGTGTGCCCCAAATTTTGTGTATCGAATTCACGTGAGTTTGAAGACATCCGGTTTAATTTGAAAAACGGAGTCGCCACGCCATTTTGATTACCTCAAAACTTTGAAAAAAAGGTTTTATGGGTTCGGAGGTTAAGTTACCCCTTGGGAAGAACGTTTGGCGTTCACCCAAGGTGCCTTCCCGGAGCAAGTCTCCTATGATTTCATTAATCGTGCTTGCTTGCGTGCTTTCTTGTGTGCATGTGTTTGAAAATAAGGAGGGAATGTCCCAAGTTGTCTTCCGGACGTACAAACCATTTATTGGTTGTCGCTCGGTATTTCTTGGATTTTATGTATTCGGGATTATGATCCCGTACTCATCTTATGACTTGTGATCATCGCATTTTAACCTCGGGACCCTCGGGACTTGCGTGATCGAGAGAATGTCTCTCTTTTTGGTCAAAGATGAGGTTCTTTAGAAAAGGAAGGTCCTTAGCCCATCAATCCTACGCTTTAAGACGGTTGAGCTCGTATAGATGCTTCATACTCTTTCTTAAGCGATAATTGGAGATATAGGGTTCAAGGTTGTCCCTTTCTAAAGAAATCATGAAACCTTTAATGGAAGGAACAATGTAAAGATAAGAACTTTACACCAGTCCATTCCTAGGTTGTTAATGGGGGAATGGGGGAAATGCATGTAAAAATGATAATTTAGTGAAAAGATGGCATTTTAGAGTGTAAAGCATGTCTTTTGGTTGCAAGGGATGCTTTTTGTGCAAAGAAAAGATTTTTTATGCAAAGAATGCATTTTTATGTTGGAAAACGACATTTAATGCACAAATGATGCATGAAAATGGCAAAGAATGATTTTTTAATGCAAAGTATGCATTTTGAGTATGAAGATGAGTTTTTGAATGCAAAGAGTGCATCTTTAATGTGAAGAGGGATTTTAAATGGAAAAAAGAATTATTTTAATGCATGAAAAATGGGATTTAGGTGCAAAGGATGCACCTTTATGTATGAGAATGGTATTTTAATGAAAAGATGACATATTATGTACATAGATATTATCTAAACATCAGGTATTAGCATTATGGGGGTTAACATCAGATTACAGCTTGAAACTGTGAAGCTTCAAAACCGGCTACTTATGTCGCGTGACATAGGCCGCCTATGTCGCGTGACATAACTAGCCATTTTGCGAGGCTTTACGTGAGATTTGCAGAGGTAACAAGGCACCAAAATGGTCAAGTTACTTCACAAACAAATCTCAGGGAGCATGTTTATCAATAATGAACACTTCAAGAGGGTGTGGATATGGGGGATCCACACTCATCTTGAGTGTTCATGCAAAACCAAGCCAAACCGGGACTTTTATAGGAAATGCAATGAAATAAAATGTGGATCTGGGTAATATAACATAAAGTATGCAACTTTAATCAGAATACTACATTATAAATGCATTTAGCATAGAGATTTCACATTTGAACGAAAATAGAGAGTGGAAAAGGGTAGAAACTCGTTACCCTTGAAGATCCACAACTCCTATATCAAGTTAGATATAGGAGCCTTCTAGCGTCCTCCTCCGGAGTTGATGTCCAGCCTTGAAACCGTGAGAATTCCTTGATTCTTGATGTATATATGAAGTGTGTGTGTGTGGGAAGTGTGTGTAGAATTGATTTGAGAGGATTGGGGTGATTTGGGGGGGGTATGTGAGGAAAGAGAAGGCTTCTGGGCGTATTACCTATAGAGGGGGACTGAGGGGTGGAAGAGGTGTCTAAAATGAGAGGTGAAGGCCTCTATTTATAGGCTGCCTGCATGGGCTTGTTATGTCGCACGACATAACAAGCCATAACTGCTTTCCTTCTAGAAACATGCAAGGTGGCAACCTTCTAGAACTCTCCCTGGCTGGTTATGTCGCACGACATAAGTAGCCACTTCTAGATTCTTTTAGAAACATGCAAGGTGGCAAGCTTCTAGAAGTTTTTCATAGCCTATTATGTCGCACGACATAAGTAGCCAATTCCAGTCCCTTCTAGAAACATGCAAGGTGGCAGTCTTCTAGAAGGGTTTTGGAATTAAGAAAAACGTGTTTCTTAATTACCAAGCATTCCCTTCAGCCCTTAAAAGGCTTGAAACATTTCTGAAATTATTCCGGAACTGTAGGAAAGTCCGAGGAATTACCTGAAAAATTACCGGAATTGCCGGGAAAATTAACCGGAAGGCATGAGCCAGATTTGGGTACTTACAGAAGCCCCTCGGCAACGTCACTTGCAGGGCGCGTGGGGTTGTCGATAGAAAATGATCCAATCTGGCGAATGCCGAGACGGATTGGGTGACCAAGTTGGTCGAGTGGCTGGACCTTTTATAAAAGGCTACCTACGTATCCCAGAGGAATCAAGCCTTGATCGTAGTTCAAGCATCACTAGATAGTTAGGAACGATGTTTAGGATTCTTGAGATTTTGACAATTAATGGAGGCTGTCACCTGATTGACAATTACCGGAGGATGTCACCCGATTGACAATTCTTGGAGGATGTCACCCGATTGACAATTACCGGAGGATGTCACCCGATTGACAATTACCGGAGGATGTCACACGATTGACAATTACCGGAGGATGTCACGATTGACAATTACCGGAGGATGTCACCACGATTGACAATTACTGGAGGATGTCACCTGACATTATTTCATTCTAACGGAAGCTAAAGCTTAGGGTACTATCTCTTTTATGACGGAGATAGAGGAAGCTAAAGCTTGGAAAAACTTGCTTGGAAAAACTTGAGTGTACTTCTCAATCTCTTTCGAATTAGAGATATGGGTATCTTAAGTTTGAAAAACTTGAGTATACTTCTCAATCTCTTTCGAATCAGAGATATGGGTACCTTAAGATAGAAAAACTTGAGTATACGTCTCAATCTCTTTCGAATCAGAGATATGGGTAACTAAAGATAGAAAAACTTGAGCATACGTCTCAATCTCTTTCGAATCAGAGATATGGGTAGCTAAAGTTTGAAAAACTTGAGCATACGTCTCAATCTCTTTCGAATCAGAGATATGGGTAACTGAAGATAGAAAACTTGAGCATACGTCTCAATCTCTTTCGAATCAGAGATATGGGTAGCTAAAGCTAGATGACATTATTTCTTTATGACGGAAATAACAGAGACTAAAGAAGTAAGAAGGACTCGATGATTTTTGTAAAGAATGTAGGACGTATCCTGATAATTTTTTTGTAAAAGAAGTGAATTAAAAATGCCAAAGGCAAATAAAATGCCACAGGGGTAAATTTGTAAAATAAGCCTCGGGGCACTGGAGGGAAAATTTAATTGAAAATGATTGGAAATGCCAGGGGCAATAAAAGGGTAAAAGAGGCCTACGGGGGGACAAAATTGTAAAATGGAGCCTTCGGGGGCAAAATTGTAAAAATCAGCCACAGGGACTTAGTATGTCGCACGACATAACAGGCCATGCGGACAGAATCATTAAAAACACGCACAGTCGCCATTTGAAATTCAATTGGACTTGAAATTGAGAGGGAGGCGACAGTGAGAAGAGAGAGGGCGAACATCAGAGAGGGAGATTCGAAGGAAATCGAGAGAAATCCAACACTTCTCAGTCCGATTCAATTGAAGAATGCCTCCTAGGCTCTATCCGACCAAGAGGGCTTCTCAACATGCCAACTTAGCTACTCGAAGAAAGGGGGTGCAAAGGAATCAACGGCTGTTTCTTCCGGAAGCACCAAGAGGAGATTTCTACCCACAGCTCGATGAGCATACTTCGGATGTTCGGAAGAAGGAAGAGGTAAGAAACCTAGGGTTTCTTGAAAATTTCTTTCAATTTGGGCGAAATTGATTTGAACTGAATGCCTTCAGACTGGGCTTATGAATTAAATCATGAACTGGCATGAAATCATAGATTGATCTCGGGAGGTGTAATGCATGCCATTCATTGATCTGTTTTGACCCATTTTTGCTTGAGATGATTTTCAGAAATAGCACGAAATATTAATACTTGTGCCATGTTTTCTTGCAGGGATTGCGCACCCGTGGCTCCCCTGAGGTGATTGGCAGGCTATGGGATAGCTTGCCGGGTAGCCAGGAGCAGTGGACTCGCCTAAGGGCATGATTTACGCCCTTGGGCTAGGGCAATTTTTGAGATGGCGAAGGCCATCTGGGGCACTCGTGAGGAGTGTGGATGCGGTGAGGGCATTCGAGAGAGTTCTGGTGGGAGACCACTCACTCATTTCACTTCTCTTGGGGTGAAACGACGATCACTCCGCCGGACTTTGCGGTCATCACAGGGCGCCCTTTACGGATGAGCCGCTTTACATAGAGGAGCCTCGTACAGGAGTTGAGCCCCCACTATTGCTGATGATGATTTTATGGGCTTACTTGGTTTCGTTCCCCGGATCAAGAAGGGGAATGGATATGAGTTAGGGGGTGCTACATGGCCTGATTGAGGGGCGAGCGGGGACTATACCGTGGTAGATGATCCCGTTGAGAGCCGGCCGAGAGCCGAGAGATTGGCTAGAGCTTTTGTATGGGTGGGCTTTTCCGACATGCTTTGTTCATTAACAAAGACATCTACCGCCTTGGTTTCACTATTGGAGCTTTTGAGAGCCCGGGATACGTCGGGAATCTCGTCCCTGGGGGAGCGAGGCTTAGGCGAGATGTATTTGGCCCTAGATGACGTCAGCCGAGGGAAGGCGAAGTATTTCACCTGCTTTCATCTGGCTTTCGAGGTATTCTCTCACCTTGATCTCTTTTCTTTTGCGCATTTCATTATATCCCTTGTTTTCCCTGTTTTGACTTCTTCTTCTCCTTTTCAGGCTTGGGCCTTTGAGTACTTTGGCTGCCATGAGTGGCAGATACAGGATGAGTTTCCTGCCACCACTTTTCCTGCTCTTCGTCGGTGGACAAAGAATGCCAGGAAACAGACCCGGACATCGGAGGGTTCGAGGTGCAGGATCACGGCCTCGTATCACGACACGCTGACATGCCTGAGAGGGATTCCACAGAGGCTGAGCTTGTTCCCCTGGACTGGCTGTTACAATGACCTGGATTTGGATCATGCCGCGCACTTGACGCAGAGTGTCGCAAGCTGCTAGTGGGCTTGTCTGGAGACGCCTTGTATCTAGGAGAGAGAGTGTATAGACAGCATGGGCCGAATAGGCACGCTCGGATCCCTGATGATCCTCCAGCTAGGATGTGGCTGCCTCGCCAGTTGGCGAATGTAGATGCTCTGATTGTAGGCATGGCAGCACATCTCTACACACGGGAGGGGGACTATACTTTGTACGTGGCTAGACATCTTCAGTCCCCACAGACCAGGGTTGGTTATGGCGCTCATAGCGCGGGGCCTTCGACTGGCTACGTGGCTAGACCTCCCTTGCCCCCGACTTTCATTGATTATCAGGGTGGCGGTCGCATGAGGCGAGCCCATATTGATATGTCACAGACTCACCCTCATCTGGTGCTCCCGCGAGGTTCTAGATCTGTAAGTATTACTCCTTACGTCTTTTGGATTGATTGCATCTCTTCCTGTTATCAAGAACTGCATTCTGACACTTATTATGTCTGCTTGTAACAGGTGTCAGCTCAGGCTTACAGGCACTTGACCAGGGCATATACCGGCGCTGTGGGCATGATTGGCAAGCTCCAGAAAGGCATGAGTTTCTGGAAGAATCAGTGCCGGTCACAGGGTTCGATTGATATCTCTCCACCTGGCCAACCGAGAAGGAAGAAGAGCCGCTCTGATGACGTGGGCACCAGCGGGAGCACTAGAGGACCGACGCCTCGGACAAAGACTGCAAATGTGCCTCTTTACAGACCCATTGAGATTGACGATGATGATGATGAGGATGGGGGAGCTGAGACGGCTACAGACTACGAGCTTGACTCTGTCGTCATCACGGAGCTTGACGACTACTATCGCACGGGGACCATAGCATACGAGGCACCTTCGGACGACCCTGATGATGAGCCAGAGGAGGCTGAGGATGATGACGAGGATGGAGATGAGGGAGAGGATGATGAAGAGGGTGATGGAGAGGATTCAGAGTAGCCCCCTTCCCCCTTAGACATTTATGGCTTTTTGGTTATTGTACCCTTTTAGGGAAAACATGTCATTTATTTTTGCTATGCACATCTTTTGGACTTGGCCTATTTCATTTTGTACGTACATTATTAGCCTTTTGTTGCACGCACTTATGAAATAACAATGGTATGGTATTTGGCTTGAATATGAATGATTTGAATGGATTTTTGGCTTGAATATGAATGCAATGGGTGTACATGGGGTAAAGGACCCTTTCCCTATGCATTTGAGAAGTGTATGAATGGTATTTGCAGCTTTTGACATGTCGGGGATTGCCCTGGGGAAAACAGGATGCTGCTGATGTCTGATGTCTGATGTGGCTTGTTATGTCGCACGACATGGCTTGTTATGTCGCGCGACATAGTAAGCCTGAACTGTGCTTTTCATTGCCTTTGGAACTGGAATGGAATTGCAGACATAGGTTGGAATTGGGTGACCAAAAGAGGTCACCTACCTGGCCTCCTTGGGACAATGGCAAAGAGATATTAGTCCCTCCCTATAAGGATGGAAACGGGGTGACCTAGGAGGTCAAACAACTGATCCTACTAGGAATGTGCCAAATCAAAAGGGGTGACCAATATGGTCATAAAATTGGACTTTTATGAAAAGCTTACGCACCATTGGAGAATGGAGAAGGGAAAAGGTGACCAATGTGGTCGGATGGCTGAACCTTTATGAAAGGCTACCTACGTATCCCGGAGGAATCAAGCCTTGATCGTAGTTCAAGCTTTACCTAGACAGTTAGGAACGATGTCTAGGATTTTCGACGTTTTGACAATTAGGAAACTGTCGCCTGGTGTTATCTCGTTATAACGGAAGTAACGAAGGCGCTTTTGGGAGAAAACGTTATCATTAGCAATTGGCACGTTACTTGAGCCTAGGGATGATTTTTCTGTAGGGACTGGGTCTGGATGTACATATGGAATGTATTTTGGAATTGTTTAAGACGGGTTTCAAACAAGTGGGGTTGTATCCCTTGGGCGCGGACTGAACTGTTGTTGTTGCTGAGATGTTGTCTACGTGGACTAGCATTCTCTCTTGAGCTGAAACTGGGTTTAAACCTCGGGTCTCGGTGAATGTTCTTTTCTCACACTCTAGCATTTGAAGCTGATGCTAACAGATGTCGAAGTGACCAATCCTCTCTTCTAGGGATGGATGCAACTTATCGAAGCCCCGGTCTAAGGAAATACTCTCTGCAAAAGCCCCATATCTTGTTGAAGTAAGGAAAGATCCTTTCATTGGCAAAACCCTGGTGGCAAAGCCCCGGCTGGACAAACTGAGTAGGCGAGGTCTTGGTGAAGCCCCGGTCTAAGGAGAAGATCCCAATATGATTGGTACTGTAAAAGTGATCCTGAGGTTGATCTGACCAAGACTGGATCCATCTTATGGGCGAGGAACCTGAGGCGGACCCAAAAATGGCTAAAGAAGCCCCAGTCTAAGGAAATGGCTTGGCAAAGCCCCAAACTCGAAGAGTGTCAAGGCAGCCCTAATGCGAATTGTAGCAGAAAAGGGAAAACCTATACTTTTTTCTCTTTTTTTTATTTTTTTTATTTAGTCAATCAGTCAACCTTAAGAAGATGTGAAAGAAAAGATTTTAGAAATGTATACATGCAGGGGCATATCTTTTCGAAAGGTGGGAATAAATCCCGATTTTGTGTTATTTTGATGGCCTTATTCGATGTAGGCACAAAAGCTCGCTTTGGGTCTGACTCTTTTGAGAGAGTATAAGCGTAGAAAGGTTGGTAAAAGTGTATGGAAGCCCCTGCTGACAGAAAATCAGTGTTTAGCACTATTTTTCCTAAGATGTAGAAAAGGAAGACTTGTCAAGACATCTGAAAACTTGTTTTATTTACAATGATCACAAGATTGCTTAAAAACCCTTTGTTAATGTTCGGGTTATTCAACCACTAATATCGATATGAAAAAAAATTCATATTAGTCATGAGGAGAAAGTCAACCAATGCCGCGGATCAAGATTGGCTGGTGTGAAAGAAAGGTTTGTGTATAGGGAGGTCATTGATGAGACCAGGTTTTCTGGGATTTGACTGTGTCTATGGGAGAGGTCTTTTGGATGAGACCAAATTCTCTGGGATTTGAATATGCTTATGACCGGACCATTTCTGGTTGCCTACGTTCCCCTCATTGTGAGGAGCTCAGGTCGCCGTAATTCGGCCTTGGCCGGACTGTTTAGGCTTTGGGATTTATGGTTCCTTTAGTGAAAAGGCTTAGGATGAGATGATGATGATGAGGCGTGGGCCTCGGGATGATTCCTTGACCAAGTCATCTTTGGACGGTTGCTTCTGATTTTCGTCTTTCAATTGGGGGAGGAAGGATTTTGCATGTGCCTAAAGGCTTATGAGATGCTTCTGCTTTTGCTTCGATCGCCCCATTATTATCGACAACATCTATTCTTCGAGCTTTGATTTTGCCTGTTCGTCAAGCTTTTGATTGGCGGTGCTGAGTCCTTGGCCTCATTTTTTTTCTTTTATTTTTATGTGCAACCCTGTTTTTTGCCTAGACCGCCCTTTTTTGGGATTTTCAGCCTAGCTGGGCATTACTCTTTTTGCACTAAGATTTTTTTCCTTTTTTTTTTTTTATGTGCAACCCCGTTTTTTGCCTAGACTCGCCCTTTTTTGGGATTTTCACTTAGCCGGGTATTACTCTTTTCGCACTACATTTTTTTGAAGCACCCGAGGGCCAAGGCGAGCCCCCGCTTGAACATTCTTGATACCCTCTGAGGTTGTTGTTGCCGACACGGGGTCAATCTTTTGAAGCCGAGTGGCCTTTTGCCGTCCCTTGATGATGCCGCCGTTGTTGACTTGGTCAAGGTGATGGGGAGGACATGGTTTGGGAAAGTGTATGGCTTTGATGAAGGCCTTTTGCGGGGTGAGGAAAGTGTATGGCTTGATGGCATTAGTTGACTTTCTCACACCGATTAATCAGAATGTTAATTATTTCGAGAGATTATTTGTTGAGCAATGCAAGTGATCATATAAAATAAAACCATTTCATTAAATGTAATGTAGGTATGCAAATAATGTCTTAAGTCTAGCAAGAAAAGAAGAAGACTCTTTTATAGAAAATTGATGATTAAATACAATGTCCGTAGAGGACTTGATTGAAAGAGAAAAGTACTAGAACCTACGAAGGTTGACTGAGAGACTATTTTTCTTTTTTTTTTTTTTTTTTTTTTTTTTTACTTAAGGATAGGTAGACTCTAGTCTAGCTACTCTTCGCGGGTTGGACTGCCAGGTAACTTGAGCTTTCCTTCGTAGTTCAGCCACTGAATTTCTTTCTTCAGATCCACACACTTGTCTGTCACATGCCCAAAATGCTTGTGGTACTCGCAGAACTTGGTCCTGTCAAATCTACTGGGATTTCTTGGCTTATAATTCTCGAGAGGTGTGAGAAGACCTCGTTTCACCAAATCATTGAAAACTTTGCTCGTGGGCATCCCAGAATCATCAGGCTGATATTTCTAATCTTGCACTTCCTGAATCGACCTCTTACCATAGCTTTCTGTTTTTGGCCCATGGAGGTTCTCGAGCTTCCCATTTTCTATCAACTTCTGGATCTCATGCCTCAAATAGGTGCAATCATCAGTATTGTGCCCATGGTATTGATGGAAAAGACAATGCTTGGATTCATCCAACCGAACATGGGGATTCCTGGGTTTCCAATTCTCCAGTGGCTTTATCGCCTTTTCTTTCATCGCCTTTTCTAGCATCTTGCTTAAAGACATCTCCATGTTGTCAAAAATGAAGGGAGCGGGGTTTTGGGAGACATTGTTGTTCTCAAAACTCGATTCCCATTGTCCAATTGGTTCCATTGTTGGATTTGGTCAAGGAAGCTACGACACTCTTTCCCGGTGCCGAGCCGTACGGTTGCTGCTTGGTATTGGGTTATGCTCGGTGGAGTCATTTCCTTGCCTGGTTTGACATCTTGGGTCAAGGGAGTATTGATACTCATCATGAGGTCAAGCTTCTCTTGCATCTGTTTCACTTGCTCCATTAATATTGCCACATGGGGTCAACGGGGACTCTCGCAACAGACTTTTATTAGCAGATGGAACCACAAAGAACAGATCGGTGACACCGACGGTGAATTCGCTAAATCCAAGAGGTGACACTGAGAACTTGAATCATCCAAATCCTCTTTTGGCAACTCATGATTGCGTTCAGGTATAGGGGCTTGAACATAGCCACATAGCTCGAATCGATCATGCAAAGCCGGAGCATAAACCGGTGTGTATTGCTGGAACTGAGAGACCTGTGGGGTGAAGTTCAATCCGTTCTGAGGAGCTGCGGGCGATGGAGCCCGGATGAGCCGGATGTTGGAAAGGACCGAGGAGAAGTGGTCCTTGACAAGGGATCGCATGTGGATGGGGGAAGGTATTGGTTATAGGCAGGGGGGTCTTGGTCATAGGATGAAGGGACTGAAATCACTGTTTCTGAAGTCTCATCTTCGACTACCACCAGAGAACCGTTCGACTCAACTGTGACCTGAACTCCATGACG
The DNA here is from genome assembly GCA_022495995.1 of Adenophora triphylla var. japonica. Classification (NCBI taxonomy): domain Eukaryota; kingdom Viridiplantae; phylum Streptophyta; class Magnoliopsida; order Asterales; family Campanulaceae; genus Adenophora; species Adenophora triphylla. Next base: position 570,679 of record JAFEMH010000848.1, read on the forward strand.
ACGGAGTGCGTCAATAAGCATGGCTTGCTGTTCCTGATGAACCTTATGGGCACTTTCCAAAGCCAGGACTAACTCTTCCTTCCTAACCATCTGATTTCCTGTACCCTCACTGTTTTCAGTCAAATCTGCCATTCTGACCTTTTGACGATTCTGCCTAAGGTTTTCTGCACTGAAAAGCTGCTGACCCGGTATTCTCGCACACTTCTTTCTCGCTGCGGGAAAGGGATAGGCAAGGTTTAGACTCGGGGATTAGGTAAGGTTTAAGATTTAGACTCGGAGGTAAGTGTTTAGGCTAAAGGCTCAAGTAACATGCACTTATCGCTTAATTTTTACTCAAAACACATTTTCTCCTAATCCTAATTGATCGGAAAAGATGAGACCTTGAAAGGTCAAGATTGGAAATTGAAGATTGGAAATTGAAGATTGGACCGAGGAGGTCTCGATTAGGGATTTGACCATGAAAGATCGGGAGACGGAAGATCGAAAATCGGACCGAGGAGGTCTCGATTAAGGGTTTGACCATGAAAGGTCGGGATAGAAAATCGGAAATCGGACCGAGGAGGTCTCGATTAGGGATTTGACCACGAAAGGTCGGGATAGAAAATCGGAAATCGGACCGAGGAGGTCTCGATTAGGGTTTGACCATGAAAGGTCGGGATGGAAAATCGGAGATCGGACCGAGGAGGTCTCGATTGGGAATATGACCATGAAAGATCGAGATAGAAAATCGGAGATCGGACCGAGGAGGTCTCGATTAGGGATTTCAGAGATAGGAAAATGCAATTATGATTACATTAATTGTTCAAATTTACTTAAAACAATGTCTTTTATTTATTCCTATTTGGTTGGAAAAGGGGGTTTGCCCTTCTTTTTCGCAACTACTATAGATCCTGGATCAGTGGGTTCCGTCACTACGTCTATAAGCCCCTCGTATTCCACCTGTATTTCGACTTCCCAGGGTGGACAGCCCCGGGCGAGGGTCCTATAGGGCACGCGGATCCCACCAACCGAGAGTAAAGAACGCTCCTAACGGGTCTAGCGGGTCATATGACCTTTTAACGCACGAGCGATGCGGATTATAGTCAAGGCAATACCAGGAAAGTCTCGTCTTTCTGCCTTGATTGGATTTTGGCAGATTTTCGCTTGAGCGAATGACGTTTTGACTTTCGGTGATGTCCGAGAAGATAATAGGCATGGGTCGGGCGGCAAAAGCCGGATGACACAGTGTCACATTGAACTTCGTTGCATACGCCGGGCGTGAGTTAGAATCGAAGTCAATGCCGGGCCAAGATCTCGCCAATTTTTCCTTGTCGGAATTTTAGCAAAGCTTCGCTTGAGCGAAAGATCTTTTGATTTGTTGGCAAAGACTCGGTCTTGACTCTTACGCATTCCGTACAGGTCAAGGTCAATAGTTAATGTCGGAGTCGAGATCTCGCCAATTTTTCCTTGTCGGAATTTTGGCAGAGTTCTTCTTCCGTTATGAACTAAGGTTTGACCTTTACGAGGGTATGCAACTGGGCTATATGACACGGACTAGACCAAAAACCAACCAAAAGTCACGATTTTTTGAAACGTGTGACACGGACTGTGCATTGGTCGACACTGGTTGCCATGGGGAGGTTGGGATGATTCCGTGCGCGCCCGGGAGCATCGTAAGGCTGTCCGTGACTGCAGCTGGAACCACCCTCGGGTTTGAAGGACGTGCGTGCAAAAGTGTACAGGATATATCAGGTGCGCGTAGTGTGCGGTCTCCTAAAAATGTTCCTTTTTGAGTTAAAACAGAGATTTTCAGAAATGTGTTTTAAAGGAATGATTTTCGGGACGGGGAAAAATGCAACACGTAAGCACGTAAATTTTCTGGGAGCCCCGTCCGCCATGGAGCCGAGTAGCCCCAAGCCGCTAGGACTCGCGATTAACCTCAATTTTTCCTGGTGGAATTGCCACTGAGGTCGCCCGGTCAGAATCCAAGGAGAATTGAGCCGTATGACTGCATGGATCAATTTTCCAGGTTCCACTCCTTTTGCTATTTTTCGGGTTGTTTCCCGTTCAAAGTATGCACAGGTTCCAAGATGCAAATGATGCAATGCATGGTAAAGAAAGCAAGCATGATTAATGAAATCGGTGACGGGAGTCTAACCCGCTCAAAGGGAAAAGCTTTCTTTCATTTTTTCAAAAAAAATTTTCGAAAAGGGATACTGGTACGTGGATTGTTAAACCAACGGTTATCCCAACTCCCACGTCAGGGAGTGTACAGGAAGGGTAAGTGGTTTCCACCTATATACCGAGTATCGATTTTATTTTATTTTTTGTTTTGAAAATAAAAGCTTTTCTCCTTTGGAATGTCCCCAGCGGAGTCGCCAAACTGTGAATGTGTGCCCCAAATTTTGTGTATCGGATTCACGTGAGTTTGAAGACATCCGGTTTAATTTGAAAAACGGAGTCGCCACGCCATTTTGATTACCTCAAAACTTTGAAAAAAAGGTTTTATGGGTTCGGAGGTTAAGTTACCCCTTGGGAAGAACGTTTGGCGTTCACCCAAGGTGCCTTGCCGGAGCAAGTCTCCCATGATTTCATTAATCGTGCTTGCTTGCGTGCTTTCTTGTGTGCATGTGTTTGAAAATAAGGAGGGAATGTCCCAAGTTGTCTTCCGGACGTACAAACCATTTATTGGTTGTCGCTCGGTATTTCTTGGATTTTATGTATTCGGGATTATGATCCCGTACTCATCTTATGACTTGTGATCATCGCATTTTAACCTCGGGACCCTCGGGACTTGCGTGATCGAGAGAATGTCTCTCTTTTTGGTCAAAGATGAGGTTCTTTAGAAAAGGAAGGTCCTTAGCCCATCAATCCTACGCTTTAAGACGGTTGAGCTCGTATAGATGCTTCATACTCTTTCTTAAGCGATAATTGGAGATATAGGGTTCAAGGTTGTCCCTTTCTAAAGAAATCATGAAACCTTTAATGGAAGGAACAATGTAAAGATAAGAACTTTACACCGGTCCATTCCTAGGTTGTTAATGGGGGAATGGGGGAAATGCATGTAAAAATGATAATTTAGTGAAAAGATGGCATTTTAGAGTGTAAAGCATGTCTTTTGGTTGCAAGGGATGCTTTTTGTGCAAAGAAAAGATTTTTTATGCAAAGAATGCATTTTTATGTTGGAAAACAGCATTTAATGCACAAATGATGCATGAAAATGGCAAAGAATGATTTTTTAATGCAAAGTATGCATTTTGAGTATGAAGATGAGTTTTTGAATGCAAAGAGTGCATCTTTAATGTGAAGAGGGATTTTAAATGGAAAAAAGAATTATTTTAATGCATGAAAAATGGGATTTAGGTGCAAAGGATGCACCTTTATGTATGAGAATGGTATTTTAATGAAAAGATGACATATTATGTACATAGATATTATCTAAACATCAGGTATTAGCATTATGGGGGTTAACATCAGATTACGGCCTTGAAACCGTGAAGCTTCGAAAACGGCTACTTATGTCGCGTGACATAGGCCGCCTATGTCGCGTGACATAACTAGCCATTTTGCGTAGGCTTTACAATGAGATTTGCAGAGGTAACAAGGCACCAAAATGGTCAAGTTACTTCACAAACAAATCTCAGGGAGCATGTTTATCAATAATGAACACTTCAAGAGGGTGTGGATATGGGGGATCCACACTCATCTTGAGTGTTCATGCAAAACCAAGCCAAACCGGGACTTTTATAGGAAATGCAATGAAATAAAATGTGGATCTGGGTAATATAACATAAAGTATGCAACTTTAATCAGAATACTACATTATAAATGCATTTAGCATAGAGATTTCACATTTGAACGAAAATAGAGAGTGGAAAAGGGTAGAAACTCGTTACCCTTGAAGATCCACAACTCCTATATCAAGTTAGATATAGGAGCCTTCTAGCGTCCTCCTCCTGAGTTGATGTCCACTTTGAAACCGTGAGAATTCCTTGATTCTTGATGTATATATGAAGTGTGTGTGTGGGAAGTGTGTGTAGAATTGATTTGAGAGGATTGGGGTGATTTGGGGGGTATGTGAGGAAAGAGAAGGCTTACGGGCGTATTCCCTATAGAGGGGACCGAGGGGTGGAAGAGGTGTCTAAAATGAGAGGTGAAGGCCTCTATTTATAGGTCGCTCGCATGGGCTTGTTATGTCGCACGACATAACAAGCCATAACCGCTTTCCTTCTAGAAACATGCAAGGTGGCAACCTTCTAGAACTCTCCCCGGGCCGGTTATGTCGCACGACATAAGTAGCCACTGGATTCTTCTAGAAACATGCAAGGTGGCAAGCTTCTAGAAGTTTTTCATGGCCTATTATGTCGCACGACATAAGTAGCCAATTCCAGTCCCTTCTAGAAACATGCAAGGTGGCAGTCTTCTAGAAGGGTTTTGGAATTAAGAAAAACGTGTTTCTTAATTACCAAGCATTCCCTTCAGCCCTTAAAAGGCTTGGAACATTTCTGAAATTATTCCGGAACTGTAGGAAAGTCCGAGGAATTACCGGAAAAATTACCGGAATTGCCGGGAAAATTAACCGGAAGGCATGAGCTAGATTTGGGTACTTACAGGAGGGGACCCATCAACCGAGGCAGAAACTCCGCATAAGAAGCCCCGGGGATCACGCAAGCCGTCGCCGCATCACCCACCAAAAGACTAGCATAATCATCCTCCGGAATAGAGTGGGTAGGATACATCGACCTCGGCGGATCCGCCGGCACCCTGTATGATAGTCTACCCCGGCCATGCTGTGGGAAGACCCGCTCACCGAGATACAGGGTATCTCCCTCCAAAGATGCCAGCATCCTCTGCATCCCGGTGGCATCCCAAGCTCGATGCACCTCCAGCTCTAACAGAGTCCAAGGATACAGGCCCAGTCTCTCGTACTCAAAGGTGTCCAGCATGGCCCGTGCCTCCGCAACCGTCAGGGTCCAATCCTGATCCTCCTCCTCATCAACGGTCCGATTTGGGTGGCTCCACCTCCTGATATCCGGAAACAAAGGGGTCCGGCTCTCCAACTCAAACCTATACAGCCCAAGGACAGTGTAGCCCCATATCTGCACAAGAAAACAGAACAGATTCAGTAAGGGAACACAGACATGCAGCATACGTACAAAAAGCGTAAAATGTAATCAAAGAGCATACCTCCCGTGCATAAGAATACCCCGACAAAGTATCCTTGGTGTGCCTACACGCCTCATCCATGGCGTGGTAGCGAAGGCCGATCCCGCCGAGCCCCGCCATAGCCGCTCACCTCATCCGGATCAACCAATAAACGTAATAAATAAAGACGAGCCGTAGAGGAATGGTTCGCAAAAATGGTCTCGTAAAGGATGTACCGCAGGGCCCTCACTCGCCGATCCGTGATCGCGTTCGGCTTCTCAAAGATAATCGTCAATCCGACGGGAGGGGTGTCGCCTCGGAAGAAATCCCTTAACCTTGTTAGGGACGAAACCAATCAATCCGCTCCACACCGCCTGGATTCGCGGGCTTATAATTCGGAAACTTCGGCAGGGGATCGCCAATAAACTCTAGTCCCGTGATGGCCGTAAAGTCGGGCCGGGTCATAGTTGCTTCCCCGAAGCGCAAATGGACCGTGTGGGTAGTGTCCCACCACCTTTCCCGGATAGCCTGAAGAACTTGGGGAGTCCGCCTAATTCCCCTAAGATTGTCAACAAAAGTCAACAAACCCGTTTGGGCCACCCTAGCTCGGACGCCGTCAAGATCCTTGATCTTGTCCCACACCGCCTTAGCCATTTTCGAGTACTCCCCGACAGCTTCTTAATTGGCTTATACGATCGCAAAACGAGAGGAAAAACAAAGAGGGCAACATTAGAAATCATTCCATGTCAAGAAATCAATGAAATAGAAGAAAATTTTTCATTGGGGCATTTCATCGAACACTTGGCGTGCGTACAAGAAAAGCTTGCCCAAGGATGTCAATCATAATCCGAATCAACCTCTCCTACAATCCATGATGTGTAGGAGGCTCATACATACACGATGCAACAACAAACATCCAAAGAAAATACACAAAATCAAGGCATGCAAGGGGAACCTAGTTCTAAGCACAAACATGAACAAAGGCCATTGAGGGAATTTTGAATTCAAGGGAAAGGGGATTCAAATCAATGCAATACAAGAAACAAGAGGTGAAGATAGAGTTCTTACCAAGCCCTCCCGAACGACTGTGGAGATATGCGCGTTCCTATCAAAAGTAAGATCATCGCGAGGATAATCTTTCCCTAGCAAATAGCTTCGCAAAATCGGATTTCCTTGTTCTTGAGCCATGGATTATGGAGGAAGGAGGGATTGAGAATGGATTAGAGGGGAGAATCTCCAAGCAAATCCATGAAAAATCACAGAAAAGGCGACCTTGGCTCGAGCTAGGGAGGGAAATTTTGAAGAGGATATTTTCAAAATGAGCTAGAGCTGCTGTTTATATGCCCCGACATTACATATCTCGCGCGGTATATCTTATCCCGCCGCGAGATAAACCTTCTGGAAAAGGACAAAATTGTCCTCGACAATAAGCGTCTACGCAACGTCAAAGTTCAAAATTTTGACACATTTACCCTTGGAAATGATAAACTAGCAAGGAAACGTGGAAAAACCGGTACCGCAAGTCACTAACGAGTCAAACGTGACATGCGCACAATCGCCCTAAGCACGGCACTCGCCGCCCGAGAACCGAGTGGTCCAAAGATCAACCCAATTCACATGATTCAGAGCCCAGAAGGTGAGTCATCAAAGGAAAAGCTCCGGCCCAACGCCTGCATGTGGATCGTCATCAAAAGCCCGGCCCAACGCCTAGACAGTGGATCGTCATCAAAAGCCCGGTCCAATGCCCAGACAGGTGGATCGTCATCAAAAAGCCCGGTCCAACGCCTAGACAGGTGGATCGTCATCAAAAAGCCCGGTCCAACGCCTAGACAGGTGGATCGTCATCAAAAAGCTCGGTCCAACGCCCAAATAGGTGGATCGTCATCATCAAAAAGCCCGGTCCAATGCCCAAACAGGTGGATCGTCGTCATCAAAAAGCTCGGTCCAACGCCTAAACAGTGGATCGTCGAACCAAAAGCTCGGTCCAACGCCCAAACAGTGAATCGTCATCCCCAAACAGCAAAAAGCCCGATTCGGAGCCCGTAACGGCAAATCGTCACAAAAACGACAGACTCGTGAGGACCGGACAGTAAGCCTTTGTTTTCTAACATATTTCCCGCAGTTCTGAGCCCGACATGTGCGAATCTTCGTACGTACGGTATATTCGTAATTGGGTCTTGATTTGATTCCTCGCATGAATTTGCCTTTTCAAAAAAAAAAAAAAAAATCTCCTCGATTTTCAAAAAACATTTTTCAAAATACCTAAAGCAGCCTTTTAGTGTTTTGGAGTTGAACTACGTTTTGGTCTGATTCTCCGATAGAGATACGTAGGCACCATGCGGCACGACCATCCCGATGTTCGAATGATGTCTTTCTATCGTCGACATGACTTCTTTCATAAGACTTGTCGCCGAGGGGCTCAGACACCCCATTCTCGAACACATCGGATCATACTTATGCCACTCTAAGTCTCGCTTTGAGTTAAGAAGTAGAAATCCACCATTTCGTCATGTTTCGTTAAAGTTTTGACTAACTACCGTTAGTTTGGGACTAAACTGCATACGAGATAACGAGGAAAGGACAAAACTGTCCACAGAGCAATATCTCGCCGCGAGATGGCATGTCTCGCGCGAGATATCTCCCTCTCGCAGACGTGCACTTACGCTCCTCATCGATTTCAACCTCTTTTCGGGATAAAACTTTATCTCTCCGGCCAACCAATGGGAGAGGAGGTCTAGAACCATCTGATAGGGTTTTAACTCTCCACTTCTTCATATCCAACCTCTATAAATACTTGGTGACTTCCAAGGTCGAAGGAGGAGGTCCCAGACCGCGAATTTACAAAACACACACACATTTTGTCGTTTTCTTTCCCTGAAAGAATCCTTCAAAATCACTCTAAAACTCACCTCATAGTTTGTTTGTCAACCTTGTTGACAAACAAGCATCAATCTCCAAACCAAGGACCAAGGCGAAGCTCTGTCCGTGTGAAGGGTCGACTCTAAACTTGAGCCGAAACTCTGCCCAAATCACGTCACGCAAGGTAATTCCTAATCTTCCTTCTAATTGATTGTTAGAGTGGTATAAGTCCATAGAATCTAGGATCGGCCTAGAGCCTCTCCAAATCATGGAGACGGTCTCGAAGAAATCGATTCTACATTCCGTTTGACCTCGTCAAATGGACCTTTATTTGTAGTATTTGAATTCATTTTTTACTTCTTCTTTTGAAAAACCTCTCTTTTCTTTAGCAAGACCGATCTCCGAATTGGGTGAAATGGATGCCTTCTAAACCTACCCATTTCATAACCTAAGCCCCGAACCCAAATCTCTCAAATGGTTTTTCTATGTTTCCAATCAAATAATATAGGTGGCGACTCATAAAAATAAAAAGAACCAGAATTTCTTTCTCACAACGCTACACCATGTCATCAATATAAGCTTCCATGTTGCGACCTATTTGGCTTGCAAAAACTCGATTCACCATCCGTTGGTATCTAGCACCCGCGTTCTTGAGCCCAAAAGGCATCATGATGTAACAGTAATTTCTCCCAGGTGTTTGGAAGGCCGTCTTCTCAATGTCCTCTTCCGCCATTTTTATCTGATGATAGCCTGAATAGGCATCTAGGAAGTTGAGAGTTTGGTGTCCAGCAATGGAATCAACCAACTTGTCGATTCTAGGGAGAGGATAGCTGTCCTTGGGGCAAGCTTTGTTTAGATCAGTAAAGTCTATGCACATACGCCACTTCCCATTTTGCTTCTTCACCATAACTACGTTGGCCAACCAAACGGGGTACTTGACTTCACGAATTATTCCGGCGCTAAGTAATTTCTGCACCTCTTCTTTTATAGCTTCCTCCTTGTCCCTTGCAAAATTTCTCCTTGTCTGGGAGATAGTCTTTTCCAAAGGATCAACTTCCAGGCAGTGGAGGGCTACTTCTTCATTGATCCCCCTCATATCTTCGACTCTCCAAGCAAAGACGTCAAGACTGCTTTTCAAGAGGGAGATGATTTTTTCTTTCTCTTCTGGAGATAATTGGCCCCGAGCTTGATTTTTTGTTCAGGATAGTCAGGATTGATGACTACCTCTTTCAGTTCATCTACAGGCTTCATTTCAGGACCGTCACGGAATTCTAGAGACTCAATAATGATTTCTCTAATTCTTCTCCCTTCGTTGTCGTTCACGTTGAGGCCTTCTTCCTCCATAAGTTTATCAACATCGGGGAGATTGACCTTCCCTAGGTCGTGGTTGGCCCCCGAGTTCTGGCCGTTGAAGAGAGCAGGGTCTTCCTTGGATACGGGCGGAACTATGCCTAGGTCATCTGCAATTTCTTGGACCCTAGGTTCTTCCTCAGGTACAGGTAGGACTATGCCTTGGTCATCTGCAATTTCTAGGACCACATGTTCGTCCTCATCTGCAAGCACCTCACGAATATAGCTCATTCTGGAGCTAGTTTCGGTGGTTTTCTGAGACTTTGAGATCTTGATGTTTTCCTCAGGGGTATCTATCTCCACACTTTTGGATTTCTTTCTGCTCTTTACGACATATTCCAAGAAGTCTTTGGGGGTGGCCCTCACACATCCAATCCCTACCCGAGTGGGGAATTTAACTCGTTGGTGGGGAAGTGAGGCCACCATCCCCAGTTTAGCTTGACTTGGAATGCCTATGATCGCATGGTAATCACTAGTCAAATCCATGACTACGAAATTGACTGTGGCTTTGGCTAGGAAGGGATGATCACCGACTTCAAGTTCCAGCTCCACAGTTCCCTTGGCTCCCACCTTGTGATTGGTGAATCCTTCTAGCCTTCCATAATAGGGTTCCAACATGGTGTCTTTCAAGCCCATCTGTTGGAAGGCTGAGTAATATAGGATGTCACGGGAGGCGCCCGTGTCAACGAGAAGTCTTTCGGATTCAACATTGTCTATTCGGCCCTTTATCACCAAGGGTTGTTCACGAGCTGCTCGGCTTCCAGCCAACTCATTAGGAGAGAAACTAATGACCTCTTCTGCTTTATGGATCCAAGCAGGAACATGGTACACTTTGCTCAGCTCGTGGATCTGGTCCCTTAGTTTTCTGGTAGAAGTTACCTCTTCCCGTATCACATACAACTTGGCCCTAGGAGGCCTGCGGTCTTCATCCTCGCTTTTGTCGTCATCTTCACTTTCCTCTTCCTTCCGCTTCCGCTTGTTGTCTTTTTTCATGACATAACGATCTAACTTTCCCTCGTCGACCCATTTTTGGATTATTTTCTTGAGGGCCCAACAGCCATCAGTGGTGTGCCCGTGGTCTTTGTGAAAATCACAGTATTTGTTCATGTTACGAGGGAATTTTGGCTTGTCAGTCATTGGATGGGGTGGAAGAAGGTTGACCAGCTGCATGATTTCAGAGATGGGTTTTTGTAAGTACCCAAATCTGGCTCATGCCTTCCGGTTAAATTTCCCGGCAATTTCGGTAAGTTTCCCGGTAATTCCCCGGACCTTCCTAGTGTTCCGGAAATGTTCTGGAACAGTCCCAAATTAAATTAAGGGTCGAAGGAGCCTTCCTAATTAAGAAACACGTTTTTCTTAATTAGGAAGAGGATTCTAGAATTTGCCACTTTGTATGGTTCTAGAAATGCTGAGTCACAATGGATAATGCCGCACGGCCGCATTAGCTCATTGTCCCTAGCCGCACGGCTTCATTAGCCTTATCCGCATCGCCTATAAATAGAGCCCTCCTCTACCCATTTCAACACACACAATCCATAGCAAGTCACCTACAAACACTCCAAATACGTGAAGAATACTGCTGGAAGCTCAAGAAGGTGAAGAAGAAGGCCAAGAAGCTCCCTCCCTCCTCCTTGAAGATCCAAGACCAACCTCTCCTCCTAGCTCCGACCAAAGAAGAAGGAAGCTATTGGTAACCTCGCACGCCCTACCTTTGCATCCTAATTGCTTTATAATTTGCTCATTGCATTGTCTTTATATTGCTTGGGACTTGGTAGATTAAAGATCCTATCTTTATATTCCCCCTTCCCCTTTGGCATGCATTAGACATAAAAATGTAGTCTTTTCTCATAAAGGTGCATCCTTTGTACCTAAAACCCCCATTTTCAAATAAAAATGTCATCTTCATGCATCCTTTGCATATAAAAATCAAATCTTTTTCAATCAAAATGCATCATTTGCATCCAAAATCCCTTGTTCAAGCATCATTTGCTTTAAAGACCATGTCTTTACCATAAACTAGCATCATATGCTTTTCAAAATGCAATCTTTATGCATCATTTGCATAATGAATGCCAATTTCTTCAACAAAAATGCATCATTTGCATAAAAATCAAATATTTATGCATCATTTGCAATAAAGATTATTTCTTTAAACTAAGTGCATCATTTGCAACCCAAAAATGTCATCTTTTCATTAAAGATTCATTTTTACATACATTTCCCCCATTCCCTCATTAACAACCTAGGAATGGACCGGTGTAAAAGATCCTATCTTTACATCGTTCCTTCCATTAAAGGTTCCATATCTCTTTAGAAAGGGACAACCTTGAACCCTATATCTCCAATTATCGCTTAAGAAAGAGTATGAAGCATCTATACGAGCTCGACCGTCTTAAAGCGTAGGATTGATGGGCTAAGGACCCTCCTTTTCTAAAGAACCTCATCTTTGACCAAAAGAGAGTCATTCTCTCGATCACGCAAGTCCCGAGGGTCCCGAGATTAAAATGCGATGATCACAAGTCATAAGATGAGGATGGGATCATAATCCCAAATACATAAAATTCCAAGGAATCCCGAACGACAACCAACAAATGGTTTGTACGTCCGGAAGACAACTTGGGACATTCCCCCCCCCCCTTTTTCTCAAACACATGCACACAAGAAAGCACGCAAGCAAGCACGATTACTGAAATCTTGGGAGACTTGCTCCGGCAAGGCACTTTGGGTGAACGCCAAACGTTCTTCCCAAGGGGTAACTTAACCTCCGAACCCAAGTAAAAACCTTTTTTTCAAAGTTTTGAGGTAATCAAAATGGCGTGGCGACTCCGTTTTTCAAATTAAACCGGATGTCTTCAAACTCGCGTGAATCCAACAAGAATTTGGGCACCACATTCACAGTTTTGTAAGAGGAGTGAATTCAAGCTTCTCCGTGCTCCTTGTCTTATTTTTCCCTTTGGAACCCTTGCCGTTCCCATTATCATTCTGGCGAGTGCCTGTCGCCTCTGTTTCTGTCTTGTCAGCTCCCCTTTTCTTTGTTTTGTCCTCAGCCATGGAAATGGCATAAGCTACCTTGTATAGTTCGGACTTTGTTTGAGGTTCCCGGGCCGAAAGTTCATAAACGAGGGGACCAGATTTTAGGCCAGAGTTGAAACAAACAATGACTTCCCTATCAGTGAGACTCTCTTCAACTCCGGGTTCCGCCATTTTTCGGAACCGATTATAATAGCCGAGGGTGGTCTCTCCCTTTCCTGCTCAATGTTGGCCAAGTCGGCCGCCTTTATCTTCCTCTTACCGCGGTAGCAAAGTGGTCCAAGAACATTCTCCTCATGCCTCTCCAGCAGTCGATGCTACCTCTTTTAAGCTCACGGAACCAGGTCAAAGCTATTCCGGAGAAGGTGCTCGCGAAAGCTTTACAGAGCAGGTCATCAGCAGTGGTGAGGAGATTCATAGTTTGTTCAAAACTTTGCACGTGTTCTTTTGCATCAGTAGTGCCATTGTATTTTTCGAAATTAGGGAGCTTGAGGTGGGGATTAGGTGGAGCTGCAGTTATTCTCAAGGAGAATGGACGTGTTGCCCAGTCATAATCATCGTCATTGAACTTCTTTCCCCTCTCCATGTCATCCAGTCTTTGCTTCAACAGCTCCCATTGTTTGGTTTCCACTCCCTTGTCACTGCTTGAGCGGGTGCTTCGTTGGGAGCTTCTGACGGATTTGTCCTTGGGGCGATCATTCACCCTACTGTGCTCCGCGTCATGTCGGTGGCTGTCCCGTTTGGAAGGGGCCTTATCACGCTTAATTTCCAGGTCTTGGCCACCAAGTATCATCCTGTACGGTTCCGGGGTCCTTGGCTTAGCAAATTCACGAACACGGGGACGGGGAGAATCCCGACGATGCCGGGGAAGAGGAGAATCATGGCGGGATCGACGAGGACGAGGAGAATCTGGACGCCGGGGTGCTATAACTAGACGAGGTGGTGACATTCGCCTGTTTAGACTGAGCCTTGTCCTTAGGTCCCTTGAGTTCACCTCCTCTTCCCTGGGAGTCAATTAGCTTCTCAAGTCAACTACCTGATCCCTCTTCTTACTGTCATGCCGAGGACGGGTAGGTTCCCGGGGTGGTAGTTCAGCGGTCTTGAGGAGAGGAGCTCGTTGCTCACCTTGTCCCTTTTCGAGGGGGTTGCCCACAGATGGTCTAATAAATTCAGCCATGGAATGCTCTGGGTCCAATTGCAAGAGAGCAGCCTGTGTTTCATACATTCTTTGTAATGTCTCCATTTGCCTATGTAACAAAGAGCGTCGGTCAATGGGTTGACTTCCTCCTGCTTGACCGGCATCGGCATTCTTTGTTTTCTTCCTTCCTACTTGCTTTCCACGAGCACGAGTGGGACGAGGAAGCTCAGCGCCTTCTCCCTCGGCATTCGCCTGGACCTTGAAACGAAGGGTCATGGAGAGGGGAGGAGGGGCATCTGGCTGAGGTAGAGGAGGAGGAGGAGGACGAGGCAGCTCCTCGGCTCCTGTGTTCGCCCCATTCACCTGGGTTGGGTCCTCAGCCGTAACACTCGTAAACTGTCCGTCCATTGTGAGTCAACAACAAATTACCAAGTGTAAATTTTCCAAAAACCACAATTTCAATAGAACCAAATTTATGGCCAAAATTAGGGCAAATTTTGACCACAAACAAACAGTTAATTGTGACTTTTTTTTCAACACCAAAGAATTCAAGCCAAACTAGGGCGGAATTTCACGCCAAAAACGCCTCCAACGGAATCTGGGTAAATTACGGTTGAAACTTGCAGATTCCGGCCGTTTCAAGAACAGAGCCCAAACGATTCCAGAAATTCCGTTCAATGAGAGAAAAATTCCGGCAAGAAAATTGGCTTTTAGCGAACGTTTTCCAGGCCAAACAAAGTGTGTTTGAATCGATTTCCCGGCAATGGAACCAATTGATGACGCCAAAATCGTCAAATCAGCCCAAATCCAAGCGATGATTGCTCCGGTGATTGCAAGGCCTGAAAATAAGAGAAAACACGTAAACTAAGCCGGTGCGGTTCCGGCTAAAGGCCCTCCGGCGTGAGAATAAGTTCACGATTTGTATATGAAAAAACAAATTGACAGAGTTTTCTCAAGGTAAAAAGTAACGTACCTAATAATGAGCCATGGGGCTTGTATTTATAGGGATGGATTGATAGAATCCATGTTGAAGTGAACTTGTAAAGAGATAAGGTATAATCCTAAGAGAATTATATCTGTTAAGGAGTTCTTGTTTGACTTGCAGTGGTGTCGGTAATTATAATCCTGATTGGATCATTCTTGTATGTAAAATCCTTGTTGAATAAGGACTGTATAACTGCTAGCCGGAACGCCGAGGAACATAAATGTTTTACCTCGGCCTTGGCAAATAGACCGAGGTAAATGATTCGGCTTCCTCGTCATTTGGAAATTGGCCGGCATGTATATATGCCGGGGTAAATGATTTTGTTTCCTCGTCATAGTGGTGAAATACCGGGGTAAGAACTTTTCTCTCCTCGTCACTTGCGACATGACGGCCCAAGCATGATGACATAAGGCCGAAGTAAATGTTCCTCGGCATACTAGAAAGACCTTACTCGGCCCTGATACTTGGTTATTAGATAATATTCGTGGCCCAATCCAATTGGGCCCAGCTCGAGCAAGCCCATGTTTCTATCTCGATTTATACCGTTCAAATAGAATCATATATTGATAAAGTCACATAATAACAGACAATTACTCAACTCAGTGAAACTGATTTGAAACTTTTATCCAAAACTGGCAAACATCTAAAGCTATATTATCAGTGTACAAAACATGACAAAATTTGTCATACAGAGTGTGGTATACAATCGAGCACAGATCTGGGATTACAAAGTGTGTATGAAACTAGTTTGGAACTTCAAATTTTTTAATGGAAGTTTGTTACCATTCCTAAAACTCTGCAATCCTGTCTACGAATTTGATTTTGATTTTGGATGTGAATTATTAATTTGTGGTATTTTTTGGTCTGGTTTTTAATTTTATTGGTTTTGTTGCTTAGATATGATGATTTTTGAAAGAAAAATTGCTATATTATAACACATTTATGTTATAAATAGATTTTATTTTAAATGTTGGTTGGGCGGTAGTGAAGGGTAATTGCGATGATTGAGTGGTGGTGACATAATAACTTAGTTGGATGGTGATGATGGGGATGTTTGGTCGGTCGTTATGGCGGGAATAAAGAATTATTAAAAAAAAATTCATTTTGGGTGTGTGTGTTTTTAAATAGGATACAAAACATTAATTTTTGTGCATATTCGAATTTAATGTCAATCGTTACCTGCCAAAGAGTGCTACAACAAGTAGAACCAAACAATAAGTTAAAAAATTAATATTATTTCCCTCCTAAAGGAATGTCCAATTTATAGTTTAGGAGACATTTGTAAGAAGGTTTATTTTTTGGGAAAATACATTCAGTTAGATACGGAGAGAGTACAAAATCTAACAAATCATATGATCAATCTTAGTATATTAGATCTAGCTAGTATTAATACATAAAGTCTAACTTCACAATAAATTTCAGAGTCGGTTTTAAAAGGGGCTTGATATATTTCAAACTACACAGACTCACGCCGACAAAATTCATCATAGATTTTTTTTACACAATTATTTGATAGAATCATATACAAATAAAGTGACATAATAATAGACAATCACTCAACTTAAATAAAAAAAAAAAAATCCATTTTGGGTATGTTCCTTTTTAAATGAGATACCAAACATTAATTTTTGTGTCTTTTTGAATGGGATGGAGAGAGTCTATACTACTCCCTATGTTCCAGAAATTTCGAAAAAATAGTCTCATTATTTTGTTTTTAATGTTTATCACGAACAATTTTTAGAATTAGAATAGGTAAATTAACATTAATATTTGGTCAACTCACTGGTGTGTCGATCATACTAAATAAAACTATCAAATAAAGTTAAAGTTTTAGCAGAGAAAACGTGAATACAACAAGAGAAATTATTCATTTTTTGTTCTTACTCTCTCCGTCTCACCTAAAATTGCAAAGCCTAATACATTAGATGTATAACTTGAACTTGCAAAATTCATTTTAGATAAGTTTTTATTACTTAATAGCGGAGCCCACATGTGATGCTCACAACAATTATCCACTAACTATTTACTAACCCACTTTCTCTCTACTACCCAACTATTTACACTCACATAACATTAACCATTTCAACTTTTTTTCTAATTCACTTCAAGAAAAAACACTTTTTGCGATGGACAAAAGTCGTCACGTATCAGCCAAATTCGTCGCAACGCGACTGGGTAAGCCATCGTCTTGACAGTCTAGTAAAGCTTTGTCGAGGAAAGCTAACACGATGGGAAAAGCAGTCGCCTTAGGTATTTTATATAAGACGACATTTTGCTGTCGCCTAAAATTTTAAATTAATTTCATTTATATTTATAAGAAATTGAGATGCCATCGCATTAGCTTATTTAACGAGATTGCCTATGCAAGTGTCCAATTAAATTTATATTTCAAATTTTTCTATTTTGATATCCCTCTTGTTACTCAAAATTGAAGCATTAAAAAGGTAATAAGAGAAGATGAAAATTAATTAATTAATTATTATAAAACTAATCATCATTACATTTTGATCCAAAAAACATTACAATTTGATCCAAAATACAGCCTATAAGATTTGTCCAAAAATATATCACCCTCTTGAGATTTATCAAAAATGACAATTTACTTACACTTTATTCCTCTATGGTAGTAAGAAGAAGAAAAAAATGACAGACAACACAAACACTAATCTTCATAAGTCATGCCATGATCCATTTCCTCATGCACCTTCCATCAATGCACATATTTTGAATAATTTTGAGCTGTTATATGCTCCCAAATAACTCGATCAATTGCCTCTTCTTTAAACGATTGAAAATTGCCTGTTTAAGTCAATTAACTAAAATGAATCATAGGTAACCAATTTCAAGATCACAAAACAATTCATACATACTTAAGAAAAAAATATTATGTGTAAAAACTCTTTTAATAGGAATCCTTTTTTACTAGGGAGTGAGAGTAAAAAACTTGTAGCAAAACCACTTTTCTCTCTTTCAAATTTCAAAAGATCCAAAACAAACTCAATCACTTGCCTTTTTTTTTTTGCAAAAGTGAAAAAAAAAGTACATACATGTCAAAATTTAAGCTATATTTTAACCAATAATATAAAAAAAAAAGGAATCTATAGTATAAATGAGAGTTGTGCCCTGAACAGTGGTATGAACAGTTTCATCCGCCGAAATCCCCATTTTGCCCTCACTGTTTTGTCCCTTTCCCGTTTTGCCCTCATAACTATCTATGTCGTACGACATGGGTGGCCTTTTTTTTTTTGGTATATAAAAAAATAAAAAAAAATCTCACGTGGCCTTGGACACGGGCATGTGCTAGTAGTGAATATTACAGAGCTACAGTAAACATTAGAGAATGAAAAGAATGAAAGTTAAACTTCAATGTACATCATTACCTGCCAAAGAGTGCTACAACAAGTAGAATCAAAGTTAAACTTCAATGTACATCATTACCTGCCAAAGAGTGCTACAACAAGTAGAATCAAACCATAAGTTCAAAAATATTATTTCCCTCCTAAACGAATGTCCAATTTATATTTTAGGGAACATTTGTAAAAAGGTTTATTTTTTGGGAAAAGACTTTCATTTAGGGACGAAGAGTATATACAATCTAACAAATTATATGATCAAGCTTATTCTATTAGATCTAGCTAGTATTAATACATAAAGTCTAACATCACAATAAATTTCTGACTCAATTTTAAAAGGGGCTTGATACATTTCAAACTACACTAACTCAAGCTGACTAAATTCTTTAGCTAATCATAGATTTTTTTACACAATTATTTGATAGAATCATAGACAGATAAAGTCGCATAATAATAGACAATCACTCAACTTAGGGGGCGTTTGTTTTTAGTTTTTACGCCTTATTTGCCTCTTAACACTTATTCATTAAGAGGATTAGAGAAATAAGTGTGTTTGTTTTTTTTTTTAAATAAGGCTTGTTAGGCTTTTAAAGTCCTCTTAATTTTAAGTGGTTAAAATGTTGCTGAATTGCCTCTGAAAGCCTCTGAAAGCCACTGTTTCATATTTGATTTTGGTTAAATTTTTTTTAAACTGTTTACTGTTTCATATTTGATTTTGACGAATTTTTTTTTTTAATTTTTTTTAACTGTTTCAGAAAATGAATTCAGATAGAAAATCAAACAACTTATCCAATTCAGAATTCAGTTTTCAGTTGCTGCCTCTTAATCATTCAGCCATTTTCAGAATTGAAATCAGATTTCAGCACTTGTCACTTAAAAAAAACAAAAACCCCCTTAGTGAAACTTGTTTGAAACTTTTATCCAAAACTACCAAACAGATAAATTATATTATTATTGTACAAAACATGACCAAATCTATCAAATAAAGTGTGGTATACAATTGAGCCCAGATTTCGAATTCCAAAGTGTGTATAAAACTAGTTTTGAACTTCAAATTTTTTAATAAAAGTATGTTACCATTCCCAAAACTCTGTAGTCCTGTCTATGAATTTGATTTTGATTTTGGATGTGAATTATTAACTTGAGGAATTTTTTGGTCTGATTTTTGAATTTTATTGGTTCTATTGCTTAGAAATGGTGATTTTTTTTTTGTGGAAAATTGCTATATTATAACTCATTTATGTTATAAATATATTTTATTTTAAATTTTGGTTGGGTGGTGGTGACATGATAACTTAGTTAGATGGTGATGATGGGGCTGTTTCGTCGGGTGGTTGTGGTGGGAATAAAGAAGTATTAAAAAATTTCATTTTGGGTATGTGTCTTTTTAAATGAGATACCAAACATTAATTTTTGTGTCTTTTTGAATGGGATGGAGAAAGTATATACTACTCCCTATGTTCCAGAAATTTCGAAAAAATTGTCTCATTATTTGGTTTTTGATGTTTATCACGAACAATTTTTAGAATTAGAATAGGTAAATTAACATTAATATTTGGCAACTCACTAGTGTCGATCATACTAAATAAAACTATCAAATAAAGTTAAAAGTTTTACAAGAGAAAACGTGAATACAATAAGAAAAAAATATTCATTTTTTGCTCTTACTCTCTCCGTCTCACCTAAAATTGCAAAAACTACTACATTAGATGTATAACTTGAACTTGCAAAATCCATTTTAGATAAGTTTTTATTACTTAATAGTGGAGCCCACATGTGATGCTCACAACAATTATCCACTAACTATTTACTAACCCACTTTCTCTCTACTACCCAACTATTTACACTCATATAACATCAACCATTTCAACTTTTTTTCTAATTCACTACAAGAAAAAACACTTTATGCGATGGCCAAAAGTCGTCACGTATCAGCCAAATTTTTCGCAACGCGACTGGGTAAGCCATCGTCTTGACAGTCTAGTAAAGCTTTGTCTCGGAAAGCTAACACGATGGGAAAAGCAGTCACCTTAGGTATTTTATATAAGACGACTTTTTGCCGTCGTCTAAAATTTTAAATTAATTTCATTTATATTTATGAGAAATTGAGATTCCATCGCATTAGCTTATTTAACGAGATTGCCTATGCAAGTGTCCAATTAAATTTATATTTCAAATTTCTTTATTTTGTTATCCCTCATATTACTCAAAATTGAAGCATTAAAACGCCCCGTCCGCATGCAAACGCATGGGAAGTTTGAAAACGAGTTTTAGAAAATGAGACGGAACATACGAGCGCGATAAAGAAATAAGAGAGTCGCCACTCCATTTTTAAAGGAAAACTTTGAAAAACCTTTTGAAAAGAGAAATATGGGTTCGGGGGTCAGATTACATTTTGGGAAGAACGAGAAGTTCACCCAAAATGCCTCATAACGAGTCTTTCTAATCTAGCATCCATAATATTCAACAAGTGTGTGTCATGTGTGAGACAAAATAGGATAAATGCATTTTTATTGATAATAGCCTGGCTAGGTGTGTCGCGGGACACAGAACCTAGGCTGGCTAGATGTGTCGCGGGACACAGGACGCCATTTGTAGAAACTTTACAAAGCTGACTTGCGATAGAAACCAAGGAACAATAGGATCAAATTACGACATAAATGTATGCCAGGGACCACATAGATCAATATTTAACACTCAAGAGAGTATGGATATGATTGATCCATACTCATCTTGGTGATCAAACCAAAACGCTTTAAAGTGATCCAATGGCAAGCAATAACATGCAAGTAAAAATATTTACTTGATCCAATGGCAAGCAATAAATTGATCCATACTCATCTTCGTCAAAAAAAATATTTACTGTCAGACTGGTTGTTCAGCGCGGGACAACCTTGTCCCGCACAAAACTAATATTCGCAAGGATGGTCTGTTTGGTGGCTGGATTCAATTCAGAAAAGAAAAGCCTAGGTTGACTATTCTGCAAAGTTGACCACATAAAAAAAAAGCCTTGGTTTACTGTTCTTTATTTAAAAGTTTGACCAAGTAAAAAAACCAAACAAACAAAAACAAAAACTTTACAGAAAAGTTTAAAAAAAAAAAATCCAGAAAAATCAAATAAATTATTATTTTTATTTTTCTTGTATTAACTTTATTTTGCAGGGTAGAATAATTAATTTATATTTGAACTATATACTTGCGTGAGATTGGATTATTTTAATTTTTACCGGTCATCGGTTGACTCGGGCTTTGTAATTAATTAATTTAATTCTTTCTCTCTCTCTCCTTTATGTGGAACTACGACGGCCTGAGTGTAACGACCCCAAATTTCCACAACAATACTAATACTTAATTTATAATAAAATAACCTTCAACGGCTACTAAAACCATAATTCAAACACTAACCACAGTTTGAAATAACTTAAATGCGGACAACGGTAATAATTTCAACGGCTAGTACAATCCACTAGCTCAACAAAATCTTTAAAGTCTTACAAACTCTCAATACTGCATTAACTGACTAAAGATTTTAAAATGAAATAAGCTAAAAACGATCCTTGAACTCCTTAAGAAGTGCTCCCGAACCGTTTCACATTCTTCCTATATGAAATCTGGAAGAAAAGAAGATGAAAGGGTGAGCGAACAATGCCCAGCAAGTTCATATACAACCCCTCCGGTTACTAAGGATGAGTTGACCTGAAGGAATATCAAACGATACAAATTTCAAGTAACAATCAAAGACATAACAGAACACAAATTCGAAATAGCAATTTACCAAATCTCAAACCAAATGACCTTCAAAATCTCAACGGTTTCACAAACTGAGTTGACAAATATTTTGGAGTTTCAAATGATGACGAAATCGATTCAAATTGACTCGAATGATTTAATTAATTAAAACCGTCCCATACCAGTTTTAACTAACTAAACCATTCACAGATTATAAGGAAATTCAAAGGACTGATAAGCTGAACAAAGTTGACTCGAATGATCTAGTTATCTACAACTGTCCCATACCAAATTTGTAGATAATCAAATCATTCACAGACATCATGATCACATAAGTGGTCCACTGACCTTATCAAACCAAAATCCCATAAAGGGAACAAAATTGACTCCGCAGAGTCCTAAACAGTGTATCCGGAACACCCCACCACTAACTTGAAGTGGTGTACTAAGTTTGCCCGAAGGCCAAATATCAAATATATCCCGCCGAAGCAGGTTGTCTAACTTAGCGATCATTGATGGAACAAAATCATATCATGTCAAAACTCATTTTTATACAGAATACGAACTTTCACAATAACAATAAAATTCTGTATTTACGAAACCAAAAGGATGATATAGCAAACGAATAACAAAAAATTAGTAAATAACGGTAAACGAGGGAGTCAAAACAAACACTGACGCGATGTCAGCTTTTACGTATCAAAGAAACGTACATCGCCAAGAAATATGCGGAAACCTAAACAATGAAACGGAGCGAAAATCAATTAACTTAAAGATGTATAATCCCTTACACTACAAAAAAAGATACTTTTAGGGACTAGTTCTTTTGAGTCGGAATAATAAGTTAGTCCCTATTATCCGGTTAATAAGTCAGCCGGCTACTACGCCGACCTAATATGAGTAAAAGGTCGGCCTTCAAAATTTTCAAATTTTAATTGAGCAAAAAGCTCACAATCCCTTCCAAAATGCGAAACCCACGTTTCACCCCCACTCCCACTATCCTCTCTCTAGGTTTTGCTATTATGCAAACCCTAACTATTCCTCTCAAATTATTGTCTATGAGACGCAGAGGACTGCGGTGCAATTCTCATCTACGTCTTCCTCTCCCGAAATCCGGCACGGACGGTCATCACCGCGAGTTAGACGACAACGATTTGTCCAACCCACATGTATCTCTCTCCCCCCTCACTATTTTACATTTGAATTAGGGATTTAAAATCGATAATTGTTTGAATTTGATTTTCTGCTGAAATTGTGGGGATTTTTAACTAAAGATTATGCATCTATAATTTTGGAGTGTGAAGTGATTGTGTGAGTAATTTCGGTGAATATGTGAATAATTTCTAACTATTTCTCTCGTATTTTGGTGCTATTCCATGAAGTTGGCGTTTGTTTGATTGGTATGTTCTTTCGGCTTTCATATAATTTCGTTTTCGTCCCATGCCTAATAGTAATGGATGCCCGCAACTTTGTTGCCGTGGATGTGGTTGAGTAGTGGGCGCTTAAGTTAGCGATTGGTCCTGGAATGTAAGTGGTTGGGGTGGTTTGCTTGTTGAAAAGTGCATGTTACGTAGTGTTGGAATTTGGTGCTTGATAACATGAAAGGGTAAAAGTAAGGATTGGATTTGGACTCATGGATATGGTCTTGGGTGTGGTTGAAATGGACGGGGAGGAGGCGCGGTGGTGGGTAGTGGTGGTGTTTTTGCTGATTGGTCGTTGGTGTTAGCGAAAGAAATTGAAAATGAGCTCGCATGTATGAGTCGAAGTCGGAGCGTATGTGGAGTGGAGCAGGAGCCCAATGGACCGCAAGATTTGTACTCGGCGCGGCTCATATCGTGATGCACCTTACCACGGGGATGCTCATTGCGGTTTCAGGTTTTCAACCTTTTACTTGTTACTTGTTAATAGCTCTCTTTTACTGTATCATTTAGACAAATACAGAACAAGCTTTCCGGTTAAACTGGGCAAGCTTTAGCACTGGAGAAAGACATGCAGATACTACTATTTCCGATATGTCTATCTTTATTCTATATAGGATTGAAGTAAAACAAGTAAATCCATCATATTTACGTCATAAACTTGGTTCGAGTCTATTATCTAACTATAAGGAATAAAACATTCATGTTTCTCTCAAGTCCATGTCTTAACCATCAAATAAGGTCTTATGATTTCCTTCTGTACCCAGCACCGACCTCGTAGGTAGTGCAGCGGATGCTCTCCTTCCATTGATCCTCTGTGAAGTAATGTTTTGCAGACAAATTTAAGCCTTATCATGTAGTTGAGACTGCATTGTTGGATTATACTCTGCATACTGATGCGAAAACATTTTGTAAATGGGAAGAAAACTATCTCTGACAAGCAGGGAAAGACACTTGTGCCCCCACATTGCCCCAAGAAATTACTATTGCAGCTGTTAAATTAGTAACCACTCTGTGAAATCTTTATCTATTGTTTATGTTTATATGAACTTAAATAATGTTTTCTTTTGCTATTGCTTTGATTTGATTCCTCAGGCAAGTGTAATTTTTAAATCATCCTCAGAGTACAATGTTTCAATTCATTGTTTCCTTCAAACTGGTAAATGCATGTGAACAAAGGCTAAGAGCCATTTTGAGGTACCCCTTTGTTAATAGTTTTCCCCCTTGTGATATTTCAGATCCAGACTTATGCGTAGGTCCTATCTGGTCTCTTCATGTGTCATCCATGTGCTGTCACCCTTCTACAGGATTATTTTGATTTGGTGATTGTGAAGAAAGGGGAGAATGATCTTCCCGGATTAACTGATGTTGAGAAGCCCAGAATGAGGGGTCCCAAGAGGGCATCGAAGATCCGCAAGCTCTTTAATTTGTCCAAAGAAGATGATGTGAGGAAGTATGTTAATACAGACAGAATGATTTTTTTTAAAGACGCACCTCCTATATTTTGTATTTGCATGTTACTTTCTTGTTAGGTTCATTTGATATATTTACAAGTATAATGTATGTAGTGTTTGATAATTAATGGTAAATATTCACATTTTGACATCAAATTTTATTTGGGTCGTCTATATTCGACCTTATTACTTTCCCACAAAAAATGTGATTTTGATGGCAAAATATATTTGGGTCGGGCGACATGGTCCCTAATAATTTCCCTCCAAAAAAATGTTAGGCGCCAAATATTATTTGGGTCGGCAACCTCGTCCCTAACAATCGGTACCAAAAACTATTTGGCTCCAAAAATATCACGCAAAAAAAAATAATAAATAAATAAAAAATTATTAGGGTCGGCAAAATCCCGACCTAAATAATTATTTGAGACGGTGACGGGGGTCCTAAAACTTTTAGAGTCGCATGTTATTTAGGACCCTCGTTTCCCGTCCCAAACGCCGACCTAAATACTATTAGGGACGGGAAAATGATTATTAAGGACGGAAAAAGGCGGTCCCTAATAGTTCTGTTTCTTGTAGTGTTACCTTCGATTGAGGTCTTTCTTAAAGTACTTGAACGACAACAAAGCCTTCACTAGTGCCTTCCAAAATCTCCTCCTTCCTTCTTCAGTCTCGCCTTCTCCGTTCCACTAAAACAATAAACATTTCTTTCTAACTTCTCTTGGTGTACGAGCTCTCTAAGACTCACATCACTATTTATACTCCATCTCAAACTCTTTCACCAAGTTATAACCATCAACATTATTACCTAATTTATTGTGTCCTAATTAATATCCATTATCAGTATGATTAATTTTCTTAATAATTATTCTACTAATTACTCCTTAACCGTCACAATTATTATCACTAATAACCTTCCTCATAATTACCTTGTTAAAAACGGCTAATGATTACTTCGAATTAATGACTCGCTTTAAATCCAAAATTAACCTCCCCACTTAATGACCATTAATTTTTATTATTATTTATTTTATTTTGTTTTATTTTATTATTACTTATTTTTATTATTATTATTTCTGGCTCACTATTTAAATTTTATTTATTTATTTATTTATTAATATGATTATTATTATTTCTGGATATTACATACTTACCCACTTAAAGAAAGTTTGGTCCCCAAACTTAACGTACCTGTCACTGCCCACTTTGCATCCTCATCATCTCTAGCTTTCATAGTATAGACTCTTCCTGTACGCTTTGAATTTGAGTCGACCTTTCCCTTGTCCTTGTTCTCACGATCCTTTGTGAACCTCTCTTTAAGTGGTTCAGGGCAATCCTTAATCATATGCCCGGTCTTCCCACAGTTGAAACACGCCTTTAAGATTCTATAACAACGTTGGGTTTCATGATTACCCCCACACTCACGACACTGGGCACCATCAGTACGTTGTGTCACCTTTTTCTTTGCCTGACTTCCTGAATCCTTATTATCCTGAAAACTGGTTTGTCTGTCTCTCTTTTTATGCTTGTCATCCCAATCTGCCTGCACTTCGATAAGACCTCTTTCCACTAGCAACGCCTTGTTTACCACGTCCTTATATTTCTTAAGCTCAAATGGTACCACACCCCTCTTGATCGCAGGCTTTAACCCCTCTTCAAACCTACGCACGTGATTTTCTTCAGTTGCCACGTAAGTAGGGGCAAACTTGGCAAGACGTGCAAACTCGGCCTCATACTCAGACACCGTCTTGTCCTTCTGAACTAGCTTAATAAAGTCATTCTCACTCTGAATTTGCTCACTCCTAGGGAAATACTTCTCATAAAAGGCTACCTTGAAATCTTCCCAAGTAAACAAAAACTCGTCATTCTGATGTTTGCGCTTCTCCATAAGCCACCAATCATAGGCCCCTTCCTTCAACATGAAGGTGGCACACGACACTTTGATACTCTCACGACAGCGCATCCCCTCAAATGTCTTTTCCATTTCTTGCACCCAATCCTCCGCTGCTATAGGTCCCCCAATACCACTAAAGGTTGCACTAGTATGCTTTTTAAATTCTGCTAAATCACTACTCTGCCTAGGTGGGACACCACCAACCTGTTGCTGCTGAACCTGCTGTTGCTGGATTAATCCTGTAAGTGCTTGCAACAAGGGAACTAATTCTGCCATCGACGCTACTGGTTGCTGCACTCCCTAACCATTACCCCCATTAGCTTGATTACAATCCTGAGCATTTTGGGTATTCTCAACCCTATGATTAGAACTATTCTCAGCTGAACCTCATGGTTATCATTCTCAACATGCTCCTCTTCCCTCACATCATTAGTCTGACTCTGTTGTCGACCTCTCCGATTTTGGATCCTTGCACTCACTCTTCTTTTCGCCATTAACCTAACATGGCAAAAAGGAAAAAACATAGTCATAATTTCAAATAGATAAGCTTTTGACATTCTAGGAAATAAAATATTATCAACTTTCATAATTCAATAAAGCAGCTAATCTTATCATAACAATCTCCACTAAACACTCCAAGAATGACACTGAGGTCAAACCTAAGACTCAGATCAAACGTATTCTCACACATCCTAAACTCCCAAAGATCTAAAACCAAAGCTCTGATACCAACTGTAACGACCCCAAATTTCCACAACAATAATAATACTTAATTTATAATAAAATAACCTTCAACGGCTACTAAAACCATAATTCAAACACTAACCACAATTTGAAATAACTTAAATGCGAACAACGGTAATAATTTCAACGGCTAGTACAATCCACTAGCTCAACAAAATCTTTAAAGTCTTACAAACTCTCAATACTGCATTAACTGACTAAAGATTTTAAAATGAAATAAGCTAAAAAACGATCCTTGAACTCCTTATGAAGTGCTCCCGAACTGTTTCACATTCTTCCTATATGAAATCTGGAAGAAAAGAAGATGAAAGGGTGAGCGAACAATGCCCAGCAAGTTCATATACAACCCCTCCGGTTACTAAGAAGGAGTTGACTTGAAGGAATATCAAATGATACAAATTTCAAGTAACAATGAAAGACATAACAGAACAAAAATTTGAAATAGTAATTTACCAAATCTCAAACCAAATGTCCTTCAAAATCTCAACGGTTTCACAAACTGAGTTGACAAATATTTTGGAGTTTCAAATGATGACGAAATCGATTCAAATTGACTCGAATGATTTAATTAATTAAAACCGTCCCATACCAGTTTTAACTAACTAAACCATTCACAGATTATAAGAAAATTCAAAGGACTGATAAGCTGAACAAAGTTGACTTGAATGATCTAGTTATCTACAACTGTCCCATACCAGCTATAGATAATCAAATCATTCACAGACATCATGATCACATAAGTGGTCCACTGACCTTATCAAATCAAAATCCCATAAAGGGAACAAAATTTACTCCGCAGAGTCCTAAACAGTGTATCCGGAACACCCCACCACTAACTTGAAGTGGTGTACTAAGTTTGCCCGAAGGCCAAATATCAAATATACCCCGCCGAAGCAGGTTGTCTAACTTAGCGATCATTGATGGAACAAAATCATATCATGTCAAAACTCATTTTTATACAGAATACGAACTTTCACAATAACAATAAAATTCTGTATTTACGAAACCAAAAGGATGATATAGCAAACGAATAACAAAAAATTAGAAAATAACGGTAAACGAGGGAGTCAAAACAAACACTGACGCGAGGTCAGCTTTTACGTATCAAAGAAATGTACATCGCCAAGAAATATACGGAAACCTAAACAATGAAACAGAGCGGAAATCAATTAACTTAAAGATGTATAATCCCTTACCTTCGATTGAGGTCTTTCTTAAAGTACTTGAACGACAACAAAGCCTTCATTAGTGCCTTCCAAAATCTCCTCCTTCCTTCTTTAGTCTCGCCTTCTCCGTTACACTAAAACAATAAACATTTCTTTCTAACTTCTCTTGGTGTACGAGCTCTCTAAGACTCACATCACTGTGATGAATGCCACCCGATTTTTCCTTTCTTTTTTTGAAAATCAAAACGGAGACGGAGTCGCCACGCCATTTTTGTTTTAAGGGCCAAAATTTTGAAAAATGCCCGAGATGAGAGATTTGGGTTCGGAGGTCACGTTACACGCCGGAAAGAACGTTAGGGTTCACCCGGAATGCCTCGTAAAACGAGTCTTCCAAGCTTAAAAACCATTTGTGTGTGTGTGTGTGTGTTTTGGTCAAAATAAGTTCAAACTGAGAAACTAAAAAATTGGGAACTCTTTGTAAGACATTAAACAAGTCCCATGATATTTGGTGTAATTTTAGGGTTGAGTTTTGGTACTCAAAAGACTCCTTGAAGTTGAAAGTCATTTCTGCCAGAATGAAAAAGGCAGTGGACACTTGATTTTAAAATGGATTTAAGAGCTTTAAAACTTCAAAATATGGGGTGAGTCAGAGAATGAAAGTTGTTCAAAACATCTTAAATAAGGTTTCGGAAAAAGACTTTTCCATTTGGAGATGATTTGATGGACCAAAACCTTCTGGAAATAACAGATATGAAATCTGGATTTCCAGAGATTGTTGAACTGACCTTTGAAAAATAATTTGAAAAAGGGAGTTAGACTCACGCAAAAAATAAAGTAAAAATATTTCTGGAATGCTACGGATGTTGGATACAAAAAGTATTTTGTAGTCAACACCCAATTCCAAGTTTTTCTGTGTCCAAAAAATTAGACAATGGACTGAGGTCTTAGAACAATGCTACTGGACAGCAAGATGTTCTTGAAGGAAAATGTGATTTTAAAGGGGGTTTTGCATCCATGCTTGTCCCCATTTCCTTAGGCGTTGATTAGTGATCACTAGACATTTTAGTGGTGATCTACTATATCAAGCCATCCTTAGGGTACATTAGGGCTTTAAGCATTTCATTTGCTTGGGAAAGGGGAGATTTAACTTTGAAATCAAGATTTTATGTATGAAATAATTTTGGAAAACACTTTTGAGTGAATGATTTTGAGGAA
Source organism: Adenophora triphylla var. japonica (assembly GCA_022495995.1). Lineage (NCBI taxonomy): Eukaryota > Viridiplantae > Streptophyta > Magnoliopsida > Asterales > Campanulaceae > Adenophora > Adenophora triphylla. Next base: position 600,135 of record JAFEMH010000848.1, read on the forward strand.
GAACACTTTTAAGTGAATAAGAAGTAATTTGGACCTTTTAAATGGTCATCCATGGAAATTTATTCCAAGGTAACTACATTTTTAGGTCAAGCAAAGATGAACAACAAACAAGTTGATGAACAAACTACATTTTTGAAGTTTGAAATGCATGCATGGATGAAGGAGTTTAGGGTAAGGAGAAGGAGGGTTTACCAATCTTCTTTGTGTTTGTGTTTGACTTGAGGAGTATCAAGATTTGAATGTGTTTAGTGTTTGATGATAGAGTTGGTCAAAGAGAAAACAAGTAGATAAAACTTAAGTCCTCTATGTTTTCTCTCTAATCCTCCTCTTTAGGGTTGACTTAAACTTGAGCTTGTGTATGTTTAAGAGTGATTTGAGAGTGTTTGGAGTGAGATTGGGAAAGACTCAAGAGAAAATGGTGGCAATCTAAGGATTCCCACTGTTTTCTCTCTATTTTTCGCCAGAGTATAGCTTCTGTGAGTGAATTCTGTTGTGTAAACTGAGAGAGAAGGGTTCAATTTATAGGCCTCTGAAAAACTCAAAAGCATCCGCGCGGATCAACCTGTAAGCGTGCACTGTTCATTAAATGCTGCTCCAGGCTTTGGACCAAAGGAATATTTTCAAAATATTCAAACAGTTTGTGTTCCAGCAGCTTCCCATTTCGAGTTTTTGGTTTTTTTTTTGAGATTATTTTCTTGGTTTAACTCTAAATAGCAATGCCTAATTTACCCTTGCTTTGTTAGAAAAGTTAGGAATTTTTAGGAATGTTAGGGATGTTAGGGATTTCGTTAATTTTCTAACGAAAATACTAACAACTCAAATTGGAGCACTTACAGTAGCCCCTCGGCGACGGCGCTTTCGAAGGAAGCAGGGTCGTCGATAAGAGTAAGGCTCCATATTTGACAGGGGGGTAACCAAAGTGGTCAGATGGCTGGACCTGGTGATAGGCTACCTACGTATCCTTAAGAGGAATCAAGCCGGTCGTAGTTCGGGTCTTTGACCCTGGAGTGACTGTTTTAGGATGTCAACCTGGTGAGCGAGTTCTACGGTTGGTTCTTTGAAAGAAACTCTGCTGGGGATAGGATATGACCATTTTGGTCTGATGGCTAGAGTTGTATATTCGCACTGCTGGGGAAAGGAATGACCATTTTGGTCTGATGGCTGAACCTAATGATAGGCTACCTACGTATCCTTAAGAGGAATCAAGCCAGTCGTAGTTCAGGTCTTTCGACTATCTTCAGACATCGACCCTAGAGGTACTATTTTAGAGAAGTCGCCCTAAGATGTGACTATTTTTGGGAAGTCGCCCTATGATTTGACTATTTTTGGGAAGTCGCCCTATGATTTGACTATTTTTGAGAAGTCGCCCTATGATTTGACTATTTTTGGGAAGTCTCCCTATGATTTGACTATTTTTTGGAAGACGCCCTATGATTTGACTATTTTTGGGAAGACACCCTATGATTTGACTATTTTTGGGAAGTCGCCCTATGATTTGACTATTTTGGGAAGTCGCCCTATGATTTGACTATTTTTGGGAAGTCGCCCTATGATTTGACTATTTTTGGGAAGTCGCCCTACGATTTGACTATTTTTTGGGAAGTTGCCCTATGATTTGACTATTTTTGGGAAATTGCCCTAAGATTTGACTATTTTTGGGAAGTCGCCCTAAGATTTGACTATTTTTGGGAAGTCGCCCTGTGATTTGACTATTTTTGGGAAGTCGCCCATTGATTTGACTATTTTTGGGAAGTCGCCCTGTGATTTGACTATTTTTGGGAAGTCGCCCTATGATTTGACTATTTTTGGGAAGTCACCCTATGATTTGACAATTTTTGGGAAGTCGCCCTATGATTTGACTATTTTTGGAAAGTCGCCCTATGATTTGACTATTTTTGGGAAGTCTCCCTGGTAATGATTTGGGTTTGTCGAATTAGGGGATGATTGCGATTTATCGCTTTCCTCGTGTTGTGTGTCGAAACCGAAGTGACAGCGTTTAGGTTCCACAAACCTTAGTGATAGCGTTTTAGGTGCCTCAAACCTTGATGATGGCGTTTTAGGTGCCTTGAACCTTGATGATGGCGTTTTTAGGTAACTCGCACCTTGATGATGGCGTTTTTAGGTGCCTCGCACCTTGATGATGGCGTTTTAGGTGCCTCGGACCTTGATTTGGAATGATTTCCTTTGGTGGTTTGCATCCTTTTGCTGGGGACGGACTCTGAGGGGATAGTCGGTCTTACGTTTGTTGCCGTAGAAAGAAACGGGGTTCCGTTAGCTTTTGTCGGGGATGAACCTAAGTTGAGGTTTAGTTCAGAAGTATGAACCTAAATTGGGACTTAGTTCAGGAGTATGAACCCAAGTTGAGGTTTAGTTCAGGGGTATAAACCTAAGTGGAGACTTAGTTCAGGAGTATGAATCTAAATTGAGGTTTTGGTTCAGGAATATGAACTTAAATGAGGACTTAGTTCAGGAGTATGAACCTAAGTTGAGGTTTTGGTTCAGGAGTATGAATCTAAATTGAGGTTTTGGTTCAGAGTA